>JANRMT010028174.1:31639588-31689426 GCA_026402145.1 Polypterus bichir lapradei | reverse complement strand
ATATATATATATATATAGTGGGGAGAATAGTGGTGCTATAGACATGAAAATTTCATCACATGTTGGTAACAACCCGAGTAATCCACACATACAACAAAGTCCATAATTTAAGTTATGTGTAATAAAGTGGAATAATACTGGGAATAAGTATTGAACACATGAAGATTTAAAGTGTGGAAGAATGGACCAAAATCACACCTGTGCAATGCATGCAACTAGTTTCTCCATACAGGAGGCATCTTGAGGCCGTCATTACCAACAAAGGCTTTTCTACTAAGTATTAAATAAATTTCAGTAAGCATGTTCAATACCCTGGTGTGTGTATGTATGTATGTATGTATATATATATATATACTCTATCTATGGTTCTTGGTGTGAAGGAAAACTTTGTAACCTTTGTGTGAAAGGTACCCTTAAGTTTCCATCTGAATCATGAAATCATCCTAATTATTTTTCTCTGAACAGGATGATCTGACTTTTTATAAATTTCCTTTTTACTTAAAATGTGATTGTAAATCAGAGTAAGAGGCCATTAGCTGTAGAGAATACTAAGAAACTAAAAGCTGTTGGGTTAGGGGTAACTTACAAAACTGGATTTCAGGTAAAAGGTGAATTCTCCATGTAGAGTAAAATCATTACTTGGGATATATTATTGGATTGTTATTTTTTTCTAATTTATATTAATGATGCTGATTAGCAAACTTTCCAAATTAAAGTATGATAATAAATTTGAAGGTACAGCAGACACAAAACTATTTAAAAAAACCTGTACAATCTTCAGAAGTGGGTGAATTTCTGGAAAATGCAGTTTAAAGTGCATTGTGCTACATGTAGGCAATAGAAACGTCAATTAAAAATACAAGATGGGAGACACTGTCTTACAAGAGGACTCCTCTGAAAAGGATTTAGGGGTTTATATTGACACCACAACATAATTTTAGTAATGTGCAAAACCAATTAATAAGAGAAATAAAATAATAGGTGACAAAAATAAAGGCCACTCTGAAGAGACTCCTAAAAGGACCCCGGATAAACATATAAAAGTGTGACTTGTGTGCAGAGAACACTATAAAAAAGCATAACCTGTAAATCCTTCTGTAAAACCAGATTATACTTTGAAATGCAAAGCCATCACTGCATTGTCCCCTGCGGTATGTAGTGTCTGCTTCTCACTGTTATGACACAGTCAGAGTGAATATGAAGTTCAGTGGATTGGCTGCTTACATTCATGAAAAAATGAAAAGTAAAATGTGCATTCAAATTACGCATGCTGTCACACTAAACTGAATACACCTGAAACAGTCTTCTTCTTCTGGCTGCTCCCGTTAGGAGTCACCACAGCGGATCATCTTCTTCCATATCTTCCTGTCCTCTACATCTTACTCTGTTACACCCATCACCTTCATGTCCTCTCTCACCACATCCATAAACCTTCTCTTAGGCTTTCCTCTTTTCCTCTTACCTGGCAGCTCTATCTTTAACATCCTTCTCCCAATATACCCAGCATCTCTCCTCTGCACATGTCCAAACCAACGCAATCTCTCCTCTCTGACTTTGTCTCCCAACCGTCCAACCTGAGCTGACCCTCTAAGGAACTAATTTCTAATCCTATCCTTCCTCATCACACCCAATGCAAATCTTAACATCTTTAACTCTGCCACCTCCAGTTCTGTCTCCTGCCTTCTGGTCAGTGCCACCGTCTCCAATCCATATAACACAGCTGGTCTCACTACCGTCCTGTAGACCTTCCCTTTCACTCTTGTTGATACCCGTCTGTCACAAATCACTCCTGACACTCTTCTCCACCTATTCCACTCTGCCTGCACTCTCTTTTTCATCTCTTTTCCACACTCCCCATTACTCTGTACTGTTTATCCCAAGTATTTAAACTCATTCACCTTCGCCAACTCTGCTGTACCCTTCATCCTCACCATTCACACTCATCATTCACACACATGTATCCTGTCTTGTTCCTACTGACCTTCATTCCTCTCCTCTCTAGAGAATATTTCCACCTCTCCAGGGTCTCCTCAATCTGCTCCCTACTATCTCTACAGATTACAGTGTCATCAGCCAACCTCATAGTCCATGGGGACTCCTGTCTAATCTCCTCTGTCAACCTGTCCATCACCATTGCAAATTCTGGCACCAGCAGAACTACTCACCACAGGCAAGGCTGTGCATAGCCCACCTTCTGACTGCACATCTAAATGAATAATTATAGTATAATAAAATTAATGTCTAATTGGAAATACCAAACATGCTACACCAGAATATAATTGCACTGTTTTAAAATGTAGTATTTACAATACATAGTCCACAATATTTTACTACTTTGCTGTTGTTATGGCATGTAGTGAGCCCTTGAATGAGACAACAGCAATTTTAGATTTTAATTTACTTTCAGCATCTTTTTTCAGTTTCTTTTTCTCTGTCCCTGTCCTTACATAGTTATTTTACAAATCTGTCTAATAAATGAGTTGTAATGGAACAATGCAGCCCCAAACATTTGAAATATACAGACTGGAGGAATTTGAGGACAAGTTTTTAGGAAGAAACCCAGTGGGCAAAGCCTTTTCAGCAGTGGATTTAGATGCTATTCACTAGAAACTTTTTCAGGAGTCAAGGATCACTCCAGGACCAAGGATCTCTTTTGGTCCTATAAGGCCTTTCTTTTCTAAGAGAGAACCATAACTTCAGCCTTGGAAGAGCTGATTCCCATCCCTGCCACTTCACACTCAGCAATGAATCACTTGAATGTGTGCTGAAGGTCACAGCCAAATAAATCAAAGAGGAGAACATCATATGTATGAGGTTATAGGTTACATCCTTAGGTGCGCCTTGATATCCTGTCCATGAAAATTAACAACAGGGGCAATGACAAGACACGGTGTTGACGCACAGAGAATGAATTTGAGTTTTCAGTCATAGCTCTCTCTGTTTTTGTATAGGGATTGAATAGCAAGCAAAACCGGCCCCTTTCCCCCATATTCCTGCAGCACCTCACTCAGTGAATGCTGAGAGACACTGACATACTTTTTCCACATCTACAAAACACTTGTGTATTGGGCAATAATACTACCACGCACCCTTCAAGAACTGTCCCAGGGAGAAGAGCCAGTCTAATGCTCCATGGCCAGAACGGTGCCCACATTTTCTCCTCCTTAGCCTCAACCATCAGATAGAGTCCCCTCTTCAGAGGCTGAAGAATGTGATTTCACTGTAGTCGGGACACACCCTATGGTCACCTTTCTTAAACATTATGTGAGGTGGATGGATGAACATCTACCTATGTACTGTATATCAGTTTACTTGGCCAATTGCAAAGCACGGTTTAGTGTTTTGAATGTTTTGGCCATTCATTGTAAAGATTATATCATCTTAAGGATGTCATTAAAATGTTAAATGTTGGTGTATTTCCAATTAGGCAACAAAACTGTAAGAAGAATCTTTCAGAAACCAGTTTTGAAAACTGTAAAGTACGGAGACAGCGTTACAGTGGAGTGTGTAGTAAACCGAGCTGTGTTTGGAGAGGTGCATCTGATATACTGGCTTCACTGGACTGTTGAAGGGACCTACCACAGCATAAGAAATACTCATGGAAATAAAATAACGTGTGCTGAAGACTCCCAGGAGTGTGTCTACAGTCTTCAAAGGCAGAACTTTAGCTCTGAAGATTACGGAATGTACTACTGTGCTATAGTGTCATGTGGAGAAGTCATTTTCGGCAATGGAACTGAATTTACAGGTAAATGTATCTGATAAAGAAAATTGTAAACAGATTCATTATTACATTACTTTTACTTATTTAGAGTCTCATTTAAAAATTGTTTTTATCCAGTTCATCTTAAAAGCCATGTAAAGGTCACTCATGGAACTCTGAATGGGCCAATCAGGCCCTGACCCAGGAACTCAAATATCAAGAGGTTAATATATATATATATATTGTGATAGATGGCTGGGCCCCATGCCTGGCCAGGATGCTCCTACTGCATATGTTCCGGGGGAGCAAACATGAACAGCTCAATGCCTCCTCCGGGACGCTTGGAGGCAGCCTCCCAGAGTGACGGTGATTTCCCAGCCTCCCGCCTGGCTCCATGGAAGATGGAGTCTTCCACAGCCTGGGTTGAGCTGGGATAGCCGCTAGGGGGCGCTACGTGGAGTCATCAGCCTGACTGGACGAGTCCTCTGCCCCACCCGGAAGTACAATTAGGACCAGGTGGTCAAGCACCTGGAACGCTTCCGGGTGGGATATAAAAGGGGCCAGCCAACACCACTGGAGAGCCAGAGTCGGGAGGAGGAGGACTAAGCTTGAAGAGGAGTGGAGGTAAAAAGAGAAAGAAAGAGGGTGTTTTTTGTGTACTTGTGCTTTGGGACTTTGTATTGCCTGTGGGTCACGGTGAAGACGTGTACCCAAAGGGGAAAGAAAAATAAAAGCCTGTGTGTATTTTGTACGTGCCTCTGCATCAGTCTGTGCCAGGTCAGGCGCTATAAAGCGTCCTTATTACAATATATATATATATATATATATATATATATTATGGGGTACACAGCCCGGACACAGACTGGCAGACATATTGGTTCACCACACACGTTTTATTTACAACTATTTACAGTGCACAAACCCAGTGCCGCAGCACCAATCACCCCTTCAAGTCCTGGCCGCACAACAATGCCTTGCTCAGTCCTCAGACCGCCTCCACTCCTCTCCTCCGAGCTCCGTCCACTTCCACCCGACTCTTGTTAATGAATGGAGGGAGGCGGCCCCTTTTATGCACCCCCGGATGGGCTCCAGGTGCTTCCTGAGGAGCCTCTGCCGACACACCCCCGTGTGGCAGAAGCACCAGCTGTGTAGCCGGAAGTCCTCCGGGTGTCCCTGCTCCTCTTCCCCAGAGCACTTCCTGGTGTGGCGGAAGTGCTGAGGTCCAGGGCTCCCAAGGCATTGGGGAGCCCCCTGGCGGTGACCACGGGCCCGTACAGGGTTGGGCTTCCAAGCCCTCTACCCGTGGCCCCCAACACAACCAGAGCGGTCGCCCCTTCGTGGTCTGGAGGAGACGCAAGCCCTCCTCCGGTCCTCCTGGGCGTCCCGGCTGGGTACCACCTCCCAGCCGTCCGCCACTATATATATATATATATATATATATATATATATATATATAAATATATAAATATATATTCATAGGTTTGAATCACATTCTGATTGTCTGGACACTTGTGGTTGGTTGGCCAGTTGGCATATCCTCTTAGTTGCGAGAAACAGATCATACATATGTGTTACAGCACCTGCCAAAAAACGCAAAGATTATACGACACATGTTTCACCTTAATTGGGGCTCACTGGATGTATGCACCTTTGCTTTCCCTTACAGGGATCGAATCTCAGCTATCAGCACCTGAGGCAAAGCCTCTGACGCTCGCCATGGCGGCTTCTTCACTTACTTGACATAGTGAAGTTCAGATTATTACATTCATTGGTCTGTAGTACATGTGCCGTGTACTCTTTGTATTATTTGGCAGGTGTTCACATATTTATGATCTGCTTCTCGCAACTGAGAGGACATGGCAAATGTTTGCCGACTAGCCGACCAACCATAAGCATTACCTGGTAGGTAACCATCCAGAATAGATTGATAGATTGGTTGACTGAAAGAAAGGGTTACCAAAATGCATATCCTCTTGGAAAAATCAGTTGTGCAGGCAAGAGTTTTATCATTATTAACATGTTTGAAATGTTATGTATCTGTTTTTAATGTTTTTGACAGATCAAATCAACCATTTTGAACTTAACCCTGTAGTCTTGGCACTGGGCATGACCAACATTCTCCTCGTGATTTTACTAATTGTCTGTGTCACTAAGAAGATGAGATCCCACTGGAAAAGTAAAAGTGAGTAATTTTGACTCAAGATAAGGCCATTTTGTAACAACTCTCAAGTATCCCAGAGTGTCTGACCGTACTTTGTACGCTTCTTTATTTCAACACCTGGACTTGTGATCTTTTTCCTTCACAAAACTATAACTAATGTCAAACACTCTCAGTCCAATTCAGGGCGCTAAGGACACAGAGTCTATGTTGGCAGCACTGGGCACAAGTCAGAAACCACTCTCACACACGTAAGGCCAGTTTTGAATCTGCAGTCAACCTAATGCACGTCTTCCAGGATGATGGAGGAAAATCAGCACAGACATGGGGGAAATTAACAAACTCCGCCAAAACATGGGTCAGACTACTGCCCTAGGCTACAGGATACAATGCTACCAACTGCGCTACCATAAAATATAATTTTTTTATATACATTTTTTCTTTTTGTTGTAAGCCCTGTCCATTTTAGCATCACAGTGCTTGCCCTTCTGGTTTTGAGTCCCTAAAAGTCACTGCCAAAAAATTCACCACTGTCAGTTGTGTGTGCTCACTGGGACTTAAACTTGGACTGCTGGATTCAGATTGCTGATTGACAGGGGACGTGCAATCTAGGGGGTCACCGCACTAGGTGCCTCCATCATTGGTGACATTCTATAATTCTGTTCTACATTTTGTCTGTGCTTGTATTATTATAAAGTCAATGTGATGTAGCTTCTCATCTAAACAACATATACTCTTTGGTCACTTTATTAGGTTCACCTACCTTGTACAGGGTAAGACACAAACACACACACCCCAACGTTGCCTTAAGAACTGCCTTTATTCTTTAAAAAAATGATTCTTAGAAATTATGATCCAAGCTGACTTGATAGCAGATTTGTCAGCCACGTGGTCATGCTGCAAACCTCTCATTCCACATCATCCCAAAGGTGCTCTATTGGCTTGATATTTGTGAAATGTTAGGCCATTGGAGTAAACTGAAGTCACTTGGTGATGTGTACTTTGTCACATGACACATTATCCTTTTGGAGTATGGCATACTGTGTCTGTAAAGGGATGTACATGGTCAACAATGATGGTGCAGTATTCAAATTATACTACATTTTCTACTAAGTCCCCTTCATAAACTCATAAGGAAGTTGAGTCTGATACAGTATATGCAACTGGATCCTGGACTTCCTGACAGAGTGAACCCAGACAGTTGGCATCAGAAACATCATCTCCAGTACCATCACGCTGAGCACTGGTGCCCCACAGGGCTATGTATTCGGCCTGCTTCTGTTCACTCTGCTGACTCACTATTGTATGGTTCCATACAGCTCTAACACCACCATTAAGTTTGCAGATGACACAATGGTCGTGGATCTCATCAGCAATGGAGATGAGTCAGCTTACAGAATGGAGATACGACAAATGGTGGACTGGTACAAGTGCAACAATCTGTCTCTTAATGTGGACAAAACGAAAGAGATGATTGTTGACTTCAGAAAGGTCCATACTGTCCACAATCCGTTGCACATCGATGGCTTTGCAGTGGAATTGGTCAAAAGCTCCAAATTTTTTGGTGTGCACCTGGTGCTGACCCTACTTGACCAATTAACACCACCTTCATAACCAAAAAGGCACAGCAGCATCTCCTCTTCATTCTGCAGCTCCTTCTATCTCCCACCATTCTCACCACATTCTACAGGTGCACTTCTGGGAATGTTCTGGCCAGCTGTATCCCTGTCTGCTTTGGGAGCTGCAGTGTTTCTAACCATAGGTTCTTACAACAGATAAGTGCACATTGCAGAAGAGATCATTGGGATCTCTAGGCCCTCCGTTAAAAATATCTTTATAAAGTGAAGCATCTGCAGAGGCTTTCGCATTGCTAAAGAAATGCTCCCATTATCCCCCAAGGTCTCATTGTCCAACTTCCATCTGACAGAAGGGACTGCAGCATTCAAACCAGTTCTGACACAGCTTCTACCCCTTGGCTGTCTGGACTCTGAACTCTGTGCTGCCCCTCTGCCCTCAGATCTCCTACCAGTAGCTTGTTTATATGTAGTACTACTGTTGTTAGTAATAATTTGAAATAGACAGTAATAAAATAAATACCATCTATTCACTTACCTATTATTTAGTTGTGTATATTTTTATAACATAGCATAGCTCTTTACCTGTTTGCATTTGTCCTATGTTTATGTAAATATTGAAATGTGATCCTGGTGAACGTTATTTCGTGCCACTGTACACTGCAATATGGTGTATAATACATTTTATACATTTTATTTATTTGTAGGTGCCTTTCTAAATACTCAAGGATACCGAACAATAGACAAAACACAAATTATGAACAAAGTAAAATACAGAAGTTAAAATCAGACAGAGCAATTGTAACCAAGAGAAAAAGCAGTCTTAAACAAATGAGTTTTAAGTTTAGATTTGAAAAGTGAAAATGATTCAATATTTCTAAGCTCAGATGGGTGTGAGTTCCAAAGCTGGAGAGCAGAGAAACTGAATGCTCCACTCCCCATAGTGGTAAGACGGACGAAGGGGACAGTCAAGTGGATGGAGGAAGAGGATCTGAGGGTGCGGAAGGGAATGGCAACATGGAGGAGATCGGACAGATATGGAGGGGCAAGGTTGTGGATAGCCTTAAAAGTTAGTAGGAGAATTTTGAATTGAATTCGGAACTGAACTGGAAGCCAATGAAGCTGCTGCAAAATGGAAGTGATATGGTGAATAGAGGGGGTTCTAGTAATGATGCGGGCAGCTGAATTCTGGACCAGTTGAAGTTTATAAAGAGATTTGCGAGAAAGACCAAAGAAAAGGGAATGACAATGTATGGATGACAATGAAGCCTATATCTTCATTAAACAAAGTGCATAACATTTATATTTATTTCTATAGCACATTTTCATACAAATGATGTGCTTAACAAGATGAGGTCAGATGGCCAGGAGGATAAAAAAAAAAAAAAAATCTCCAGGGGTTCCGAGACCACGAGACCACCCAGCCTCCAATGGGCATTCTACCTATCTTAATCAGTAATCATTAGAGCCATTTTGGCAGAACCTTAAGTGAACTGTAGCTAGCTGGTCATTAAACTGATGGATATTTTAAGATCAGTTGCTGCAGTATTCAATACACAATACCGTATTTCATCATTGACCCTTCTTCAGCTATAACTGTGCATATGAGGCCACAGAACACATTGTGAACCCCACTAGGTTCTCACCTTCAGCCCACAATAGTCTCTTCTATAGCACATATGGTAATTGGAATCTCCATACTGGCTCTACTTCTTGTAAAGGATATTAATTCTTTCTAGGCTGGTGTCAACATATACATACAGTAATATCTTCATGCAGCTGCCGGTCGCTACACGAAAGCATTCAGCACAACGATCAGCTAGGGACTGATCAGCTGTACAACACTTTCGTTTTTGATCTCCAAGTCACTTGTATTAAAATCGAAGTGTAGTAGTTTGAGTCCGATTCAGCAATAATACGCAGAACGTTGTCTACGGAGTATTTTGCTTTGCACATTCGCTGTGCTCTCTTATCAGATCCTCCTTTAGCTCCGGTGGCCGGCACCTGCATGAAGACAGCCTAAAAATATTCAGCCCTCAAAGAGTTAAAGGGGACAAGGCCAATGAGAGTGAGAGCACGGGACAATGAACAGATGTGCAGTAGCCTTCATATTGACAGTAGATAAGTATTAAATATTGACATATGAAAAGTGAAATCATTTAAATACTATCAGTGTCAAATTTGAATATTATGAGTGACAAAAGTAAACCTCTGCACAAGTACACTTTGTTTACAATTGATTCTATTTTTTTAATTTTCATTTTAGGAGATGGTACACAGAAAACTGAAGAAACTTCTCTGACTGATGGGCCAGACTATGTTCAGGTAGTGTGCATTAAGGACAAACTATCACTTCAAGGGCTTTCTCACATAAACAGATTTAATTGACACAGACTGGAAAGTGAAATGTCTCAAAATGTTATTGACATCGGTATTGTTCTCTGCTATTTAAGGGATGCTATATAAAACAAGCAATTATATAAGGTCTGAAATGACACAAAGAACACAGATAAAGATTTGGGGTTCCACCTTGGTAACCCCACATAATTTGACAGTTGAGTAGATTAAACACGCAATCAGTTGCAGTGATATCTTTACAGAAACAAGTCCAAAAGAACCCCAGTAGGTAACTGGTTTGCTGGTTTATGATGGAAGATGGTAGGAAGGGGCGGGTCTAGGAAGGTGGACATTGGAGATGATGTCAGTAATGGCAGGGTCGTCAATTACCCAGTATGCATAGGGAGAAAGACAGAAAGGATCAGAAAACAATGGCAACCCCTGGCTCGGTGGGTAATTTCATTTACTAGAGCCTGTATGCTGTCTCCCATGCGCGCGTACAAGACCAAGTACAATTAATGTTTAATGCATTTTAAAGATGGGTGTTTATTCTTAAAGCTCCAATAGGAAAATAATATGGAAAAGTTGGACAGGTGTCAAAAAACCTAAAGCTCATAAATGGATAACATTCCAAATGTTTCAATGAATTATTGCTTCTCTTGCAGCCACATGACTTGAATTACGCTACTGTGAATTTTGTAAAGCGAAAAAACAAACACAAAGAAAGAGCGAAGACCTCAGTCATGGACACGACATATACAACTATTCGATTTCAACAGCAATGAAGACATTTTGAGAAGTGTCTTTACCTGCACACTGCTCATCTGGAGACATTTACATGTTTAAAGTCAGACTTTTTCTCGTTAACAAAAAACTAAAGTGAAATATGTCATTAATGATAAAATAATAATTCTGTAAACTAAAACTAAAACAAAAATAAAATGTCTGAAAACTAGAAATAAATCATACTGTACTGGAGTCATGACTAGGAGATTTCTGTCATTAAAGTTTGCCTTTTTTTACCAATTGGACTTATTCTTTATAATTTTCTTTACATTATAAAATAATAACATTTTTGTTTATTTATACCTTGGTGACCAATTTTATTTTCTAAAGGGAACCACCATTTTGTATCATTTGTTGTTGGCAACAAGACCCCATTGATCCAAATTCCCAAAGCCAGCCTCCACGGCATAGGACCTGATGGTGGACACCAGAGTTGAGGGAAGCTGTCAGACTGAAGAAGGTTGCCTTCTGGGAAATGCTGTCTATAGGATCTCTGTACTCGGTTGCGAAGTACCAACCGCTTGAGCACAGGAGGAGTTTGGAGAGGTTGTGGAGAAAGACTATCAGATGGCCTTGAAATTGTCCTGGCAAACTATTCAACGCCTTAGTAGAGGAAGGCGTGACCTTGCCTAGACTCTATTAAGCATGAATGGGGAATGGCTGACCTCTTCTGGAGAAATTGTCAAGTGGTGGAAGGAACACTTTGAGGAAGTCCTTGGTGGACATGCCCTCCTATCAGGAGGCAGCATTGGACATGTTCAGTGGGTGGGATCCCATCACTGTTGTTGAAGTTACTATGGTAGTCTGAAGACTTTGTAGTGGTAAGACTGCTGGAATGGATGAAATCCATCCGGAGATTTTGAAAACATTGGGCAATGTCGGTATAGTGTAGTTAACACATCTACTCTATGTTATATGGAAGACAATTAAAGCACCCTTGGAATGACGGACTGGTGCGGTGGTCCCCATATTTAAGAGGGGGACCAGAATGCGTGTTCCAACTACAGAGGGATCACACTCCTCTACAATGGCAAGGGTACTGGAGAGAAAAAGTCATCTGGTGGTTGAGCCAAAGATATAGGAGCAACTCTGTCCTGGTTGACAGTAGACCCACTCTTCTCCCTGGCACAGTTGCTGGAAGGTTCATGGGAGTATGATAATGCAGTTCACATGTGCTTTGCAGATTTGGAATAGCATATGACCGTATCCCTCAGCATGTGCTGTGAGAGATGTTGCAGGAATATGTGGAAACAGGGCCACTCTTACATGCTATTTGTTCCTTCTATGAATGCAATGAGAGTTGTGTCTGAATATGTGGCGTTAAGTTAATTTCATTCACTGGGGTGTCGGACTCCATCATGGCTGTATCTTATCATCGCTCCTGTTTGTGGTTTTCATGGACAGTATATCAAGTGTGACAGTGTCCAGTTGACAAGGCTAGGGGTAGCATTGTTGTTTGATGCAGATGGTGTTGTGTTCATTGCCTCATCTGAGTGTGACTTTCGGCATTCACTCATGCAATTTGCGGCCTAGTGTGAAGTGGATCAGCTCCTTCAAATGTTAGGTTATCATACTTTCTCTGGAAAAAAAAGTGGATTGCTCTCTCCAAGTGAGGGGGAACAAATGCCCTTAGTGGAGGAGTTCAAGTATCTTGGGATTTTATTCAAGATTGGTGGACAAAGGGAATGTGAGATTGACATGCAGACTGGAGCTCCTTTGCAGTTGCTGTATTGGTGTGTGGTGGTGAAGGTGAAGCGGAGTATAAAAACAAAGCTCTCAGTTTACCAGTTGTTCTACATCCCTGTCCTCACCCTATGGTCATGAGTTGTGGATAATGACCACAATAATGAGATCTTGTGTACAGGTGGTGGTTAAGCTGAAATTCCTTAATAGGTTGAGAAGCTCTGTGGTTCAGGAGTCCCTGCTTCTCCAGATCAAGAAAAGCCAGTAAAAAAGTTTTGGGGATGCTGTAAGAATGCCCCCTAGGCGGCTCCCATTAGAGGTTCTCCAGGCATGTCCCACAGGGATCAGACCCTGCAGCAGACCCAGGACTTGCTCGAGGGATTTTATGTCTCGGCTGGCTTGGGAAAGCCTTGGAATTCACCAGGAAGATTTGAGAAGGAAATCTGTGAAAGGTTTGATGGTGTTTTTATCCAAATCGTGGAAACAGGTTGAATTTTTGCATCTGATTTAAATGGTCGCACTGATGACGCAAGGTGAGGTGACATCTGAAAAAACATTCCATGGCAACCAGGAGCAGTGTGCCAGTGACAGGACTCATAGGTAGATAGACAGTACTTTATTTGTCCCCAGGGCAAAATTTAGCTTTTTACATAAGCTCTTTAAATAAATACATAATATGTAAGATAGATAGATAGATAAACACATACTTTGATCTGAGTAAACATGGTGGCACCTACATGCAAAACAAAATAATGCTGCAGTACCATGAATTAATTTCACATTTTCTTCAAGAAACATTATAATGAAAGAAAGCCACACAAAAAAGCAGTCCATATTCCCATGTACATTTTTGTTCTAAAAAAATTATTTTGAGAGAAAAAATCTCAAAGTGAACTAATCTCAACATCTTTAATATAGGAACAGTGACAAAAGATGCATGAAAATCCACAGATGAAGTGGAGTTAATTTTTTTTATTATTATTAATTTTTTTATTTTTATTAATTAATTAGTTCATTCTTTGCAATGAATGCATACCTTTTGTATTACTTTGGCATTCCTGGGTTCTGGAAGTCGATCAAAAGTCTTCCTGTAGTTGAATATGTGATATGGTTTTGTATTAATTAGAGATAATGTCCTCTGTCTTGTGAAGTGACCACCTAAATCAGTGCTAATGAACTCAGGTTGTCCAAAACTGAAGAAGGGAGTATGAAGGTGTAGTTCAGCAGAGTAACAAGGCCAGAAATGCACTGCATTCTTCCATATGATATACTCTAGGAAAGTATACTGCTTGTAGTGCTGCATTAAAATATCGGAACTTCTCGTCTTTTATGGTATAAGGAAGATGAATTTTGGTTGTGTAAGAGAATCATCAAGTGACAATAGTTAAGAGGGTGGGCTAGAACTTCTTGTATGGAATGTAATGTAGCACTCCAAGGTGGCTGTGTCCTCATGCTAGTGATTTCAATCTGTGTTCCTTGTATGTGTATTGTATATAAGGCAGGGGTTTCTTCAGATTCTGTCTTTTTTTTAAATATTGCTCTGTTTAGCCACAATTGCTTCACAATGATCATCCAGTTAATGTTTTCTGGACATGTAAGAAAAAGATTTATGGAAATAGGAAAAAGTGTGGCTAGTTACCATAGCTGTGTGAGCGGCTAACCAATTATATCAGACCATTACTAATTAAATTTAATGAATATGCATTTCTGAAAGGCACTATACATGTATATGATTTATGTTACATTTGGATGTATCAAAACAGTCTTGAGCATATGAAAGGTCAGGTCAGGTTGGGGAGCATGGACTGGTACAGCGTGTTGCTGCATCAACCACACAACAAAACAGCTCAGGATCCTGGTTGGCAACCCCCAGGTAGACATACGGTCCAGTCCCACCCTTCAGAAATGACCATCTCTCTGCGCAGCCAGGTGTTACATGGGCATCCCCTTGGCCTGGTCCAGCTGCACTGGCCCTCAACAGTGAGGATCCTGTGAGCAGGATCACCCTCAGAGAATATTGCCACATGGCTGTAGTGCCATAACTAACGCACCCTCACAATGCAGGTAATGTGTCTCATTCAGCAACACAAAGTCAAACCAGTGGTACCCAAAGATTCTCCAAAGAGACACAATACTGAAGGAGTCCAGTCTTCATCTCAGGTCAAATATAGCAAAACAGAAAGCACCAGGACTCTAAAGACTTGAACCTTCGTCCTTTTCAAAGTCAAAGCGAACTTTATTGTCATCTCAACCATGTACAAGTATACAGACACGAAATTACGAAGCTCAGGGTCCACAGTGTAACAACATGAAGTGCAAATAAAAAAATTAAAAATAAATGAATTAGAATTTTGCATAGATATTGGGAGCGCAACACACTCCTTTCCAGTGACCTAATCCCATGATCCCCTATTCTCTCCAAATCCATCTACTGACTTCATAGGCAGAGTCACCAGAGACATGAATGTTGCTGCCGATGTAAGTAAACCTCTCAATGCAGTCAACACTCTCTCCGCAGACATACACCCTGTTGATGGCTGTGCCCAAGAGGTCATTAAAGACCCGGATCTTGGTTTTTATTTAGGACACTCGCAAGCCCTGACACTCAGACTCCTCGCTTAGTCTCTCAAGAGCCTCGATCAAAGCCTTCACAGCATTGTCGGCAAAGTCAAGGTCAGTGAATGTCTCTTCACCAACAGATGCCCCACAGCCTCTGGACCCCATGACCTTGCCCAATATCCAGTCCATGCAAGCATTCAACAGAGTAGGAGCGAAAACACACCCCTGATGAACCCCAGAATCAACTGGGAAATACGCAGAGGTTCTGCCACCACTCTGCACAGCACTCACAGTAACAGTGTACAGGCCAGCCATGATATACAGCAACCTTGAGGGGATCCCGCAAAGTCTCAGGATGTCCTACAGGGCAGCTCGATCAACTGAGATGAACACTTTACGAAAATTGACAAAGGCTGCAAAGAAACTGACGATATTCGCATTTACACCCCATGAAAGCCGTCTGTGCCAGGATGTGGTTGATGGTAGACTTCTTGGGCACAAAACCAGATTGCTCTGGTCACTGGTAGGTGACCAGGTGATCAAGGATCTTATCGAGGATGACCCTAGCAAGAACCTTACCCGACACTGAGAGCAGTGTTATCCCCATGTAATTGCCGCAATCCAGACGATCACCCTTTCCTTTCCAGATAGGGGCGGCAAGTCCAATTTTCCAGTCATTTGGGATAATGCCCGTCTCCCAAATGGAAGCAAAGATTGCTTGCAATGCCAGGAAGATAGCCTTACCACCAGCCTGGAAAAGTTCATCCCGGATACCACAGATCCCTGCAGACTTCCCTCCCCTCAGCTGGTTCACCACCTGTGCAATCTCAGTGAGACTGGGGGGTTCACAGCTAATTGAAGGATCAGCCTCAAGAACTGTGGACCCAGGGATATCCAACGTCTTAGCCAGAGGATCAACTTTAAACCACTGCTCAAAGTAGCCAGCCCAGCAGGACACAACTGCAGCGTCAACCATAAGGACCATTCCGTCACTCGCCCAGACAGCAACTTTCCACATAACAGTTTCAGATGTGCATAATGCTGCAATTCCTCTATAAACAGGATGTGGGTCATCAGACCATAGATGGTGTGTCACCTGTTCACAAATTCCTCTAACAAACGCCTCCTTATCTGCTCTCAGAGCCCTCACAGCCATCTCTCTCAGTTCCCGGTACAGACCAGAGTTGCCATCAAGCCGTGTGCTGCGACTCCCCTCGATGATATCCAGGGTGCCCTGCTAGATGAAACACGAAATTCTGGGAACACCAGTAACACCAACACAACCCTCAGCAACCTTCAGGGTCTTGTCATGGAAGGTCTCCCAAATTACATTCGGATCAGCAGTCGCACCCAAGCCTATAAGTTTGGCCAGGTCCAGCCTCATTTTCCTAGTAGGTGGCAGTCTACCGGACCTAAGCTGGATCGCAAAGTCAATCCTCATTGCCAGACCTGTCAGTGCCAGTGATCACAATGATATCACCTATGACCAGAGGAACGTCACCTCTCGGGCACCCATCAACCACCAAGCGAAGCTGCAAATAAAATGTTTCCCTCACCGAGACAACACTCACCACAGTCGGAGCACACACTGAGAAAACAGACAAGGCACCCAGAGAGTACCGTAATCTGAGTCTCATAACACACTTGTTGAAAGGAGTGACATTGGACACCATTGGAATGAGCCGAAATGCCACACCAACAGCTACTCCATGAGTAGAGCAAAGGTTCTACATTATTATTATTATTAAAGCAGACTCTTATTCATTTATTTCTTCTCTTCATGCCGCAACCACAAAATCCCATCAGTTCTGTTTGGATTGACCAGGTTCCTATCAGGGTGGACCCGTGCCACTATGTCCATTATATGGCCTTGCACCTGGTTCAGCCTATGGCATTGAGGATTTTGGTAGCTAACTTGGGATTTTTAAATTATTGGGTCTTGCTGTCAGAAGAAATCTGGTGCAACAGAAGAAGCTGCCCCTTTCATGCAGACCTCATAGCCCTTAAAATGTTTGTTATTAAATCTAAATGGTTTTGCTGGATTAGGGATAAGTATATTTTTAAATGTTATCTAAGAATTCATTAGATAATGACAGAGAACTCCATTACTGAGCTACTACCGAATCCCAGTAATAAGAGCAAATACTAGCTAGTTAATGTTAATGTCAAGTTCACACAAGTATTTGTTTAACCAGAATAGAGTATGAATTTTACTAAGCTACAAATAATGAAAGGTTCTGTTTAATCCCCTATAAATTAACATGTTACATGAACGGTACAGAGGCATATCATTTTCTGACCATATATACAGTATTGGCATATACAGTTATGAATGCAGGAACTGAAAGAAAAATAATAAATATGTGTAAGCCTACAACAGAAACAGTTATTATTTGTCTATTGTAAATTGTTCACTTCATTTTGTGTGAACTGTTCTTGCTTTGTATTTCAATCAAACTTAACAAATGGAGTGTTTTGTTTTATACAGTTTTTGAGGGGTATGAGTCATAATGCTTGAACCTTTCCCATAGCTGCAGAATTTTGGAAAAGGTAACTAAACATCTCTACCATCCATCCATTTTCCAACCCGCTGAATCCGAACACAGGGGTCTGCTGGAGCCAATCCCAGCCAACACAGGGCAGGGTGCCAACCCACCGCAGGACACACACAAACTAGGGCCAATTTAGATTCGCCAATCCACCTAACCTGCATGTTTTTGGACTGTGGGAGGAAACTGGAGCGCCCGGAGGAAACCCACACAGACACAGGGAGAACATGCAAACTCCACGCAGGGAGGACCCGAGAAGTGAACCTGGGCCTCCAAACTGCAAGGCAGCAGCGCTACCACTGCGCCACCCTAAACATCTCTACCCCCTAGTCAAATTGTTGGTCACTACTGATTTTGGCATCTTGAAAAAATGCAAGCATTTATACCGTATATAGCTTCTTTTGAGATAAACATCAAAGAAATGCAATGTGTACTGCCCACCCATTTGTATGACAAATCATTAATGATGCAAGTGAGAATCTCCACTGCCCCTTGTTAACATTTGTGCACATTTGAAATTACAGGAGCTGCTAAAATGATTGTCTGCTCCATCCTCCTCTTGCTGTTCTGTAAATACTGTAAGTATAAAACTAATTATTTATAAGACAGCTAAGCGTATTGTCTTTTTTCTCCAAATGCAGATTTAGAGACTATATTGAATATAAGCTGCACTATATAAAGGTTACATAGTTTATAATAATATTTAACTATAGTAATATTTAATATTATTGCTGATGTGTGAGTGCTTGTAGTTATGTATTTGTCAGGTATGATAATACCAGCAAAGACAAATTTGAAACCACCAATAAATTAAAAACACTGTATAGTCATGTTTTAGAGTGATAATAAAGACACTTTGTGCAGATTTATATTGTGAACTATGGACAAATTATCATTATTTATATACAAACTTACCAACAAGCTTTTTTTTCAATAATCATTGCAAAGCTGCAAAATTAATTTTGTTGATTTCATTCACTTACGTTGCTAGTTTTTTTGTCACCTCTTCAGATGTAAATTCTGCAAACTTTATTAAGCAACCTCACCAGTCGGTGAGAGCCCAGCTGGGAGGTTCAGTAGACTTGGTGTGCCACATGCACACAGTTTCTCCGTATAACTACTTTTGGATTAAACACACTCCTGGAGAAGCAGCAGAAACCATTGCATTCTGGCTACGTAATGGGACTGTGTTTTATAAAACAAATGATGGGAGCACATGATATGAAGTGATGAAAAGCAGCAGCTCCTTCAATCTGTCTATCACACATCTCGACACTTCGGCTTCGGGGACGTATTACTGTGGAGTGATGAGGAGTCAAGAAATCTTGTTTGGCAATGGAACTGAGATCAGCCTAACAGGTAAGTGTTAGCTGAGATTTGGGACAATCCTTACTTCAGAAATGTCAGGAACATGCAAAACACTAAATGAGTATCTGACATGCAGAATATAAGCAGATAACAGAAAGTTTATAATGAATTATTTTGTCAAGTATTTACAAAGCTGATTCATGTCATGATATTAAAAAGCACATTTATTTTAAAGTAAAGATAGTTATTGTTAGAATATTATAAGTTTTGATGTTTTTCAATTTATTTTTTATATTACACACTTTTATCAAATGCTCTTGGTTGTTTCACACACTTATAAATGCACTTAAAAGCAAAACACAGAAATGCAGGAAAGTATCCAAACCACAATGTTTATCATAAAAACGCAATGTAATGTTTACAGAGAAACAGCTAATAAACTGAACTTCTAAATTTGTTCAAATGTCCACAATGTAAAAGCCATCCATCCATCCATTTTCTAACCCACTGAATCCGAACACAGGGTCACGGGGGTCTGCTGGAGCCAATCCCAGCCAACACAGGGCACAAGGCAGGAACCAATCCCGGGCAGGGTGCCAATCCACCGCAGGACACACAAACACACCCACTAGGGCCAATTTAGAATCGCCAATCCACCTAACCTGCATGTCTTTGGACTGTGGGAGGAAACCCACGCAGACACGGGGAGAACATGCAAACTCCACGCAGGGAGGACCCAGAAAGAGAATTCTAAATAAATTTCATTTTTAGAAATAAAATAATGTTAGAACATAGAAACCTCTAGGAGATCCATCCATCCATTATCCAACCCGCTATATCCTAACTAAAGGGTCACGGGGGTCTGCTGGAGCCAATCCCAGCCAACACAGGGCGCAAGGCAGGAAACAAACCCCAGTGTACGCATGCATACACACACACACACACTCACCAGGGACAATTTAGGATCACCAATGCTCCTAACCTGCATGTCTTTGACTGTGGGAGGAAACCGGAGCACCCAGAGGAAACCCACGCAGACACGGGGAGAACATGCAAACTCCATGCAGGGAGGACCTGGGAAGCCAACCAGGGTCTCCAAACTGCGAGGCAGCAGCGCTACCCACTGTGCCACCGTGCCACCCCTTCTAGGAGATGCTTTGTATAAAACAGCATCTGTCCAATGTAACCCCACTGCTAGTTTTTTTCCCAACTTCAGTACCAACTGGCAAGGACAGTTTGAAGAATTGGAGTGTGTCCCGTTAAAGGTTGGTTATTATTACCTGACAGATACCTTTATTCAAGGTGATGTATACTATTTGAGAAACAACTGGTTACATTTCTTTTGTTTTTCTCATTGGGGCACAGGCAGATAAAGTGACTTCTTCATGTAGCAGCAGAATCTAAAGTATAAAGCCTTAACCACTACACCACACTGCCTGGTTACTGCCTTATGCTGCATGCTTCCAGTTACCCTATTATTGGTTGAAGTTGATTGATATTTGGATGATTAGTCTTATATGTAAAAGTCATTCCAAATATTTATATAATGCCTTCCCTAATGCTCAAAGTAATTCATAAAGATTTAAAACAGACTTATGCCAAATGATACCTGGGACCAAGGAGAATGGAGGAAAAAAGATTTGGAGGGCAACCAACTAACCTAAGTAAATCTAGAAAATGACCATTAAATGTATGATGATGATGATGATGATGATGGGAACAAAAACATAGAAAAACCTCAGTAGATAATACTGGATAGAAACCAGTATCAAAGCATTCAAAACCACATAAAAGCTAAATACTGCATGCCATCAAAAGCACTTGGACTTGGAGGGAAAACTGAAATAATGGCTCGGAATATGAAAGTTAAAAGCCTTCCTGAACAAGAGGGTTCAAAGTTGTCTTTAAAAATAATTAATTCAGTCAGTAGAGCAAATTACTTTATCAAGGTCATGAAAAACACTCAATGCGATTGAAATGAAGTGAATGCTGTATTCTCCACAGAGCACAGAGTAGACATAACACATCATTTGTAAAGCCAGTTCAGGGTCACAGATGCCTATGCTGAAAGCACTGGATCTGACTCCAAAAGCAGTTGTTGATGGAGCTCCATTTTGCTGCACTCATTTTACCCTCACCGCCTGCTGCAGAGAAGCACCTCAAAAGCCTAATGCTGCCACCACCATGCTTTTACAGACTTACATGCTCTATTCATGGCTTACCTTAAATATTCAAGATCAACTAATTGTTACCAAATTTGATACTCCTATTTTAATCCTGGAACACTAAGGCCGGTTTCCCGTACGGGGATTAAGCCTAGTCGTAGACTAAATGTCATTTTAAACCTGGATTTATTGAAGTAGCTTTCTCACACATGGATTACAATAGTCTCAGACTTGCACTAGTCTTGACTTAAACAATTGGATTTCTAGAAGTAGAATTAGACCTAATCCAGATCTAAATTAAGTCTTAAATTAAACCTGGTCAGAAGCAGGTTTAACCTCAGATTAAAAACTGCTTGCCTCAAGGCTCACGTCCACAGTAGCAAAAAATGGATTACCTTGACTATTTCAATGACAGTAAGAGACCACCACCAAGACCAGAAAGAAGGTTGCTAAAAGACAGGAGCAACCCACTAAATGATTTTGATGATTTACATTTTCTTGACCGTTTCCGTATGTCAAAGGAAAATGCAACAGAAATAATTGGTTTGCTGCAGCCCAAGCTTTCAGGTGACTTAGTCAGAGGCACCCCTATTTCTCCTTCCTTACAAATATTAATTACCTTAAGGTTTTTGGCATGTGGAACCTTCCATCGGGAAACTGGGGATTTGTGTGGTGTAGGTGAATCAACAGTGTGCAAAATAGTACACAAAGTCTGCAGTGCTATATGTGAACTGAAAAAGGATTTCATCAAGTTCCCAAATGCTGCTGAACAGGCCACCTGCAAGGTAGATTTCTATGAATATGGGAACTTCCCTGGAGTCATTGGTTGTATCGATGGCTGCCACATTCCCATCAAGTGTCCCTCTACAGCAGATGCTGAGGAATTCAGAAATCGTAAAAACTGGTTTTCAATAAATGTACAAGGAGTGTGCACTCCCACTATGCAGTTCTCCAATATTGTTGCACGCTGGAAAGGTTCAACTCATGACTCAAGGATTTTCCACAACTCCTCTTTATATACTCAGTTTGAAGCAAGACAACACTCTGGAATCCTACTTGGTGACAGTGGGTATGCGCAGACAAACTTCTTGTTCACCCCTTATCTCCATCCAGTCAGACCAGAGCAACAGCGCTATAACCAAGCTCACATTCTCACCAGAGGGCTAATAGAGCGCATGTTTGGTGTATGGAGGAATCGTTTCCAGTGTCTCCGAAATACACTGCGGTTTGAACCTAGGAGGTGCTGCATTGTTATTATTGCAACAGCAGTGCTTCATAATTTTCTTAAACGGTGCGGCTGCCCAGACCCTGATATTGAAGATGATGATGACCAACATGTCCCCATCCCTGAGCTAGCCAATGACAGAAATGGACTTGCTTACAGAGATGCTTTTGCTTTGCAGCACTTCTCATAAATGTGCCTTGAATGATACATAAATGATTGGCATAGACAGGTAAAAAATTTCAGGAAATTTTTTTTTATTTAACTGAGGTTTGGTTCCAAAGACAATTGACACTGCTGCTGCTTCATCTCTCTCTCTTTCATAGACAACTCAAGATGAAGAATTTTCATTTTGACTTCATATTCTTCTTTTAAATATTTTAATTTACATTCATGGAACTCTATGGCAAGTTTCTCATGAATGGTCATCCTTTTCCCTCTTGACCTGCTGCCTGGATTAGAGACTGCTGGATGCTGACTAATGCTACCGCAGGAGACTGGATGCTGCTGCATGTTGGTGCTGGCTGCTGATGGATTCATTTGAGCCTCTTGACTGTTCCCTGCGCCCCCCAAGTCCTGGGTGAAGATCAGGTCATCTTTGTATGGAAGAAAAAATCTAGTATTACATTTGACTTCAACAATAAAGGTCATTACGTCATTTTTGTTACAAGACATGACTTGCATTTAATTACTGTATGTTGGATGGGATAACACATGTTACTGTAAATGAGACATGTCCTATCAAATGAGTCTTTGAAAGATTCCTCACCTGAACTGTCCAAATGGTCATCATCTGGAATACCTTCCAGGGGTTGCTGACTTTCAATAATCCCAGCCAACAAGTCCCCCAACTCCTCTGTGTCTGGTGGAACTGGAAGTCCCCCACCTGTCTTGAAACGCTCTTGACGCGTAGCAGCAGTTGTTTTTTTCAGGTTTATTTTTATGTTTTTCCACAGGACCTTTACAAGATAATATACACTCTGAAGTTGGAGTTCTACATAATATTGTTTTCTCTTTACATTTCATTAATGAAAACATTTATAATTTACTGATTTGTAAGAATGGGGCAACAATAAATCATACCTGAACTTGTTGGAGTGTCCGTTTGGTTACTTTTTCATTTGAGTTGAATTCATTCAATATGGAAATCCATGCTTTCTTCTTCTTGTTTTCTGTACCTGAATCATGCTGTTTGTTTTCAATTACAGGATAGTTTGATACAATTTGTTTAAAAAGGGTCTTCTCAAATTCACTGAAGTTTTTTGAGCGTTTTCTTTTGTCTTTATCCATTTTTTGGTTAAGTGTAATGACTCCTGTTCCACACACTCCTTAAGACTAATGAATTACAAGTATTCCATACCAGATTTTTATAGCAACCTCTCCTTAGCCACATGTGCATGCCATTAATCTAATCGGGTTTCCAAAAGATGATCTCACTTGTCCTTGATTACCTTAATCTGAGACTCTGTAGTCTAGAACTAGTTAATCCAAACTTAAGCAACATCTCAGAAAGTCAGTTGTTTAGTGTGGATTAATTTAAGTAGAATTAGCCTAGTCCTGGTTTATTTTAAGCCCTTAACGGGAAACTGGGCCTAAAACCTTATTAATGCTTAACCAAATCGTTTCACAAGAGCTTTCTTTTTTCAGTTAACCTAAACACTATCTTTTTTAATTTGTAGGAAATGACAGTTTTATCAAAAACTAATTCAATGCTTCCAACAATCTTTTGCCTGTCATTTTATTGCATTTTTATTAAGAAAAAAGTTATACTCATTTATTGTAATACAGGGGTGTGTTTAATGAAAATGATTAATTTGAGTGATTAACAAACAATGCACGTACGTAACGTACAAGCTACTTTTTCGTGTGCTTCCCAAAATCCTTTCAAGTAGCCACTTTAAAAGTGAACATACTTACATAAGTACTACTTATTTTTTAACAATCTCCCAAACCTCAAGGCAAGGTATTCTACATTGCCAGATGAATCTTGCCACTAGAATTACCAAAGCCTACGAAAAAACTTGTAAACCCGGCCCACCTTAAATCCATTCGCACCTCTCCGTCAGCGTCTTTTGTCTTGTAAATGTGTTGATAAGCGCAAGCAGCCTGCCATCCCATCCCTCCAACGCTGCAAAAACAGCAAAAAACTCTCCCAGCTCAAGCCTTGTTTATCTGTTAGTGAGGTGCCAGGAGCTGTATAGTGTAAATAATATATCGTTATTTGGAACACATGCATTTCATGTGTGCTCCGTGTCTACAAAGGTCTATGTAAGTGTAGCATGACAGGAAATGCAAGAAATGTGGAACACATACCTAAAAGACAAACTTTTTCCATGTTTTAGTACTAACGACTAACCTTTGATATGAAGTGTATAATGTGTGAAGTCTCAAGTCCAAATATCAAATAAGCACTTTCACAAAAAGTTTAAATATAACAGAACAAGTGCACTTTTATTTAAGAATATAACTGAAGAAAAAGAAATCGGGTGAGTGTACTTTGTTTTCACAACTTCTTTGGTAGTACATTGTTAACTGAAGTTATTTTTGTAACAGTGGGCTTAGATTGCTCTGATGTTCTTACCTCAAAACTATTTCCATAAAATAAAAATTAAAAAGTGTTCAAATCTCACCCTCCTCTAATGGTGAGGGTGCAAGGAAAGTCGTAAAAAGGTGGGTGAGGTGGCAATGTACCATATCTTGCCTTGAGTCGACTGAAAACAACCATCGAAAGTTGATTAAAAAAATAATCTATTGATAATAATATCATTATATGTTTTTGTTATTAGTTCTTTCAGTAGTATTCAATAAACTTGTGAAAAGTAATCAAAAGTAAGCATGACCTCATAAATAAACAATTAAATACAACGGAAGGGCACAATGTTATGGTGATGGATAATTTATTCAAATTTAAAGTCATTTTGATAAATATTTACAGTTGTGCTTGAAAGTTTGTGAACCCTTTAGAATTTTCTATATTTCTGCATAAATACCTAAAACATCATCAGATCTTCACTCAAGGCCTAAAAGTAGATAAAGAGAAACAAGTTAAACAAATGAGACAAAAATATTATACTTGGTCATTTATTTGTTAAGGAAAATGATCGAATATTACATATTTGTGAGTGGCAAAAGTATGTGAACCTTTGCTTTCAGTATCTGGTGTGTCCCCCCTTTGCAGCAATAACTGCAACTAAACGTTTCCGGTAACTTTTGATCATTCCTGCACACCAGCTTGGAGGAATTTGAGCCCATTCCTCCATACAGAACAGCTTCAACTCTGGGATGTTGGTGGGTTTCCTCACATGAACTGCTCGCTCCAGGTCCTTCCACAACATTTCGATTGGATTAAGGTCAGGACTTTGACTTGGCCATTCAAAACATTAACTTTATTCTTCTTTAACCATTCTTTGGTAGAACGATTTGTGTGCTTAGGGTCGTTGTCTTGCTGCATGACCCACCTTCTCTTGAGACTCAGTTCATGGACAGATGTCCTGACATTTTCCTTTAGAATTCTCTGATATAATTCAGAATTCATTGTTCCATCAATGAAGGCAAGCCGTCCTGGCCCAGATGCAGCAAAACAGGCCCAAACCATGATACTACGACCACCATGTTTCACAGATGGGATAAGGTTCTTATGCTGGAATGCAGTGTTTTCCTTTCTCCAAACATAACGCTTTTCATTTAAACCAAAAAGTTCTATTTTGGTCTAATCTGTCCACAAAACATTCTTCCAATAGCCTTCTGGTTTGTCCACGTGATCTTTAGCAAACTGCAGATGAGCAGCAATGTTTTTTTTGGAGAGCAGTGGCTTTCTCCTTGCAACCCTGCCATGCACACCATTGTTGTTCAGTGTTCTCCTGATGGTGGACTCATGAACATTAGTCAATGTGAGAGAGGCCTTCAGTTGCTTAGAAGTTACCCTGGGGTCCTTTGTGACCTCGCCGACTATTACACGCCTTGCTCTTGGAGTGATCTTTGTTGGTCGACCACTCCTGGGGAGGGTAACAATGGTCTTGAATTTCCTCCATTTGTACACAATCAATCTGACTGTGGATTGGTGGAGTCCAAACTCTTTAGAGATGGTTTTGTAACCTTTTCCAGCCTGATGAGCATCAACAACTTTTTTTCTGAGGTCCTCAGAAATCTCCTTTGTTCGTGCCATGATACACTTCCACAAACGTGTGTTGTGAAGAACAGACTTTGATAGATCCCCGTTCTTTAAATAACACAGGGTGCCCACTCACACCTGATTGTCATCCCATTGATTGAAAACACCTGACCCAAATTTTACCTTCAAATTAACTACTAATCCTAGAGGTTCACATACTTTTGACACTCACAAATATGTAATATTCGATCATTTTCCTCAATAAATAAATGACCAAGTATAATATTTTTGTCTCATTTGTTTAACTGGTTTCTCTTTATCTACTTTTAGGACTTGAGTGAAAATCTGATGATGTTTTAGGTCATATTTCTTCAGAAATATAGAAAATTCTAAAGGGTTCACAAACTTTCAAGCACAACTGTACCTAATGTCGAAGACAGATTTTTTCGAAAATGTAAAATTCAGGGGCTTTCGGCGACTTGGTTAGCTTTTTTGAAAGTTGGAGCATTATGAAGTTTCTAGTCACTTCATGAAAGAGTTTCTTAAAGCACTTTTTAATTGTGTAGTTTTGTAACACTGAGTAATATTAAAAAATAACAGTGATAATAGTTAAAAATTACATGTATTAGTAGTGTACAAAGAATATGTGTTTAAATACCATTTTACAGTATCATCTCCCTGAAGTTGCTTTCATAGATGGCAGGTACCATCTCAAGTGTTGAAAGAGTCATGTACTGTTCTTAGTTGTTAGATGTGCCAGGTTCTTTGAAATAAGTATCCAATGGAGATTGTATAATTGTATAATTGTTCACTACATCTGAACATGGCAGCTAATGGATTATTGTGGCACACTGTCAAAAACTACAGTGTCAAAGAAATATCGAATCATTTTTATCTTTAGATAATGCAGCAGTGAAGTTGTTCTTTGTGTAACTGAACTACTGAGTACACAGTAACTCAACATGGATTACACCGAGCCACCTTTAATATAATTTTTCAAAAATTAATTTGCTTTTATTTTTTTTTCTTATATGGACATGAACTTCATGTCACTTTATCACTTTGTATTCAAGGAGCAGGAGAGGTCAGCAGTGACTGAGGTTCATGAGAGACATGGTGCAGTCAGAGAGATGAGCGTAAGATGGGGCAGAAGCAGACTGTTAGCATTTAACAAGAACTACCACTGCATTCCAGTACAGTAAGGGGCCGTTATGAATAAATAAGCATCATCATTACTACTGGATTGAATAAAGACTATGATTATTAGCAAAGTGAATAAATAATAATTAAAAAAAATCATACCTTCCTTATTTAGTAATACTCATCCAACCCCACCCACATATGACTCTGCCGCATTTTGTGTTTTGCAATCAGGTGTTCTTGCTTTACTATGTAGCAATCGCAGGTGGTTTCCTGTTTTGCTGTTAGGAGTGGCTACTGAATGAGTCAAAGAAAAAAATATACAAGGTAGTGTAACCAATGTCATGGTGTAATTGGCACAGTAAACTAATTCATAGTTGAGATCACGTAGAATATTTCTCTGCGATAAACAAGTTCACAAGTTTGCCAATGCTTTCCAATAGGAGATACTGAAATTTAAAAATGTGTACACTGTATTCAAGATATCCAATGGAAAGTGAAACTGATCGCAAACAAATTTCCTTGAAGAACAAGTCTGCCAAATTTCAGTAAAAAATGATCCCCTGGAGGCCGAGCTGTTTAATGTAGACAGGCACGGACTGATAGACATGTATGCATGGCTATTGCAGTAGGTGCTTTTTGTATTACAGAAGCTCTTTAAATAAATAATAGCATACATACATACATATATACATAAACAAACACATTATGGTCATTATGGTCTGTTTGGTTTGGACATGTGCAGAGGAGAGATGCTGGGTATATCTGGAAATGGATGCTAAGGATAGAGCTCCCAGGTAAGGGGAAAAGAGGAAGGCCTAAGAGAAGATTTATGGATGTGGTGAGAGAGGACATGCAGGTGATGGGTGTGACAGATCAAGATGGAGAGGACAGGAGGAGATGGAAAAAGATGATCTGCTGTAGCAACTCCTAACGGGAGCAGCTGAAAGAAGAAGAAAGAAATGTTCAAAAAATGAATGTCTGAAAAGAATACAAATTAAAAAGAGAAATCTTCTGACTTGGCTGTCGTAGTCACAGCGAGGCCTTATGCAGGGATTATATGCAGTAGAAAAGAACATGTGACTTAATGAACATACTGTATTTTGAAGGTAACTACTGTATTTATTCCACAAACTTGGCTCACCATTTTATTTTTGTTTAAATGTGAAAAAAGTGGCAATGGAAAATAATTTTTACAGAACAAATGTTTACCTGTCATGTACATTTTTAAACTATTAGAAATTGTGATTTTATTGTTTTGGCAGGTGTGAGCAATCAATTAAAACTTGGTACTTTTGTTCAGTTCCTGGTTATAAGCAGCATTCTCCTTGAGGCTTTGCTTGTTTTGTTTGTGACAAAGAAGACTACTCAGTACTGCCAGTATAAACGTGAGTATTTTTTTCACTTATGAGAAGCTAATGGTACCATGTGATGCTGTTTTGCTTTCACTCTCACTTTAAAACATTAGAACATTGGAACGATTTCGATGAGAACCGGCTAGTCAATCTGTAGCAACACAATTGTCGTGAATTTACCAATAGACTCTAGCTGTGGACCTCCAGAGCTCCACTTCACTGAGGAGGTTGTCACTTTATATTATACAGTACGTCAGTGAGAACACCTGGTTACACGATGATTACAATTAGGGTTTGGTAAGCATTACCTGACTCAAGTCAAGTAAATCAGGTGACAAAAACCATCAATACAATTGGCTGCCCAGAGGAGCTACTGAATCGTGGAGCTGCAAAGGTTTGAAGTTGGACCCATTGTGAATTTCCTACATGTGTGAGGTGTCTTCTGCCCTAGAGCTTGTGTTACTTTCTTCTCTCTATCTTTTGTACCATGAAATTCAGAATCTGTATTTTACATAATATTGTTTTCTTCAGGTTAAGTTGTATGTAGCTTTATTCATTAATATTTTAAAAAATTTATTTTTGACACAGTATGATTGACTATGTACATGAATGGAATTTTCTATATAAGGATTTAATCCTTACCCTCCTTATTGTTAAGTTTACAACAGTAAAAACATTGAATTTGTTTTGTGTTATATGTTTTGAAACCGTTTCCAACATACAGCCCGACGTCACATTTGAGACAGTATACAGTAAGTGTGTTTTTTATATAATTTTCTTGTAACGTTTTTTTCTGTTGCTTGCCCATGAGAGAGCAGAATGACCGAGTCTGATCTGCACGATGCACATGACCCTTGTGTTATTGTCGAATACCACAGCTCAAGACTTATTGGCTTCCACGTTTTTCTCCTCACAGAAAAATTGATAGTTGCTGCATTGTGAACAGTGATTCGGGGGCTAACATCTTTCTTTTCCTTCTACTTGATTGTAATCATTTTGTTGTGCGCCTACTGTCCTTTGAATAAAATAAAGGAATTCCGTATGTTTCCTGTCTTATGAGCCTGATCAGTAAAGTTGCACAATACTACAGTACACATCTGCTTACTTCAGCTGACCCTAATGTTTTGTTCCTACTTTTTCTTCAGGAGACGGCAAACAGAAAACTGATGAAACATCTTGCACCTTTGAGCCTCACAGTGTCCAGGTACTGTAAATTAAGAAATATTAGAAGGACTTCCTCAGATGAACTGACTTAATTCCGACAAAATAAAAAAGACTGTAAATGTTACAAGCAGCCATCTAAATTTCCATTTGGGATTAACAAAGTTTATTTCCACTAATGTAATCTAATCAATTTACACTGTGCTATTATCCTCCTCAGTACTAACACCGAGTGTGACTCTTCTATGTAATGACGGTTAAACCCGAGTCATTCTCTGATTGACGTGTAGTGATCCTCCTTAAAAATGTTAAACTCAAAAATCAGTCTTGGGACGGTATTCTGCTGCCATCTAATGGATGAAATAACATCATGCTTCAAAAAAATCATGAATATTTCTATGCATTTTGTCCCTCTAAGGTGACTCATTAATATTCATGAGTGGGGCGGACCATTCAACCAAACCACAATGGCATGTAAACAAGAAGCTCAGATGTCAGTTGTAGAATAAACTGAAACCAAATCATTAGTTGAATCAATGTGGTGATGACAATGTGAATTGGTCATCAAACATTGACACGGCTAGTGAAACTGACACGTGGTACTGTATGACTGTATCACCATATGAATGGTGAATTCAGTTGTGTAAAGCTGCAGTGAGGTGTAAGTAAGTGACTGTCAAAATGGCTGTGATCAGGCATAAAGATAAGAAGGACCTTAACACCCTAAGTACTGTTCCTAATGCAGTAACTGTCATTTGTGTCAGGGGAAATGTGGAAGTCACAACTCCTTGTGATGAGGTAGCCGACAATAACATAATGGCGTATTAATTGTGTGGATCTGGCACTGGCATTCTACCCTTTCAGGCACAAGCATCCACCCATCCAGTATCCAACCCGCTATATCCTAACTACAAAGTCATGGGGGTCTGCTGGAGCCAATCCCAGCCAACACAGGGTGCAAGGCAGGAAACAAACCCCGGGCAGGGCGCCAGCCCACCGCAGGGCGCACACACTAGGGACAATTTTGAATTGCCAGTTCACCTAACCTGCATGTCTTTGGACTGTGGGAGGAAACCAGAGTACCCGAAGGAAACCCACGCAGACACGGGGAGAACATATAAAGTCCACGCAGGGTGGACCTGGGAAGTAAACCCGGGTTTCCTAACTGCAAGGCAGCAGCGCTACCCACCGCAACCACCGTGCCACACCATGCGCAAACAACAGAAAAAATTTCATTAGAAAAGTGTGCAAAGAATCGCACTTCTACTGTTCCAATTGCAATATCAGAATGTGTGTTGGTGACTGTTTCAAAACATCATGAGAAGGTCGTGTACTAAATCTACATCAGTACAGCAGTGGACAGTAGACATTGTTTTCCTACTGTATTTATGTTGACGTTTCTGCTACACAAAATAACATTTTTTGATTGTTGAAAAAATTCAGCATTTTTATACTAAATCTTTATCAGTACAGCACCAGACACTAGAGATACATTTCCGACTGTATGTAAGATTGACTTTTTAATATTTACATGTTTATCTTACACTTAATAACATTTTTTTCTTGTTTAAAAAAATTTAGCATTTTTGACTCATTTATTTCTGGGGTCAAACATAACTCCAAGGAAGCGACAGGAATATATTATGAAACAGTAGTTACATCAGGGCAATTACCTTTTTATTGCATTTGTTAACAAGTTGCACTATTTTTTGTCAAATATTCATTTAAGATATGTATAAAAAATGTAAACAAAGAAATTCTTAGGCAAAACCCAATCTAAAAAAGCCTCCCTCACCCCTCAAACATGGAAATGATTGTAAAGTGAAGGTTCAGGATGTGGCAATACACAACTGAGCCTGGGCCAGCTGTATCATTTGTGTCCACTTGTCAGTATCATAATTTTAGGATTTTGAATTCTTTTGAACAATTCTCATACATTATTTTCTATCTACCTTCCACTTTGTTTTACGATCATGAAACTATATTACCCCCAATACTTGAAATGGGTCAGTATGCACCTCTTTTGCTAACCGCCATCCCCACCACCACCACCAGCATGCTTGAAACTGCAAAGAGGAAGTCCCAAACCAACTCAACCCACACACTTCGATTTAATGTAGGCGACGTGTAGAGAACAAAAGAACAAAAGAAATCTGACAAACGAGGGAAAACCATTCAATCTATCAAGCCTGCATGTTTAGCTACTAGCTAAGTTGTCTCCAAGTGCTACATGCCGACACCAGGGATTGAGCTGAAGTCATCAGATTGAAACCACAGCACCAATTGGATGTGCCATCAGTTGGAAGAAGAAGGAATAAGAAGATAACAGAAATAGAGAGTACCAGGACTTATTTATTTTAATTTCAAGCACTGATTTTATCATTATGTTTATGACTTTACAGTGACACCATTTTGTATGTGACATGATTCAATTTCATCCTAATATACAGCTAAACCTGGCCAGGGCCTTTCCTATCCTGCCTTGAATAGGCCTCACCCAAGACAGCCAAACTTTACAGGTCGGCTCAAGCCTAGAACAAGAACGAAGGGTGATTTAGCCTCAAAAGTTCAAAAATAACTTAAATGTTCCAAAATATATAAATAAATTACTCTTTAACCTGTGGCTAAAGCAACACATCCAATAAGCAATCTTTATAAGTTTTAATTTTATTTAAAAAAGCAAAAGCAGAACAACGTCAATAAAAGGTTTACCTAATAAGGCAACCCATATCAAACAAGCATAAGTCCACAATCCAGAAATCAGAAACCAAAAAAAAACACAGAAACGTTAAATCCAAAACCAGAAAACATTACTCACAATTAACGATTTTCTGAATTTGCTCCACCTCAAGCACAGCAAAGTAAAATAAATGTTTGGAAATCTTTGCTGAATTCTTCTGCTGCTACCGAATAAGCGCAACACCAAAGAACATAAATTTTTCACTCCTTCATGTTTGCATCAGCTGCCCAGCACTCTGGTTAATCCTATTAAAGAGGTATGCTCACGTTACTCACAAGTCACATATATCCATCCATCCATCCATTATCCACCCCGCTATATCCTAACTACAGGGTCACGGGGGTCTGCTGGAGCCAATCCCAGCCAACAGAGGGTGCAAGGCAGGAAACAAACCCCAGGCAGGGCGCCAGCCCACCGCAGAAGTCACATACAAGTTCATACAAAATGACATTACCTTTAACACACAAATACACAGACACACTCCCTGTTTCCATCTGTATGCACACTTTGCGTTGAGGAATTTTATTATGATTATCTATATGAACCTTTATGAATTGTACTTAATTGTTTTTTAATTCTATCTGCAGTATATGACCTTTGTTTTATATTTTCAATAGGCTATGTTGGATTCCTCTTGAAACTGCTATGATGCAAGTCTGCTGTTATCTCAAACTATGCCTTTGCTAGAGGTCAAAGGTTAAGACAAAACGTAATATTTTAAAGTGACACGTGTAGCTTTGTTATTGAATAGATATACAATTTATGAGACTCATTAATTAAACTCATTTTGTGTTCTCATGGCCTGTAGCCACACAAAATACTCATAGCCTGTCCTGGGGATAAGGACCAATTAATCATTACCCTGATCAACTGTTTCCAATACAGTCATGTATGACATAAGGGGAATGGACAGAGGAGAGGATATCTCAGTTTTTTTAAAATAAAAACTTGAAACATTCCAGTTTATTCAACAATTACCATTGACAGGCCTTGAATAAATCGATGTATTAGAAATAAAGACCTACTGTTTGATAATTGTGTAGTGGGGTTCTCCTTTTCTTCCAACGTGTTTACAAGTATTTGCAAATGTTCTTGTTATTTTAACTTATTTCTAGGATCAGCAATGTTACATACGTAGTTGGCTGTCCCATCCCACATTCATTGACATAGGTATATGATATCATGCTGGCAAAACAAAACAAAAAAAAAGGGTAGAAAGCAAAACAAAATGGAAGCCCAATGTGAGAAACTATAATACATGTGATAAGAGAGCACAACGTTAAATTTTGAACTCTTCAGAGATTTGGTATCCACAGAGAGGATAAGGATTTGAACTTATAGCCGTCCTTTAATCCAGTTGCGTTGATTATGCATGGATCACGATCTCAGAGGCCATGCCCCTAGTACCACTCGAAAAGTGGACCTAAGTGGACCCAAAATCATACTTAATCATGACAATGATTTGCAATCTATCATGAGACACTGGGATAAAAAGTTTGCTTAATCCGGCTGCATGGCAAATTTCTAAGAAAATATTGGGTGAAAAACAAGGTCAGTGGCTTTTCCGGGGTGAGGCTATTTTTGAGAATCCCGTAGAGATCCTGGCCTGCTTTTGTGGTACTTTTGGGAGGGCCTCAGATCCCTTTCTGTCATGTCAGTGGCTCCATCTCATGCCAGGTGAAACATGACAGTTTGCAGTTTTTGGTCAAGGCCGCTCTGTTTTTGTAGTTAATGAAAATGTGGAGTAGATAGCATGCAATCACCATATTTGATAATGTGGGGTGTCATAGTCAAATGGCTATTTAAGTTGGTACACAATATACTTTGTCCAATCTTCTGAAGTTTTTTGGGGCAAGAAGCTTTATCTAGTTTTTTTTTCACAATTTGGTTTGTATTTTTAGTTTTTGTGTCTTAGTCTGTTTTGTCTTTTAGTTTTTTGGATCTTTGCTTTTTTCTGAAACCTTTGCTTAGGTGTCCAAACAATTAAGATATTGCATTTACTTTTGAAATACCAGCAGGAAATAAAAAAACATGCACAATTTGAGCAAGTTTCAGATAAGATATGTAAACTAAAAAAAAATAAAATAAAAAAATAAAAAAGATAGATGAGGATATAGTACCAGATATTCCACCCATCCATCCATTATCCAACTCGCTATATCCTAACTACAGGGTCACGGGGGTCTGCTGGAGCCAATCTCAGTAGTACCAGATATTTCAATTTGTTAATCCTTCTTTTACAGCTTCATGGAGTGAATCCTACTGCCTTTGACTTTGAAAAGAGGAAGAACAAAAATGAAGAAACGTGGAAGAACTCAAAAATGGACACGACATACACATGTGTTGAGTTTCAACAAATGAAAGTTTGGGTGAAGTCATTAACTAAAAACTAAATCATCTTTCTTAATGAAATCAGAACTTTTAATGCATATTCTTTAAGGACATTATCTGCATGCAATAAAAATAAATACAAACAAAAACCACTTTATCCTGAGTAAAATTTTCGGGAAGCAGGATCCTATCCCAGCAAGCCACAGGAACAAGTTAAAAACAATCCCCGGGAAAGGTATTGGTCAACCACAAGGTGAAAACACACACACACACATAAGCACATACTCCGAGCATCTGGAGAAATCCAATACAGACACATGGAGGACATGCACACTGCAAACCGGTAACATCCTGGACGTGAATTTCAGTCTTCTTACTGCAAGGCAGCAGCACTACCATTGCACCACCATGAGTTAATTTCATGTGTCTACAAGTTTCTGTGATAAACAATCAACCTTAAATGATTGTGTTCAGCTTTAAGCTGTCTATCATAATCATCAAAATGTTTAAAATCACAACTTTGAAAATAATTGTTGTTAAAGGCACTCCCTCACTCCTATATTTCATAAACCTGCTCTCGGCACTCTGTGTTTCCTCCTCGGCAGCGTGCTGGGGGCTCTGTTTAATAGTTCAGGGCTTATGACTTTCCAGTCTTTACAAGAACATTTTAATCTTCCTGGTTCCAGTTCCTTTTTGTACCTTCAGCTCCGGTCAATGCTCAAAAAATGTGGGATTTCTCTGACTACCCCCCTACCAAATCACTCATTGTTCTCCTTGTTTTGTTCTTTCTCTCCCAAGAAAAAACATGTCTCTACCCTCTATTCTTTGCTGTAGAAAGCATCCTATAAACTTTTGCCCTTGATTTCTCTTTGGTCCAGTGACCTTTCTCCTCACCATTCTCGCCTATTTATGTTTTGTTCAAGAAACCGAAATGACCAGCACACCCAGTTCAAAATTCTACACAGACTCTCTCCTGCTCCCGACAAGCGGTTTCTGATGGGCCTCACTGCTGATCCCCTCTGTCAATTACGCTCCCTTCATTTACCCTGCACTTTTCTCCACATGTTCTGGCACTGTCTCCCCTGTCTTTTCTTCCTGGACACACATATGTCACCTACTGTCCTCCTTTCCTTCCTGCAGTATCCCTCTGATACCTCAAATCGTTCTTCTTTATGACCTTTCGAGGCTTCCGTTTGGGGACCCTGGCAGCCAAACTAATTATTGCCTCCCACTGGAAGACACCTGAATGTGTCACTGTCAACAACTGGCAGTCCTCCTTGCACAATTTAATACATTTGGAGTTGTTTGCAGCGTGGGTTAATGGTGATTCCAGTAATACAGGGTGGGCCATTTATATGGATACTCCTTAATAAAATGGGAATGGTTGGTGATATTAACTTCCTGATTGTGGCACATTAGTATATGTTAGGGGGAAAACTTTTCAAGATGGGTGGTGACCATGGTGGCCATTTTGAAGTCGGCCATTTTGGATCCAACTTTTGTTTTTTCAATAGGAAGAGGGTCATGTGACACATCATACTTATTGGGAATTTCACAAGAAAAACAATGGTGTTCTTGGTTTTAACGTAACTTTATTCTTTCATGAGTTATTTACAAGTTTCTGACCACTTATAAAATGTGTTCAATGTGCTGCCCATTGTGTTGGATTGTTAATGCAACCCTCTTCTCCCACTCTTCACACACTGATAGCAACACCGCAGGAGAAATGCTAGCACAGGCTTCCAGTATCCGTAGTTTCAGGTGCTGCACATCTCGTATCTTCACAGCATAGACAATTGCCTTCAGATGACCCCAAACATAAAAGTCTAAGGGGCTCAGATCGGGAGACCTTGGGGGCCATTCAACTGGCCCACGACGACCAATCCACTTTCCAGGAAACTGTTCATCTAGGAATGCTCGGACCTGACACCCATAATGTGGTGGTGCACCATCTTGCTGGAAAAACTCAGGGAACGTGCCAGCTTCAGTGCATAAAGAGGGAAACACATCATCATGTAGCAATTTCGCATATCCAGTGGCCTTGAGGTTTCCATTGATGAAGAATGGCCCCACTATCTTTGTACCCCATATACCACACCATACCATCAATTTTTTGTTCCAATAGTCTTGGAGGGATCTATCCAATGTGGGTTAGTGTCAGACCAATAGCGGTGGTTTTGTTTGTTAACACAAACACAATGGGCAGCACATTGAACACATTTTATAAGTGGTCAGAAATTTGTAAATAACTCATGAAAGAATAAAGTTACGTTAAACCCAATCACACCATTGTTTTTCTTGTGAAATTCCCAATAAGTTTGATGTGTCACATGACCCTCTTCCTATTGAAAAAACAAAAAATGGATCCAAAATGGCCGACTTCAAAATGGCCACCATGGTCACCACCCATCTTGAAAAGTTTCCCCCCTCACATATACTAATGTGCCACAAACAGGAAGTTAATATCACCAACCATTCCCATTTTATTAAGGTGTATCCATATAAATGGCCCACCCTGTACAATTGAATCCTGGTCTTCTGCGACTCAATTGTTTAAATCTCAGCTTTCAACTCCTTGATTTTTTTTTTTCAAATAATTCCTTGGTTCAGGCTGTGTGGGAGAGGGTGGGTTAGATTACTTTGTATGTTATGCCCATTTATTCCTATAAATTTATTTTTGCTTAATAAAAAATTGATCACAAAAAAAGGAAAATAATTGTTGTTCATAATGCTCAGAGATAAATACAGTTGGCATCGTGGCCTCCACCTGTTATTTGAGTTTTGATTTAGCATTTCACATCACTAGTAGGGGGGTATCATCTACAGGGGACGTAGATTTTAAAAGACAGATAATGTGTCCAGGGCTGACTAGTCCAACAAATTCAGCAAAAAAACTGACTGTTTGATATTAAAAGAAGTCTTCAATAACCCAAAAATGTCATTGTAGAATCTGCAGGTAATTTTTGCAAAATTTTGTGTTAAAGTGCACACAATTACAATCATAAACAGGTTTCAAAAATTTGGCCTGTTTATGAGATATGCCAGGAAAAAAACCCAAAGGAACTTTAGAGTAAGGATACAGTTTTCCACTGAGCACCTAGACAAAGACCAGGCCTTCCGGAACAATGAGCTCTGGACAGATGAATTAAAGATAGAGGTGTTTGGCTGCAGTAAAAGTACTGTAGACTTGTTTCGCACAAACCAAAGACAGATTTTCAGGAGAAGAACGTCATAACAACTGTGACCCATGGTGGTAGAAATGTTCTGGTTTGGGATTGCTTTGCTGCCTGAGGACCTAGTCATGGAGTCAACTATGAATTCTGCATCATATCACAATGTGCTTGAGGAGAATGAGAAGCTATCTGTCTGAAAGGTGAAGATCAACCTGGAAATGGACCTTTGAACATGATAATGGTTCAAAGTACACTAATAAATCCACCAATGAGTGACTAAGAAAGAAGAAATGGAGGATTATGGACTGGCTTAATTAAAGTCTATATTTAAATCCTATTGAAATGTTTTTTGGTTGGGGGGGGATTTGATATAGGCAGTACATGCAAGAAAAACCACAAACATCTTAAAACTAAATACATTTTGCAAGGAGGAGTGGTGAAAAATGTAATTGAGTTGATGTCAGGGACTGGTGGGCAGAAGTCATTTCTGGTAAAGCGGGAGATATCAGCTTCCGAGGCCAAGGGTGGACTCATTTTTCTCCATCTACTTATATTCTTGTTGAATAAATTACTATAAAAGCAAATTGTCCTTGTGCTTTTATTCAAGTTTATCAACTTTTTATCTGTAAGCACTGTTTGCATGAAGAGCTACCATTTTTTCCAAATATGTTGAAAAAGTCAACAATTTCCATGGGGTGTTCTTACTTTTTCACATGTCCGTAGATGAATTGATTGTATGTCTTGTTTTTTGCAAACTGATGTATATGGTCTAAACAATCGGTGCATATAAAGATTTAATTATACTGTAAATAAATCAATTCACATTAAATTAATTCACATTGATGGCGTGTCTGATTTGTGGAACAACACAAATGTCTTCCTTAATCTTGGCCTCAGTAATTCAGGAAACGTGTATTTTAAAAGTTGAAATCCTTCACCTTACATGTTCATCGCTTGCATAGAAGTTTTCATTTGTCCATAATTTATATGATGAAATATCTTTGTTGGGTTGATAAGTGGTTGATGTGCCACACTTTTCTGTCCTGGTTATTATTAAGGTTATTAGAAATAAACTTGATGCATTAGAATTAAAAGTCAAGACAGAGGTAAAGAATTTAGGGGTAACAGTTGACTGTAACCTTAATTTTAAATCGCATATTCATCAGACCAGTAGGACAGCATTTTTTCACTTAAGAAATATAGCAAAAGTTAGACCTCTAATATCATTGAAAGATGCTGAGAAATTAGTTCACGCTTTTGTTTTCAGCCGTCTAGATTACTGTAACGCACTCCTCTCAAGACTACCTAAAAAAGACATAAATCGACTGCAACGAGTGCAGAATGCAGCTGCTAGAATCCTAATTAGGAAAAGAAAATCTAAGCACATCTCTCCAGTTTTGATGTCACTATACTGGTTACCTGTGTCATTCAGAATTGACTTTAAAATACTGCTTATGGTTAACAAAACCTTAAATAATCTCGCTCCATCTTATATATCGGAATGTTTGACACCCTATACTCCAAATCGTAACCTCAGATCTTCAAATGAGTGTCTGCTTAGAATTCCAAGAGCTAAACTTAAAAGAAGTGGTGAGGCGGCCTTCTGCTGTTATGCATCTAAAATCTGGAATTGCCTGCCAATAGGAAGTGGCCAGGCTAATACAGTGGATCACTTTAACAAACTGCTAAAAACACATTACGTTAACATGGCTTTCTCATAACTTAATTTTAGTTTAATCTTGATGCTCTTTAAATTCAATTAATTATCATAACTATTCATGGCGGCTCTAAAATCCGTACTGACCCCTCTTCTCTTTTCTGTTTCTTTTCCCGGTTTTCTGTGGTGGTGATCTGCGCCACAACCACCTAATCAAAGCACCATGATGTCCTACATTGATGGATTAAAAGCCAGAACTCTACATGACCATCATCATCAAGTCCTTCCATGAGAACCCTAAATACAACGAGGACTGTTTCATTTATGTGAGGTAGAATGCCCAGAGGGGACTGGGCGGTCTCGTGGCCTGGTACCCCTGCAGATTTTATTTTTTTCTCTCCAGCCGTCTGGAGTTTTTTTTTGTTTTTTCTGTCCTCCTTGACCATCTGACCTTACTCTTATTCTATGTTAATTAGTGTTCTCTAATTTACTTTGTCTTTTTTCTCCTTCTTCATCATGTAAAGCACTTTGAGCTACATTATTTGTATAAAAATAATGCTATATAAATTGCTATATAAATAAAGTGCTATATAAATAAATGTTGTTGTTGTTGTTATGAAACAGCCAACTCTATTTAATGCAATGAGTCTCTTTAACTCTTTAGTTAAACTCATAGTTTCTGAAAAGCAATGGTTTCACACAGAAATTAACATAAAATGTCTGTTGCTGCACGCTGTGGCTGCCAGTTTACCAAGAATGTGTGGCATGCTTGCTGCCAGGCTGTCTTTGTGTGGCTGGGACAAAGTTGTGGTGCATTGCAATCTGGTTTCTACCTCTTATCATTGTTAAGTGGCAGTCCTCCCTGGCGAACATTGTCAGTACAACGATTAGCTGGGGACCAATCAGCTGAAGCTGGAACCTCACACTCGTTTTCAATCACTTGTATCAAAATCTGAGTCCGACAAGTCATAGTCCAGTTCAGAGATAATAGGCAAAACGTCATCCCCGGAGTATTTTGCTTTACACATTCGCTTTGATCTCTCGCCAAATGTCAGAGCCATTTTTGCCATTGTTTGTGCCTTTCTACTCACACGAGCGTAAGAGATCTCAGTCAAACCAATGAATCTAACTTTCCTTCTAGCAACAAGAGTCCAACTAAAACATAACGGTTGGTTTTGTCACAGTTTACAGTCAATTACCATCGTCAGCTCCTCCTTTTGACAAAAGTTGACATCAGCCCAGAAAAAGTTAACATGGCTGTCCCATTCACAGTAGTTGGAATATCTGAGCTGCATTCCTGGTAGCAGTGCTACTACTTTTAGATCATCACAGATGTTTCAGCTTTAGCTGTTGAACTGCATATGTTTATTTATAATATGAGAGGAAATTAACAAAAATAGGTGATTGCAATAAAAAGGTATGTGATAAGAACATTCAACAGCGATATTTGTGATCAGCAGGCCAAAATCCATACGATTAGAACATTAGAACCATCAAGACAAGAACAGGCCACTCAGCCCAACAAAGCTCACCAGTCCTATCCACTTAATTCTTCTAAAATAACATCAAGTCGAGTGTTTAAAGGTCCTAATCTCCTCCTGTCTGCCACACTACTTGGTCTCTTGGCGTCTGTGGTTCTCTGTGTGTCCCCGTGTTCTTGATTAACTCATTTAAAAGTCACAGTCTCGATCCACTGGACTCATTCCCTTCATAACACTTCAATCATGTCTCCTCTTAATCTTTTCTCAAGAAAGCAAAATCTTCGTTGTCCAGTGAAATCAGGACTTCAGCCCTGAAATGGTCTTTCTGTGCTCCATTCTGTACAGAACAACTTGTCATTATAGCCAAACGTTAAGCCACATTTGTAGTAAAGATGCTTCTTTTTGTTTCATTTTAGCATCCTTTGTGTGTATTCTGTGTTCTTGGGATGGCTCAAGAGTGCCCCCATTGTTCACTATTTGATATGTTTTCAAATCAGTTACAACTGCTGCCTTCTGACATGTGTCCATGTAAATCAGTAACAGAGGTAGTACTAAACTAAACAGTGGGGTATGCAATGTAGTTAAGAATATGGCATTCAGTCTTTCAGTTCCTCCATCAGGATTTTTTTGTTACTGAGTCTTGGTGCCAGAAGACACACGACCTTAAGAGAAGTACGTGCTTCTTTCTTCCAGTCCTCAGATTCTCATAAAATAGAAATTACCAAGCCAAACTGTTTGTGTCAGATGAAGCAGAAGGATATTCTTAAAATGTGCCCAAGAACTCATCAGAAAGAGTGAGGTGCTGCTTTTCTTGGTATGCCACATCTAGCCATTATATTAAGAGACTTTCAGAAAAGCAAACCCAAATTTCCAGCTACTTTTCTTTTTGTGAATCACACTGATTCCATTGTTGTGGCTTAAGGTAAAGGATTGTTCGCATCTTGAAGAATTGAAATAATGCATGTATAATTTCCCTTGAAGTTAACAGCAAAGGAGTGTAAAGTTTACTGCCCGCCCATTTTTTTGACTTTGAGTTGATTAATGACATAAGTGAGAAGCTCCACTGCCTCTTCTTATGAGATTACAGGTGCTGCGAAAATGATTGTGTGCTCCATCTTTCTCTTGTTCTGTGAAAGCTGTAAGTATAAAACTCATTACTTACTTGTTTTTTCCAAATACATGTAAACTTTATAAAACAAAATGTATCATCATTACAAATTTGTGAATTATACTAATCAAGTCTGTGACACTGATACGTAATGGCAGTTGTGATAAACCATGAATTGTGAGAATATGATTGTGCTTTAGAGTGTTAATAAAGACCTTTTGTACAAATGTAAAATTATGAACTATCAAAAAAATTTATCTAAAAAAATATACATCATTCACATATAAAAATGTACCAACTAAGCCTTTTCATTTTTATGGCTATTGCTGATTTTGTTGATTTCATTCACATATCTTGCATGCTTTTTTTTATACATTTCCAGATTTAAGTACTGCATATTTAATCAAGCAACCTCACCAGTCAGTTAGAGCCCAGCTGGGAGCTTCAGTAGACTTGGAGTGCTACATGCCGACATCTTATCCATACACCTACATTTGGATTAAACACACCAAAGGAGAAGCACATGAAACCATTGCATTCTGGTCAAGTAATGGGAATGTGTCTTATAAAACAAATGATGGGAGAGCAAAATATCAAGTGGTGAAAAGCAGCAGCTCCTTCAATCTGTCTATCACACATCTCAAAACGTCAGATTTGGGGACATATTACTTTGGAGTGGTAAAGCGTAAAGTCATGGTGCTTGGTAATGGAACTGAGATCTGCTTAGCAGGTGAGTGCTATTTGAATTGTGGCAAACATTTCTTCAGAAATGTCAGTAAAATGCAAAACACTAAATGAACGTCTGATATTCATAATATTAACAGAACTAAAAGGTCTTTAATAATTTCTTTTGTCAAGTATATAGAGTGCTGATGCATGTCATAATATTAAAAAACTCATTTATTTTATAGTGATGGCAGTTAGACTGTTAACATTTCTAAATTATTTTTTCTTACTCTTACATATCATGTATCTATTAAATAATCCACATTACTTGACACATTTATAAATGTGTTTAAAAACAAAATAACATGGAACAAAAATCTAAGGACACAATATTGGTCAGAAAAAAATCATGCAATACGTTCAGAGACATGCCTGATACATATGCTGTACGTATAGATAGATATTTTTTATCTATTCAATTTATAATCTGTCATAGTAAGGATTGACAGAGTTGGAAGCCATCTCAGCAAGAACCTATTTTGACAGAATAATTACTAGTCTATTTATCTATCCATTTCCATAATCATTTTTTCCATTACAAGTTCATAAGTAACATTGCTAGTTGTTTCTTGAATGTATCATTTCTGATGGCCATCTATATTAATTAATTTGATTATCAGCACCAGTCTCAAATTTCTTTCTTATTTGAAAACATTGAGGGGGTGTTTACTTTTTCACACATGGATTTTGCATATTGGCTAATTTTTGTATAATAAACAATGACAGATGACAAAGTAAAATATATTATGGATTATTTGCCAACTAAATGTAAGAGTTATGTAATGTGGAAACTTGGTGGGGCAGATGATTGTTAGTTATATTCTGATAAATAAAACCATACAAATAAAAAAATGTCTGCTTACTTTTTAACATGAATGTACAAACATACTGATAGATAGATAGATAGAAAAGGCACCATATAATAGATAGATAGATAGAAAGATAGATAGAAAAGGCACTATATAATAGATAGATAGATAGAAAAGGCACTATATAGTAGATAGATAGATAGATAGATAGAAAAGGCACTATATAATAGATAGATAGATAGATAGATATGAAAGGCACTATATAATAGATAGATAGATATGAAAGGCACTATATAATAGATAGATAGATAGAAAAGGCACTATATAATAGATAGATAGATAGATAGATAGAAAAGGCACTATATACAGTAATAGATAGATAGATGTGAAAGGCACTATATAATAGATAGATAGATAGATAGAGATTTTGTATCTGTATTTGTTTAAACTTTTTAATACTGTTTTTTACTTGCAATAAAATAATGTTAGTAACAATATGAATCTTTAGTATAAGGGTCTTGCTTTTGGGTCTCGATGGCCACAGTGGTTGGAGAGTTTTGTTTGAACTAAATTGCCTAATTTAATGCCAGTCTGATAATAGAACTTGTTATATAAATGTTGGGCTTATTAGAGCATATGTCAAGGCATTCTTATACTCACAGCTAGACTTCTGAAAGAGCTAACCTAGGCTGAAACCCTGAACCCCATGGGCTACATGGAACCAAAAATGAATTAAGATGTTTTTTCTTTGTCTTTTAAAAAATAACCATGCCATTAGACTGGCTGATATAGTTGACTTTAACTGCTTTTCTGTTATTCCTGAGATAGCTTGTGCACAGCTAGCCACATACACACCGTTATCCCCAAGTTTATGTCAATCCAATAAACTTCAGGTAGAGTCCTGGCGGGGCAGCTATTGGACATTATTGCAGATGAAGGAATGCTGAACACTGGATTTTTGGAATAAATAGCAGAAAATTATTTATCATTTAATGATAATGGACGGCACTGTTTCTGATTCAAAAGGCAAGCATAAGAAAAACAAAAGAAAAATGTATGTGCATTAAGTCAACTTGGCTGCTATTAGCAATGACCACAACTCACAACAATCAGTCATTGATCAGCAGTTATCACACCACAATACGTTCTGAAAGAAGCCATAGTTTTTCCGAAGCAGCTCCATGACTTTTGTCCAACATCCCCTGCCCTGGGTAATTCTTTGGAATGAACTGATCTTCTTCTTCCTCTTCTACTTCTTTCTCCACTTCTATATGGAGTCGATGTACTTGATTAGCGTTCTCCAAACAGCTTGGTTCTGTACCTCCTTGCCAGTCAACCCTTTCCCTTCAGATCTTCTTTTATATCATCCACCTGTGCTTATGCCTCCCTTGCGTTCTCTTCCCCTGTACTTCTATTCCCATCACTTATTTGCCCACATAGTCACTGTCTCTCCTCATCACATGTCCATGCTACTTCAACCTACTTTCTTGTACTTTCTTCGATTTCTCTCCCACTTTTGTTGCACCTCTGATTGTCTCATTTCTTAGGATGGTGTTTTTTTAAAACTTCACACATCCATCTTAACATTCTTACTTCTGTTACATCTAATTTCTTCTCCTGCACTCCTTTTACTTCCTATGTCTCAGCTCCATACATTATTACTGGTCTTACCACTGTCTTGAAAACTTTACCTTTAATCTTCGCCTTAATTCTTTGATCACATGATACTCCTGATACCTTCTTCCAGTTGTTCCATCCACACTGCACTCTATGGGTTATCTCTGCATCTAATTCTCCATATTCGTCTATCACTGATCCTCAATATTTAAATTTATCCAGCCCTGCAGGCTAACTTCTGAATCCTGATCACTATTATACCTCATATATTCTGTCTCCTTCCTATTTATCATCAACCCTATATCTTCCAAAGACCTTCTCCATTCTTCCAACATCCTCTCCACTTTGTCTTTGTTGGTTCTACACAACACAAAGTCATCAGCCAAAAGTATGACTCATCTGCCACATATGACTCTAGAATCAGCATGCTCTATACTTGCTACGGACTTGACTAGTTTCAATTATTGAAGATGCGCTTTGAACATGTTATGGAAATATCCATCCACCCATTTGTTTCCAGACAAATTCAATTTAGTAATATTGAATGCAGCATATAAATCAATAAATGGGACACCAATCTAACTCAGGAAATATTTTCACACACACATACAACTTACTCATGCAGGAACAATTTATGGCTAGAAATTAACATAACCTACACATCATGTGTAAGAACATTGAAGTATCCAAAGAGACCCAATGTGAAAAAAAGAGATAAAATCACAGAAACAGGGACTGGTCCAAGATGTGAATAACTGATCTCTGAACCACTTTTCCATTTTGCCACCCTAACCTGATCTAAATGTTAATATCAAATCTTGGATTTATCTATTACATTAATTATTTTCAGTATTATTCATATAATCTTTACATCATTTAAATATTCTAAGAAAACAAATATGTAAATTATTTAAGCAGGTAATGAAACAATTAGAAGAATTTTTCAGCCACCAGTCCTGAAACCAGTCCAGTATGGAGACGATGTGACTTTGGAGTGTATAATAAACAGAAGAATGTTTGGAGATGCACATCAGGTATTCTGGATTCATCGCACCATCGGAGGTTCCTATCAGACTATAAGAAGCACTCATGAAAATAAAAGGAAATGTGTCGGTGAGTCTGAGGAGTGCGTCTACAGCCTTCAAAAGAAGAATTTCAGCCACCAAGATGTCGGAACTTATTACTGTGCTTTAGTGACGTGTGGAGAAGTCTTTTTAGGAAATGGAACAGAATTTACAGGTAAATTAATTGATAATTATATACACTAATCACTATATAAATGTAGAAAAATGTCAAACAGCATCTGTTACACATTATGTTTATTCAGTAAGTAGGTACCCAGTCCTCCTATTGTGATTGTGTTCTGGAAGAAGACAGTTTCAGAAATAAATGCTCTTAATCATTTATGTGTCAGAATTGCAGAATTTGGAACTAATTTCAATGACAATAAACACCAGAAACAAGTCAATGGCTTTTGAATAGAAAAGAGGCTGGTGTCCACAACCAACAAATTTTATACCTGGAAAACACTGGAAAACATTCAATGTCACAAGTTTCTATCTTCCTAAAATTTAGATTTTTTTAAATCATCAGACCTTTTAGTGGCAGTAAATATTAAGGCTTGTTTACGGGTGGCCTACTTAGTGTTATGTTTACCCCCAGAAAAATGACTCAAAAATGCTGCATTTTTTCAATAACAAAAAAATGTCATTTAGAGAAACAGAAACATGTAAATACCAAAACATCAACAGAAATACAGTAGAAGAGGTCTGCCTAGTTTCCACTGCTGCACTGATGCAGATTTAGTACAGGTCCTTCATGTGATGTTTTGGGAACAGTCACCAATACACAGCTCAACATTGCACTCGGGATAGTAGCATTGTGTTTCTTTGCACACTATATATGTATACTAATATTTGTTCTGTTTCTTACACATGAGAGGGTAGAATGCCAGTGCCTGAACTGCATGAGCGACGTGCTTCTGGTGTTATTGAGACCTAACATAGCACAAGGCTTAATGACTTCTAAAATATCCTCTAACATAAGCATTAACAGTTGTTGCGTAATAAGCAGTGCTTAGGGGGACAACATCTTTCTTGTCCTTCTTCTTGATCATTGTCATCTTGCCATGTTTGCCATGAAGCTACTTGCACCATGGTGCAGCTTCACAGGTCCAAATTCATCAGGCATAACACAGTTTAGTCGTACACTGCCATATGCATGAGTTTCACTATCCGTGTCACTGTCTGATAACCAAGTGATCAAGTCATTGTCATCACTATCACTTGACTCAACTAAAGGTTCATTTTGTTCTACAACTGGCATAACAGCTGAATCACATGTAAGGGATATACAGCAAAGTCCTAAATATGATGGCTATAATAAACCTGCTATTGCTGTGTCCCAAACATTATGGTACTCTGAAATGGGGGGACCATGAAGAAACAGTGTTGTCCTTTCTACATGGATGTGACCGAAATGTATGGTCACATCCATGTAGAAAGGACTTTGCTGTATATCCCTTACATGTGATTCAGCTGTTACGCCAGTTGTAGAACAAAATGAACCATTAGTTCAATCAAGTGATAGTGATGACAATCACTTGATCACTTGGTTTCCTTTAAAAGAAAATCTGCAATGCGCACTTTAATTACATATGAATTATTTGATTTGTAATTTTAAACAGTGGAGCAGAGGGATTAATGTGGATGGAAAAATGTGGTAAAATGTGATGTGTTTCAAACTGTATGGATGTCACTGTAATTATACCTGAAAAGTGTTTCTTGCGTGCACAAGTACATTTATGTGCTTACCTCTGTTATGACCCTCTTGATCAACCAATCATCATCAAATTTGACATCCTTGTTTCAGTCATAAAATACTAAAATGTTATTAATTTTTAAGTAAATATTTTCACCAGAACTTTCATTTCACTACAGAACATTTTATTTTCTTTATTTCTTGCTTTATCAGAAATAACCCTAAATGCTTATTTTTAAAAATGTTTTAAAAAATAAGTTGCACAAAATGTAAACTACAAATTTAATCTGCAAATTGACCTATACAGGGTGCTCCAGCTCCCCAACACAGACACAGACACAAGCCAAGCGCGAACAAGGGCTTATATTTGGGAAACTCTTCCCTGAAGTGTTTCCCACAGTAATATAGCACAGTACATCACCAAAGCACACAGCAAGTCTTTTTCTTCTTCTCTTCCTTTCTCTCTCTGCCTCTTTTTGCCTCCACTCCAAAGTAAGCTTTGTCTTTTTCGTCCCAAATCTGGTTCCCAGAAGTGAGGCAGCAGGCTTTTTATGTAACACCTAGGAGTACTTCCAGCGTCCATAGGTGTGGTCCAGAAGCTCTTCTGGGTGAGGTGGGAGCCAAACCAAGTAAGTCTCCCCAGTCCCACGAAACTCAGTAGGGCTGAGTTGTAGAACCCCATGTCCCATGGTGCCCTGTGGGAATCCAAGATGCTGTAGCAAACCCAAGAGAGCTGCCATTTAGCGATCTGGGAGAAATAATGCTCTGTGCATGCTCTCTCCCCCAGTCCTTCCACTATGCAGGCATCCTGGCTGGGCTCGGCCATAACTTAATTGGAAAGAACCGTGGTGTGCACTGGAAGAAGCCATCAGATTACCAACAAGAATCCTGACGTGTCCATTTGACAACACCCAGTCTGTCTTTTTGGTATTGAAAACAGATGTGTTTCCAACAAGAGGGATGACAATAAAGAAAGTTCTATATCCCCTGTGTCAGATTAAAAAAAGATTTTTAGCATAAAAATATAAAAAAGAGAGGATGTATAAACTGATGAAGGTAATAGATCATTCCCTCAGTGTGGTATGCAACAGTTTTCTCCTTATTTTACTATATTTTTGTGAATATGTTTTTAACAGATAAAGACAACCAATTACAACTTGACCCTGTCGTCCTCACCCTGGGTATAAGCAACATTGTCTTTTTGATTTTGCTTGTTGTGTGTGTGACAAAGAAGACCGGACATGGCTGCCAAAGTAAAAGTGAGTAACGTTCACTTATAAGACATTGATTGTACACACTGCTTCTCTTTTGTTATGATTCTTCATTCTCACATGTTGCTGCACATCATAATAAATGTGAATTTACTACTCATAATTTGTTCACCTTATTAAACAATAAAATTTTGTTTTTCTTGCTCTCTCCACAAATATTTCTTTTAACATACTGTAGTCTGTTACAAGTCAAAAGTTGTGATTATGCTTATCTTTCATGTAATGTTAGTCATTTGTTCATTTTCTTAACTGAATTTTCCAGCGCAGGATCACTAGCGGCTAGGGCATATCCCAGCAATCATTGGGCACAAGGCAGGAACAACACCTGGGTAGGATACCATTCCCATAAACACA
>JANRMT010028174.1:31621648-31636266 GCA_026402145.1 Polypterus bichir lapradei | reverse complement strand
AGATAGATAGATAGATAGATAGATAGATAGATAGATAGATAGATAGATAGATAGATAGATAGATAGATAGATAGAAAAGGCACTATATAGATAGTGTAGCTGTGTTTGTCCCAAATTGCCAAAGTTCAGCAGCTTTTAGTTTAATTCATAGAACAGTTCAGGCAATAGTGTGACGTGTTTTCAAATATTTCCAGAGACCAAATAGAAGTTTTAGTAAACATTCAAAACAAAACAGTTCACACAAGAATAGAGAAAAATTGATATTAAAAAAAATAAAAGTTCTTAAATAAAGAAGGTTTTTCATTTTAAGGCTTATTTATCTTGTTTCATATTTCTTGAAATTCGATTATACAGTCAATGCCAACTGTATGCCAATTTCCCATTTGCAAACTTATCATGCTAGCACTGAGACTATTTACTGACTTTCTTAATTAACACTCAGTTTTACAGATATAGCTAAAAACGTTCTATTTCGTGTTAACTTAACAGGGGAGAAAAGACTGTACCATGTTCTAAGTAACGATGAGAAACATCCATCCATCCATCCATCTTCTTACGCTTATCCGAGATCGGGTCGCAGGGGCAGCAGCTTGAGCAGAGAGGCCCAGACTTCCCACTCCCTGGCCACTTCTTCTAGCTCTTCTGGGAGAATCCCAAGGCGTTCCCAGGCCAGCTGGGAGACATAGTCCCTCCAGCGTGTCCTGGGTCTTCCCCGGGGCCTCATCCTGGTTGGACGCGCCCGGAACACCTCGCCAGGGAGGCGTCTAGGAGGCATCCTGATCAGATGCCCGAGCCACCTCATCTGACTCCTTTCGATGTGGAGAAGCAGCGGCTCTATTCTGAGCCCCTCCCGGATGACTGAGCTTCTCACCCTGTCTTTCAGGGAAAGCCCAGACACCCTGTGAAGGAAACTCATTTCAGCCGCTTGTATTCGTGAACTCGTTTTTTCGGTCACTGCCCATAGCTCATGACCACAGGTGAGGGTAGGAATGTAGATTGACTGGTAAATTACGGCTCAGCTCCTTTTTCACCACGACAGACTGATGCAGAGCAGGCATCACTGCGGACACCACACCGATCCGCCTGTACTTGGAGCCTGTACTTTGGGGTTTACCCCAGTGGACGAGAGGGTATCCTCCCTCCGCCTTCGGGTGGGGGGACAGGTCCTAACTGTTGTTTGTGCGTGTGCGCCGAATACCAGTTTGGAGTACCCACCCTTTTTGGAGTCCCTGGAGGGGGTGCTAGAGGGCATACTTTCCGGGGACTCCCTCGTACTGCTGGGAGACTTCAATGCTCAAGTGGGCAATGACAGTGAGACCTGGAAGGGCGTGATTGGGAGGAATGGCCCCCCCGATCTGAACCTGAGCGGTGTTTTGTTATTGGACTTCTGTGCTCGTCACGGATTGTCCATAACGAACACCATGTTCAAGCACAGGGGTGTTCATATGTGCACTTGGCACCAGGACACTCTAGGCCTCAGTTCAATGATCGACTTTGTGGTCGTGTCGCCGGACTTGCGGCCACATGTCTTGGAAGAGAGGGGCGAAGCTGTCAACTGATCACCACCTGGTGGTAAGTAGGCTTCGATGGTGGGGGTGGATGCCAGTCAGGCCTGGTAGGCCCAGACGTGTTGTGAGGGTCTGCTGGGAACGTCTGGCAGAGTCACCTGTCAGAAGTAGCTTCAACTCACACCTCCAGCAGAACTTCAACCACGTCTTGAGGGAGGTGGGGGACATCGAGTCTGAATTGGCCATGTTCCGTACCTCTGTTGTTGAGGCGGCTGACCGGAGCAGTAGCCATAAGGTGGTCGGTGCCTGTCGTGGCGGCAATCCCCGAACCCGTTGGTGGACACTGGCGGTGAGGGATGCCGTCAAGCTGAAGAAGGAGTCCTACCGGACCCTTCTGTCGAGTGGGACTCTGGAGGCAGCTAATAGGTACCAACAGGTCAAGCGGAATGCGGCTTTGGTGGTTGCTGAGGCAAAAACTCGGGCATGGGAGGAGTTTGGGGAGGCCATGGAGAACGACTTTCGGATGGCTTGAAGGAGATTCTGGTCCACCGTCTGTCATCTCAGGAAGAGGAAGCAGTGCAGTGTCAACCCCGTATATGGTGGGGATGGTGTGCTGCTGACCTCGACTCAGGATGTTGTGGGACGGTGGGGGGAGTACTTCCAAGACCTCTTCAATCCCACTAACATGCCTTCCAATGAGGAAGCAGAGCCTGGGGACTTGGAGGTGGGCTGCCCCATCTCTGGGACTGAGGTCACCGAGGTGGTCAAAAAACTCCTTGGTGGCAGTGCCCCAGGGGTGGATGAGATACGCCCAGAGTTCCTCAAGGTTCTGGATGTTGTAGGACTGCCTTGGTTGACACGCCTCTGCAACATCGCATGGACATTGGGGACAGTGCCTCTGGATTGGCAGAAAGGGGTGGTGGTCCCCCTCTTTAAGAAGGGGGACCGAAGGGTGTGTTCCAACTACAGAGGGATCACACTCCTCAGCCTCCCTGAAAAGTCTATTCGGGGGTCCTGGAGAGGAGGGTCCGTCGGATAGTCGAACCTCAGATTCAGGAGGAACAGTGTGGTTTTCGTCTTGGTCGTGGAACAGTGGACCAGCTCTACACCCTTAGCAGGATCCTGGAGGGTGCATGGGAGTTTGCCCAACCAGTCTGCATGTGTTTTGTTGACTTGGAAAAGGCATTCGACCATGTCCCTCAGGGAATCCTATGGGGGGTGCTCCGGGAGTATGGGGTACCGGACCCCCTGATAAGGGCTGTTCGGTCCCTGTACAACCGGTGTCAGAGCTTGGTCCACATTGCCGGCAGTAAGTCAAACCCATTTCCAGTAAGAGTTGGACTCCGCCAGGGCTGCCCTTTGTCACCGATTCTGTTCATAACTTTTATGGACAGAATTTCTAGGCACAACCAGGGCGTTGAGGGGGTCCTGTTTGGTGGACTCAGGATTGGGTCACTGCTTTTTGCAGACGATGTTGTCCTATTTGCTTCATCAGGCCATGATCTTCAGCTCTCTCTGAATCGGTTCGCAGCTGAGTGTGAAGCGGCTGGGATGGGAATTAGCACCTCCAAATCTGAGACCATGGTCCTCAGCCGGAAAAGGGTAGAGTGCCCTCTCAGGGTTGGTGGTGAGATCCTGCCCCAAGTGGAGGAGTTCAAGTATCTTGGGGTCTTGTTCATGAGTGAGGGAAGAATAGAGCGTGAGATCGATAGGCAGATCAGTGCGGCGTCCGCAGTGATGCGGGCTCTGCATCGGTCTGTCGTGGTGAAAAAAGAGCTGAGCCGTAAGGCGAAGCTCTCAATTTACCAGTCCATCTATGTTCCTACCCTCACCTATGGTCATGAGTTATGGGTAGTGACCGAAAGAACAAGATCGCGAATACAAGCAGCTGAAATGAGCTTCCTCCGCTGGGTGTCTGGGCTTTCCCTTAAAGACAGGGTGAGAAGCTCAGTCATCCTGGAGGGGCTCAGAGTAGAGCCACTGCTACACCGCATCAAGAGGAGTCAGATGATGTGGCTCAGGCATCTGATCAGGATGCCTCCTGGACGCCTCCCTGGCGAGGTGTTCCAGGCACGTCCAACCGGGATGAGGCCCCGGGGAAGACCAAGGACACGCTGGAGGGACTATGTCTGGGAATGCCTCGGGATTCCGCCAGAAGACCTAGAAGAAGTGGCCGTGGAGAGGAAAGTCAGGGCATCTCTGCTCAAGCTGCTGCCCCGCGACCACATCTAGGATAAGCAGAAGAGGATGGATGGATGGATGGAGGTAGATTTATGTTGCTTTTGACATAAGTCAAAGATATTGTGGAAGAAATTATGCTTATCAATAGATACCGTATATACTCATGCTTAAATTCTCCCGCGTATAAGTTTGGCCTTGATTTTACCATATAATTTCTGGCATTTTATAATGCCGGTCGTATAAGTCAAATGCAGAAAACTCATGCTATATTGGTCCAAGAGATTATGATATGCTAACGCCCACCTGAGAGAGTAACCATGGAGCACACAGCATTTTTTTTCTATGTATTGTGCCTACGTGACCACATGGTAATACCCAAAATATTCTGAAGCGACATTTGCGCTGATTTGTGTAATTTGTATCTCACATCCTCATAAACCTTAATTGAAAGAACATCTCTTATCTACGATGGAGCATTCGATTAGAAGATAATAAGAAGCTGGTTTTAAATTAAAAGTCGTTGAACTGGCGAAAGAAATTGGTAACTGCGCTGCTGCAACAAAATTCAATGAGTCGAAGAAACTGATGCGAGACTGGAGGAAGCAAGAAGATGTAAAAAAAATGTAAATGTTGGATTTTTGAACAGGTGTATAAGTTGGGGTCTGATTTTATGATTGATTTTTTGGGTTTCAAGATCCCACTTATATGCAAGTATATATGGTAGCTCCATTTTTTGGTCAGGGGGCCATGTGTTCTCCCAGTATACTGGACGACAGCATCTCTCTGGAATAAATTCCACCTGGACACTCACTAGGCCGCTGGGAGTTTGATATATGGTGGGCACAACTGTTAGGGTCCTTGGGTGCCACTGGAGGGAGCTGCTGAAAGCAGGCCCCCCATAAGGTGGAGGTTCCACCTGACCCAGAATACTTCCTGGCTTCATGGATCCAGTTTAAAAAAGAACCCTTCGCTTTAGGGGCTCAGAGTCTGGAGGAGAACAACAACAACAAAGCTCACCTGGGGAAGAGTGGAGAAGGAGGATAGAAGAGAAAAGAAAGGTAAGAAAGAAAAGAAAAGGTAGTGGATTCCATTTATATTATGATGAAGAAGCCTAATTAAAGATCATAACAATAAAGGCATTTACTCCATCTGGTATAGTTGTGTCTGGGGTTAGGGGATCTGAGATGCCCTCTACAGCTCACAATATATAGATAGGTAGATCGATTCCTTTGTGCAAACAGCCGCCTCTTTACATTTCTAGAATTAAGCACTGATTCACAGATTGAGTGCCTGTAATGTAATGGAAGATTCTGTATTCTTTATTTTGGTTCAATTATGCTATGTGATTACAATTCACAATATATGCATAAATGTTAAACATATCCACTTCATAACACCCCATGTGTACAGCTTTTCCCTGTAGACAAGTAGACTTCTGCTTCAAGCAAAATGTGCCTTTAGTAAAGGTAGTAGTCATGAGACCCCCTAAATCAAGCCAGGGATCAGGTCAGAAATCTACCTGTTCTGCCCAGCAGAGGCTTACCTGACTTCAGCCAGACCCCTAAGGCTACCTGCTGGCTTGAACTGGTGTTGAGGATTACTTGTGTTCTGTTCTGTGTATTGTGTTGTATTTAGCCCCTTTTTTGACACCCACTGCACGCCCAACCTACCTGGAAAGGGGTCTCTCTTTGAACTACCTTTCCCAAGGTCTCTTCCATTTTTTCCCTACAAAAGTTTTTTTTGGGGTAGTTTTTCCATTGTCTTCTTAGAGAGTCAAGGCTGGGGGGTTGTCAAAAGGCAGGGCCTGTTAAAGCCCATTGTGGCACTTCTTGTGTGATCTTGAGCTATGTAAAAATAAATTGTATTGTATTGTATTGTAGGCCCATAATAGGCAACACAACTATAAATATCCAGTAAATATAATAAAAATCCTACAAAAGGAGGGATAACTGTAAACTTTCGGCTTGTATTAAAGGACAACTTAACAATCTTTCATAGGTCAAAAAATAAAAAATACAGAAAAGGGTCAAAAGAGCAAAAAGAAGCACTTTAAAATGCCTTTAAAAATCCTAAGCAAACAATTCCGAAAGTGAAATACAAAAATCAGAATCCCTTAACCAGAGCATAATAAATCAAGAAAACCAGAAACAAAATACTCACAGAAACGCCAATAAACAAATGATATCTGACTCCAGAGCCTGCTCTGCCAATTCAAAGGAAGAGTTCAGAGTGTTGATGTCAGGGTGGCCCCGCCTCCTGGAGTTCAGCCCAGAAAGACCAAAACTACATTTAAAGGGACAGTACACCATTACAAAATCAGATGGAATCAATAAAAACAACACATAGGCAAGACAAATATTAGCTCAAAATTAATTAAAAATAATTATATATATACAGTATATATAAAATACACACATCTAGATACATATCATATAGTGCTGCTTGGTTTCTATTTACCTGCATGTGGATTCCCCCAAGATTTCCATTGGGCAGGACTTTACAAATTTCTTTCTTAATTGTAAGTGCTGTCTGTTTGAAAACTGTAACTTTAAACTTTAAATGATCTTTTTCAAGGAGACATAAGTATGAGCTTCATAATTGTCTGCTTGGGCAGATCATGACAGTTTTGAATGGAGCGGCAGCCCTGAAGTGTTTTTTCTGTGCCAAGTCTTTACAGAATAAGTCATTCTAATTTTATATAAAAAAAAACTAAGTGCTAAACCAGATTTGTAATAAAGACACACCTTTTTGTTTTACTTTAGCATCCTTAGTGGGTATTATGTGTTGTCTTTCTAGAAAGTTGATTCTGTTCATCTGGACATAGTTTTTTTCTGATACGTTTCATCACTCATCCAAGTGACTTCCTCAGTCTCAGTTGACTGCAGGTTTCTCCAACTTTATAAACAGTGCCTTGGCCTAATGACCGAACTAGCACCATTGACTAACAATGGGCCATGTGATCAATAATATGCAAATTGTCCACTGATCAATGGCCATGAGTACCATTCAGAGAGTTGGGGAATGGCTGCAATCACTGCATTGTAAGATGGTGAAAAATGTACCCTTAGACCTCCTCCTTGGCTCAGAGATGGTCGTTCCTTTTTCACGTAAATGGCCTCTTTGACTCTTCGCTCAAACCAGCGTTCCTCCCTATTCAGGATGTGCACATCTTCATCACTGAAAGAGTGACCACTGTCCTGTATACGTAAATAGACTGTGGAGTCTCGGCCTGACGAGGTAGCTCTTCTGTGTTGTGCCATCCGCTTCGCTAGTGGTTGTTTGGTTTCCCCGATGTATGATTCACAACAACCCTCTTGGCACTTAACTGCGTAAACTATATTACTCTGTCTGTGCCGGGGCACCCGATCCTTGGGGTGAACAAATTTTTGCTGTATCGTGTTTTGGGGTTTGAAAGTTCCGATACTCCTGACACATTGAATTGTCAGCATGGTGGCGCACACAGACGGCTTGGTGCTCTTCGCTTCAGTGTTTAGTGTGCATGTGTGTGCTAGAATTACAACTTCTTTTACCTGCATCTTGTTGAGCTGACAACATCTAGAGCCGACAGGTTCTTCTCAAGATCAGCGTTTGCAGCGAAGGGAGTGTTTCATTAGAGTTTCTCCACTCCCACGACATTCCGGCAGACATAGCGAAGAGTCCCGGCTCTCCGCGGATTATCATCCCCGCGGGCAGGCAAGGGAGGCGGCACAGAGAGAGAAAACAAAAGTGAGGCTTCAGGGCCAGAGCGTTAGCGAGGTTACGTAGGCAGCCTGTTAAACCACCGCTCCTCAGTGTTTTCCTCACCAACGCCAGATCTCTCGTTAACAAAATCGATGAACTGAGGCTACAAGTGGCAACAAATAACATTGTAAAAAACAGTTGCATTCTGTTGATCCCGGGCTCTGCTATCCAGCTAACAGGCTACACTGTACAGCTCCATGACAGAACCAGTGACTCCTGTAAGAGCAGAGGAGGGAGGCTGTGTGTGTGCGTAAATAATAACTGGTGTACAAATACAGTGACTGTAGACAGTCACTGCTTCCCGAACCTGGAATATGTGACTGTTAGGTGCAGACCCATATATTTCCCTAGAGAGTTTACTGTGGTCTTGATTACCATTTTACATAGCACCAGACACTAATGCAAACTCGCCTATTGAACTTTTACACCGCAGTGTTAGCAGTCAGCTGATCAAGCACCCTGATGCTGTGTATATCGTTGCTGGGGACTTTAACCATGTGGATTTAAAACCTTTGCTCCCTAAATTCCATCAGCACGTCAAGTGTGCCACCAGAGGAGCTAACACATTGGATAAAGTCTATACAAACATTAAACAGGCCTACAGGGCCACACCACTACCTCACCTGGGACAATCTAACCACACGCCACTGTTTTTAATCCCAGCATACATTTCCACTTAGGAAAACTGCTCCTATCAGCACAAGGACAGTTAAAACTTGGCCAGATGGAGCCTCTCAGTGTGACGATGTGGGTTCTGGCTCCACACTCCCATCGCTGTTTGGGAACCCTTAAACCCAACACCGTCGGTAATGTTATCGATGAGCTAGTCAGCGAAGGCAATAATTGAGCATCTAAGCAAGGGGATGGTTGAAATGTGCAAAAGTGCTTTTAATTCAAACAGTCACAAAACAGGTGTTCAAATAAATAGTGCAGTTATTTAAAGTTCTTCATTAAATAAATAATCCATAAAATGAAAACGTGGAGGTTAAAATCACTAAATAGAAAAAACAATCCTTAAAACGATGAGGTTAAAACATTCCTTAGGAAGCAGTTCTTTAAAAACAACAACAAGTCCGGTGTCTTCAATTAAAACTAGCGTCCCTCTTGCTTCACCCATCAGGGCCCGGCAACAAGGGAGACGCTCTCAATGCAGCTGACCTTCTGCCTACTCCTGCTCCTGCTGTCAGTTACCTCACCGATCCTTGGCTCCGGTCGGCTCCTCCGGACAGCGAATTGGGAATCCCTTAACGGCCAAGGCTCTCACGTTAGGGACACTGCGTCCCAAGTCCCGACTCCCGCTAACTTCCGCGGAGAGTCCTGCACCTTCCCGGTCACTCCCGCCCTTCTGAACAAACTTCTACGGGGGCGACCACAACCACTTCTCCCAGGTGTTGGCCAAACACCCTGGCGGTCTTCAGCTGCCTGCAAGCGTTCGCTCGCTCACTTCCTGCTGCACCGACTTGCTCGCCTGCTTCCTCCTTCCCTCTAACCTCCGTTCTCTTCCTTCTCCTTCATTCTTTTTCTCCTCCCTAAAACCGACTTGCGCTTCTTTTAAATGAAGAGGGGCCATCACAGCTGTAGCATTAGCCACGGGAGCAATCATGGATGTAGGCAGTTCCTCACCTGTGCACTTGGTGAGAAACGCCCACAACCCCGAGCGTCCCGCGGCTCGCTACAGCGCCCCCGTCACGAAGCCGCTTCGGGTGCGGTGATTATTTATATAAAAATGGCCTTTGCTCAACGAGCTGTGGACCCACTATACCACACTCAGCAGCTGCAGGACTGTTTCAGTAGGACCAACTGGGACATCTTTGAACACTCAGACCTTGAAGTGTTAAGTGACAGCGTACTGTGCTATATTAAGAACTGCACAGACATTGTCACAGTGGATAAACGTATCCGAGTCTACCTCAATCAGAAGCCCTGGATGACCACGGAAGCACAGAGGCTGTTGAAAGAGAGGAACACTGCCTTCAGGTCCGGTGACATGGGTCTCTACAGCACAGTCCGTGCCAACCTAGAGGGGCATCCAAGAGGCCAAGTCAGATTATAAAAGGAAGATCGAGGAAAACCTGGATAGCAACAACAGCAGGCAAGTGTGGATGGGTGTCCAGCATATGACCAACTGCAGGACCAGTCCCCAAGCTGTGGGAGGTGATTTATCGCTGGCCGAGGAACTGAACCTCAACTTTGCCCAGCTTGACGTGGATCCACCAGAGACAGCCAGACCCCATCCAGATACCTACAACAGCACCATCTTCACAGTGGGGGAGCACGAGGTGAGACCCACGCTGCGGGCTGTCAACCCACGAAAGGCAGCTGGACCTGACAGCATCTCAGGACGCGTGCTGAAAGACTATGCAGACCAACTGGCTGGGGTCTTCACCAGGATATTCAACCAGTCTCTGTCACAGTGCACTGTGCCATCCTGCCTGAAATCCTCTGTCATAGTGCCTGTGGCCAAGAAACAGACCATCAGCAGTCTTAATGACTACAGGCCAGTTGCACTGACCCCTGTGGTTATGAAATGCTTCGAGAAGCTCATCAGGAACCACATCACGTCATTCATGCCTCCCATGCTTGATCTGCACCAGTTTGCCTACAGAACAGACAGATCTACGGAGGAGATCTGTGGCCACTGTTCTCCATGCTGTTCTGTCCCATCTGGAGCAGCAGTGTAGCTACGCACGGCTGCTCTTCATAGACTTCAGCTCTGCCTTTAATACCATCTTACCCCACAGACTGTCAGACATAGGACTGCCACACTCCACCTGCCTTTGGATCAAGGACTTCCTGAGTGATCACACTCAGAGGGTTAGAGTGGGCCCCTACTTCTCCACACCCATCAACCTCAGCACCGGCTCCCCACAGGGCTGTGTGCTGAGCCCCCTGCTCTATACCTTCTACACTCATGACTGCATTCCTGCCCACTACAGTAACACCATGGTAGTAGGGCTCATCTCAGCTGACAACATGGTGTAGGAATAACAACTTGCTCCTGAATACAGCCAAGACCAAGGAGCTCATCATGGACTTCAGGAAGAAGGCAGACACCAGCCACTCATCATCAATGGGGACTGTGTGGAGAGGGTCTCAGACTTCTGCTTCTTGAGAGTCACCATTAGAGAGGACTTGACCTGGGGAACACACACTGCTGAGGTAGTGAAGAAGGCCCAAAAGAGGGGTTCAGAAAGAACAACATCACTGAGAAACTGCTGGTGGCCTTTTACAACTGTACAGTAGAGAGCATCCTGGTCTACTGTCTCTGTATGTGGTTCTCCAGCTGCACAGTAGCACAGAAGAAAGAGCTCCACAGGGTAATTAAGGTCACCCAGCGGATAGTCAGCTGTCCACTCCCCTCACTAGAAGAACTACATAGTTCCTGTTGTCTCAGGAACGTCAAGAAAATTTTTCCATCACACCCAAGACATGCTTTGTTTGAACACCTGCCTTCAGGCAGATGTTTCAGATCCATAAAGACCAAGACAAATAGACTGAGAAACAGTTTCTATCCTTCAGCCATCATCATGCTGCTAAGTGGTCAATCTGACCGAGTGCACCTTCATTCTAAGTTAAGATTAGATAAGCGACAAGTGCAATATAATGTATGTATATATGTATGTATTAGTGGAAAACATCGTTCAGCTGTTATGGATAATTTTGGATACTTATCTTATTCCCTTATTTTAGTTGTAACTTGAGTAATTGTGTTTTGTTTTGTTTTTATTTTTCTGCACTGGAAAATTGCACCTAAAATTTCATTGTACAATGTCTCATTGCTACAATGACAATAAAGATTTTGATTTGATTTTGATAAGGGATCACCAAAGGGTTTCACTTAGGCAGCGGTTGTCCTTCCTCTCTCCTGGATTGCTTAGAGCATTCTTTAAGTGTCTTCCCTGCTTTTTGATATGATGTTCTTCTGCTTCCCTGGCCGCTGTGTCTGTGGGTGTGGTGTTTGCTGTGTTGTAGAATCCTGATGACACCTATTTTGTGCTCTAGCAGATGGTGAGAGTCAAACCTTAAATACTGATCCATATGCGTTGGTTTACGGTACACATCAACTTTCAAATGCCCCCCATTGCTGTTGGAAATTTCACAATCTAAGAAAGCTAGTCTGTCACGTTTCATGCCCTCCCTGGTGAACTGGATGTGTTTGTCCAATGAGTTGATGTGGTCAGTGAATTGTGGTACCTCCTGAGATTTGATTTTCACTCAGGTGTCGTCCACATACCTGAACCATTGTCCACTATATGACATGAATTCATATGAATTACAGTTGCTGCATTCCGTCCTGTGCACATCTAAGTCGGTGAAAGAGGGCTAAGGTGGTACAAAAATTAAATAGGGGATATGACCTGTAGCTCAGAATGTGTCCTTGAGGCTTTTAGTAGCTCCATTAGGATAGTCACTAAGTGCCCTGCCCTCCACACAGACTACGTGCTTTGACAACACCTTTCTTTATCCAAAACTCTACAGATGGTTGTTTCTTTATCCACAGGTTTATTGGAATTAAAACAGAGAAAAATGATACAAAGCTCTAAGTGGCTTTATATTAGCAACAAACATATCCTCCAAGTGTATATTACTGTGCCATTATATACATATTATTAATAAACTACTAAAGGAGTTACTTCCATTTTGCAAATAAATATAAAAGCAAGGAAAACGTTAAAATAAAATAATGCATATGGACGATGTTATCACAAGCATGAAGATAAGTACAGATGACAGCGGATTGTGACTGGTGTGTTTCCATGCACATGACAGCAGCCTTTCCTGATTCTTAAATTAACTTCCTGATTACCTCACATGACAGGAAGCAAGGGAAGGGAGGGAAAATACCAGCTGTACCCACTAGATGGAGCTAAACTGCAAATCTTAATACAATGAACAGTTTTAAAAAGTTGTAACAGAACATTGAGTTTTGGTGCCAGAAGATATTCAGTTTTACAGATTTAGGTGCCCCTTTCCTCCAGTCCTCAAATCTTATATAAAAGAAATTGCTACAGTAATGTATGTGTCAGATAAGTCAGGAGGATATTATTAAAATGTGTCTAAGAACTCATTCGTAAGACTGAGTTACTGCTGTTTTTGGTATGCCACTTCTTCCATTTTAAGACATTAACAACAGTAAACCCAAAGTATCAGCTGATTTTTATTTTGTGAATCACAGCAACCTAATTCTTGTGGCTTAAGTCTTAAATCTTGAAGAACTGAAGTTTTATTTATATATATTCTCTTGAAGTAAACACCAAAGGAGTGTAAAGCTTACTGCCCGCCCATTTCTTTGACTTATCATTAGTGACACAAGTGAAAAGCTCCATTTGTCTCTTCTTTTGATTTGCGATCATTTGAGACTACAGGAGCTGCTGAGATGATTGTGTGCTCCATCCTTCTCTTGTTGTTCTGCAAAAACCGTAAGTACAGTATTAAACAAATTCGTTATTTATGATGGATATATTCTTTTATGTTCTAAATACAGTACTGTATCTGTTTAAATGCATGCAACCTTTATAGAAAAAGATTTATATTGCAGATTTGTGAATGCTTGTAGTCAGTCAGTCTTTGTCACTGATAAGTACTGACAGTAGAGACAAACCATGAACTAAGCAGAGAATATGACTGCATTTTAGAGTGTTAATAAAGACCTTTTACACAGATTTAAAACTAAGTGCCTTGAGCATGGCATAGGTGCTATATGCATAAAATGTATGTATGTATGTATTATTATTATTATTAATTATGGTCAAATGAATCTTGTATTGATATATAAACATTCACTAACAGTTACTGCAAATGCAATGAGTTGATTTAATTGAATGGATTCTCTTATCTTGCGAGTTCTTTTGTCCCCTTTCCAGATGTCAGTCTTGCAGACGTCTTCATGCAGCCTCACCGGTCAGTTAGAGCCCAGCTGGGAGGTTCAGTAAACTTGGCGTGCCACATGAAGATAGCTTCTCAGTACTCCTACATTTGGATTAAATACACCCAAGGAAAATTGCCTGAAACCATTGTGTTCTGGTCAAATCGTGAGGGTAGGACTCCTAAAGCAAATGATGGGAGCACACGATACCAAGTGATGACAAGCCTCAGCTCCTTCAATCTGTCTATTAAACATCTCAACGCTTCAGATTTGGGCACATATTACTGTGGAGTGGTGAAGCCTGAGTCCATCTTGTTTGGCAATGGAACTGAGATCTGCCTAACAGGTGAGTGCTATTTGAGATTTGAGTCAAGTCTTTCTTCAGAATTGTCAGCAACATGCAAAACACTAAATGGGTGTCTGACATACAGAATATAAGCAGATAAAGGGAAGGACTCTGATGATTTCTTTTGCCAGGTATCAGCAGGGCTGATGAATGTCACAATATCAAAAAAAGTTAATTTATTTTACAACAATGGCAGTAATAGACTACTGTTTTAAAATTGTTTTTCTTACTCTTATGTAACACATATATATGATTTATAGATTGTAGGACACCTTTACAAATGTGGTGAATAGAAAATAAAAACAACAAAAAATCCAGTAATTCACAATGCATCAGGTTCACAGTGGCTTGCCTAACGTACCTAAAAGTTAGCTATGAATTAAAAAAAAATAAACTGCAATTACAAAACTAAATTGTACCTATCCTGTATTAGTTGCCCATTTTTCCACCGTAGTTTTTTTTAATAGTGTACAGAGGCCACTACATTTAATAGATTTCTTTTGTGGCAATAAGGTAATGTTAGAAAACTTCTGACCAGGCAGTCCCAATCACAGTAAGGCACTGTGCAAAAGCTCTTTGAAATAAATAAATACATAAAAAGATTGATAAATAAATATATATATATATACACACACACACTATGGTCTGAATACACACCAGCATGACTACAAGGGAAGAAAATTTAAAAAATAAAGAAAAGGAAATATCTGACTTGGTAGTCATAGACACAGTGAGGCATTATACAGACATATTACTGTTGGTATGACGGACCCCCAGTTACGTTTCTTGACATACTTCTGCTGAATAATTTGTGGTCTGAAAGTCCTCACTGTTGGTGTCTCAGAGAGAAGATGTGCAGGATTGTTCATAATGGCATTCAGGTTTGCTTTAATTCTCAATTCCACTACAACCTCCAGGGAGTCCAGAGTGATAGATAGATAGATAGATAGATAGATAGATAGATAGATAGATAGAT
>JANRMT010028174.1:31600711-31621286 GCA_026402145.1 Polypterus bichir lapradei | reverse complement strand
CCGGGTGGAATTGAAGAGTCGCATAGTGTGGGGGAGGAACGATCTCCTCAGTCTGTCAGTGGAGCAGGACAGTGACAAAAGTCTGTCGCTGAAGCTACTCCTCTGCCTGGAGATGACACTGTTAAGTGGATTATTCAGGATTGACAGGAGTTTGCTTAGTGCCCGTCGCTCTGCCACAGATGTTAAACTGTCCAACTTTACTCCTACAATAGAGCCTGTCTTCTTAACAAGTTTGTCCAGGCGTGAGGCGTCTTTCATCTTTATGTTGCCTCCCCAGCACACCACCGCGTAGAAGAGGGCACTCGCCACAACCGTCTGGTAGAACATGTGCAGCATCTTATTGCATATGTTGAAGGATGCCAACCTTCTCAGAAAATATAGTTGGCTCTGACCTTTCTTACATAGAGCATCAGTATTGACAGTCCAGTCCAGTGTGTCCCATAACTACTGTAAGCCTGACCTTTAAAATTGCTTGTTGATTTGGTGGGCCTCTCTTGAAGTGATGTTAGTAGCCCAGCATACCACAGTGTAGAAAATGGCACTGGCCATCATAGAATTGTAGAAGATGTGAAGGATGTCGTTTCCTACATTAATGAAACACAATCCCCTAAGGAAAAAGAGTCTGCTCTGCCCTTTCTTCTCTAGTTCCTCGTTGTTCTGAGACAAGTCCAACCTGTCATTGATTTGGACCACCAAGTACTTGCAGGAGAGGACCACCTCTACATTAACTCAATGAATAGCGACTAGACATTTAGGCTCTTTGGTGCTGTGAAAGTCAACTTGGTTTTGCTGATGTTATATATTTTATTAAAATATATACATTATGATGAACACACACACAGGTATAAATTGGAATATGTTAGAAGATAAGCTGTTGCTGTTTTCATTTCAGTCTCACTATTTACTGACATCTGGTTAAGAACCAAAACATAATTACAAACTCGAGGCAGAAAGAAAGAATTCAATTAATGGTTCATAATCTTAATACATACGTTGATCAAAATAAGCACAAATACATAGTGCTGTAAGAGCAATTATTGTATTCCAGGTAGTTTGTGTAAACTGGCAAAAGTCAACAATTCTATTATTGAAATAAATAGTACTTGGATGATGTTGTATATATCTGTAATTATTGAGGTACCAAGATAGAAGAGCGACTGGACTGATCCCAGAGTTACAGGGGATGATTAACACAAACATTAAGAAGTTTTTATTTACACAGAGAACCATAAACACATAGAATAAGTGATCAAGTAGTGTGGTAGACAGTAAGACTTTAGGGACTTTCAAAACTCAACATGCTGGTATTTTAGAAGAATTCAGAGGATAGGACTGATGGACTTTGTTGAGCTGAATGGACTGTTCTTGTCTAGATTGTTTTAATGTTGTTCTACTGTAAATCCATATTAACTTACGTTCCCAGTGCCAGATATCTAGTTGATGGAGATATACAATATGAATCATGTACTCTTTGTATTATTTGGCCGATACCATATATTATATTAATGACCTGCTTCTTGAAAATGCAAAGGCATGGCAGATGTTTGCCGACTGGCTGACCAACCACAAGTGTTACCTGGCAGGTAACCACCCAATTATCTGATTGTGATCAGAATTAATTCATGTAATATTCCGATCTACACCTTCTCAAGTCAGCAAACTAACCGCCATAGTGTAACGTCTGGTGCTGTGCCTAAGATGCTGACGCCTGAGGTTCGATTCCCGCAAGGGGAAGCAAAAAGTGCGTAGAGCTGATGAGCCCCAATTAGGGAGAAAACATGTGTTACGTGCTCTTTGTATTATTTGGCAGGTACTGTATATTATATATATATACTCTATATTATATTATATATATTATATATTATATTATATATATTATATATTATATAATATATATGTATATACAAACCGGATTCCAAAAAAGTTGGGACACTAAACAAATTGAGAATAAAAACTGAATGCAATGATGTGGAGATGGCAAATGTCAATATTTTATTTGTAACAGAACGTAGATGACAGATCAAACGTTTAATCCGAGTAAATGTATCATTTTAAAGGAAAAATATGTTGATTCAAAATTTCACGGTGTCAACAAATCCCAAAAAAGTTGGGACAAGTACCAAAAAGAGGCTGGAAAAAGTAAATTTGAACATAACGAAGAGCTGGAAGACCAATAAACACTAATTAGGTCAATTGGCAACATGATTGGGTATAAAAAGAGCTTCTCAGAGTGGCAGTGTCTCTCAGAAGCCAAGATGGGTAGAGGATCACCAATTCCCACAATGTTGCGCAGAAAGATAGTGGAGCAATATCAGAAAGGTGTTACCCAGCGAAAAATTGCAAAGACTTTGCATCTATCATCATCAACTATGCATAACATCATCTGAAGATTCAGAGAATCTGGAACAATCTCTGTGCGTAAGGGTCAAGGCCGTAAAACCATACTGGATGCCCGTGATCTCCGGGCCCTTAAACGACACTGCACCACAAACAGGAATGCTACTGTAAAGGATATCACAGAATGGGCTCAGGAATACTTCCAGAAACCATTGTCAGTGAACACAATCCACCGTGCCATCCGCCGTTGCCAGCTGAAACTCTACAGTGCAAAGAAGAAGCCATTTCTAAGCAAGATCCACAAGCTCAGGCGTTGTCACTGGGCCAGGGATCATTTAAAATGGAGTGTGGCAAAATGGAAGACTGTTCTGTGGTCAGACTAGTCACGATTCGAAGTTCTTTTTGGAAATCTGGGACGCCATGTCATCCGGACCAAAGAGGACAAGGACAACCCAAGTTGTTATCAACGCTCAGTTCAGAAGCCTGCATCTCTGATGGTATGGGGTTGCATGAGTGCGTGTGGCATGGGCAGCTTGCATGTCTGGAAAGGCACCATCAATGCAGAAAAATATATTCAGGTTCTAGAACAACATATGCTCCCATCCAGACGTCATCTCTTTCAGGGAAGACCCTGCATTTTTCAACAAGATAATGCCAGACCATATTCTGCATCAATCACAACATCATGGCTGCGTAGGAGAAGGATCCGGGTACTGAAATGACCAGTCTGCAGTCCAGATCTTTCACCTATAGAGAACATTTGGCGCATCATAAAGAGGAAGGTGCGACAAAGAAGGCCCAAGACGATTGAACAGTTAGAGGCCTGTATTAGACAAGAATGGGAGAGCATTCCTATTTCTAAACTTGAGAAACTGGTCTCCTCGGTCCCCAGACATCTGTTGAGTGTTGTAAGAAGAAGGGGAGATGCCACACAGTGGTGAAAATGGCCTTGTCCCAACTTTTTTGGGATTTGTTGACACCATGAAATTCTGAATCAACATATTTTTCCCTTAAAATGATACATTTTCTCAGTTTAAACTTTTGTTCCGTGATTTATGTTCTATTCTGAATAAAATATTAGAAGTTGGCACCTCCACATCATTGCATTCAGTTTTTATTCACGATTTGTATAGTGTCCCAACTTTTTTGGAATCCGGTTTGTACAATATATATATATATATATATATATATATATATATATAGAGAGAGAGAGAGAGAGAGAGAGAGAGAGAGACCTTACAGGACATGACAGTTATACTGTACAAATGCCACAATGATAAGATAACTCAGGGTTGCTGGCTTTACAGAGTTTCAAAGAAAACGCCATACAGTATCTGAAACTGGCAAATAAAAAGAAAAAGTTAAAGTAAGCAACAGTTTGGAGTCATCCAGAAATCCACCATCCATGTCGTTTTGTCCATTTTGACCTTTACTTTTTGGCTGATTGTAAATTTTACCTTTCACTGTTGTAAATGTGCAAGCAGTACTAGCCCTTTGCAAGAGTACATCTATACTAATAAAAGGCAAAGCCCTCACTCACTGACTGACTGACTGACTGACTGACTCACTGACTCATCACTAATTCTCCAACTTCCCGTATTGGTAGAAGGCTGAAATTTGGCAGGCTCATTCCTTACAGCTTCCTTACAAAAGTTGGGCAGGTTTCATTTCGAAATTCTACGCGTAATGGTCATAACTGGAAGCTATTTTTCTGCATATACTGTAATGGAGTTGCGCTTGAAAGCCGTGGAGGGGTGGAGTTTCGTGTGACATCATCACGCCTCCCACGTAATCACGCACAAAGTAGAAAACCAGGAAGAGCTCCAAAAACCGCGGAAGAAAACATACATTATATAATTAAGAAGGCAGCGAAACAATTAGAAGCGAGCGAGTGACATATAAAACCATATTCAGCGGCTCACGTGAACTGACGCAGTGTGCAGACAAAAAGCAACAGTTCCAAAGAGTGCTGAACAAAAACCGAATTACACTGCTACGCTCAAATAGACAAACCACACGCCGTGGCGCAATAGTAGAGGCTTCGCCTCTAGCGCTGGCGTCCGAAGTTTGATTCCCGAGAGGGGATGCACTGAGTATGTCCGTGTGCTTCCCGATTCATTTTAGTCTCGCATCCCCTTGGTTTGAGACGTATAAAAAAATTTGCGGTTAATGCAGAAAGACAGATCACCAATTGAAGCTTTATGAATAATGGATACTTTATTCGCGATCAATGATTGTTTTGGTAAAGCCATACTCAGTGTATTCATTAGATGAGCGGTAAAAAAGTAAGAGCGAGGGGAGGGTAACTTATTGAGGCACGCAGGCAAAACCACAATAGCACGTGGGCTCGATGTACTGTAGTGCGAGTCAACTCGATCTGAATTGCGCGATCACATTTGAAAAAATATATCTTTTCAACTTCTATTTAGTCAACACTTAGCATATTCATATGTAAGGCTGCTGCGCAACTCAGCACGCCTCCCATGTAATTGACTGCCTGCCCATATAAGGCCATTCTTCGCTACGGTGTCTTTATTCGTTTCCTTGCTTCAACAAGGAAGCAGCTTTCTCACAGCTTCTGCGCTGTTTTATAAATGAACGATTTATACGAAAGTCCTTTTTCCTTGCTTCGCCAACGAGGCAACCTTTTTATTTAATCCAAGGGTTATGCGCTGTTTTATTGTTCATTTCTTACGATTGTTATAGTTATTGTGTACGTATTGTACACTTAGTTTACTGTTCAAGTACCCATTTCCTTTATTTAATCCGCGGCTTTTCTGCTGTTGTTTTGTTCGTTTATTACAATTATACTTATTTCATTCACTTTCTTTGCCTGACTGCCTGCCCATATTAGGCGTGCAGCTACTGCGGAAACAAAGCACACGGTGCAAAAAGTGAATGTCCCGCTAAAGGAAGACAGTGTAAAAAAAAAACCCGTGCATGCAGTGTGTGATGTCTCAAATAAAGAGGAAGACGAGCTGTTTATTGATGCAGTAAGAAACGAATCGATGAATAAAACCTCTTATCTTTACAACGATTGACAAACACGGAATGTAACTTGAACACAACACATCGTACAAATACGTACGACCTTGATTGAAACAAATAATGATAATCAAATCCTTGATGACAGCAACACTCAATAACACTCACAAAACAATTACTGTATATTGACAATCATGTTACGTTATTTTTAAAATGTTCCCTTTTCTTTTTCATAACTTCTTTAACACACTACGTCTCCGCTGCGAATATATACAGGTATATATACCCCGATCTACATACTCTCAAATAGACAAGCCACATGCCGTGGCACAATTGTAGAGGCTTCGCCTCTATCACCGACATCCAAAGTTCGATTCCCAAGAGGGGATGTACTGAGTATGTACGCGCGCTTCTCGGTTCATTTTAACCTCTCATCTCCTTGGTTTGGGACGTATGAAAAAATATGCGGTTAACGCAGAATCATGTTACGTTATTTTTAAAATCTTTCCTTTTCTTAGCACGAGCACAGCTGAGAAGCTTTGATGCATGTACTCCATAACAAAAAATAACGCATTTAATCACACTTTCAATTCCAAGCAAAGGGGAACTTTTGTCAATGCATGATTTCCTGGTACATCGATTACATTGATGCACACATCACAGCTACAAAAATGTTACAGTCGGAATGAAGCACGTTCCTACGACTGATCGGAGGAAAATTTCATTTCAAAAAACTACCCGAGCGAAGCCTTGATAAAAGCATGGTTTTATGCACACTGAAAAGCAAGCAAAATTAGATGCATTACAGAAAGCGGACTTTGTGGCTCTTACTGAGGATCATTGGACTTCCGTGACCGTTAGTAATTCTAATTACATCTAATTACAAAATGTTCAATGATCACACTGTTTTAGCCTAATGTACAAAATAATTTTGGCTAAGGTTACTCAGAGTTTAAAGATTAAGTTGGTCACATTACCTTTTATGTTTCTGACTTATTTTTTTAAGAAGAAAAACTGCACTTTATGTTGAAATTTTGGTTATTATTATTTAAAGACAATACCATTCTGAAAATGTACTTAAAGTACTTAAACTACCACTTTATTTTTAAGTCTGCCCAATTTTAACCAGGGATGATATTTTTGTTTCTGTTTTGAATTCAAATGCAGTTTAAAAGCATTTTTTTTTCAGAAATTAAAAGAGCTTGAGTTTACAATATTCATGTCCATGTCTAATATTTGATTCTGTTGCCCACTAAAACCCTTTTAAATTAAAAAGAAACATTTGCGATTTGGGGCAAATTTACGTGTGCGATTACATACTATTAATCAAGATTAATTATTACACAGCCTCTAATTAATTGGATTAATTTTTTTAATCGAGTCCCACCCCTAATATATATATGTAGATATATATGTAGATTTGTATATATATGTGTATATATGTATAGGTATATATATATGTATGTGTGTGTATATATATATATATATGTGTATATATATATATGATGTGTATATATATGTTTATATATGTGTGTGTGTGTGTCTGTGTGTGTGTATATATATATACAGCAATATAATGTTTCCTTTTCTTTTTTCTTCTCCACTGCCAAACACGGGTATTTTGCTATATATATATATATATATATATATATATATATATATATATATAGATAGATAGATATGACAACACTCATATCAATGACAAAACAATTACATTAACAATCATGTTACGTTATTTTTAAAATATTTCCTTTTCTTTTTCATAACTTCTTTAACACACTACTTCTCCGCTGCGAAGCGCGGGTATTCTGCTAGTATATTTATATATTTAAATTAATTTAATAATAACCTTGATATAAAAAATAGTAGTATTTTCTATCCAAATGTTTTAAACTTTTGAACACCAATGTCTGCGTATATAAAGAGTCAACTCAGAAAAATATTGTGCATATTCATACTTGTCTTCAAAGCATTGAACCGTGTAAGTCTTTCCAATTTGTTTTTATAATAATTTTCCCTTGGAGTTTTAAATACTGCATGCTACTTGTTCTTGTATTAAATTAAATCTGTGCACATTTTTTAAAGCAGACTTTTGCTGCAGTACTAATTGCAAGAGGGAGTCAGAGTCCCACCACTCATTGTTCTTTTCAAATGTAGCAAGTAGAAAAGAGCCATACCAGTATAAATGTGAATGAGCCATTTTAAAACAGCACTGAAACAGAGAATAGTCTAACATCTGAACCTAGGACTCTGCAGCAGTACATATTTGTGGCAGCAAACAGATTGTCTATGCATTAAAGTATTAAAATGGTTTAATATGTCCTTCCAAAACATTTTTATAGCAATATTGAAAGAGAAATATTGAAATATTGAAAGAGTCCCATCCCTATATTGCTTCATTTAAATGGAACACATTGACCATAACAAAAAGGGCTAAAAAGGTTTCTGATTCATAATTAAATGCAGCAAACGTCTTCATCTTCTTCTTCCTCTTCAAATTTTCCTACTTATCCGTGGGTTAGATGAGCCTGATCAACTTTCTCCAAACAGCTCGGCCGTGCACCTCCTCGGCAGTCAAACCTTTTTCCCTCAGATCTTCTTTTAATAACAATAATTAGTTATTTGTTAGTAATTAATGTTACCACTTCCAGTACCTGGGTAAATTAATTTATTCAAGACATGGATTGGACATATATGGAAAGTCTATCTGGAAGCTTTGGACACCATACATAAAGAAGCTCTGAATGGAACACCATTGCACCACAAAACACATTCACACACACGCACCTCTACAGTTAGTCATGCTTGAACGATCTAAGATTAGAAATTAACATAAGATATACATCTCTGGCATGTGGAAGAAAACTGGAGTATCCAATGGAAGGCCACGAGAACAAAAGAATCAACTCCACAGAAATTGGGACTGACCTGAGATTTGAACAATCGCCTCCGGCACTGTGAACCACTTCATTACTTTGCAATCCAAAGCTCACCTAAATGTTGATATCAAATCTTGATTTCATCTCTTATATATACAGTATATATACTAGCCCGTGCTATAAAAAGCCCAGGGTTCTAGAAACTATTGAAATCATCAGAAAAAAACCTGAAATGTAGGGATGTCAGGTAATTGAAATGAACTACTCCGGGCATCTCTCTCCTAGGAGGATTTGTTTTGCCGATTTGCTCACCTCGCTTCTGCATTAGCGGCGGGAGGAAAAGTAAAAGGGATACCGTTTGTTGCCGATGTTAGCAGCTAAGCGATTTTGTCTTTCTTCTGAGGTTTCGTTTTGACAACATGTTCGCATCACTTGTGCATTAGCAGCGGGAGGAAAAGTAAAAGGGATACCATTTTGCCGATGTTTGTGGCTAAGCGTCTTTGTCATTCATCAGAGGTTTTGTTTTGCTGATGTGCTCGCCTCGCTTGTGATGTGTTTCCTCGGAGGCCTTACCCCAACTCTACCACTCACTTCCGGGCCAGATAGTCACACACACTTCCATGCATAGACATTTATATACAGTATAAGAAGTGTCAATATTACTTATGAAATCTATACATCTATACATTATTTAAAAATTCTTATTAAAGCAAAGTGTATTTTTGCGAAGGTAAGGAAACAATTAGAGGAATTTTTCAGCCTCCTGTTTTGAAACCAGTCCAGTATGGAGATGACGTGACTTTGGAGTGTATAATAAACAGAAGAGTGTTTGGAGATGCACATCAGGTATTCTGGATTCATCGTGCCATCGGAGGTTCCTATCAGACTATAAGAAGCACTCATAAAAATCAAAGGAAATGTGCCGATAAGTCTCAGGAGTGTGTCTACAGCTTTCAAAAGAAGAATTTCAGCTTCCAAGATGTCGGCACTTATTACTGCGCTTTAGTGACGTGTGGAGAAGTCATTCTAGGAAATGGAACAGAATTTACTGGTAAGTTAACTGATAATCATAAATACCATCATCACTAAATATTATGTGGACAATAATATTGGCAAATAACATCTATTATACATTTTATTTGATCATTAGGAACACACCAAGTCCTCTTATTGTGTTTGTTTTCCTAAAGATGGTAGCTGTGGAAATTAATGCAATTAACTCTTTATGTGTTAGAATTACAAAATACTAATCTAAGACAATAAACACCAGGGTCAAGTCAAATGCTTTAAAATAGAAATTATGCTAGTGTATGCAACCAACAAGGATACTGAAAAAGATGAGACTTATAGAAATATTTTAAAGTTAGATCTCAAAAGTTTCTATCTTCCTAAAAACGTGTTTTTGCTAAATCATCTGACTATTTAGTGGTGGTTAAGGTTAGGGCCGGTTTAGGGTTAAATGACCACTTTTATTATAATCTTCAAGCTGTCTGAACGTAGGCATGTTAATAATATTTGGAATACTGTACTTAAAATAAAGTGTGTCCAGGGTTCACCTTGTGATGGAGCAGGCTGTCCTGGTAAGTTTGCTCAGGCATTGTGCTTCTTTTGAGCTCAGGTTGCTTCCCCAGGAGACTGCAGTGTTGAACACCACACTGACCTGACTATGGACTAGTAGAACATTTCTAGCAGTTTGCTGCACACATCAAAACACCCGAGTCTCCTTAGCGAGTCCAGTCTGCTCTGACCCTTGTTGTCCAGCACCACTGTGTTGTCAGACCAGTGCAGTTTGCTGTTTATGTGGACCCCTAGGTATTTGTAGCTCTGCTTCACTTCCACATCCTCGCCCTGAATGGTAAGGGGTATCAGAGGCTCTTTGGTACATTACAAGTCCTCCTCCAGCTCCTTTGTCTTTCAGATGTTGAGATGAAGGTGGTTTTTCCTGCACCACAAGACAAACATCTCCACAACATTCCTGTACTAAAGGTTCATATGTGGGTTTCAGATTGAGCAACTAATGTTGGACGATGAAATGTACAGTACATTTTTTGATAGAAAAGAAGAAAAAGTAACCCAAAAGTAACGCACTCTTTGTAACACGTTACATTTTATAATAAGGAATTATATAACATATTTAGCTATATTATTTTGAAAGTAATGAGTAATGTAACTAAGCTACTTTTAAAAGTAACAGTCCCAATACGATTCATTAATAATTTTTTATATTTTGTATTGTTTGTGTTTCATTGTGATTTAATCGAATATATCTCAATATCAAAAACACAGATATCTGTTAGAAGATGTTTTCAATGCCAGGTTAACATACTTTTAAAATATACTTCATTACACAAAAATGTAAACTATCTTTGACACAGAATATTTACAAATATATTGTTATAGTGTTGTAAAATGCATCTTACAGTATATGATTCCTAGTATTTTAAATATATTAAGAAATATTGATATATTTTGAAAAATATATTGCAAAGGCCCTTAACCTAATAATTTCTCCAGAGGTGCTGTAAAATGGCTGACCCTACACTCTGACCCCCAAAGGTCATGTGAAAAGACAATTTCCCCTCGGGGATTGACAAAGTTCATCAAATCAAAATCAACTATGCACAATCTGTAATCGTTTACATATTTTACACTATATTTCAGTGTACTGGAATAAAGCGTAATATATTTATCCATTAAATATTTTATAACATGTTCTAAAATAGGATGTAATACATTTTTAAATATTTTTTGACAAGTTTTATATTTTTCTTAGTGAATTGGCTTTAATTAATCGATGTTAGTAAAACAAAGAGCAACATAATTAATTTCCTGAACAATTTCTATAGATTTACACAATATAGAAAGTACTAAGAGAATAAGGGCAATATATAAATGTAAAAGAATTATTAATATTTATACTTTGTAAAACTGAGTATGTAAGAATGAATTTGCAAATGGTTAAGACGTGAATTTTTGTTAGATTTAAGTATTCTAATTACACGTGTGTGTGTGTGTGTGTGTGTGTGTGTGCATATGTAGAATGCCACTCGTGCTTTTGCTTGCTGCTCGAGTACAAATATGTGTAGGTGTGGGTTTGGGACATGTCTCTCTTGATCAAACAATCATTTTCAAAGTTGCCACTCTTCTTTCAATCCTGAAACATCAACACTTAATTGATTTTTAAGTGAGACGTCAAGCAGAATAACACCTTTTATTGGCTAACTAGAAAAATTACACTATGCCAGCTTTCAGGGCAACTTAGGCCCCTTCTTCAGGCAAGATGTAATCAATGTAATCAAGATGTAATTGATTTTTAAGAAAATCCATCCACCTGATACAACCCTAAATGTTTCTTTTAAAAAATTTTTTTTTTAAATATGTTGTACTAAATGTTAACTACAAATTTCATCCAAAAAACAAAATTAAATATTTTTATTCTGACATAAGTTTACCTTTTCCATCCATCTATAGTAGAGCTACTAATTAGTTTTATTTTTTTCTTTAAGAAATTAGAAAGAAAAATCTTCTGCCACATTTGAAATATTGTCAATGCTTAACTGTCTTGAGGACTAAAAAAGCCAACTACAATCTTAACATGTCCACTCGGCAATACCTATCTTTAGTTTTACTTTGGTTACTTCTCTCAAAGCAGCACCAGTGTTAGTTTCGGTACTGAGCACAGATACGTTTCCAACAAAAGGGATGACAATAAAGAAAGTTCTGTGTCCTCTTAACCAGGCCTAAACTAAAAAAAAAAAAAAAAATGTTAAAGACAAAGGAGCATTTAACAACAACAACATTTATTTATATAGCACATTTTCATACAAAAAAAAATGTAGCTCAAAGTGCTTTACAAAATGAAGAATAGAAAAATAGAAGACACAATAAAAAATAAAAATAAGTCAACATTAATTAACATAGAATAAGTAAGGTCCGATGGCCAGGATGGACAGAAAAAACAAAAAAAAAAACTCCAGACAGCTGGAGAAAAAAAATAAAATCTGCAGGGATTCCAGACCAAGAGACCGCCCAGTCCCCTCTGGGCAATCTACCTAACATAAGTGAAACAGTCCTCTTTGTATTTAGAGTTCTCATGGAAGGACTTGATGATGATGGTCACGTAGACTTCTGGCTTTCAGTCCATCAATGTTGGAGCATCATGATGCTTTGAGTAGGTGGTGGTGGTGCAGGCCGCCACCACAAAGAAGCCGAAAAAAGAAACAGAAGAGAGAGTAGGGGTCAGTACGGATTTTAGAGCCACCATGAATAGTTATTATGAGGAAACTGAACATATAGAGTATCAGGATTAAGTTAAATTGAAGTTATGAGAAGGCCATGTTAAAGTAATGTGTTTTCAGCAGTGTTTTAAAGTGCTCCACTGTATCAGCCTGGCGAATTCCTATTGGCAGGCTATTCCAAATTTTAGGTGCATAACAGCAGAAGGCCGCCTCACCACTTCTTTTAAGTTTAGCTTTTGGAATTCTAAGGAGACACTCATTTGAGGATCTGAGGTTACGATTTGGAATATAACGTGTCAGACATTCCGATATATAAGATGGAGCGAGATTATTTAAGGCTTTATAAACCATAAGCAGAATTTTAAAGTCAATCCTGAATGACACGGGTAACCAGTGTAGTGACATTAAAACTGGAGAAATGTGCTTGGATTTTCTTTTCCTAGTTAGGATTCTAGCAGCTGCATTCTGCACTCGTTGCAGTCGATTTATGTCTTTTTTGGGTAGTCCTGAGAGGAGTGCGTTACAGTAATCTAGTCGACTGAAAACAAACGCGTGAACTAATTTCTCAGCATCTTTCAATGATATAAGAGGTCTAACTTTAGCTATGTTTCTTAGGTGAAAAAATGCTGTCCTAGTGATCTGATGAATATGCGATTTAAAATTCAGATTACAGTCAACAGTTACCCCTAAGTTTTTTACTTCCGTCTTAACTTTTAATCCTAATGCATCAAGTTTATTTCTGATAACCTCATTGAATCCATTATTGCCAATTACTAAAATGTCAGTTTTCTCTTTATTTAGTTTGAGAAAGTTACTATTCATCCATTCAGAAATACCAGTAAGACATTGTGTTAGTGAATCAAGAGAGTCGGTGTCATCAGGTGCTATTGATAAGTACAGCTGTGTGTCATCAGCATAGCTGTGGTAGCTCACGTTGTAACCTGAGATAATCTGACCTAACGGAAGCATGTAGATTAAGAAGAGCAGCGGACCCAGGATAGAGCCTTGTGGAACACCATATCGGATATCATGTGTCTTTGAGATGTGATTACCACAACTCACAAAGAATTTTCTCCCTGCCAGGTAGGATTCAAACCAATTTAAGACCCTGCCAGAGAGGCCCACCCATTGACTTAGGCGATTTCTAAGAATATTGTGATCAATGGTGTCAAATGCGGCACTCAGATCGAGGAGGATGAGAACAGATAAATGGCCTCTGTCTGCATTTACCCGCAAGTCATTTACTACTTTAACAAGTGCAGTTTCTGTGCTGTGATTTGTTCTAAAACTTGACTGAAATTTATCAAGAATAGCATATTTATTGAGATGGTCATTTAACTGCATAATGACTGCCTTCTCCAGAACTTTACTTAAGAAGGGCAGGTTAGAGATGGCTCTAAAATTTTCAAAAGCAGAGGGGTCAAGATTATTTTTCTTGATCAGGGGTTTAACTATAGCAGTCCTAAGACAGTCTGGAAAGACCCCCGTATCTAATGACGAATTTACTATGTCAAGAATATTGTCAATTAGCACGCCTGATACTTCTTTGAAAAACCATGTTGGTATTGGGTCAAGGATGCAGGTGGAGGGTACCTATTTAACCTTAGCAATAGGTAGATTTACCATTAAGACATAGTAAGAAAGGATGTATAAACTAATGAACAAATTTAAAGACGGTAGATCATTCCCTGAATGTGGCTTGCTATTTTTTGTATTTAGTAATAGGGTGTTGTACCGTGTTAGCCATAATAAGGATAGATAGATAGATAGATAGATAGATAGATAGATAGATAGATACTTTATTAATCCCAAGGGGAAATGCACATACTCCAGCAGCAGCATACTGATAAAAAACAATATTAAAGAGTGATAACAATGAAGGTGTAACAGGCAAAGAGGCTGTTCCTCTGTCTAGAGATGATCCTGTTTAGTGGATGCAGTGGATTCTCCATGATTGACAGGAGCCTGCTCAGTGCCCATCGCTCTGCCACGGATGTCTAGCTCCGTGCCTTCAATAGAGCCTGCCTTCCTCACCAGTTTGTCCAGGCGTGAGGCATCCTTCTTCTTTATGCTGCCTCCCCAGCACACCACCGTGTAGAAGAGGGTGCTTGCCACATCCGTATGATAGAACATCTGCAGCATCTTATTGCAGATGTTGAAGGACGCCAACCTTCTAAGGAGGTATAGTCGGCTCTGTCCTCTCTTGCACAGAGCATCAGTATTGGCAGTCCAGTCCAATTTATCATCCAGCTGCACTCCCAGGTATTTATAGGTCTGTACTCTCTGCACAGTCACCTCTGATGATCACGGGGTCCATGAGGGGTCTGGTCCTCCTAATATCCACCACCAGCTCCTTGGTTTTGCTGGTGTTCAGTTGTAGGTGGTTTAAGTCGCACCATTTAACAAAGTCCTTGATTAGGTTCCTATACTCCTCCTCCTGCCCACTCCTGATGCAGCTACAATAGCAGTGTCGTCAGCGAACTTTTGCACGTGGCAGGACTCCGAGTTGTATTGGAAGTCTGATGTATGTTGGTTGAACAGGACCAGAGAAAGTACAGTCCCCTGCGGTGCTCCTGTGTTGCTGACCACAATGTCAAACCTGCATATTCCGAGATGCACATACTGAGGTCTGTCTGTAAGATAGTCCATGATCCATGCTACCAGGTATAAATCTACTCCCATCTCTGTCAGCTTATCCCTAAGGAGCAGAGGTTGGATGGTGTTGAAGGCGCTAGAGAAGTCCAAAAACATAATTCTTACAGCACCACTGCCTCTGTCCAAGAGGGAGAGGGATCGGTGTAGCATATAGATGATGGCATCCTCCGCTCCCACCTTCTTCTGGTATGCGAACTGCAGAGGGTTGAGAGCATGGAAGACCTGTGGCCTCAATGAATGTAGTGAGAAATCAAGCAAAATGACATCTTGCCTGAAGAAAGGGCCTGAGTTGCCTCGAAAGACTGAATATTGTAATCTTTTTAGTTAGATAATAAAAGGTGTAATTTTGCTTGACTTCTCACTACATTCATAATGGCTAACACGGTACAACATCCTTGTATTTAAATCATAAAAGATGGCATTAGAAAATAATTTGTGAAGAACATTTTTCTCATTATGTATATATTCTACTATTATTATTATGTTTTATATTTGTTTAACAGATAAAAACAATAGCAACGAATTAGAACCTGACCCGATTGTCCTCGCCCTGGGTATAAGCAACGTTCTCCTTGTGGTTTTGCTTGTTTCATGTGTGACAAAGAAGACCGCTCACTGCTGCCAACGTAAAAGTGAGTAACTTTCACTTAAAGTTGTTAATTGTACACGCTACTGTTGTTTTGCTGTGATTCTTAATTCTCACATGTTCACACATATCTTAGCGAGTGTGAATTTACTGCACGTCATTTTTAATTTTATTAAGCACTCACCCTTTGTGTTCTTTCTGTTCTCTCCACAAATATTTCTTATAACTTATTGTGTTTTTATACTGTATAATGAAATACAGAACCTGTATTTTCCATAATTAAACATTAATCTCCAGTCCAACATATTTACAATATTTGCAATATTTTAACATTTTGTTATGTGAACTTCCACTTTAGGGCATGGTGAACAGAAAGTTGATGAAACATTTGAAAATGACAAGACAGATGGTGCTCAGGTAAGAGGAATTTTAAAGAACAGATCGATTTAATTCAGGTGAGAGGCAGATTATAAACAAAAATTGCTGCAATTTACCCTAAAATGTTATAGTAATATACTTCATTATGGTGTTAAAATGAAATGATATGGCAAAACTAACATCTATTTTCTACTCCTACATAAATGAAATTGGATTCACAGATGCAGAAATAAAACATAATATAGTGCATTTGTAAAATAACAATACAAGAACTTTAGTGGAATGATAATGTTTAAAATGTCTGCTAATTAAATGCTCTACCTATTGCAGGAGCATGGAGTAAATTATGCTGCCTTGGATTTTGGGAAAAGAAAAAACAAAAACAGAGAAATGAAGAGAGATTTGGGAATGGAAACAACTTATTCAAGCATTCAATTACAATAGTCACAGAGTCATCACAATGAAAAGAGAGGAAGATGCAGAGACCAAATAATCAACGGTCTTCATGTACATAATAAAGGAAGATTGTACTGAAATAAGCCTGACATTTATAAGATTATTAGAGGGCTTCATACCCTGCTTGCTTCGCTCGCCATTCCCCCCGGCCTGTGCTATGCGCCAGCCACTTTGCATCTCTGCCACTCATGTATGTGGATTTTCACTTTCACCAAACAACAAATCTTTTAATTCTCGCGGATACGCCACTTCATTGGGAAGAAACACTACATTTCCCTGATGGCAACACGAATTAGATGATCTACAAGTCTCCGATTTAAAGTTTAAATCCGAACAATATATTCAATCTCTTTTCGCTCTTCTGTTATTTCACCAAGTAATAATTTCCATTTGCTTGTGCAAATGCGATCTTTACTATAATTTTTTTGAGACTTTTGAATTCCACTGCTTTCATTATCTCTAACCTGCTATGCATGTGTATCGCACCTACGTTTTTGAATTCTTTACAACGTTTTACTTTGTCATCTACTTTTTGTCTTTTATTTCCGGCCTCGGGCGTGGTTAAATCTCTTGGCACAAAGTCTCGTGTCACAGGATGTGAAAGTATCTCTCTGAAAAAGCCACGTCTCGTCCCAGGCTAAAAAGTCTCGTCTTGTCCCAGGATTTTTTTATTATAATAGAGAGACATGACATGTCAGTGTAATTTTCATATGACAGATTTTGGGGAGATTTGTTAATCTGTTAATTTTCTGACCTGCATATCATAGTGAGAATTACGGAGTCGGATATCACACCTGCAAGAACTCACTTTGACAGAATGATTATTAATTTATATATGTGCCAATATTCTGAAGCTGTATTTATTTTCCCAAAACACGATGCTGCTATCATCATGTTTCACCGCAGGCAGGTGATAAGCATTGCCTGGTCCTCGCCAGACATTGCGCTTGCAGTTTTGCCTGAAGTCTTCAATTTTTTGTCTCATAACACCAGAGAATCTTTTTCTCCTCACACTCTCAGAGTCCTTTAAATGCTGTTTGACAAACTTCAATCAGACTGTCCTATTCCTTTTACTTAAGAGTGGCTTTGGTTGAACCATTCTACTATAAATACCTGATTGATGGAGTAAAGCTGAGATGGAGATGTCCATACGGAAGCTGAGAATTTTTAAAGTTCTGTTACAGTGACTGTGGGGTTCTTAGTGAACTCCCTGACAACATGTATTTAGTTTGGCCAAATGGTCACTTCTAGGAGTCCTGGTGGTTCCAAACATCTTCCACTGTAAAATTACTGAGGCCACTGTGCACCTGGAGACACCCAAAGCTTAAAAAATGTTTTTATCCCCTTACCCTGATCAATGCCTCACCACAAGCTGATCACAAAGATCTACAGAGAGTTACTTAGAATTCATGGCTTGGTTTTCATCTTGAAGCGCAGTGTGAATTGTGGGACCTTTAATACACAGGTGTGTGCCTTTCTTAATGATGTCCAATCAATTCATGCTGCCACAGGTGGACTCCAGTCAATTTCTGGGCACATTATTGCAATACAATACAATACCATTTATTTTTATGTATATATATATATATATATATATATATATATATATATATATATATATATATATATACACTTCGCTTTGCTCGCCAGCCACTTGGCATCTCTGCCACTCGCGTTGTGAAGAGGAGGCTGAACGCACCCCAAGGAGACGCAGTCGCTCCTCTGAAACCCCCTCTTAAATGGTGATACAACAGGAAACAAATACAGTTTTTTTTTACCTCCTCTTTGCTCGATCAGGTTTTGCTGCTGCTGTGCTATTATATATATCTATAATAATAAAAGGCAAAGCCCTCACTGACTGACTGACTGACTCATCACTAATTCTCCAACTTCCCATGTAGGTAGAAAGCTGAAATTTGGCAGGCTCATTCCTTACAGCTTACTTACAAAAGTTAAGCAGGTTTCATTTCGAAATTCTACACGTAACGGTCATAACGGTCGACAACGTCCGCCATGTTGAACTTTCTTATTTATGGCCCCATCTTCACGAAATTTGGTAGGCAGCTTCCCTGCGCTAACCGAAACCGATGTATGTACTTATTTCAATGGTATGAAGCCACTGTCGGCCGCCATATTGAACTTTCCAACGTCACCAATTTTCAAACTTCTCGTGTAGGTAGAAGGCTGACCCCATCTTCACGAAATTTGGTAGGTGACTTTCCTGCGCTAACCAAAACCGATGTACGTACTTATTTCGATGGTATGACGCCACTGTCAGCCGCCATATTGAATTTTCCAAACGTCACTAATTCTCCAACTTCCCGTGTAGGTAGAAGGCCGAAATTTGGTAGGCCCATTACTTACAGCTTACTTACAAAAGTTAAGCAGGTTTCATTTCGAAATTCTACGCGTAACGGTCATAACGATCAACAACGTCCGCCATATTGAACTTTCTTATTCATGGCCCCATCTTCACGAAATTTGGTAGGCAACTTCCCTGAGCTAACCGAAACCAATGTACATACTTATTTCGGTGGTATGACGCCACTGTCAGCCGCCATATTGAACTTTCCAACGTCACTAATTCTCCAACTTCCCGTATAGGTAGAAGACTGAAATTTGGCAGGCTCATTCTTTACAGCTTACTTACAAAAGTTAAGCAGGTTTCATTTCGAAATTCTACGCGTAACGGTCATAATGGTCAACAACGTCCGCCATGTTGAACTTTCTTATTTATGGCCCCATCTTCTCGAAATTTGGTAGGCGGCTTCCCTGCACTAACCGAAACCAATGTACGTACTTATTTCGGTGGTATGATGCCACTGTCGGCCGCCATATTGAACTTTTCAACAGTCTTTGTTGAAAAAAGATGGGCCCATCTTTAAGAAATTTGGTACACGGGTTCCCAACGCTAACTGAATCCTACTTACATACATATATATGTCCATAGCCTGCAGCTTGGTCACCATGTGAGGCGGCGTTGGGTCCCCCATCCCAATGCCTCCCAAGTTGTTGGCTGCCTGCCTATATAAGGCCGTCCGTCGCTCCAGTCTCTACATTCCCTTCCTTGCTTCGCCACGGGATTCACGTCTCCCGTCTGATAACTACAGCCTTTTTGTTTTATTGTTTGTTTATTACAATTATAGTTATTGTATAGGTATTTTACCCTTACTTTACATTACTCAGGTACCCATTTCCTTCATCATTCTAACCCCCATTACCATGTCTATCGAGGTAATCACCATCGATCAAAGAACTGTCACTTACCGAGTGGTTTCCATGCCCGGAGATGGCACCTACCTTTTCCATTCTCTGTGTTACATATTGCACGGCCATATCAGGCTCACTCTTGATATCCGGAAGAACATTGTGTCTTATGTATTGAATGACTGGGACAGGTTCAAGGTGTGGACTGATGACGGTACAGGAGATAATTATACTACACAGGAGCACTAGAAGAGTGAAATGCTTAAGCCCTTCACCTATGGTTCTGCATGTGAGTTGATGGCTGCCGCTGAATTGTTTGGTTGGTGCTTTCAAGTGTACCGAAATGGCCAAATATTTTACACCTTTCGACAACCGCCAATGCCTCTTAAACATCTTACATTCACAGGTGACGATTTCAGTAGTGGACACTTTGATGTTTATGAATGTTTAAACTCTCAAAAGCTGGATGTGAAGTTATCGATGAAACCGGTTGTAAGCTTACAACGCTTGACAGATGCCGAATGTCACTTCAACACAAGTCCTGCAAATACTGTCGTAATTGAAACAAACCATGAAACTCAAACTGATTATGACAGCAGCAATCCAAGCTGTGAGATTTGAGACAAGATTACTGTTCACATGGCCAACTGTAAGTTGCATGCTCAAGAGTAAGCTCAGCGCACAGCTTGGTCATGTTACAACCGGAGGGTCGAACTGACAACGTGGTATACAAAGAGATCCTTAACAATTAATTATTGGCATATTTTCCCTCAGTTTAAAAAAATTAAATTTTCTTCTTAATAAAAATTTTAATGCAGTACTTAGCCGCTGCGAAGCGTGGGTATTTTGCTAGT
>JANRMT010028174.1:31577721-31600611 GCA_026402145.1 Polypterus bichir lapradei | reverse complement strand
TATATATATATATATATATATATATATATATATATATATGGTACAGGCCAAAAGTTTGGACACACCTCCTCATTTAATGTGTTTTCTTTATTTTCATGACTGAAGGCATCAAAACTATGAATGAACACATGTGGAGTTATGTACTTAACAAAAAAAGGTGAAATAACTGAAAACATGTTTTATATTCTAGTTTCTTCAAAATAGCCACCCTTTGCTCTGATTACTGCTTTGCACACTCTTGGCATTCTCTCGATGAGCTTCAACAGGTAGTCACCTGAAATGGTTTTCACTTCACAGGTGTGCCTTATCAGGGTTATTTAGTGGAATTTCTTGCTTTATCAATGGGGTTGGGACCAGCAGTTGTGTTGTGCAGAAGTCAGGTTAGTTGGACGATCATTTATTTTTCAACAGCACAAACACACCTCTAGGCTGTGTAAGGGCTATTTGACCAAGAAGGAGAGTGATGGAGTGCTGTAAATGGTCATGAAAATAAAGAAAACACATTGAATGAGGAGGTGTGTCCAAACTTTTGGCCTGTACTGTATATATTTACAGAGTTAGCCTCCATGTTTCGCTGTTCTCCTGAGCCAGACTTGCCATAGCTGAGGGACACATTAATATTAAAATTAAATTTTACAAAAATAACTGAACACAAAGAAAAGAATTGTTGGGGTGCCATCTGGGCTACACCATTAAACGGCATCCTCCAGAAAATAAAATAAAACTGTGTGGAAGAGAAGACAATCTCCTCAATTGTCTCACTGGCAGATTGACTTCTCAATAATTGTATCTTGGGGAGGTCTGACATAAGTGAGACTTCTGGGTTACATAGTGTCTTAACCTGAGGAGCCATGGCTTCTTGTAATGATGTGGGAGGGGCTTAGCTGTTCTGGTTGAGTGTCTTCTTGCTAGTCAGGTAGGTTAAAGAGATGATACTGTCAGCGCCAGCACTCCCTTTTGTCCCAGAGTAGTCTTGTATACCTTGACAGAGTCCAGAAGGTGATCCTCAGATGCCATTGTGTGACACATGATATATGTTAAAGGGGTGTTATCTTTCCATACAATTGTTTACAGAAACTCCTTTTCAAAGCTAAAAACTCAAGACAATGAGCTGGGTGTGAGCCACTAAGGGCTTTACTCACAAAGAAAACAGGATGTGCCTTGTCTTCATTAGGAGATCTTTGCAACAGCACAACTCCAAGACCATCCAATGAGGCATCAATGGATAAAATGAAGGGCCCTGAAAAGTCAGGATGTTCCAAATCTACATAATTTAATAGTTTTTCTTTTTATAGTACTGAGAACAGCATTACACTGGTGGGTCCAAATTTCAGGATTAAGCTTTCTAAAAGTCCCTGCTTGTTTTATAGTCATAGTTGTGTCCTTTTTGCTTTTCACCAGCTGTCAGAGCAAATAATGACTTCACAATATCCAAGTACTGTGGTGTAAAGTGCTGGTAACAAAATACCATGCCCAAGAATGACTTGATTGTCCGTCTACTTTCATTAGATCACTTCCTTGGATTTTACCTCCACCTTTTCAAAGTCCACACCTACTCCATTAGCATCTATTAGATGCCCCAAAAATCTTACAGATGTGCTCAACAATTCTTAGGACATAATCTTAGATTGCGGACACATTGACTGCATGTGGAACATGACTTCTAGTCTCTCCAAAGCCTCCAGAAAGGCATCTAGATAGCATAATAGACTATTGAAATTCATATTGCCAAAGACTCTTAATATCATTCACATAAATGAAGCTGGGCTATTACACAGGCCTTGTAGCATCCAATTTTATTCAAGGAGAGCTGATGGAGTGGTAACTTCTGTGTACTTCTTGTCTTCCTCACACATTGGAGTATTGTAGAGACCAGATATTGCTGAAATAAGAGTTGCTTATCAAGGCAGCCAAACAATCAGACTGATGTGGAAGTGGATGTACTTCTTTAAATGTGTACACATTAAGGCATCTAAAACTCTTTTCTAGTGCAAATCCTCAGGTTTCCATACTTTTTCCACACCAGTTGTCAAAGAGGAAGCATATTCACTAACAGACTTTCTGATTATCCCTTACTCTTTTATCCTTGACAACACCTGCCCTAATTTTTGGTAAAGAGCTAATGGAATTCTTCTGTATGGAAAGCTGAATGGTCAGTCATCAGTTAATCTAATGCAGTGGACAAAAGTTTAGCGTCAGCAACCCTTCTCATCCCAGAGTGGCACTGCATACCATGGCAGGGTCCAGAAGGTGATCCTCAGATGCCCATGAGTGACATGATATATATTAAAGGGTTGGTATCTGTCCACGCAGTTTTTCACAGAAGCTGTTTTTTAAGGCTAGAAACTCAAGATGATGGTCTGAATATCTTTTCTGTGAGCCACTAAAAACTTGCAATAACAACAAGACATACTTCAGCACATAACCACATACAGTATTAAGGCCACAGTGCTGAAACAGATATGGCCTCCCAAACCCTTTGGCTTCACCACAGTCCGAAGCATGCTTGGAGAACACATCATTATAATGGATTGATCACAGACTAACCATTGTCTAATAGTGGGATTGACTTGGCAAGACTCAATGACCACGTCCTCTAGACCCACTTCAGCAAGTTTCCTCTTTAAATCTTTTAGATTCGGTGAAGAAATTGTGTTGTCAGCTGCATCCTCTATGGTATGACTGGTACCCTGGAAAAGTTTTAAGTCTTATATGGCCAGGCAAGGGGAAATGCATAATGATTGCAAATTCTTTAAGTGTAATCGACTTTTTACAAAAATTAGTTATCTTTATGGGGATTCAGCAGTCACCTCAAGTATTATTGTAGGATTTGTGAGACTTACCAGATTCATTATTTGGTTTGGTCTATTCCCACACCTCAATGTTCAGATTGACCTTTTCACAGATACACACACATACACATAACTATCTTATCCAGAACAGAGCTGACAGTGGGTCATCTTTTGTGACCAATGATCCCTGTGACCCATCACACCTTTGACCCATAACTCCCATGACCTGCGGTGCATTTTCCCTGCTCCAAACACAGCGTCAGCAGATGAGGCTACAGTTGATGAATATAGGCCTCATGCTGACTGGCAATGCATTGTTAACTGCAATTCTCCTATTTGTTTTATTTTAATAATTATTATTTATTTTTTTATGAATACTGTATAGACAACTGTGTATTTTCTTTTGATACTCTCCGCAGTTCTGCATCCTATCAAGAATACATGTGCAATAAATCTGAAGAATAAAACGAGTTTTCGTTTGTCAAATGTAACCCTCTGCATTTTAATGGATAACTGCAATGACATTCTATTGTCCGTAAAATGTTGGTTCTTTACACACTTTGTAAGCTACAATTACTATTCATTCATTAGCACAAGAGAGGCACTCATTGCAATGCAATGGTCACAGTATTACTACATGTGAGTCGTATGACTGCTGCTGCAAAAACAAAGACAGCATTGTCAGCCTGAGCCAGTGCTGCCTGTGCCAATCACTACTCCATAATCACTTGATCAGCTTATTTTTGTACCCCTCAAGCATGATCGAAATAGCTTCAACAGTTTCACGATACATGCTACTGCTTTATGACATAACTATGTGTTGAACACTGAATATGCTGAAGTATCTTTCGCATTCAGCTGTCGACTAGCGATGTCTGATAACAACAGAAATGCCTTGAAATGAAGACCCCACCACTGCATCAGATCAAAGTGATCAGATGCAGAAGCTGTAGGTTGAGGTGGGTTTGCTTCTCTCTTGTAATCTGTCATTTCATTATCGCCTCTCTGTTCCAGTGTGTGCCTGGATGCTTGATTCATATTACTGGCACTTTTCTTGGAACTTATGCATCATCTGAATGGATCAGCCTTCAGTTTCTTGCGTTACCATCCCAGTGGTGTGCTCAAGTTGACATCTGAAACATCTGTACAAGCAGAGGCTGCTTCAGTAACATCTAAAACTCTTGAATGGGACACACATGCCTGCCTTATCAACTGAAGCACATGTAGAACAGAAGAATGGTGGCCAAGCCTAAAGGTGATGGTGTTTTATAGGTTTCTTTAGGCAGTCAACCTCCTCCTAATCTATAAAAAGGAATCTAGTTTTCATTTCTAACAGAACATGCTTGCGATATATTTACAACCTCTTATAATGCTAAACAGATTTACCTATAAAGTCTTTCTATAAAACTATAAACAAACTTTTAAAATAAAGAATTGCTGCATTTTCTTTTCAGAATCAGAGTAAATGAACTATACATACAATTAAACCAGTGTCCTTATTCAACATCTTCTGGTGAACAAAATGGCGTTGATCCTTCTGGTAGAATCCAGATGGTGACAGCACCAATGCAGCTGGCCCTCGCTCTCCCACTGCTTCTGAGACACGACATCTAATCTGCATTGTGGAAAAACCTAAAGGTTTTTTTTCAGTAAGGCATCATTATATGATACAAAAAAAAAAATATATATATATATATATTTATATATACACTAGGGGGCTTAGCCCCCTGCTCACTTCGCTCACCAACCCCCCGGCCCAATCTATGCACAAGCCATTTTTCGTCTCTGCCACTCGCATATGTGGATTTCACTTTCACTAAACAACTTCTTCTTCTCTTTCGGCTGCTCCCATTAGGGGTTGCCACAGTGGATCATCTTCGATATCTTTCTGTCCTCTGCATCTTGTTCTGTCATACTCATCACCTGCATGTCCTCTCCCACCACATCCATAAACCTTCGCTTAGACCTTCCTCTTTTCCTCTTCCCTGGCAGCTCTATCCTTAGCATCCTTCTCCCAATATACCCAGCATCTCTCCTCTGCACATGTCCAAACCAACACAATCTCGCATCTCTGACTTTGTCTCCCAACTGTCCAAGTTAAGCTGACCCTCTAATGTCCTCTTTCCTAATCCTGTCCATTCTTGTCACACTCAGTGCAAATCTTAGCATCTTTAACTCTGCCACTTCCAGCTCTGTCTCCTGCTTTCTAGTCAGTGCCACCATCTCCAGCCCATATAACGTAACTGGTCTTGCTACCATCCTGTAGACCTTCCTTTTCACTCTTGCTGATACCCATCTGTCACAAATCACTCCTGACACTCTTCTCTACCCATTCCACCCTGCCTGCACTCTCTTCTTCACCTCTCTTCCACAATCCCCATTACTCTGTACTGTTGATCCCAAGTATTTAAACTCATCCATCTTCACCAATTCTACTCCCTGCATCCTCACCATTCCACTGACCTCCCTCTCATTTACACACATGTATTCTGTTTTGTTCCTACTGACCTTCATCCCTCTCCTCTCTAGAGCATATCTCCACCTCTCCTCAACCTGCTCCCTACTATCACTACAGATCACAATGTCATCAGCAAACATCATAGTCCATGGGGACTCCTGTCTAATCTCATTTGTCAACCTGTCCATCACCATTGCAAATAAGAAAAACTTTCACCAAACAATAAATCTTTTAATTCTCACAGATAGGCCTCTTCATTGGGAAGAAACACTACTTTTTACTGATGGCAACACGAATTAGGCAATCTACAAGTCTCCGACTTAAAGTTTAAATTCGAACAATATATTCGATCTCTTTTCACTGTTCTGTTATTTCACTGAATATTAATTTCTGTTTGTTTGCGCTAATGCGATTTTTACTGTGACCCGAAATTTGCGCGATAGACATATGAGCGCAGCCAAAATAGCGGCAATTAAAACGCGGCATCAAAATCGCGCCGACAAAATCGCGAAAGTTTCATTAAATATGAATTACTAGTTTAAAGCATATATAATAATGTTTATTTTAGAAGTCAATACTATGAGACGTGGCATGCCATCAGCACAGCACGCAGATAATCCTTAAGATCACGCCCTGCATACGTAGGAAGAATTGCATCAAGACGTCTTGATAGTTGAGCGTATTTAGACTTGCTGGCTGCCTGACTGCTGGTAATTCCGCTTTGTATACGACGCGTTATGCCAACCCTCGACTGAGTTATTTGTTCGCGGCATGCCATCAGCAGTTATAACAGTTATAACCTAGCACATAATGTGTACATAATGTGCACGTACGTGTCCCACTCTCTTGGCCTCTCTCGCGATTTTGTCGGCGCGCATTTGTCGAAAACCAGTTAGCGGGTTTGTCGGTGCTCATTTGTCCGTTAGGGTTTTGTCGGGGCTCATATGTCTATCGCGCTTTTGTCGGTGAACCATTTTTACTATCATTTTTTTGAGACTTTCGAATTTTAGTACTTTCATTATCTCTAACCTGCTCTACATGTGTATCACACCAATGTTTAATTCTTTACGACGTTCTACTTTGTCATCTACTCTGTCTTTTATTTACGGCCCCAGGCATTGTTAAATCTCTTGGCACAAAGTGTCGTCTCGCAGGGCTTGAAAGTGTCTCTCTGAAAAAGTCACATCTTGTTCCAGGCTAAAACGTCACATCTCGTCTCAGGATTTTTTTATTATAATATATATGTACTGTATAAATATAAAAGCTGATATCAAATGATTGGTGATTTTTCTAATGTAATTGACACAATAGACTGCACAGAATAGACTACGATATATATATCGTATATATATATATATATACGATATATATATATATATATATATATATATATATATATATATCGTATAGATATATATCGTATAGATATATATTGTATATGGAATGAATTTGTTTTTTTAAACAGAAACAACTTTAATTCAATTAACATACAACTAATATGTGATGCTTTGTAAGTCACTTTGGATAAAGACATGTGCCAAATAATAATAGGAGAACAGACCATTTCATTTAAAGGTGGTGTTTGGAAATCGTCGGGGGGTGTTCACACTGCTATACAGTCCCACAAAGGCTTGTCACAATGTCATCGGCTGTGTAGTACTGCAGAATTAAGTACACAAATATGGGTTGCCTCTTCCACCTTAGATAGACCAAGACAAAATAGTTGCGAGGCCTCCTAAAACAAGCCCGAGAGCAGGCCAGAAATCTGCATGTTCTACCCCATTGAGGCTCATCTGACTTCAGCCATACTGCTATTTTTTTTAACCCCAATGCTCCCTGCTGGCTTCAAGTGGCGCACACCAAAATATGGAGAATGGGCAAAACACCTATAAGTCTCCCAAACACAAATATAAAAATAAACCCTGCAAGAGGAGGGATAGCCATAAATTTTTGGCTTCCATAAGGCAAACAAAGAATCTTTTGCAAGTCAAGGATATATTTTGCAAAAAATGGAAAACAATACAAAGAAAGGCTTGAAACTGCAAAAAGAAGCACAAAAGAGTTGCCTAAAAGGCAATCCTTACTAAACGAGGCCCAAAGCAAATCCAAAAATGAAAATCCTTTAACCGTCTCTTTACAGAAAAACTTGTCTTTTCAATTCTATGAACGAGTGTTTAACCACATTTGTAATAAGACACATCTATTTGTTTTACTTTTGCATTCTTGTTGTGTGTATTCTGTGTTTTGGAGATGGCTCAAGAGTGCCCCCATTGTTCACTATGTGATATGTTTTCATATGAATTATAGATGCTGCCCTCTGTCCTGTAACCACCTAAATCAGTGGTACAAAATTAAAAAGGGGGTACAAACTGTATTTTATAATATGGCAGGATTTTTCGTTACTGAGTCTTGGTGCCAGAGGACACACAGTCTTAGAGAAGAAGTCACCTCTTTCACCCTTCATCATATCTTTATAAAGAAGAAACTACTAAGTCTGTTTGTGTCGGAGAAGAGAAGGGGCATATTCTTAAAATTTGTCCAAAAACTCAATTAAAGGGTTTAGCAACTACAGATTTTGGTATGCCACATCCAGCCATGTTATTAAGACATCTCATTTTGTGAATAACATTAATATAATTGTTGTGGTTTAAGATAAAGGATGCTAGCATCTTGAAGAATTGAAATAATGCATGCATAATGTCCCTTGAAGAAAACACCAAAGGAGTGTAAAGCTTACTGCCCGCCCATTTCTTTGACTTATCATTAGTGACACAAGTGAGAAGCTCCACTGCCTCTTCTTATGAGATTACAGGAGCTGCTGAGATGATTGTGTGCTCCATCCTTCTCTTGTTGTTCTGCAAAAACCGTAAGTTTAAAACTAATTACTTATTTATCAGGCAGCTATTGGGTATTCTGTTTGTCACTCATAAGCAAATGCAGTAGAGACGGAGCATAAATTAAGCAGGGAATGTGACTGTGTTTTAAAGTGTTAATAAAGATCTTTTATACAGACTAACAATTATTGTTAAATGAATCTAAAAAACATCAATATTGATATACAGAATAAAACATTTACTAACAAAGCCAATTGTTTTTCAGTTACTGCAAATCCAAGGAGTTAATTGTGTTAATTTCATTCTCTTATCTTACAAGTTCTTTTGTCCCCTTTCCAGATGTTAATCTTGCAGACGTCTTCATGCAGCCTCACCGGTCAGTGAGAGCCCAGCTGGGAGGTTCGGTAATCTTGGAGTGCCACATGCCGACAAATTCTGAGTACACTTACATTTGGATTAAACTCACTCCGAGAAAATCACCTGACACCATTGCGTTTTGGTCAAAAGATTACAAAGAGGGTGTTGCTGTTAAAGAAAATGAGAGTGTAAAATATGAGGTGATGAAAAGCAGCACCTCCTTCAATCTGTCTATTACATATCTTGACGCTTCAGCTTTGGGGACGTATTACTGTGGAGTGGTGAAGCATCTAGCTGTTCTTCTTGGTAATGGAACTGAGGTCTGCCTAACAGGTAAGTGTTAGATGAGATTTGCAACAAAACGAAAGGGCAGTAAAATGTAAAACACTGACATTCAGAGGATACAAAGAAATGAAAGGTCTTTAATGATTTATAGTAACGTATAGCAAATGTAAGAGCCAAATCAGTCACTCATCGTCCAACCCGCTATATCCTAACACAGGGGTCTGCTGGAGCCAATCCCAGCCAACACAGGGTGCAAGGCAGGAACAAATCCGGGGCAGGACACACACACCAAGCACACATAGGATCGCCAATGCACCTAACCGGCATGTCTTTGAACTGTGGGAGGAAACCCATGCAGAAACGGGGACAACATGCAAACTCCATGCAGGGAGGACCCGGGAAGCGAACCCAGGTGTCCTTACTGCGAGGAAGCAGCGCTACCCACTGTACCACCGTGCCGCCCAAGAGCCAAATCCTTTAAGTTAATGCTAATGGTAAATTTACATTAGTTTGTATAGATAATGGAAGATTAAGTTTAACCACCTATAAGTTATACATAACGGAAAGTTCCTAACATTCATAACGCCTTCAGATTGAACTTAGACATCTTGAAAGGAACATGACAGATAGACATTAAGAGCATGTAGTTTTCTGACCGTTATGTACGTTTCATTATTTAAACTGATGAGGTGAATGAGATAACATATAGAAAGCACAAGGAATGTAACCTAGATACTTAATCCTCAAGCAGAATAACCACAAGTTTCCTTTTTACCTCCTGGTTTCTGCGTATTTTCAACTTTCTCTCTTATTTTTTGTGTGATTTGAATTTCACTAAAATGTTTAAAAAGATGACATTTGGACTGTGAAGCGTTTTATGTGTGAGACGTCATACTAGTGCTGGAATGCTTGTCTGATAGCTGCACTTGAACAATTTTGAACAATTTGGAAACCCTCGACAAATGCAGGTAATTATTCCTAAGACTATTGCCATTTGTGTGTTATTCTTGCATGCATTTATTAAACGATTCTAATTGCTTCACACATTAACAAATGCAGTGAAAAGTAAAATAAATGCAACAAAAAACGATCAGCACAATGTTGATTATACCAACTCCATGCACACCCTGCACTTTTAAAACCACTGGTTCTTTAAGGACACCATATGGCTCTTTACTGAGTTGTGTGGTTCCTCGTAGAACCTTTGTTTGTATATGAAGCTGGTTTTCTGTGCTTTGTAAAGCTTCCTAAAATGTGGAAGAAACTTGAAATCTGTAGGCTACCTAACAGGACACTAACAGATTAAGACGACCTGGACTTAGCCTGTGTCACTGTAGGCAGCAAGAGTCTTTTTAAATCATGACCCACTGGTATTTCACAAATCTGTTCCCATTTATTCCTGTTTATTTACTGTATGAACTTGTTACAGATTTAAATATATAACGGTTCATTCTGTAACCTTCATGTAGACGGGTTTTTTTGGGAACCAAAAATGGTTCACTTAATTTATTGCTCTAATGAACCACTCTGACAGCTTTAACTTTAAGAATGCACCTACATGTTAATTATGAATTCATAAAAGAAACTGTGATATAAAAAGGAAAAGACAAAATTAAACTTTTCATTTGTTAGTTACAAATATAACATCTATATCTGTTACTTTAACAAAAATGTATAGAGGCCATAACATTTCATACATTTTTGTAACAACTGAGGGTTCCTGCATTTGGTTCTGGGTGACCACGGTGGCTGCAGAATGACTTGATTAGTTAACCAGTTTTGGACCCGCCAGTGGAACTGAACAATAATGCAAAATTTTAAAAAACAATGCATGAAATCATTCTCTTTCCTCATTGTTATTATTACAGTAGCGTATTTTGCCACTAAAATGCCATATTGCACACCCCAATACCACACTGTCATGTTTTTCTTTCTTCCCTCAAAGATGGCCGAATTGCTGCCCCAAACCCATGGCCTTCTTGAATGTCCTGATTGAAATGTGTACAATTTGATGGGCAGTCTATTATCTACCAAATGAGAGGGGTGTTTCAACTTTCAAATGACACCACATTCCACTTGTTAAATTTTTATTTTATTTTTTTTTTGTAAATATGTTTTTTAATCTTGCAGCTCCTGATATTGTAATTTGGAAAAAAGTACAATTTCATTACCAATTATATATGTTTTGACATCTGCCCTTCAAAATGATACATAGGCCAGGGGTCTTCAATAATGGATCTGTATGCTATGAATACTTATTTGAAAACACTAAAAGCAGAAAAAAAAGAATCCTGTTTTTCTACCGCTTCAAAACAATACAATTAGACATAATAATTGTAGATATTTCACCACTATTTTTCTGGATTTTCCTGTCACATTTAATGACACTTTTATTGTGTATGGAAGTTTAATCCATCATGTATAGGAATAAGAATAATATTCAAAGTGCATTTCTTGAATAAAAACGTTACTGAATTTTCCAGCATTTACAAAATAACTAATTCTCCAGCTGTACAAAGTTGTAAAAGAGAAATGTCTGGCCTTTACTTTGAGGGGTAGAACATGAATACTGAGTGAAGGATGATGAAGTTATAGCCAGTTAAATCAAAGAAGTAGAAAATGTACATAAATGAGGCTGAGTGTAAAGGGTTAAAAGGCAAAACTAATAATGAAGCTTGTTATTTAGTTGTACTAGGGGGCTTCTCTTCGCTCGCCAACCCCCGTGCGGGCCCTACACGCTCGTCATTTCCCAGATCTGCTACTTCTGACGAATTGTGCTGTGCTTTTGGATAAACACGAATATCATTTCTGTCTTTGAAACTATTATCGCTGACAATTCATCACATGTTGGTTTATTATATATGCGAGTGTGATCCTTCGGATTCATATAGAAATCCAAGAAAACTTCTTTTTTCAGATAAATTTCATGTAAAGTGTGATACTTGTGGACGTATGGATTTGTATCCATTATTGGCTGTAGAATTTCTAATACGTCCGATTGTTTAACTCTTTCTATTCTATGTTGCTTCACTTCTCCGTCATTATAAATATAAACCTGAACGAATTGTGTGTGTTTTTTTTTTTTTTAAAGAAACTTGTAGTAGCTTTAATTGTTGTGGGACCACAGATTCTCATAGCATATGGTCCTGAATCATGTAAATCTACATTTTGAGCACTGAATGATGCGAACGCGAACAGATTATTGTAGATTAGGATATTTTGCCTGTAGTGTTTGTGGATCTCACTTTCACCAAATAACAAATCTTTTATTTGTTGCGGATACGCCTCTTCATTGGGAGGCAACACTACTTTTCCCTGATGGCAACATGAATCAGACGATCTACAAGTCTCCAACAATATCTACATACTTCTGTCATATCACCTGTGTCCATAGATTTGATCTCTTTTCGCTGTTCCGAGTAATAATTTCCGTTTGTTTGCGCTAATGTGATCTTTACTATTAGTTTTTTGAGACTTTCTAATTTTAGCACTTTCATAATCTCTAATCTGCTCTGCATGTGTATCGCACCAATGTTTTTGAACCTCTTTACAACGTTCTACTTTGTCTTCTACTCTTTGTCTTTTATTTCCGACCTTGGCGTAGTTAAATCTCTTGGCACAAAGTCTTGTCTTGTGGAACTTGAAATTATCTCTCTGAAAAGGCCCCTTCTCATCCCAGAATTTTTTTATATAATAGAGAGATGGCTTGTCAGTGCTTTCATTCTTAAATTTACATTTAATTGTTTGGCAGAAGCTTTTATCCAAAGGATCTTACAAAAGAGATAAACATAATCGAGTAACATTAGGTTAGGGCCTGTTCAGCAAGTGCAATAGGGCAGGTAACAAAACTTGATTGACATAAGTGAAAAGATGCAATAATTCATACATTTATAATCAATAAAGCAATTACACTTAAATAATCAAGAAAATAACATATCAGAGCGCAAAGTTTCTTTTTCCTTCTTTTCAATTAGACAGATATTCACAAACAGATGGGTCTTCAGTTGCTTCCACACAGAACCACACATGAATTGTCTGGATTGAAACTCAATACCATGGACAGATGTGGCATCACCAGATGCTGTTCCCTGGCAGACCTGAGTTGGCAAGAAGGAGCATAGCATCTCACCAGTGTTTCCATATATGCTGGTACTGACTCACTGATTACTGTGTAGGCAAGCATCAGGGATTTGAACTTAATGTGTGCTGCGAAGGGGAGCCAATGTAGAGACCTGAATAGAGGAGCGTCATGCACCCTTCTCAGCTGGTTAAATAGAAAATGGGCTTGATATCACATGCAGGTAATCCTGTCAGAAGTGAGTTGTAGTAGTCCAGACGTGACGAGGCCAAAGCCTGGACCAGACGTTGTGCTGCATATTCTGTCCGATCCGCATGAACCTTCATGAACTTCTGCATGGGTTTTCCCCAGGCGCTTCAGTTTCCTCCCACTGTCCAAAGATATGCAGGTCAGGTGGATCGGTGATGCCAGATTATCCTGTGTGCTTGGTGTGTGTTCACCGTGCGATGGATTAGCTGGGATAGGCTGCAGCACCCCTTTCCCAGCGTCCATGGTCTGGAATAAGCAAGTTAGAAAGTGAAGTGACAAACTTTCCTTTTGACTTCAAATGTTGCCTTCTTGTTCTTTGTGTATTAAACTAAAGTTGTGCATATTTTTTGAAGCAAAGATTTTCATTTAGAAAAAATGATTGTTAATGTAACGAACAGAAAACACCCGAATGCTGTAAATATAAAACTGAATGACCACTTTAAAAACATCACAGAAGCAATAACTGGCATGAGTTTTGAACCTAAGTCTCTGCAGCTGTACATATTTTTGGCAGAAAATAGACTTTCTATGTATTCCCGTTTTGGGGCAGCATTTACAGTAAATGGTTTAGTGTGATCTTCCAAAACATTGAAATCGCAGTACTGAAAGAGAAAATTAAGGGCTCATCACTTATTGCTTCATCGAAGTCAAACATGGTAATAAAATACAAAACTGCAACCTTTTAGAAGGATTGTGATTCAAATTAAATACAGTAAACACATCATTGATTTTGAATTAGATTTTTAAGAAAGTTAAAGTTTTGTAGTGTATTTATGGTAAATACGTTTACCTCTTCCGGTGTGTGGATGATTTCCTTTACTTTTAAGGAAATCTTCATCCAGACATTTCTTTACAGTCTATCTGGAAGCAGTGCGGTGCATAAAGCAACTCTGAATGGGACACCAGTCCACCACAGGACACAATCACACACACGCACACACTTACATTCACTCACCCAAGCAGGAATAATTTATGATTAGAAATTAACATAACGTGCATGTCTTTGGCATATGGTAGGAAATAGGAGTAGCCAAAAGGAATCAGCATGGGCAAAGAAATAAATGCCACAGAAACAAGGGCTGGCCTGAGGTCTGAACAAAGGACTTCACCAATTTGACACTCTAAAGTGGCCCAAATGTTAATATCAAATCTTGGTTTTACTTATTATATCTATGATTTTTTTATTTTACTTAAGAAATCTATACATAATTTAAAAAAAAATCAATATTAAACAATGTGTACTTTCTTTAAGTAGGTAATGAAACAGTTAGAGGAATTTTTCAGCCTCCTGTTTTGAAACCAGTCCAGTATGGAGATGACGTGACTTTAGAGTGTATAATAAACAGAGGAGTGTTTGGAGATGCACATCAGGTATTCTGGATTCATCGCACCATCGGAGGTTCCTATCAGACTATAAGAAGCACTCATGAAAATAAGAGGAAATGTGCCAGTGAGTCTCAGGAGTGCGTCTACAGCCTTCAAAAGAACAATTTCAGCTTCCAAGATGTCGGAACTTATTACTGTGGTTTTGTGACGTGTGGAGAAGTCATTCTAGGAAATGGAACAGAATTTACAGGTAAGTTAACTCATAATTATAGACACCATGATCACTAGATATTATGTGCTAACAAATAGAATCTAATACACATTAAATAAACTCACTAAGCAGACACCAAATCCTACTATTGCGTTTGCTCTCTTGGAGATGACAGTTTGGAAATAAATGACTTTAAGAAAAAGTGTTAGAATTATACTTAATTTAATAATATGCACTTCCTTTCATCTTTATGTGGACGACTATTAGGTTTATTTCCCTCTGAAGCGCCCTGGTCCCTGCTCTGTCCAGCCCCTGCTTGATTACCTTATTGATACAGCATAGGGAGTTGGATGGCATTAAATTTTTTAAATTTTAATGAGAACAAGATAGAAGTCATGCTATTTAGACCCAATGGCACCAGCGGGATGCCCTGCATCGGCCTTTCCACTGTGGCTCAATTTGAGAAATCCGTGATCACAAATTTAGGTGTGAAAATGGATTCCACTTTAAAACTTGATAGCCATGTGAACACAGTGGTAAAATCTCGCTTTTTCCAGTTGAGGAGGCTGTCAAAAATCAAGTATGTTTTGTCTAAACGTAACCTTGAAACAATAATACATGTTTTTATAACATCTCATCTAGAGTACTGCAATGCGCTTCTTTTTGGAATTAGCCAGGCCTCAATTGCTTGCCTTCAACTGGTGCAAAATGCTGCTGCTCGATTTTTAACTGGCACAAGTAAGGGTTCACCGACAAAAGCGCGATAGACATATGCGCCCCGACAAAACCGCGACGGACAAATGAGCGCCGACAAACCTGCTAACTGGTTTTCGACAAATGCGCGCCGACAAAATCGCCACGACAAAATCGCGAGAGAGGCCAAGAGAGTGGAACGCCCTTGCTGCAATTCTTCTTACATATGCAGGGCGTGATCTTAAGGACTATCTGCGTGCCGTGCTGATGGCATGCCGCGTCTCATAATATTGACTTCTAAAATAAACATTATTATATATGCTTTAAAATAGTAATTCATATTTAATGAAACTTTCGCGATTTTGTCGGGGTGATTTTGTCAGCGCATTTATGACGGCGCGTTTTAATCGGCGCTATTTTGTTGGCGCACATATGTCTATCGCGCAAATGTCGGGTCATACAAGAAAACATGAGCATGTTACCCCAATTTTGGCTTCCCTTCACTGGCTTCCAGTTCGTTTTCGAATCCATTTTAAGATCCTTGTATTTGTTTTTAAATCCTTTAATGGTTGTGCCCCATTTTATTTGTCGGAACTGCTACACTCTTATGTACCGTCTCGCTCTCTCAGGTCAGCAGACCAGATGCTTTTACGTGTTCCCAAGGCACGATGCAAACTCCGAGGTGATTGGGCTTTTTCAGTTGCAGCCCCAAAACTCTGGAACGATTTGCCATTGCACGTTAGGCAGGCTCCTTCACTTGCTGTCTTTAAATCCAATTTAAAAACACACTTTTTGTAAGAGCCAATTTCAGAAAGTTAAAGTTTTGAGTTAAACTCATATTAATTTTTGCTTAATTTGAATGGAATATAAATTTCTTCCATAGTCATAGACAATGATATAGTTTTTGCCCCCTATAAGTTAGTAAGAGATAGAACCTTCTTACTATAACTGAGAAACAGTGTGATAATGAGCTCAGTTGTGTTTAGAACAGGTCCCAGTACATAGGGACTTAAAAGACTCATTTTCTACTCAGAGATGGGATAGGCATACAGTTTTCTGAAAGCCGTTTTGAAATGGTTCAGAAATGTTAAGTAAATAGTAGCGATTTGAGAAGTAACAAGATTTAAGCTTTGAACTGAACTTTTCTTAACATGATTTTTTTCTTTTTTTTTTTGCTATTTTAATTTTCTTTTTTGTGTGAACTGTTTTACTTTGAAACTTAACTAAACTTTTAAAAATGAAGATATTTTGTCTGTGGAATCATTTCTGCTCATCAGGCTTTTGTTGAATCCCATTTTTTTTTAGAGCTGCTGATCTTAGACAATTTTGGAAAAACGCAGCTATATTTTCATTTCCTGGCCTTTGACCCAGTATGATATGTTGACTATCTGTGTACTTTTTATAATGAATTCTTCAGCTCTTATGTGTTTACGTGTTTCTGTTTCTTTTACGCTTTGGTTATTTTGTGTCTGATATGTTTGGTTTTATTGTACAGCACTTTGGTCAGCCTTGATGGTTTTTTTTTTTTAAATAAATAAATATAATACAATACTAGCCGTCCCCTGCAGCTCCGCCTTCATAGTAGTGAAACAGGACAAATTTTTAAAATCAATAAACAAACAGGTATCACTAGCTAAACGTGAGTGAGGAGGGCTCCCTAATCCTGACACCACACTTCCCCCTCCCCTTGGCTCTCAGCCTCTTTCTGGGGTTAGCACAACTATTTCACTCCTGTAAGTGAATTATGATTCATAGTATGATGAGAGAAATCGCAAAATCAACCGGAATGATCAAGCAAATTATAGAAAAAAAAATGATTTAAATCTGTTAAGCTGTTCTCTCATTTGCTAGCTAAGTGGAGGTAAGATACACCCTGAGGCTGGCGCATGAGTAAGGAGGGCCCTGCTCCCCTCCCCTTGGTCTGCTGTGTCTCTCTTGCATGCACACAAATAAATTGGTACCGCAAATGAACTTAGTGCGATGAGAGAAATCGCAAAATCAACCGGAATGTCAAGCAAATTATAAAACTAAGGCAGATATAAATCCGTTAAGTAGTTCTCTCGTTTGCTAGCTAAGCGGATGTAAGATTAGCCCTGAGGCTGGCGCGTGAGTGAGGAGGGCCCCGCTCCCCTCCCCTCAGTCCACTCCGTCTCTCTTGGATTTGCACAAATAAATCTTTACCACAAACAACCTTAGTGTGATGAGAGAAGTCGCAAAATCAACCGGAATGTTCAAGTAAATGATAGAAAAAAATCCGATCTAATTCTGTTAAGTAGTTCTCTTGTGAAAAGTGGACAGACATACAGACAGACAGACGTTGGATTTTATATATATATATATACTGCATATATATATGTATATATATATATATATATATATACAGTATATTTTTATATATATGAAACTAATATTAAATGAGATTAAAGATCAGGAACAAGTCAAGGACTTTTAAATAGAATAGCGGCATGTGTCCATGTCCAACAAGAACCTTTAAAAATTGTCCCCCTGTTTATATAAAACCTAAATCTCTTTATAAAATTTGTTTTTGTTGTTTTTTTATTGACTATATTTATGTACCTAGATTGCAAAATACCATCTATTGCATCAATGTTCATATTGCTTACTACATGTCAATATTGCTTCTACTTCTTTGTCTTGTCTTTGCACAATGTCTTGTTTGTTTTAATTTTAATTTTTAATTTTAATTTTAATTCTGTTTTTAATTTAATTTAATTTTTTTATTTGCACTTCATGTTGTTACACTGTAGACCCTGAGCTTAGCAATTTCGTCTGTCTGTAAACTTGTATGTGGTTGAGATGACAATAAAGTTTGCTTTGACTTTGACCCCACTGCATAAATCTGCCTTTTTTGGACACTTTTCCTTAGCAACAGAAACCAGACATTCTTTCACAAACTCTCCACTGGTGAACAGTCTACCACTATTTCTATTAGCTTAGCTAATTTAAAACTGGCACAAACTGACAAAGTATTTATCTGTTTTTGTTTTGGAAATGCATTCTGCTGAATCGTCATTTTTTAATTTTGAGATTTTTTTTCTGACCTCACGTGTCTCGTCAGACAGTCGTGTCGAGATTCATAGTGCGGATGCAACTTGTATTCTATTATTGAAGACAGCTATAGACTCTTGACATATGAGACAAACAGCTTTTTCTATGCGCTGAACAAAAAAAACAGTCATTGGTCCATTGTTGATGAATATCCTGCACTCAGAATCGTTTTTTCTTTTCTTTGACGTTGTTTAACACAACTAGTTCAGTGTCCACTTAATGAATTAGGGTGAAACGATCACGGGAGGTTAGAGGAGTATTTTCAATGTTTCTATGGTGGCTCCAGGTGCCTTAATTGCATTTAGGGAATTTAATATTCAGCAGGCCAAACCACACACATTGTGGTTACTGCTTAAAAGGCCAGTAAAATAACAGTCTAGAGCCATATTCAGCCCAGGGCCATAGTTTGGTGACCCCTGGGTTACACTGTCTGTTTTTTGAAATAGAGACTGGGAAGACAAATAACATTATCTGAAATATCTACAGTAACTATTAACTATTTTCAGCATTGAAAGAAACTATTAGATTGCCTGCGTGAATCCTGACGTACTCTCAGCAATTTATTTTCGATATGTCTTTAGTTTTACTTGATTTAATTCCCTCAAGGCAACATTCAGGTCAATTTTTATGTTGAACATACAAAAGTAATGGCTATAAAGGGTCATCTTGGGTCAGGCCAAAAAAAATGCTAAACACACGGGAACATTTAACCTCAGGAATCAGTAGATTTAGCATTAAATAGTGTGGTACCCGGATGGAGGTGGTACCCAGTACAGTGTCAGACCTGCAGTTCCCAAGACGCACATACTGAGGTCTGTCTGTAAGATAGTTCACGATCCATGCCACCAGGTGTGAATCTACTCCCATCTCTGTTAGCTTGTCCCTAAGGAGCAGAGGTTGGATGGTGTTGAAGGTGCTAGAGAAGTGCTAGAGAAGTCCAAAAACATAATTCTAACAGCACCACTGCCTCTGTCCAAGTGGGAGAGAGATCGGTGTAGCATATAGATGACGGCATCCTCCTCTTCCACCTTCTCCTGGTATGCGAACTGCAGAGGGTCGAGGGCGTGGCGGACCTGTGGCCTCAGGTGGTGAAGCAGTAGCCACTCCATGGTCTTCATCACATGTGACGTCAGAGCAACAGGCCGGAAGTCATTCAGCTCACTAGGACGTGATACTTTTGGGACAGGGGTGATGCAAGATGTTTTCCAAAGCCTCTGGACTCTCCCCTGTACCAGGCTCAGGTTGAAGATGCGCTGTAGAGGACTCCCCAGTTCCAGCGCACAGGCCTTCAGCAGTCGTGGTGATACTCCATCTGGTATCTGGTGATACTCCATCTGCTTTGCTGGCATGAAGTCTCTTCAGCTCTCTGCTCACCTGTGCTGCTATAATTGTGGGTGGGGATGTCTCACTTATGCTGGTATCAGCAGAAGGATGGTTGGAGGATGCAGTACTCCGAGTTGAGAGTGGGTTAGGGTGGTCAAACCTATTAAAGAAGTTGTTCATTTGGTTTGCTCGCTCCACGTCTCTCTCGATGGTGGCACCCCGCTTCAAGCTGCAGCCAGTGATGATCTTCATCCCATCCCACACATCCTTCATGCTGTTATTCTGCAACTTCTGCTCCAGCTTTCTCCTGTACTGCTCTTTCGCAGCCCTGAGTTGGACTCAGAGTTCCTTCTGCACGCGCTTGAGCTCATGCTGATCACCGCCTTTAAAAGCCCTTTTCTTCTGGTTCAAAAGGCCCTTGAGGTCACTTGTAATCCATGGCTTGTTGTTAGCATAGCAGCGTACTGTTCTTACTGGAACTACAATGTCCATACAGAAGTTGATGTAATCAGTAGTGCAGTGAAGAGCCTCTTCAATGTTCTCACTATGTGACCCCTGCAGGATATCCCAGTCTGTGGTTCCAAAGCAGTCTCTCAGCGCCTGCTCTGCCTCAGGGGACCACTTCCTGAATGAGCGTATGGTTGTAGGTAGCGCCTTCACTCTTGTTTTGTAGTGGGGCTGAAGCAGAACCAGGTTAAGCACAGTCCCCTGTGGCGCTCCTGTGTTGCTGACCACAATGTCAGACCTGCAATTCCCGAGACGCACATACTGAGGTCTGTCTTTAACATAGTTATAAAAATATTAAAATATAAATAAGGGAGTATATATAAACCGATTAATACATTTGAATACATTTTCAAAATGGTTCTCCATTATTTAAATCATAAAATATACCTTAGGAAAGTAATTTGTGAATTGCAATAATAGCTTTCTTATTATTTATATTCTTATGTTTATGTTTTCAATGCTTTTAATAGTTGAAGACAATAAACTAGAACTTGACCCCATTGTCCTGGTCCTGGGTATGAGCAACGTTCTCCTTGTGATTTTGCTTGTTGTGTGTTTGACAAAGACGACCGGACATGGCTGTCAACATAAAAGTGAGTAACTTTCACTTATAAGACACTAATAATACACTCTACTGCTATTTTACTGTAGTTCATAATTCTAACATGTTGTTGCACCTCTTAGTGAGAGTCAATTTACTTCACGTCATTGTTCATTTTGAAAGCAACTATGGCTTGTGTTCTTTCTGTTCTTTCCATAAATATTTCTTATAACATATTGTAGTCTGCTACCAGTCAACCTTTCAGGTTATGCTTATCATTTATATAATGAGATTCAGAACCTTCATTTTCCATAATTTGTAGTCTTTTCAGGTTAACTCCTAGACCAACATCCTCATTATATTTAAATGACTTTGTTTTGTAAACTTCCTCTGTAGGGGAGGGTGAACAGAAAGTTGGCAAAACATTTGAAAATGACGAGCAGGGCAGGGCTCAGGTAAGACAAATTAAAATTTCACTGTTAATGCCCCCATTGATTAATCATTCAATCAATTTATTTATTTATTCATTTTATTATTTTTTTATTGTATTTAAAGAAAATAACATTTCATACAATCAAGTCAAAATTATCTAAACAGAATTCCACCCCCAGCCGATGAATTTAACTCAGATAAGATGCAGATTGTAAGCAATCATTCCTAACATTTACTCTAAAATATTGTAGTGATACTGGCATTATGATATTTTAATAAAATGAAATAGCAAATGCAACAATTATGTTTTACTGCCACATAATTGAAACGGAATTCAATATCAGATACAGAAAATCAGTACATATTATATAGTCAATTGTAAGAATAGGTATCTAGATAAAGTAACAGCAATACTAGAATATAAGTTGAATAATAAATATTTGAAATGTCTGTTAATTACTTACTATACCTGTTGCAGGCTGATGGAGTAAATTATGCTGCCTTGGATTTTGGGAAAAGAAAAACCAAAAACAGAGAAATAAAGAGAGACTTGGGAATGGAAACGACTTATTCAAGTGTTGTTTGCAATAGTCACAGTGTCATCACAAAGAAATGAGAGGAAGACGCCAAGTGCAAATAAGTCAAGAGTATTCATGTATAATAAAGAAATATCACATCACAATAAGCCTCATATTTAGAAGACATGTCAGTGTAATTTTCTTATGCAATGTTTTCATCAAATTTGTTAATTTATTTACTTTCTGACCTGCCTACCATAGTGAAGAATACAAAGTTAAAAGCCACCCAGCAAACACCCACTTTGACAGAATAATCCATATATCCATCCATTTTTCTAAAGCTGTTTTTTTATTTACAAGGTTATGAGGTTGTTTATTGTTTCCTGAAATACAGAATTTCTGATGGTCACCTAAATTAATCCAATTGATTAGCAGAACCTGCCTTGAATTAACTCCTTAATTTGTATGAAAGCACTGAGGGGTGTTTACTTTTCACAAAGAGATTCTACATGTTGGCTTATTTTGTAGAAAAAAAAACAATGGCAAAGTAAAATCTGTTGTGTGTTATTTGTCAGCTAAAACTTAAGAGTCTTCTAATTTGTTTACTTGTGTTGGCAGCTGATTATTAGTTATATCCTGATAAATACAACCCTAGAATTACAAGAGGGGGTACTTACTTTTTCACTAAAGGATTCTGCATGTTGGCTTATTCTTCTAGAATAAATAATAATACCGTAAAAATTGTTAATGGTATGTAATTTGTTAATTTGGAGGATGTAAACAATTAAACAGTTAAATCATAATAAATAAAACATTACAATTAACAGTGAGTGTAGTTACTTTCTCACATGACTGTACAAACATAGTGATACAGTAGATAGATATGAAAGACACTATATAATAGATAGATAGAGAGAGAGATAGATAGAAAATTATGGCATAGTTGTCACATATTGGAAAGAGGAAGCTTGAAACTTTCTTCTTGGTGTGTTGAAGACAAAGGGTTAAAACTTGACTGAAATGAACAGCCAGTCAAATTGGATGCCACACTGTTACATGGGCAGGAATGTTCAATCAAATTCAGTGCAACACTGTGGTGTGTGTATTTAATAAGCTTTACAACTTACTGTCAATCTATATCTCTCTCTCTTTCTCTCTCTCTCTCTATATATCTATACTAATAAACGGCAAAGCCCTCACTGACTCACTCACTCACT
>JANRMT010028174.1:31463408-31562178 GCA_026402145.1 Polypterus bichir lapradei | reverse complement strand
TATCTTATATAGTGTCTTTCACATCTATCTATCTATCTATCTATCTACACACAACCTTAGAGATGCAGGTGCCACTATTATCCAGTCCTCATGTCCTTATTAAAATAAATCCAACCATTTGTATAGAATGAGCCAAGAAAATATCGATAAAATGTATCCAAGAACTCATTATAAACCCTGAGGTGCTGCTGTTTTTGTTTTTGGTATGCCGTATCAAGCAATGTTATTAAGAGAATTTAAAAACAGCGAACTAAAGTACCAGCTATGTGTCACTTTCTGAACCACACACTAATTTATTGTGGCTTAAGATAAAGAATGCTATCTTTTTAAGAACTGAAATCATTTATTAGTTTTTTCTCCTGATGTTAACAGTATAGGAGTGTAAAGTTTACAGCCCGCCCATTTCTTTGATTTCTCATTAGTGACACAAGTGAGAAGCTCCATTAGAGCACCTTCTTATGAAGTGCGATCATTTGAGAGTACAGAAGCTGCTAAAATGATTCTCTGCTTAACCCTTGTCTTGTTGTTCTGTAAAAACTGTAAGTATAAACTAATATATTGCATATGAGGCAGTTGATGAATACATTAGTGTTATACTAAATACTAGTAATATATGACTTTAAATACATGTAATGTTTATATATTTCATATTGTGAAGTAAGTATAAAAACGAGTTCTTTACTTATGAGGCAGCTGATGCGTATTTTGTATTTATTCCAAATGTAGCAATAAATCTGTTTAAATAAATGTAACTTTTATTTAACAATACTAATAATCTTTGCAGATTTGCAAATACTTGTAGTCAGGTCTTTGTCACCGATAAGTGTTGGCAGTAGAATGAATTAAGCAAATAATTTGACTGTTTTAGAGTATTCATAAAAACACTTTATATAGATTTGAACTTATGGGCTATGGTAAAATGAATAAAAAAAAATTCTTTATTGATATCTAAAAATTTACCAACAAGGTTTTTTATAATTATTGCAAATTGATTTTGTTGATCTTACTCACAAAGGCACTATATAAATAAAATGTATTATTATTATTATTATTATTATTATTATTATTATTATTATTATTATTATATATCTTACACAATCTTTTGTTGCCTTTCCAGATGTAAATTCTACAAACTTTATCAAGCAGCCACACCAGTCGGTGAGAGCCCAGCTGGGAGGTTCAGTAGACCTGGATTGCCACATGCAGACAGCTTCTCCGTATAACTACTTTTGGATTAAACACACTCCTGGAGATGCACCTGAAACCATTGCATTCTGGCCAAGTAATGGGACTGTGTCTTATAAAACAAATGATGGGAGCACACAATATGAAGTGATGAAAAGCAGCAGCTCCTTCAATCTGTCTGTCACACATATCAATACTTCGGCTTCGGGGACGTATTACTGTGGAGTGGTGAGGCGTCAAGAACTCTTGTTTGGCAATGGAACTGAGATCAGCCTAACAGGTAAGCGTTAGCTGAGATTTGGGACAATCCTTATTTCAGAAATGTCAGCAACATGCAAGATGCAAATTCAGAATATAAGCAGACCTGGAAGATTTTGGATAATTTATTCTGTGACAGGGCTGTTATATACCATGAAAGTAAAACCAGCTCATTTATTTTTTTATTGATGGCAAATATAGGTAGGCTACTGTTATTTTTAAAATGTTTCTCTCTCTTATATAATACATATGCATTAAAAAATCCAGACCGTAATGTACATTCACTAAAATACTTGAAAACAAAATAAAATCCAACAAAAAACTAAAAACACCTTTGAAAATACAATGTGGTATGTTCAGAGAGACTTGCCTAAAGTACCTAAATTTTAATTATGAATTTATAAACAGAATTTAATTTATCATGTAGTAGTTACAAATCTAGCCTCGGCATTTGCTGAATTTTGAAAATAATCTATAGAGGTCATTACATTTAATATATTTAATACATTGTTTTTGTAGTACTAAAATAATATAAAATTATAAATCTCTAGTAAATTTGATTCTGGGCAGCCACAGTAGCTACAGACCCAATTGTTTACTTAAAAGATAATCTAATAATGTAAATTCTTTTTTAATTGTAAGACTTATTAGTCCTTTCATTTTTCCATGTCAAGGCATTCTGACAATAAAATCCAATGGCTAATTCTCAGTCATTTATTTTTTTCTGTTTTTATTATTATTATTTTATCTTATTTGAAGAAAATTACATTACATACATTGAAGTCGAATGTAGACGAGAAATGACTTCAGAAATCTAGGAAAGCAAAAACTGAAAAGAAAAGGAATTCAACCCCCCCGCCCCCAATCTTCCATCTGTTTTCCACTATTTTATTAAAACAAATAATTCATAATGAACACACGTAGGTGTAAATTGGACCAGGTTAGATGGGAAGCTGCTGGTTATTTTGTCTTTTGAATCTCATTATTAGCTGACAGGTGGATTAGAATAAAAACAGAGAATGCAGAATTGAAGGAGCAATTAAGGGTTCAGAATCTTCATAAGTGAGTTAGTCAAAAAAAAAAAAAAGCACATAAATGGTGCCTCAGCCTACCACGGCTGTGCAGTGTAACCCCACTGAGGATTTATTCAAATTCGGTAGGATCTGGGCAGTATGAAGAAGAATCAGAGCATGTGCCATGTCCAGGGTTGGTTACAACTTTGCCCTTCATGTTGCACATATATATTTAATTGTATATTTAAAGAGAAAAAGGGGGGGAGAGACAAAGAATATACAATAAACATACTTAATTTATTTAGTGCTGAGTACAAGGAAGAAAACAGCCCTGGACAAGGCACAAGCCCACCACAGGTCCTACTCAGACATACGACCACACAAGGACAATGTAGAATCACCAGTTAACCAACTTTACCCATCTTGGCAGAATTTGACAGCTAAGCAACAACCAGACACTGGATTTGAATTCAGCTGAGGAGGCTATTTTTGGAACATTGAATCACAGTGGATTTAATTTGGCACAGGATTGGTTATGTTGTATTTTATTTTTATAAATAATTTAGACCATTTAGAGATCTGTTTTGAAATTAGAGAGTCTGTTTATGTCATTTAATATTGTATAATAATCAAAGGTGATAACTTCCAGGTGGGCGAATACCTTTTATAGGCTAGATAGATAGATAGATAGATAGATAGATGTGCAAGGCACTATATGATAGATAGATAGATAGATAGATAGATAGATAGATAGATAGATAGATAGATAGATAGATAGATAGATGTGCAAGGCACTATATGATAGATAGATAGATAGATAGATAGATAGATAGATAGATAGATAGATAGATAGATAGATAGATAGATAGATGCCCTGCGGTGGGATGGCACCCTGCCCGGGGTTTGTTTCCTGCTTTGTGCCTTGTGTTGGCTGGGAATGGCTCCAGCAGACCCCTGTGACCCTGTAGTTAGGATATAGCGGGTTGGATAATGAATGGATAGATAGATAGATAGATAGATAGATAGATAGATAGATAGATAGATAGATAGATATGAAAGGCACTATAAGAAAGACAGAATTTATAATCAAAGGAGTGTTTGGAGATTACATATTGGGCTCATTAGGAGGTCCCTATCAAAAGCAAAATTTCAGTTTCCATGATGTCAGATCTTATTATTGTGCTTTAGTGATGTATGGAGAAGTGTTTCTAGTAACTGGAGCATAATTTACGTGTAAATGAATTAATAATCATATTCACAGTAATCACTATAAATTATGTGGAGAACAATGTTGGCAAATATTTTTTCTCATTAAGCAGACACCCAGTCCTCCTATTATGATTGTTTTCTGGAACATGGAGGTTTTGGAAATAAAGACCATTTATCATTTGAGAAGAATGGTTAACTACCAGAAAATGAACTAATTTCAAAGAGAATAAACATCAGGAACAAGTCATGGGCTTTCAAATAGAAGAGCGGCAGGTGTCGGCATCCAACAAGAGAAGCTTGTCTTGGAATATTTGGCCATTTATTTAAATTATTTTTTTAAGGTTAAAATTTTACAAATTTCTATCTCCCTAAAACACTTGTTTTTGTTAAATTGAAGGTTTTTCTTAGTATCTACCAGATCGCTTAGGATGTACGATTGTCACATATCCTCTTACAAAAGTCTTTGGGGTTTTTTCAGACTATCTGGTGATAAGTCGTTTGTTGTTTCCTTCATTGCACTGAGAGCGATCGGCTAATTTTGCTTAGCTGGGAGAATCCAAATATACCTTACAAACCTTAAAGGAATAAATAAAATTATTTATTATTATTATTATTATTATTATTATTATTATTATTATTATTATTATTATTGTCTGATACTAGAAAAAAAACACTTTTCCTTGTGTGGAGCTGCAGTGCGGAGTTTCTTTAGAATTAGGCAAAATTTCCTATTATTTCCTGTTATTCTAAAATACATTTGTGGAGCTCCTGCTCTTGTCTCTGCTAAATTCCTATGCTTTTAATTAATAAGTGCTTGTATAATACACTGGACATCTTTTTATTACTAATTATTTCTCTGTTGTGAGTGAGGGTGGAGGTTTAGTGCCTTGTCTATGTTATACGGGATCACTTGAATGACGTCTTTCAATCTTGTAGTTTAGTTTTACTGAAACTTACGTATGATTGTAATATTATAAAACGTTTTCTCTAATGCACACATTTGGAACAAATAAAATTGTAATTTAAAAAAAGGAGGAGAAAAAAAATTCTACATCCTTCTAGGCCTTTTAAAAAAATAAGCTGAGAGCAAGGGAAATTTTAATTTCAAAACTCAGTAGATTTAGAATTAAAATATCAGTATAAACTTATGAATAAATTTGAAGGTAATTGACTATTCAGTCAACATGTTTCACCATTTTCATTTTATTTTTTAATGATGCAAAGTGACAATGGAAATTGATTTGTGAACAACAGTTTCTTATTATTTACATTTCTGTGATGATGTTTTTGATTCATTAACAGATAAAGACAACCAATTACAACTCGATCCCGTTGTCATCACCCTGGGTGTAAGCAACTTTGTCTTTTTGATTTTGCTTGTTGTGTGTGTGACAAAGAAGACCGGACATGGCTGCCAATGTAAAAGTGAGTAACCTTCACTTATAAGACATTAATTGCACACTCAACTGCTATTTTCCTGTGATTCTTAATTCTCGCATGTTGCTGCACATCTTAGTGAATGTCAATTTACTGCACGTCATTGTTCATTTCATTAAGCACTAGAGCTTGCGTTCTACTAGTTCTCTCCACATACGTTTCCTATTACATATTGTAGTCTGTTACTAGTCTCTAGATTATGATTATCATTTCAAGAATGCAAGGCATCCATTAATTTCCTAACCTGCTTATACAGTGTGGGATTGTGGGGGCAGCATGAGCCTATCCCGGTAGTCATCAGACACAAGGCAGGAACAACACCCGGACAGGGCATCAGTCACACACACACAAACACACAAGGGGCCAATTTGGCAACATCAGTTCCCCTGATCTGCATATATTTGGACTGTAGGAGGAAACTCCAACAGACATGGAGAAAACAGACAAACTCTACACAGAGAGCACTCAGGATGCAAAACCCAGTCTCCATATTGTGAGGCAGCGGTGCTACTTCTGCACCACCATAATATAATTCTGAATCTGTATCTTCTGTGTTGCCGGGTGAAGTATTGGCAGGTCAAAGCAACAGAGGAAAATTTGGGACAACAGGGCCATCCTGTTTAATGCTGGTTCAAAACAAAAAACACAACTTAAGGCAACAAATCAAAAATAGCCTCTTGGCCAAAGCTATAATTAACAAGCTCTTTGGCTGCCATGATAAGGGTCGATCATAGGAACTCCATCCGGCAGTTTGCTCTTAGTGGTAATGACACCTCCTTCTCGGTAGTCGGGCTTCTTACGATGCACAAACAAGAAAGGGCGGGGCTAAGTGCCCTCCCTGGGCAGTTCCTCAGTGTTGCGGGGAGAGAAGTAGAAGAGAAAGTTAGCGACAACACCTCCTCTTGTCCCAATGGGTTTTCACATCCCTCAAGATCCTCCAACCTGCATGCCTGATGAATGTTACAACATTTATAACACTTTGTTTTGTAATCTGCCTCTTTAGGGAATGGTGAACATGCAGTTGATGAAACTTTAGAAAATGATGGGCCAGGCAGTTCTCAGGTAAGATAAACAACTTTCAACTTTACAACTCTCTTAGATAAATTTAATTCAGATGAAATGCAAATTTAAAGTATAAAATTTCAAATTTAAATAAAATAAAATAATTATTGTAATTTAGAAAATGTTATAGTGATATTCTCCGTTATGAAATTAAAGCAGAATGCTATGCCAAAAACTACAGTTGTCTACTGCCATATAAACACACACAGGTGTAGAAAAGCAATATACATAATATGGTACATTTTAAAACACATGCAGTATAGATAAACAGAAATAACAAATTTGGAAGAAATAAAATTGGAAATATGTTAAAGAAATAAATTTTATTTATCTGGGACCTTTTTAAGTCAGGAACCAGGCAGGAGGAAGCTTGTCCATTGTGTCCTTTATTTTTTTCTTCAGCAAATGCTGAAGAGGTGCATCCTGTTACAGCAACCTACTAAGGAACAGTGTCCTGGGCAGAGGTTGTCAGCAAATAATCACACAATAGAAGTAGAGAACCATATTTATAGATAAATAGATTTGCATAACAGTGCTGAACTAAATACTTACATATACACATCTGGCATTTACTCTGATTGGTTCAAAAGACATGAGCTATTTTGGCAGAGAGCATAAGCAGCTTACATACCCCATAATAAAAGTCTATTTCTAGTACAGTAATCCCTCGCTATATCGCGCTTCGACTTTCGCGGCTTCACTCTATCGCGGATTTTAAATGTAAGCATATCTAAATATATATCACGGATTTTTCGCTGGTTCGTGGATTTCTGCGGACAATGGGTCTTTTAATTTATGGTACATGCTTCCTCAGTTTGTTTTCCCAGTTGATTTCATACAAGGGACACTATTGGCAGATGGCTTAGAAGCTACCCAATAAGAGCATGTACTACATATTAACTAAAACTCCTCAATGCTATAAGATATGCTTCCTGCGCGGTGCTTGATTGTTTGCTTGTCTCTGCCTCTCTCTCACTCTCTCTGACATTCTCTGCGCCTGACGGAGGGAGTGTGAGCAGAGGTGCTGTTTGCACAGAAGCTGTTTGCTTAAAAGATACTGACGCTCCTCTAAAAAATGCCGCTTTATTGCGGTGCTCGGCATATTTAAAAGCACACGTATTGATTTTTTGATTGTTTGCTTTAATCTCGCGCTCTCTCTCTGACGTTCTCTGCGCCTGACGGAGGAGATTTGAGCAGAGGGGCTGTTTCAACAGAGGCTGTTTGCTTAGAAGATACTGACGCTCCTCTGAAAAATGCCGCTTTACTTAAAAGCACACGTATTGATTTTTTGATTGTTTGCTTTTCTTTGCGAGCGCTCGCTCTCTCTTAAATTCTCTACTCCTGATGCAGGCACTCATTTGAAGAAAAGTTATGTTTGCATTCTTTTAATTGTGAGAAAGAACTGTCATCTCTGTCTTGTCATGGAGCACAGTTTAAACTTTTGACTAAAGGGTGTTATTTCATGTCTAGAGGGCTCTAATAATGTTAACAGTGTGGGAGAGTTTATAAGGGCTTAAAATATATAAAAATAACCATACAAACATATGGTTTCTACTTCGCGGATTTTCACCTATCGCGCGAGGAGGGATTACTGTACACTCTTGTTCTTCAATATCTCTTTAATTGAGCTCTTATTCCTTTATGGAAAACTGTGCGAAGTCTTACTGGGTACATGATAATCAACCAACTTCTTGAAATGTCACCCAGAATCATCTTGTTCTTTGTTGTTCACTTGACCTTTATCTGGTTTCTTGATATGCTTCAACAAGTTTCTGACATTTATTAACCATTTTATACTACTTCTAAGATAGACGCTTTACTTTAATATGGAAAGCATACCAAAACACTTTATGACTGTGTCACCCCTAAGTCTAATATTTTTATCCTAGACCAAAAACAAAAGCACAAAGAAGTTCTTCTTATTCTTTTCCTTCTTCACAGTGCCTTTCACAATAAAAAAACAATAAACACATTATTCTTTCTCCGCCACACCTCCCAGCAAGTGTTGTCCACCTCCTCCCGACTCAGGCTCACTTGCTGGGTCTTCAGTAGTCCTTTATATATTCCTTGACCCGGAAGTGCTTCCGTTCTTTCATCCCCGTGACTTGCCAGCACTTCCAGGTCAAATAGAGGACTTGAGGTATTCTTCAGCCTGGAAGTACTGTAGAGCTTCCAACCCCATGACTTGGGAGTACTTCCAGGCTATATGGGAAATACAAATCCCCAGATCTTCCTGCAGCATCTCCTGGTGGCACCCACAGTACCCAGCAGGGCTGTGATGCCGAACTACAAATTACATGATGCCCTGTGGGAATCTGGAGCACCGCTATGCTGCAAGGAACTCGCCATCTGGTGTCTTGGGGGAGACAGTGTCTCACAGCAGCTGCCATCCCCCATCCTTCTTCTCTTTGGGCGTCCCGGCCATCCACCACACCGTTGAAAATGTCTATTAATTAATTGTTATATCTCTTGCAGGATCATGGAGTAAATTACGCTGCCTTGAATTTTGGAAAAAGAAACAACAAAAACAGAGAAATAAACAGAGACTTGGGATTAGAAACGACTTATTCAAATGTTCGACTACAATAGTCAGAATGTCATCACAGTGAAATGAGAGGAAGATGCCAAGTCCAAATACTCAAGGGGATTCATGCATATTGCGAGATTTTTGAGAGCCTTTGAGACCCTCCCCAGCTGTGCTGCTTGCGAAACATGGCTGAAGCGTCTGTCGGGGATTGCTTGTCCATCGCCGAGGCAACCACAGGTTTACAGCCTCCTCGTGTAACGCGCCTGTCACAGGATGGTTGATGCGGGGAACATTCTAACCCGGCCACTGGACTGGCCCCATCACTGCTTGTTTGCTGTGTCTGAAGAAATAAAAACCCTGGGTGTTCCTGTTTTAATTGGAATAATATTGTATTTTTTGAAGCCTTTAGACTCAAGAGTCTTCTCTCGGGTGCAAGACAGTGACTCACATGTCACAATATAATAAAGGGAAATTGGATTAAATTAGATAAACTTTATTAATTCCACGGTGAAATGAAGATGCAAACAGAAGCAGAAATATAAAAAAAAACAAGCTAATCAATCAATAATAAATGTGTATTGTGTAGATATTTCAAAATATGAATTTTCAAGTTTGCTGCTTCATTGTTTTTAAATCTTTTTGTCAGATGTTTCTGTGACATACTAAAGTGGAATTACAGGCATTTCATAAGTTTCAAAGGCTTTTATTGACAATTACATGAAGTTTATGTGTAGAGTCAATATTTGCAGTGTTGGCCCTTCTTTCTTTTTCAAGACCTCTGCAATCTGCCCTGACATGGTGTCTGTCAATCAACGTCTGGGCCAAATCCTGACTGATAGCAGTGCCACATTCTTGCATAATCATTGCTTGGAATTTGTCAGAATTTGGGGGTTTTTGTTTGTCCACCTGCCTCTTGAGGATTAACCACAAGTTCTCAATGGGATTAAGGTCTGGGGAGTTTCTTGGCCATGGACCCAAAATTTCAATGTTTTGTTCACCGAGTCACTTAGTTGTCACTTTTGCCTTATGGCTCGGTGCTCCATCATGCTGGATTGTTCATTGTTGGTCACCAAACTGTTCTTGGATGGTTGGGAGAAGTTGCTCTCGGAGGATGTTTTGGTCCCATTCTTCATTCATGGCTTTGTTCTTAGACACCACTAGTGCAGAGTTGGCTCAGGAATGGCAGCAGGTAAGTGTGAGTGAGGCGAAGCCTTTTGGAAGATGGCCTGGTGAGTGTCAAGACAGGCAGCAAACAAGCTAAGAAAAACATCAAGGACAGACAGAGATTCTGCAAAAGGTACAGGGGCTGGACCGCTGAGGACTGCTGGGGTCAAGTCATTTTCTCTGATGAATCCAATTTCCGATTGTTTGGGGCATCCAGAGAAAAGAAAAGGTGAGGGGCGCTACCATCAGTCCTGTGTGAGGCCAACAGTAAAGCATCCTGAGACCATTCATGTCACATGGGGTGTCTTCTCAGCCAAGGGAGTGCAGGGCTCACTCACAATTGTGCCTAAGAATAAAGAATGGGACCAAAACATCCTCTGAGAGCAACTTCTCCCAGCCATCCAAGAACAGTTTGGTGACCAACAATTAACAATCCAGCATGATGGAGCACTGGGCCATAATTATCAATGAAAGTCTTTGAAACTTATGAAATGCTTTTAATTATACTTCAGTATACCATAGAAACATCTGACAAAATGATCTAAAAACACTGAAGCAGCAAAATTTGTGAAAATTAATATTTGTGTCATTCTGTGAACTTTGTCCACGGTTGTAGGACACATGACATATTTGTGTCAGATTTGTACATCTATTCATTTTTTGTAGTGAGGACTACAGAGGTGGAATCCACCCCAGCAAAAACTCACTTCTTTATTATTATTATTAATCCATATATCAGTCCATTTTTTCAAGCTGTTTTTATATTACAAGGTCATAAGGTTGTTACTTGTTTCCATAAAATGTTACACTTCTGATGGTCATCGAAATTAATTCAACTGATCCTGCATTAAATTATAGTCTTAATAAATATGACAGCAGTGAGTAGTTTACTTTTTCACACAGGGATTCTGCACATCAGGTTTTTTTTTTAGTTATCTACTTTGTGAAGAGAACAGGGGCAGATGATTATGAGTTATATTCTGTGTTTAAGATGCCACAAATAGGCTGGCATCCCAGCTGAGATGGTTCAAGATTTCATACCCAGCTTGGAGGCCAAGTCAGCAATTGGACTAGAATGAAGGCAGGGCAGAGCATTCCCAGCTTCAACCAGGAGATTGGCAGATGGTGTCAACACGCTGGTGTCCCATAAGGGCTCCATCAAGGATGCTTATCTGGGAGGGAAGCCAGCATGCTGGAATGAGAGCATCCCTGGACTATGGACATGCTGGGAGCTGTAGTCCTCTGGACTGGCCCTGTTGGACCTGGCCTAGACTTGTGCTCTCTACTTTCATCAGGCTTCAGCCTGACCTGGAAGTACTTTCTGTGAACAATGCCCTGGTACAGGAAGTACTTTTGGGTTTTGTGTAAGAGGAGCAGTTCTGCCTCAGATCAAGTCTGGAGAGGAACTTCACAACACCCACTGGGGACAACTTGATAGGAGTGAGAAGTGAAAGGACTGTGCTGTGTTAACAGAAAGAAACCTGTTAATGGTACTCTGTTAAATAAATATTCATATTTTGAACCTAGGACTGTGTGAGGTTTGGGGTGTTGCAATGCCTCCTAGTGGTCACACTTGATATCTAAAACCAAAGAATTAAAGGAGCCGCAGTTACTTTTTCACTTGACTACACCAACAGATAGACAGATGTTGCTTTAGACATAAGTCAAGGACAGGATTGGGGCAAAGAAGCAAGAAAAAAGAGAGTTGCAGATTTTAAGAGAAACATTCAGATTTTTCTGGCTTTTTGCAGAGGGCCAATCTTAGAAAGTTAATGCTTAATTTAAACGTTTAAACGTTAAAAATATGTTGTTACCTGATTGGTGTATAAGAGCCAATCTTAGAAAGTTAATGCTTAATGTTAAAATCATATAGTGTTTGCTTGACTCCTATAGAAGAATAACTATTAGTATATGGTATAGTCTTTTACCCCCTGTAATTTAATATGAGATAGTCTATAATCAGTAATAGAGTGTTAATTAAGTCAGTTGTTGTTTTGAATAGGCCCCAGTTTTAGCAGGGGCTGAAAGACCCCTTTACAGTATGAAAATGGGATAAGCATACAATTTTCTGATTGTTTAGAAATGGTTCAACTGTATAAGCAAAATTAAAGAATGAAACAAGATTTATAAGCTTTAAACAGAACTTTTCTTAAACAAGAACGTTTCTTTTTGCTATAGCAATTTTTTCTCTATTTTTGTGCGAGCCGTTTTACTTTGAATTTTTACTAAAGCTTTTGAAAACAAAGATATTTTGTCTGTGGAACCATTTCAACGTGCCAAGCTACTGCTGAATCCCATGAAGCAAACTAAAATTGTACAACTTTGGTAATTTTGAATAAACGCAGCTGCAGGGTGCATTGTATGAAATTTCAGTTTTCGAATTTTTTGACCATCATCATCTAATTCTTCCACGTGAATCCTGAAAACCATGAGGTCTGATTGAGATCATTTATTAGAGGGGCTGGGTGGTCTTGTTGCCTCAGGAACCCCTGCAGATTTTGTTTGTTTTTTTCTGTCCTCCCGGCCATCGGACCTTACTTTACTGTTTGTTTGTTAATTAGTATTTCCTAATCTTCTTTTTATATTTTTATTTTTTTATAAACTTTCCTTTCCTTATCTTGTAAAGCATTTTGAGCTACATCATTTGTATGAAAATGTGCTATAGAAATAAATGTTGCTGTTGTTGTTGTTATTGAATTGCATACATTTTCAAGCCGTTCTGCATAGGATATTGAGTGTAGATTAGTAGGTAAAATTTTAAAATTAAATCAGCAACACAATAAAGTGTGCAGAAAGTGAGGGGTCTGAATACTGTCTGAATGTGCTGTATGTCAGACACGTTTGTGCATTGTCATGTTTTACTAGCCAAGACAGGATATAATCATTCATAAAACAGAATTGCAAAGACAAGTAGTGTAATATTCTGTCTAAACCTATGGATATGTGATGAACTGTGTGTGCACTGGGGGGTAAATGTCAAAATTTTACCGCCAATGGCCATTGCGAGCAGACACATGAACAGGAAACGTATCCTTATCTGAGGAAAACAGCACCAGGAATCTGATAATAAAATGTATTGCTTGCAGTTTACTTTTGTTATTACAAGCAAGCCTCAGAAATGCGAAAGGTTCATTTTCTGAAATTGAAACCTTAACAGCTCCACTTCTGTTTTCACATTGGGACCTCTGCTCCATGACTACCATTTTAAAATCCTACAGAAGGGTAGCTACTTTTTGAAAGGTTATAAAAAATGCTTCATTTTACAACACAATTTTATGTGGCAAATGAATGCATACTGTGATTTGAAAAAATAAATCTGGCTTGAAAATTACCAAATGTATCCTTTAGGCTTTCCCCCGAAACAGATTGAATTCTAACATTACAAAGACATTACGGTTACCAGCAATCATATTGCACATAGCTATTAAAAAAACAGAGGTTCAGTTATGTGAAAAATTAAGTACACCCCATGGAAATTGTTCACTTTTTCAACACAAAAAAGAAGAACCCACAATTATCTTTGAAATAATTTGAAACTTAAAAAAGTTTTTGGCACCCATCATCATCGTGTGTTCCATATTTAACACAAATTAGAGTTTTGATTCAACAGAATATTTCAAATAAGAACACAAATGTCAATGGCATAGGCAAAAATGATGGTACCCTTAACCTAATGTTTGGTGGCACAACCTTTAGAGCCAATCTCTGCAAACAAGTGAATCCTGGAGCTCTCCATGAGACTTGTGCACCTCTCAACAGAAGGTCTGACCCACTCTTCCTGAGCAAATTGCTCCGGCTGGGCGAGGTTTGAAGGGGGTGTCCTCCACACTGCATGTTTCACTTCTTTCCACAGATGTTTGATATCAGAGCTCATAGAAGGCCACTTCTGTATAATCCAATGTTTTGTTCTCAGCCATTCGTGGGTGCTTTTAGCAGTGGGTTTCAGCTCATTATCTGAGACAGAGCTTTCTGACACTGGGCAGCAGGTTTCGCTCCAGAATTTCTTGATAGTCTTGAGATTTCATTGTTCCCTGCACAGACTCAAGTCATCCTGTAGTGGGAATTGGGGTCACCAGCCTACACTCTAGGTGTCTAGTATGTGGGGCCGAGTGTGACCAGGATGATGGTGTAAGTCAGGGAGACACGGCACAAAAAGGGTTGGGTTATTTGAAAAATAAAGTGAGGTTTTATTTACAGGTACACTTGAAGAAAAACAAAAATAATGTTCTGTGGAATTGATATATCAATACACAGTCCAATACCGCAAAGGACACACAAAAACAGTAATTAAATGGAGCCCAAAAATGGTGATTATATACAGTTTTTATTGTGCTGACTGAAAGTCCCAAATGAAAAAGAATAACGCACACCAACTAGTGAAACCCATACATACACAAACCAATCTGAAGCTGTCTTCCTCCACAGTGCTCCAAGTCAGGAAGCTGCTCCTTCAAACAGTGTATAGTACAGGATTCACCAAAAACAAAAATATTCAAAATACAGAAAAAAGTGTATATACAAAAATTAACAGTGCACCATTAACCACAACCCAATAAATACCTCCACCAAAGTTCATCCAGAGATATTTATCAAAATATATATACAAGAAAAAAAATATTTACAATAATCAAGGCACGAGCCGTAGTGCTTGGTAAATTCAAGACGGAGTTCTACCAAGTACCTTTCTGTTAGCAAGATCTAGCCAGAAGTCTCCCTCTAGAGGCCGCAATTCCCTTTTGTATTCGGTGCCCTCGTGCCGACCAATTAAACTGTTCTACGTCATCCCTCTGCGGGCACGCAATAACGTGAATGCATCTACAAAAAGTGGCGTCTCCTGCCCTGCACAATTAGTATAAAAGTTCGAGCAGCACACGCGCGCTCAGAGCTGTGCCGGCTTTTCAGATGTGAACTGCGCTTCTCCCTAAAGTGAAAGTAAGCATTTTTTTTTTTCATTTTCTTCCCCGAGCTACTGCCCAGACAACTGCCCATATGGGATCCCTTTTCTAAACCGTGGCAAACAAATATTAAGGCGCTTCACACTTTCTCAGTTGTCTGGTGTTATGAGGTCACAGGAGACATGCGCACGAGTGGAAGACAGAAAATGGTCAATGGCAGGGCCGCCTTTCCACTCTACACGAGACCCGCCGCAACGCTCCCCAAAAGGAGCTCATATCGTCAGCAAAGACGTCTCTCTACATTATCGTAAAGAAATGAAAAGGCAAGTTTCCTTTCTTTATACTTTTTTGTCCTTTTTTTCCCCAATCAAATGCCTCTCTCTTAACACTGCAGAGGACACTAAACTAATTTTATTTAATTGCTGGTAATGCCAGTGAGGCACATTACCACACACCCATAAGCAAGCCTCCTCCATGTTTCCCAGTAGGTATGATGTTCTTCTCTTTGAAAGCTTCATTTTCTTCATCTGTGGACAGAGCTGATTTGACCTGCCAAAAAGGTCCAGTGTTGTCTCCTCTGTCCAAGAAGCATTTTAGCTTGTCAATGTGCATTTTAGCAAATTCCAGTGTGACCAGTTTTGTATGTTTTTCTTTCAACAGTGGAGTCCCTTTGTCACTCAAAAAGTGACAGATGGTGTGATCAGACACTGACGGACCTTGACCTTGGAGTTCAGTTTGTATCTCTTTGGAAGTTTCCTTGCCTTTTTTTATACCGTTCTCACTAACCTTCTGCCTATTCTGGGGTTGATGTTCCTCTTGCGGCCTCATCCATTGAGGTTGGCTACAGTCCCATGGACAATAAACTTCTTAATAATATTTGCAACTGCAGTCACAGGAGCATCAAGCTGGTTGGAGATGGTCTTTAACGGGCTTGTCTATAATTTTCTTTCTGATCTCCTCAGACAACTTTTTCCTTTGCCATCTCTGGTCCATGTTCAGAATGGGACACAGGATGATACCATACAGCAGAGTGACTACTCCTCTTCTTTTAAATCGATTGCACGATTGGTGACATATGTGAGATTAATTCAAGAAAACAGCTAGTTTGAAAATTCATTCAAATTCAGTTAGTTATGGTATTTTCTAGGAGTCCCAATAAACGTGCCCAGACCATTTTACAATATATTTTGCAATATCTGATCTCTTGTCACACTCGCTTTGCTTTACTCGATGACATTTCAAAGGGCTGCAGGTATTCAGGGGACAATTGCCTTTCATTGAAGGCATTGAGGCATGCAGCACTTTTTCAATGAGCTGTAAGGGGACCAATAAATTTGTCCACATCTGTATTTGGACTGGCAAACAGCAGACCTTCATGTGAACAGTGCCTTCAGATAAAGGTGATATACTTGAATAAATACACAAAGAAAACTTGCCTTTTCAATCATTTATTCAACAAAAATATCAATAGTTGCAATTTTCTAGTGGAGAAAAAGGAAGTCCACCCTTGGTCTCACAAGATGGTATTGGCCCCTTTAACCAGAAATTACTTCTTATAGGCATTCTGCATAACTGACCAGCAGTCTCTGACATTGCCTCAGTGAAATTTTTGAACACTTCTCTGCAAAAAATGTCTTCACTTGCAAAATGTTTGTGAGTTGATGATGCAGAATTCATAGTTGAGTAGATGACTGCAAGCTGCCAGGCCCTAAGGAGACAAAGCAACCCTCAAACCATAACATTTCCACCACTATGCCTCACAGGTGGTATGAGGTCCTTCTTCTGAAAAGCCATCTTCAGTTTGCACGAGACATATAGTTAGTATGGCCAATCATCTATCTTTGATTCATCTGCCCAGAGGACATTGTTCCAGAAGGCCTCATCTTTGCCTAGATGTTCAATGGCAAACTTTAGCTGTCGTACAGGGGTGAGGCACCCTCTCTTCAAAGAGACAACAACAACATTTATTTCTATAGCACGTTTTCATACAAATGATGTAGCTCAAAGTACTTTAAAGATGAAGAAAGAAAAAATAAAAATATAAAAAGAAGATTAGATAATACTAAGTAACAAAGAATAAAGTAAGGTTTGATGGCCAGGAGGACAGAAAAAACAAACAACAAAAAAAAACTTCATAGGGCTGGAGAAAAAAAAACAAAACAAAAACAAAAGCTGCAGGGGTTCCAAAGCAACGAGACAACCCAGCTCCCACTAGGCATTCTACCTAACATCAATGATCTCAATCAGTCCTCATGGTTTTTAGGCTTCACGTGAAAGAATTAGATGATGATGGTCATGTGGACCTCTGGCCTTCAAAGCATTAATGTAGGGAATGCACGGTGTCCTGATCAGGTGGTGGTGGCGCAGATTGGCACCACAGAAAAACCAGGAAAAGAACAGCAGGGACAGTAGGGGTTAGTAGGGATTGTGGAGCCATGATAGAAAATGATAATTCAATGGATATGCAGAATATCAGGGTTACACTAAAATGAAGCTATAGCAAAGTCAAGTCAAGTCAAGTTGGGGAGCATGCATTGGTACAGTGCGCTGCCACACCCACTACACAACAAAACAACAAAACAACTCAGGATCCCGGTTTGCAACCCCCCAGGCAGACACCAAGTCCAGTCCCATCCTCCAGAAATGACCCTCTATCTGCCACAGACATGTGTTACATGGGTGACACCTTGACCTGGTCCAGCCACTTGGGACCCCAACAATGAGGATTTTACGAGCTGGATTAACTAACGGCCCCTCACAATGCAGGTAAAAGAATACAATGTAAAAAATATAGCAACATCTCTAAAGATAAAATTGAAACAGTAAACTAAATCCTAGTTGAAGACCCAAAGAATGTTTCACATTTTTAAAATGGGCAAGATCACAAATAAATAATAAAGGGAGAGTCCCAAGGTTTCGGAAAACATCTTGCATCACCCCAGACCCAAAGGTATCATGTCCTGGTGAGCTGAATGACTTCCGGCCTGTCGCTCTGACTTCACATGCGAATGAAGACCATGAAGCAGCTGCTGCTTCACCACCTGAGGCCACAGGTCCACCATGCCCTCGACCCTCTGCAGTTCACATACCAGGAGAAGGTGTGAGCGGAGGATGCCATCATCTATATGCTACACCGATTCCTCTCCCACTTGGACAAAGGCAATGCTGCTGTAAGAGTTATGTTTCTGGACTTCTGTAGCGCCTTCAATACCATCCAACCTCTGCTCCTTAGGGATAATCTGACAGAGATGGGAGTAGATTCACACCTGGTGGCATTGATCGTGGACTGTCTTACAGACAGACCTCAGTATGTGCGTCTCGGGAACTGCAGGTCTGACATTGTGGTCAGCAACATAGGAGCGCAGCAGGGGACTGTACTTTCTCCGGTCCTGTAAAGCCAACATACATCAGACTACCAATACAACTCGGAGTCCTGCCACGTGCAAAAGTTCACTGACGACACTGCTATCGTGGGCTGCATCAGGAGTGGGCAGGAGGAGAAGTGTAGGAACCTAATCAAGGACTTTGCTAAATGGTGTGACTCAAACCACCTACAACTGAACACCAGCAAAACCAAGGAGCTGGTGGTGGATTTTAGTAGGCCCAGGCCCCTCGTGGACCCCATGATCATCAGAGGTGACTGTGTGCAGAGGGTGCAGACCTATAAATACCTGGGAGTGCAGCTGGATGATAAATTGGACTGGACTGCCAAAACTGATGTTCTGTGCAAGAGAGGACAGAGCCGACTATACTTCCTTAGAAGGCTGGTGTCCTTCAACATCTGCAATAAGATGCTGCAGATGTTCTATCAGACAGTTGTGGTGAGTGCCCTCTTCTACACGATGGTGTGCTGGGGAGGCAGCATAAAGAAGAGGGATGCCTCACGCCTGGACAAACTGGTGAGGAAGGCAGGCTCTATTGTAGGCATGGAGCTGGACAGTCTGACATCCGTGGCAGAACAACGGGCGGTGAGCAGACTCCTGTCAATCATGGAGAATCCACTGCATCCACTGAACAGGATCATCTCCAGACAGAGGAGCAGCTTCAGCGACAGACTGCTGTCACCATCCTGCTCCACTGACAGACTGAGGAGATCGTTCCTCCCTCACACTATGCGACTCTTCAATTCCACCCGGCGGGGTAAACGTTAACATTATACCAGATTATAGACTGTTACACCTGCCTCGCACTCTCCACCTTGCATTGTTATCTTTAATTAATATTGTTTTTTGTATCAGTATGCTGCTGCTGGAGTATGTGAATTTCCCCTTGGGGATTAATAAAGTATCTATCTATCTATCTATCTATCTATCTATCTATCTATCTATCTATCTATCTATCTATCTATCTATCTATCTATCTATCTATCTATCTAAACCAATTATTTTCAATGGGAAATTTTGAAATTTTATAATTTCATACAGCACAATCTGTTGGAAATATCTGAACAAGAATTGAGCTGCCATGACAAATTTCTTTAAAGAATAAGTGTGCCACATCTCAACAAAAGTTGTCTATAGGGAACTGAGTTGCTTCATCTGGGCAGACGGACAGACAGATGTACAGAGAGAGAGAGAGACATGGGCTTTCACAATAGGCTCTTTCCACATTATATGAGCAGCACATTATATGTGGACACACCTAAAAACTGAACAAGAGGGAATAGTACTGCTATTTAATTATACCTGCAGCTAAACTAAGACACATATCTGTATTCCAAACTCTACCAGTACAACAGCAGCTATTTTGTAGAAGTGACACTAAGCTATATTTAATGAAAAAGTAATTCTTCTAAAGACACTTAAGCATGAGTACATTGGGTGCAGTTCGAAGACAAAGGGAGATCATACCACAGCCTTGGAGCAAAAACAGAGAAGCATTAGAAGCATTGTCCAGTCTTGGCACATCATGTAGATTGCACTGTATTTCTCCTCTTGTACTTGATGTTAATGGACTGAAAATCAATAAGACATTGAAGTTACACTTCTGCTGTTTGAGAAGGATGTACTCACCAGACTGTACTTTCAAAATATAAAAGCACTGCATGGAGCATCACATTCGAGTTTAATGTGTTTAGTAATTCCAAATTTAAGGCCAAGACATCCTCATAGAAAACAGTGGTGAGGTTCAAATACCTCAGTGTTATAAATTCATAGGTAATGGTGGGTTGTGATGCCCAGGTTACCTGCAACTGACATGAACTCCTTGAACCCAGGGCATTGATAGTCGTAAACAGAGATGGTTTGGGCAACAAGGACACAGAACAACAAGAGTTGGCGTATCAAAGTGCTTTAATTTACATCCAAAGAGAGCAGTGCAGAGTCAATAAATAAATCAATTAAAACAGGGTTCATAGTGGAGGTTAAAATGCAAATAAAAATCCAAAAACAGGTACAATCAAAGGTTAAAAAACACAGTTGGGATGTGCCCTTTACAATCTTGAGCTTCTGTGCTTTCTCCTCTGCTCACCTATTGTGGTCTCCTCAGCACGAGAAGACGACCACCGACAGGCACAGTCAACCCTTTATTCTGGCTTATGAGTCGCCATCCTTCAGTGTTTATGAGCACAGTTCCCATCTTGCATTGCTGTCTGTTGACTTTGGTGGGAATACAATACAATACAATACAGTTTATTTTTGTATAGCCCAAAATCACACAAGAAGTGCTGCAATGGGCTTTAACAGGCCCTGCCTCTTGACAGCCCCCCAGCTTTGACTGTCTAAGAAGACAGGGTAAAACTCCCCCCCAAAAAAAAACCCTTGTAGGGAAAAAATAGAAGAAACCTTGCAAAAGGCAGTTCAAAGAGAGACCCCTTTCCAGGTAGGTTGGGCGTGCAGTGGGTGTCAAAAAGAAGGAGGCCAATACAATACAATACAAAGAACAGAACAAATCCTCAATACAGTATAAAAATAAAAATTTTAGAAGTACGGAGTAGAATTTAACAGTAGATGATATCACATAATATGATTTGGATTTGTTTAGAGTCCTGGAGCCCTCATTCATCAAGCTGCCTCCCCCTATTGGCCATTCCACAGCTGAAATAGTGCTAATCTGATGAAAGGACCCCTTTTTCCCATGATTCCTGTGATCCTCCATCAGGGATGACTTTACCATAGGCAGGCAAACAACTTGGCAGATGGGCCGTGGAACCAAGTGCCACATTTGAGTACTAAGAAGAGAAACAGAATAGGTGAGGGTTAGTAACAAATTATAACTATCATGTTACTTATGTTTTAGTGCTAATGACTGACAACAGAGATGCAGTCTGTACAGTTAATCAGCAGCTCTAGTCAGGGTATGCTAAAGTGAAGTCGTGAGTCTTCAGCCGGGATTTAAAAGCTGAGACCGAAGGGGCATCTCTTATAGTAGCAGGCAGACCATTCCACAGTTTAGGGGCCCTGTAACTAAAAGCTCGACCTCCCACTGTTATTTTATTAATTCTTGGAATCACAAGCAGACCGGCATCTTGAGATCTTAATGTGCAAATCTCTTGGTGCAGCTGATACTCCAAATGCTCAGCAGGAGCGACCCTACCCCAGAGCACCACTGCTCTGCTTGGCACCACATTACAAACTGCCTGTTTTCTATCCATAGCAGCACCAAGTCAGCCATTATCTTATCTTATCTTTCCGTGCCTTGCTGTGCCATTTGCCTTATCTTACTTACATTTCCTTTCCTTTCTGCCCTGCCTTGACTCCCCTCAGCCACAACTTTCGTTTCCCACTTTCGATTCTTTCCTTTCTGTCTTGTTATCTCCAGGCCCCTTTATAGTAGTGTGGGCATGGCAGCCTACTTTCTATTAGCAAAGTGCCAATGTGGAACAGTGGACCTCATCATGCAATCAGCTCACCTCCACACCACAAACCCTGCAGTTGTGCAACTCTGAAACCACACACACCCACTCAGAGCCTTAAAACAAGAAACACACACACTGTCCCAGACCCCTAGCTCACCACATAGATGTGATCATGAGATTACCCAGAGGGCATGAGTGCTGTTGGGAGAAGCTCCAGTGTGACCCCAGTTTTGTACTGGATTAAAGGAAGGTCAGAAAATGAAGGAACAGAAGGGTGCCATGACCAAAATGCAAAGTCGATGTCACTCTTTCTGGTATATTATATCTTTAGCATTCCAAATGTAATGGATTTGAGAAACTTCTATTATGTAAATTTGTTTACTATTAAGAGTCAAAAAATATTTTTAAGGTTTAATGTTTTCTACGTGAGCAAATGTATTATACATTTTATTCTTTATTATCTGGTTAAAGAGCGTTCAACATTTGGTTCCTGACATCAGATCACATATGTGTTGTAGAATTACACAATGTTTTTTCACATTGGGCTTATCTTAGCATACAATATCTATATTAAGAAATATAAAAGAAAATCTTTACCAGTTCATAAAAAAAAGATGTAGTACAAATAATACTATAGAATAGGATAAAAAATTGGAAAATCAAAGTTCATTCTTACCCAAATGTTGTCAGGCAACACTCTGACCTCAGATCGCTCATCCATCCATCTTCCAAACCCACTTATCTGGAACAGGATTGTCAAGCAGTTGGATCCTATCCCAGCAAGCATTGGGCATAAGATAAGAACAATATCAGGACAGGGAGACAATCCGTCTCAGGTTGAAAACTGCATAGCCGATTCACCTAACCTTTATGTCTTTATATGGTGTGCAGATCCTGCAGTAATGACAGCCAAAACCCCACCTAATGGTGGACCAGGACAGCTCAATTAATGATTTATGTTCCCTTCACACCACAATACTTATTATAACATAAAAGACCCCGCAGTGCTTCAAGCACAGTATAAGCCCGGTAGGAGCGTTTTGGAGAACCAAAAGATTGACGGAACGGGTTGCTCGATACACTTCAAAAATAGCCCCAAAACTCACACAACATCAAATCGACTTTTTAATCCACATAATGCTTTCAAAAATAGACCACACATCTGGCAACTTTGACTGTCAGAGCAAATCCCCGAAGACACAGGTAGAACTCGAGACATGAACCCTGGTCTCCTAACTGCGAGCTATTGCACCACCTCAGACCAATGGATTCATGGTCGTTTTTTGTCTCTCTGTTCATTTTGCTTAAGGTACGGCATGAAAATTGCAGTAGTTTATATCAAAATATAAATTCGACATGCAGCATTACATGTGCTTCTGATGCAGGTTTGGCTGTGACGTTTTCACACCGTGCTGTTATTTTCCTGTCTTTGACCCATTTCTTCTTCTTTCTTTTTTTTGCACTGATGCGAATCTCCACCCTTTTAGAATTTTGTCCCCCTCTCACACTTTGTTGGGCTGTTTCTCACTCTCATGAAGCATCATTAACGTTCAAAACAACAAGAACAATGTCTCCACTTGATTTTGTTTTCTGGATAATTTATAGTGCATGTAAGTAACCTTTTAATCGATTTCTGATTTGAGAGATTGCAATGTCTGCTTATTTATCATTGTTTTTAAATTCTTGTTTACTTTTGTTTGCTATTGTAAATATTGCCTTGATAAAGAATATATAGTAGTGTGTGCACGTCTACTTTCTATAATTAGATAATTCAACATTTTAGCCTTATAATATTTAATTCAACCTATTCTTAAACAGAATATTTTCACAAATATACGTTTAAAAAAAGACTTTTAGACATTCTTTTTGTCTAAATTTAAGTCATTGGCCAAGCATACTATGCAATGCAATACACATTTAATGGCTGTTAAATTAATTGTTGACCTTCTGTGCAGAGCTGGGGTCTGCCTTAGTATTCAAAGTCAAAAGCGTTTTTTTAATGAACTGCATACTGTCATTTATTTATGTGGTTACTTATCTGTGTATTTCTTTATTAAAAAATATGGAATATATCATGGAGAAGATCTTTAACATCATGACAATAAGTTAGAAAGTCCGTTATCACAATGCCATGTGAATAACTATTATCAGCAATTATAAATAATATACAGTGAACAGCTATCTAAATTCTTATTACTCAACAAATGAGAAATAATACAGAAGGAAAACTTACCTACAATTTTACTACTCAATGAATAATTGGTAATAATTTTCATGATTGCTCTTGTTTACAATTGACTGTTAAGAAATAAGAGATGATTTTCTTAAGCAAATGGAGATTAATTATAAAGGGAATTAGTGCAGTGGATCGAGACGGTGACTTTAAAATGAGTCCATCAAGAACACAGGGACAGAGTTGGAAACTTATTAAGAGTAAATTTAGTACAAATTTTAGGACGTTTTTCTTTCCACAAACTAATGGAATAAGTGACCAAGTAGTAATGTAGACAGTAGGACTTTAGGGACTTTCAAAACACGACTTGATATTATTTGTGGAAGAATTAAGTGGACGGGACTGGCAAGCTTTGTTGGACAGTATGGCGTGTTCTTGCAAAATTTTTCTAATATCCTACTTATCTGGAAAATTTTATTAGTTAACGTCCTCTATTCTGTTTATTGAAAGTTACTCACTTCTGCAGTGGTTATTGATTTGGAGAGGGCTTATGATAGAGTGACACATCCAGAGTTCTGAGCAGAGCAGAGACATATGTGAGGATTGTCTGGGATGTGTACGAAGGAGTGAGGACTGAGGAGTGAGTAACAGACAAGATCTCAGTTAGTGTGGGTCTGCATCAGGGATCTTCTTGAAGTCCTTACCTATTTGATCTGGCTATGGATGTGTTGAGACACAGGATTAAAGACCAGTCCCCCGGTACAGGCTTTTTGCTGATGATACTGTGTTGTGTAGCACCAGAAAAGAGGAAGTGACGAGGAGTTAGAAGAATGGAGAAGGGCTTTGGAACACAGAGGATTGAAGATAATGAGGAAAATGACAGAATATATGAGGGTTAACAATGATCAGGATTCTAATATCTGGGGTTTGTTTCCTGCCTTGCATCCTTTGTTGGCTGGGGTTGGCTCCAGCAGACCTCCATGACCCTGTAGTTAGGATATAGCGGGTTGGATAATGGATGGATGGATGGAGGATTCTAATATTAGCCTGCACGGAGAGCAACTGAAAAGAGTGGATAAATATAAACATGTAGGATCAGTGGTAGCAAGAGATGGAAAACTAGATGCAGAGATAACCCTTAGAGTGCACTATGGATGGAACAATTGGAAGAAGGTAACATGAATATTGTGTGACTGAAGAATTACGGTGAAGGTTAAAGTTCAGATTTTTAAGACAGTGTTAAGACCAGTAATGATGTGTGGGTCTGAGACATGGGCAGTAAAGGAAGCACAGAAGAAGAAGTTAGATGTGGCAGAAAGGAGAATGGTGAGATGGATGCGTGGAGTTACAGAAAAATCACATACTAAGGAATGAGTTAGTGAGACATCTAAGAAAGTACAGAAAAGTAGCTGGAAGTGGTGTGGACATGTGATGAGGAGAGACGGTGACTATGTGGGCAGTTCCCAGTGATGGGAATGGAAGTGCAGGGAAAGAGAAAGAAAGGGCGGCCAAATCGGAGGTGGATGGGTAAAGTTGGAATGAAAAGGGTCTGACTGGGGAGAAGGTGCAGGACCAAGATGTTTGGAGAAGGTTGGTCAAGCACATCGACCACACATAGAAGTGTGAAACGAAGAAAAAAAAGACGACTCACTTCTGCCATTGCAGTGGTCCACTATTACCTCAAACATTTCAAGCAAATACAGAAAGTTTTTCATTATTAATTGTTAATATTTTGTGTTTTTGTGGTGATCCACTAGCAACTTATTATGAAATTACATTTACAGAACTGTTTGTTTATTAAGCAGTTATTAACTACTAATTTCTTTGGCTGCATATGATTGCTGGTATCTCTTACTACATATACTGAACTTGTATACAACAATTACAGTACTGTTTAAGCCAGTATACATTTAAATGATATTTAACTACTAATTAATTTTAAATGAGGTAATGATTGAATTGTTAATGTACTAGTACACTTTTAGCTTACATTGATGAAGCACATACATCCATCAATCCATTTTCCAACCCGCTGAATCTGAACACAGGGTCACGGGGGTCTGCTGGAGCCAATCCCAACCAACACAGGGCACAAGGCAGGAACCAATCCCAGGCAGGGTGCCAACCCACCGTAGGACACACACAAACACACCCACACACAAGGGCCAATTTAGAATCACCAATCCACCTAACCTGCATGTCTTTGGACTGTGGGAGGAAACCCACGCAGACATGGGGAGAACATCCAAACTCCACGCAGGGAGGACCTGGGAAACGAACCCACGTCTCCTTACTGTGAGGCAGCAGCGCTACCACTGCGCCACCGGAAGCACATACAGTATGTAGCAAATATGATACTGTTTGAAAAGACTTGTACAGGAACATTAATGATGTATACATTTCTGTTGATGCATTAGACTAAAAATATTATTGAACATATGACACATAGTATACTCTCTTAGATTGTGATTTTTTTAAATGTATATTTTATTTTCAAAAACCAGAACATCATAATAGCATGCTGCTGAAACAAGCAAATAATAATAACATAACAAACACAACCTTTAAAATTACTTTAAAATTAATACAGAAAAGGCAAAAGAAAAATAGAAATACAAATGAAAAAGACACAAAACAAAATAAGATTCAACCCTCACCCATTTATTATTATGGAATTATTATTAAAATTTTATACGTTTTTCTTGTTAAACTACAGAAGTTTAAAGCTAACAATAGAAATGTGATAAATAACACGCTCTCTATTATATCAAAAAATATTGGGACGAGACAAGACTTTTTCAGACAGATGAGACAAGACATCTTTCAGAGAGATAATTTCACGTCCCGCGAGATGAGACTTTGTGCCAAGAGATGAACTGAAAACCTAACAGTTCCAAGTAGGGGCGGAAATAAAAGACAAACAGTAGAAGAAGAAAAGACAAAGAGTAGAAGACGAAATAGAACATCGTAAAGAGGTTCAAAAACGTTGGCGCAATACACATACAGAGCAGGTTATGAAAGTAGTAAAATTCAAAAGTCTCAAAAAACTAATAGTAAAGATCGCATTAGCACTAACAAATGGAAATTATTATTCGGTGAAATAACGTAACAACGAAAAGATATCGAATATATGGACATAGGTGATATGACAGAGCTACTACAAGTTTAATTTCAAAGAAACCACAATTCGGTCAGGTTTATATTTATGATCATGGAGAAGTGATGCAAAATAGAGTCGAAAAGAGTTAAATGATCGAACTTATTAGAAATTCTACAGCCAATAATGGATACAAATCCATACGTCCAAAAGTATTGCACTTTACACTAAATTTATTTGAAAAACACGGACAAAGAGGTTTTCTATATGAATCTGAAAGATCACACTCGCATATACATATAATAAACCAACATGTGACAAATTGTCAGAGATAATAGTTTTCGAAAAACGGAGATATCAAAGACAGAGTTGATATTCGTGTTTATCCAAAAGCACAGCACGATTTGACGCAAGCAGCAGTTCCAGGAAACGACGAGCGCGGAGGTCCCACACGGAGGTTGGAGAGCAAAGCGGGCAGGGGGCAGAGCCCACCAAGGTCTTTTAAATTATTAAATACAAATAAATTTCTTTTCTCACCAGTGGCATTTCCTCTTTGGGTAAGTGGGGCACTGCCCCCCAATCTCGGAGCAGATGGCACTGTTATGCAAAAATGAAACAAGCACTAAACTGGACTCAAAAATTTAACAAATTGTTACAATTTTAATCAAAAGCTCAGCTTCATCGCCATATTCATATGTTCCCAATTTCCCATGATAAGCTTAGAGTAATTTCTTATCTGCAAAAATTTCTCTTCTGGCATATTATGTGACATTTTCTTTGCAACTGTCCTGCTGTCTTGCAGTTGCTTGGGTGGACTGCTGGACCCTGCATCATTGTTGGCGAAAGCTTTTCTCTGTTGTGCGCATTTGAAATCTGAACTTATAACTTTAGAATGATTTTCTGTGAGATAATTGATGATAAATTTCTGTTGTCACACAAGCCCAAAATAAAAAGTTAATACGTGAAAAGTGCACAATTACTTACTAAGTGTTACTAACTTCAGTGGCAGTATTGTACATTAGAAACTATGAAACAAGGGCAGAAATCTTTCTTAATTAATTACAAATTGTTAATGATTTACTTAGGCTGCTAATGCCTGTTACCTATTAGGACTGATGGAACAAATAGAAAAATATTACTTTAAACTTTACTAGTTGACATGTAACTGTTATTAATTTTATAGATACAGAAAACATATAGAGTAGGGGTCCTGGGGAGGATATCGGCATTCACATTAATCACTTTAGTTCTCTGCATTATTACAGGTGGCAACAACTCTGCCGGTATTCGATAATGTTTTAAAAATTATTCAAAGTTAATTCATTCAAATTACTACAAATCACAGCAATATATTGGCATTAAAGCCTAACATTATGAGTGCCTCATCATAACACAGACTTGAATAAATGTCTAAAACTTTCTGACGTCATCCTAGGTTGTTATCTTTCTACCATAATCTGAACAGTGATCCGGAATACGTGTTGCATTCTGCTTCATTATGACTTATCTCCATCACATTTAGTAACAATATGAAGATAGAAAACAGCATTGGCTTTTTCAAAAATGCATAGTTTTGCATTGCTAAAAATGTAGTCTTATCAGTTCAATAGAGACTTACTGTCACACGTACATATGATGTGGTATGGAATTCCTGGCCACACACACCACACTGCCACTGTCATTATCCAGTGGTCCAAATCTCCCACCATAGGTTTTGTAAAATATGACCTCACAAAACAATAGGTAGTATGAGTGAATGAGCCGAGCTTCCCTTTGTATGAAGTTTTGCAAAATTAATTTAAAGGGATATTGCAAACATACGGTGGGTTGGCACCCTGCCCAGGATCGGTTCCTGCCTTGTGCCCTGTGTTGGCTGGGATTGGCTTCAGCAGACCTCCATGACCCTATGTTCGATTCAGCGCGTTGGAAAATGGATGGATGGATGGATGGATATTGCAAACACAAATTTTACTAAACATGACTTTGTTTTATGATTTTAAAAGATTTTTTTGAAAGAAGGCAATATTGCTTCTTAAGTGTTTGTCGACAAATTTGGACCCATGCATTTCTCAGAAAGGGATCCAAATGAAAATAAATAGTGAAAAACCACCTTTTGGAAATTTAAAATGGCTAAACACACTAAAATTCAGACAAAAGCTGTAATTCATCAAGGCAATGTTTCCTTTGGAGGCATTAGCTCTCCAGAAATGTGTTCTTTTGAAACTGCGGCATATTAAGTAACTAAACAATATGACAGAAAAGGCGATATCCCTCCCGTCGTGATTACGGCGGTATAAGAATCACATGAGAAAAATATACTTTAGCTTACATTTACTGACGGTGTTTACGCGGTTACAGACGGGAAGCCTATGACAGACTCTATCCAGGTGTGGGAGTCTGGATCTACGCAGTCTGCCATTTTTCGTCACCATGCTGAGAGGATTTTCGGACGGAGGTCCGAAAAGTTTTAAAGGGTTTGGCTGTTGTCCAAGCCTTTTATACTGTCTGCTTCACGTGCTGGTCTTCTCTGGTCTCCAAACAAGGGCAGGTAAGGACTGAACTCCTCCTCCACAAAATACAGGAATATCAAAATGCCTACATGCCGGTTCTCATTCTCCCAACAAGTAAAAAAGATTTTGTACTGACAGAGGACAGAAATACTATTCTGTGTTTAGGCTGACTATACAATCCTCCAGTTGTCTTTGGCTATCTAATCCAATGCTTGGTTGGCAATTCTAAATGCTGAGCTCCTGTATGCCAAACTTAGCATGCACAGTGTTGTCCAGAGACAGTGACATAAATATTAAAGAAACATGTATTACAACAATAAAATTGTTATCCTAATTAGAAAGAGCTGTACGTGTGGTCTTAGATGAGATCACACTTTTGCCTTTGCATTTCTTTGTGCAAGTGGATGATGGTGTACCCCCCACCAATCAACTCCAGCATACTCCTACTGCCTGATGGGAATTGTAGTCCCCTCGTCGGCAGTGCCACAAGGTTGTAGGTGAGATGGAAATATCAAGAAGAAGAACATTTTTATTTATACTCTGCTCCTTTCTTCCTGTGTCAATGGCTCTAATTTCACTGGTTATGAAATGGCATCATGTTGTGAGTTTGGCTTTTTTTTGTAAAGCAAACCACAGTTTCACTGCACATTTAATTTCGCTTAAATCTTTGTCTTGCCACTTATAATAAGCTAAAAGTTCCAGTTTCGCATCCTATGAATCATTACTTCAGTCATCATTAGCTATCAATGATTGTTAAACATCTTCTTAAATAATGAGCTTTGATCAACGTACATTGATTTTTTAATTTAATAACTAATCAGTCTTTGGTAAGCATAGAATTGTTAAGTAACTTCCATGATCACATTGAGAACAGTTATTAATTAAAGGAATCCTGCTCCCATTAATGATTATTTTTCTTTTATTTTGTACTTGCCTCATGTTGCGTGTAGTGATAGCTCAGAAAAAATTTCAATCTCACATTTTCATGGAGAACACAGAGAAGAACATTTGTGATAGAAAGAACTTCAAATGGAGTCCAATAATGAAAAACAGCAAATAATATCTAAATGTTCTTGAAAAAAATCTCAGGTTTCTCATATCACATAATCCACATGTCAGGCATCCATTCAAATGTTCACAACGTCCCAGGCACCGATATTTTGACTAAAGTGTTGTAAAATAAACCACTTTTAGAACTGAAACAAAAATCCAGACCTGTGTTAGTTAACTTGTTGATTAATTGCTAACTAATACTATTTATGCACAATTTTTAAATATTTTACACATGCAGAACTGTGTTAGGTAATTCTGTCTTACAACAGCTCCTTATTAGATACGCATTTGTGAATATTATCAATGGACCTAAAATTATAAAGCTAAAATACACCAACATTAGAGGGAGAGAGACAGAATTACCACAAAAATTAGTGTTTCTTGTCTTATTCAATTTCTTGTTATTAGGAATTTGTTAGTTTTCGCATACCTCTTGGGGTCAGAGGGTAGGGTCAGCCATTGCACAGCACCCCTGGAGCAATTTTAAAGTTAAGGGCCTTGCTCAAAGGCCCAGTAACAGGGATTTGAACCAGATACCGGTGCACATTCTCAGCCTCAGAGCCACTTAGCCCTATTCTGTGAGTGTTTATATATTGTTTTACTCAAAATAGTGAATTAGGCAACACCCATACAAATTAATGAACTTTCCTAATGGACAAATACCTCAGAAACAACAAATATATACACCATGGCGGACGGCTGGGGCCCATGCCTGGCCTTCAGTATATGTTATGGGGGAGCAAGCTTGGGCTACCCAGTACCTCCCCCAGGATGCTAGGCAACCCCCCTGGATTCCCGCAGGGCTTCACGGGAGTTGGAATTTGGTGCAGCCCTGTTGGGATCAGTAGGCACCGCCAGGGGGTGCTTCAGCAGGAGCTACTGTTTTCACCACACCCGGAAGCGCAGCCAGAAATGGGCAATCAAGCACCTGGAGCACTTCCGGGTGCCTTATAAAAGGAGCCTGCAGCCACCACTCTGGAGCCAGAATCGGGAGGAGAGAGACAAAGCTTGACGGGGAGGAGTGGTGGAGAAAGAAGAAGAGGAAGAGTTTGGTGTTGTGCTTTTGTTTGTGGGACTGTGTTGTGCCTGTGGGGATGGGGAAGGCGTTACCCACAGGCAAAGAAATTGAAATAAAACATTTATTTGTTTTATCAGTGTGCCTCCCGCGTCTGTCTGTGTCAGGTCAGGTGCCAATATAGTGCCTTTCTGTTACAACACCAACACAATCAACACCGTGTTTGCTTCTGATTAAAGTAGGATGGCCATGCTTGCAGCATCTTATACATCTGTAAATACGTAACCTACTCCTAGTGATCCCCTCACCACATGTATGTTGCTTACCTAATTGAATCCCCTATGGGTTTGACCTACCTCCATAAAGAACAAAAGACTAGGATCTCCTGAAAATTTTACTGTCAATCCAGGCAGTAAATCTTGTCATCTCAAACTTAGCCCTCAGTCTGCTGGCAGTGACAATATTTTATGAACTTTATAAACTTCTCGTTCTTTTCTGCCAAGGTGTCGAAATGCAGAAGTAATTAAAACTCCCACCGTTTTTAACTTATCTACTTAAAGAACCTTCTAGAAACTGAAGAAATGACTAGGATTTCCTAGAATGTCTACTGTCAATCCAGGCCCCACCTCATCACAAATCTAGCCTTCAGTCTGCTGGTAGTGACAATACTTTATGAACTTTATAAAGGTCTCTTTCTTTTCTCTCAAGGCTTCAAAATGTCGAAGAAATTAAAACCCCCACAGAGTTGACCCAGCTCCTGAAAGAAACTTCTAGAAGCTAAAGAAATGACTGGGATCTCCTGGAAAGTTTACTCTTGTCATCTCAAACCTAGCCCTCAGTCTGCTGGCAGTAACAATCCTTATATATAATTTGATACTATCCATATGTAAGGTGTTCGCGTCAATACCTCGACTCAATACAAGTTAGAACCATGCAATTTGGCATCCGTCTTTCTGACATCTATTGGCAAACTAAGTAATGATGGCTGGGTATTAACAACAGTCATTGTTTAAATTTTAGCCGATTTCAGATCTAAAATGAGTGACGATCACAATGCAGCCAGAAGACCAGCGGCCACGGAAGGGATGCGTAGGAAACAAAGTCACATGACTGATGAGGAACGTAGACTTGCTAATGCGACCAGACGTACACAACATGCACAACAAACGGATGAGCACCATGCGGCTACAAATGCTACTAACACTGAAACAAATCGTGCAAATCGGACACAAAGGACAGATGAAGAACGTGCGCTACAGAATGCTATTAACGCTGAAAGAAATCGTGCCAGCCGTGCACAAGCGACTGAAGAAGCTCGAGCAGCCGCAAATGCAGCACGGGTTGAAAGAAACCGAGCAGCCCGTGCCTTGCAGCATGAAAATGCTCAGCGGCACGCCATTGCCATGTGCAATCACACAGATATTATTGAGGACAAATTGTGGTTAATCAACCATGCACCAGTCGGGGACTGGCAGGACATGATCCGCCATGCCAACATAATTATTATTCTGACTCTGATTTGAGACATTAAATACGGTTTGTTTTGAAAATTTGTTTGCTGGAAAAAATCAAATGAGGTGCGCCGGAGAGCTGAGTTCACGTCTTGCAGCCCCGATTAAACAGGAAGCTCTTCGTTACATCAGCCGAAAAGCTCTATTTTAAGCACAAATCAGTGCCATGATAACAAAATCATTTCAAGGACTTAAAAAAACAAATAATTATTTGCAGAGAAAGTATGAATTTCACAAACGTAGAATTTGTTGCCCGATTCGATCGGGCTCCCAGTCGCTAGTGTTTTATGAACTTTATAAAGTTTGCTTTCTTATCTGTCAAGGTTTCGAAACTTGGAAGCAGTTGAAACATGGCTCTTAGTGCAGTAAATATGTGATTTGTAATTTGAGATAATTGACTCCAATGTACTATAGACTGCACTAAAAGTTTGATGCTTTTGTAAATTATTGTTTATAAGCTCACTTATTTTCAAATAATTCTTAATCTAATCCATTTATTTATTTATTTTGCAGATTTCATTTCTGCAGAGTCCAGCCTGAAGCCGTCCCATCTGGTCACCGCACAAGTGGGTGGCTCTGCACTTCTGCAGTGTTCTGTATTCCAGTCTCCTCCAAGTGAGGTGTTTTGGCTGAAGCAATTGCATGGAAAAGCCCCCCAGTACATACTTAAGGCTCCTCCCAATTCAGAGAGGGCTACGTTTTATAATGACTTTAAAGATGGCCGCTATCTAATAGAGAAGACCAGAGATGTCTTTAACCTGGAAATTAAACGTCTCAAACCGATGGACATGGGCACATATTACTGTGGAAAAATCCGACATAATCACATCGAGTTTGGTCAAGGAATTGAACTGTGCGTTAATGGTAAGTTGAAATGCCTTACTTAATGTTGATAATGACTGTTTTGTGATCATTTGTTTATCCTGTAATGTGCCTTGTGCATGCTACTCATGGCATCGATTGATTGATCGATACTGCTCATTAAGAAACTAAAGTTTATCCATTAATAGGCATGAATTAAAAAACTCTTAGCTATTGTGCAAGGTGTACTGTATGTTAGATCTCATTAAAAGACAAGTCTGAATGGGACATCAGAAGACTTCTCTTCTTTGTTTATTGAATTCTTTATTATTTTAATTTTTTAAGGTTTATTGTTTCAGCAAAGCATACAATTATTCACATATGTACATAAGTTGTATTTTATTTTAGTGTAGTGCCAAATGAGAAAGCTACTGTATTCTGTTGAGAAGGGGACTCAAAAAGGATAACAACAGCAACATTAATTTGTATAGCACATTTTCATACAATTAGCTCAAAGTGTCTTACAAAATGTCAAAGAAGCAGATATATGCAAAGAAAAACATTAAAATTAGAAAAGAAAAATAATGCATAAATAGTATACACAAAATAAATAATGCCCATTTACATAAGGTAGATATGATAAGAGGTCCGTGGTGCATACAGTTTTTAATTAAAGAATCGGGTCCTGGGACATGCAGGCTCCGATCTGGTGTGGGTGCGTGTGGGCGTGCGTTGCTCTGGGGTTGACTGGGGTGCAGATGCAAACAGATCAGTCAGATGCCTCATTCACAACTTGGAGAAGGCAGAATATCACACCTGCACCCAATCAGCCAGGATATAAGAGGAGCCAGCATGGCAGAAAGGCACATCCATGGCAAAGCGATGGGCGCTGAGCAGGCTCCTGTCAATCATGGAGAATCCACTGCATCCACTGAACAGGATGATCTCCAGACAGAGGAGCAGCTACAGCGAGAGACTGCTGTCACCGTCCTGCTCCACTCACAGACTGAGGAGACCCCACACTGTGCGACTCTTCAGTTCCACCCGGGGGGGGGTAAACATTAACATTATACAAAGTTATTGTCTGTCTGTTATACCTGCATTCTTATCACTCTTTAATTTAATATTGTTTTTTATCAGTATGCTGCTGCTGGAGTATGTGAATTTCCCCTTGGGATTAATAAAGTATATATCTATCTATCTATCAAAGTTTAAAGGAAAGAAGAGGGGTGGAGAGAAAGGCTGAAATGGGACTGAGTCGGTGCAGTTTGAGAGGGGAAGCAGGTGGAATGGGAAAGTGAGCCCTAGGCGAGGAGCGTAGGGCGAGGGGTTTGAGATTGGGCAAAGTGGGCTGCTCCTGCCGAGCATTCTTGAGCTCTTACGAAAGCCCAACAGACTGAGGTGCGGAAGGAGCAAAGCTTGGCATGGCGTCCTGCGAACATCATCGGACTAGCAACAGGGGCCCAAGCTGGAATAAGGGTGGTCTGCACCTGCTGTTGGATATCTCCTCATGCTGAGAAATCTATAAAAGGATAAGCCGGGACTTCATTGAATTTTAGAAGGAAGCACCGATGTTTGTGGCTTTAGGTGAAAATGTTGGCCCTTAATTTTAACCTAATTTTTTATGGGATATTTTAACTTCTATGTTCACCTGATTTGATGGATTATTTATAGATGGACAACTTCTTTTTGTGTTGCACCATTGAACACTGATGGTGTTTGTTAGGTTTTAATAAAAGCACTGGTCCACTTATACAGCAACCCCTTGCTGCATGTATGTGTCCTCATTTGCCTGGCTCATCTCAGTCTATGACTATCAATGGTTTGAAAAGGCTCCTGAAAGCAGCAGGAAGTATGGAGCTAACCTGGGCCATCACAATAGATTAGAAGAGGTATTACATAGATAACTGTTCTTTAAGAGACTAAATGTGAGTCCAATGATAAGTTCAGCTGCCCAGGGCAGAAATAAAAAGTAAAAAAAACAGAAAAAACAAAATCTGCAGGGGTTCCAGGCCAAAAGGCCCATGCTAGGCATAGACGATCTGAAGTCATTTTCTTTATTTTTTTTTAAGGTTTTCCCTTTTAAAATTCAACACAATGAGTATCATTGCAGGTTTAGGTATTCGCATTCATTCAAACATCATAGGTGTCTGCAGAGGACTTTAGTGGTGGCACAGAAGAACTAGAAAAGAAAACAGAGAAAAGCAAAGATTAAAATATGATTGCACATTCATTGAAGAGTATGATAATCATATGCATATCTAGTTTATTGTGGGTAGAACTAAATAGGATGCCCCTTTACATTAAATGTTCCTCATTGCAGTGGGCATACTTTGTAATTGCTTGATCACTACATGCACAACTACAGTGTAAGTAAGCATGTAACTATGTCCTTACTCCATAACGCGAGTAACAGGATAAGTATTTACACGTGATGGTGTGCTTCATCTATATCATTAGTGAGATTACACAGTAAAAATACTGTGTAGTTGTACAGTTAATGACAGAGACATTCTTAGGTAAATATACTAAACTACCTGTGTAAGCCCAACTATTGAAATCATCAGAAAAAAAAATTGAAATGTGGAGATGTCAGGTAGTTGAAACAAACTACTCTGGGCATCTCTCTCCTAGGAGGTTTCGCTTTGCCGACGTTGCTTGCCTTGCTTGTATATTAGTAGCAGGAAAAAAAGTAAAAGGGATACCGTTTTGCCGATGTGCTCTCCTCGCGTCTGTATTAGCCGCTAAGCGAGTGACTCTTTTTTCGGAGGTTTCGTTTTGCCGACGTGCTCGCCTCACTTGTGTTATTAGTGGCTAAGTGAGTTTTTTGTTTCCTCGGAGGTGGAGCCCTTACCCCCGACTCCACCTCTCACTTCCGGGCCGGACAGAAAGACACACACACTTCAACATGTAGAAGTTTATATATAAGAGATATTCATAACCTAAAAGGTTGTTAAGAAATGTTTCATTTTAACAGTCAAAAATATTCATAATGATTTTTTTTTTTAATTAGGTAGTATATCGAAGGAGTCTCTACCAATTTTTAAAGTTACAGAAGAAGGGCACATAGTCACCCTGAACTGCATCATAAACCAGGACATTTATGGAGAAGAGTTCAGAGTACTTTGGTTTCGTGAATCATTAGGGGAGTCATTGCAAAAAATCACAACCATCTCTGGAAATGGGACCATGAAACGTGACTGTGGATCTACAGAATGCATTGTCAAAAGCAGTCTCAACTACTTGGCTGCAGGAAAGTATTACTGTGGCGTAGTAATGTGTGGACGAGTTTTTATCAGCAATGAAACTAACTGGAATTTCACAGGTAACTACAACAAAAAGTGCATTTTAAATGAGGTGATTTGGAGGAGATAATTTTAACCCTCTGGGGTGTGTGGTCATGGCAAGTTCTCTTTTCATTTCAATAATATTACCACACTTAACTAACATATAACTTGTCCATAGCACATCCACATGTCTATTCTAGCTATTAATCCGTCCATTTTGTGAGCCAATTTATTCAGTTTTAGCTATTGGGGCTCAAGGCAAAAGGCCGATATAAAGCTTGGGCAATCCCCTACACACTAAATTCACTAATTAAATTAAATTCACTAAAACGGGCCAATCAATATACTCTGAGATGTGGAAAGAAACTGGAGTACCCACAGAAAATAAAGACAATCATGGGAAATTGTGTAGACTGCACATTGACTTTTCCAAACTCTGCAGCTTTGAGGTAACAAATCACTTTAAAGTGTACATAAGAACATAAGAAATGTGACAAATGAAAGGAGGCCATTCAGTCCATCAAGCCTGCTTGTTTAGCTAGTATCTAAGCTGTCTGGTTATCTCATCCAATTTGTTTGTCTATTAAGACATTGTTTCCATATATTCTTGTGTATTTTGGAGGTTTGGTCTTAAGAGGATTCACATTCAGACATTTATTTTACAGGCGAGTAGAGCCAACAGCAAAAAAAAAAACATATTTACCCCCATATAAATGTTTCTTTTTTTTTTTTTAATTAAGTCTTGTCATGTTTTAAACAAGTTTTACACATATCATCTAAGCAAGAATTTTATTTTTTCCAAGAGTATAGACTTTCAATAACCAAATCCAGTATTAAATACTTGCTGTATATAGAACTAGCATAAATTCTATATATGGCTGGCTTCCACTTCTTTTCGGAGATGTTAATTGAAAGGTTCTTTTCCCACCATTCCCTTGGATTGTTGAAGGGAAGATTCTTTTAAATGTTTTTGTATGTGTTTAAGATACTGTCTTGAGTCTTCAAGACTGACATTTATTGCCTCTGGAATATAAATGGGTGAGAGGCATGGAAAATTGGATAGATTTCATCTAACAAAATTTCTATTTTTAAAATAGTGGAAAAATTGTGTTGCTGGAAAGCTAAATCTGAAATGTAATTGTTCATCAAATGCAAACATGTTATCAAGTTCTAATTGTCCCAATCCCGCGTGTTTTCCATAAATTAAATACTGAGTAGGTGTGAAAATGTTGAAACGGGTGATTATCATGTAGAGGAGCAACAGATCAAAGCTTCTCTGCCTTGAAGTGCATCCTGAAAATGATTTCATATTCTGAATGATTGGTAGATGACTGAATTATTGGTATATTACAAAAATTAGTATTTGCTGGGGAACAAAGCAGAACACATAAAGAAGATGTAGTGCAAGATTTAATTTCCATTGCTGACCAGACTGGTATAAATTCATTAATTTGTGCCAATTACCAGGTCTTTATAGATTGTATAAATGGCGCCCATTAATAAAATTGAAAGTTAGTCAGTGCCATGTTACCTTCTGATTTAATTCTTTGTAGAGTCACCTTTTGAACAAATGAGCATTTCACATTTCAGATAAATTAGTTTATAATTGAGTCTAGTTTCTTAAAGAATGATTTGTGGATGTATATAGGGATGCTCTGAATTAGAAATAGAAGCTTGGGAAGGATGTTCATCTTGACATTATTGATTCCACCTGCTAAGGTGAGATGGAGGGCAGACCATCAGTTAATATTTTATTTGATTTTTACCATACTCTTACCAATATTGTGTTTATATTTACTTGGAATGTTTATCCCTAGATATTTTAACTGTTTTGATAGGGTGCAAATAGATGTCCAATCTAGTATGATGGGGTAGAGAGTTTATTAGAAAAGGTACACATTTACTCACATTTATTTTCAGTCTGAAATTCTGCTAATGCAGTGGTTCTCCAACTGTGGGGCGGGCCCTCCTAGGGGGGTGCGAAGATGTGAAAAAAAGAAAACAAGAATCAAAAATATGAAAAAGACATCTATTGAAACCAAAACAAATTAACTTAAAATACATTCTGATACTAGAAAAATAAATATAGAATTAGATAAATGTCGACAAAAGTTAAGCAGGTATAATAAAATATGCATCTGTGATATATCATTAAATAAAAAAGAACAAATTGGTATTAGTGGGCTCCTTTCATAAAAACATTATGGGGGCGTGATTAAAACTGTTATGAAAACTGGGGTCGCAAATACTTAAAGGTTGAGAAACGCTGTGCTAATGCATAAAGGACTAATGGTAAATATGTTAGTGGAGGTTCGGTGGCAACTGGGCGACAGTCAACTCGGCGAAAAGACACCTCGGTGGAAGACAACTCGGCGAAAAGACAACTCGGCGAAAGACAATTTGGCGAAGAAACAACTTGGCAAAATAAAACTCGGTTCAAAGAGATTTTTAAATTATATTTAAATGACATCATGATTTAAAATGTTGAAAATAAATTTATATAATTGATGAACAATTTTATTCTGCAGGTGGAACAAACTCTATTTTACATTATCTTCTGCAACCAAAATTGCTAATCCTTTATATAAATTGTATTGATTGTAATGTATGATAACTTTATTTAGAATACAAAAGGTGACCTGCGAGTATGGCTTAAGGAATATCTTTACTCTCAACGTATTGTGACTCTCATAAAGCAGGTGATTCTGTGGATTTTCTGGCACCCTACGTTGTCATTTAAATATCATTAAAACATCTCTTTGAACCCTAACTATTGCCTAACTGGTAAAGGTTGTCTTTTTGCCGAATTGTCTTTCACCAAGTTGTCTGTCGCTGAGTTGTCTTTTTGCCGAGTTGCCCCTGAACAATTAGTGGATCTGATATATATATTGCCATATCATGTGCATATAGTGATATTTCCTGTTTGAGTCATTTTCCCCTTTTATCTCAGATGCACTTTGACAATGAATAGCCAATGGCTCAATGGCTATTGAAAAAAACAATGGTGATAAAGGGCACTCTTGTTGTAAAACCGCATTCTAGTCTGAAGTAGTCTGAGTCTGTGCTACTAATATGAACTGATTCTTCTTGATTGGTATAAAGTAATTTTACCCCTGTAGATATACTTGAGGCAAATTTAAATGTGTGCAATATAGTGAATAGATGGTCCCAATCGGCTCTATCAAAAGCTTTTTCTGCAAACAAGGATGGTAAGATTTCTGGTGAGTTACATTTTGTGGGTGAGCATATTACACCAAAGGTTTGAGGCTTAGTGTCTTAGTAAATATCTAAATTCTTAGTTTTAATTAGTCTGGAGATTCCAACAAGTGACCCACTATGACCTACTTCACGACCTACTGCAACACACTACCTTTATAAGCAATAGCAACTCACATTCCGCTGGTAGCAGCCAACAACTCAAACATTGGTCACAACTTAGTGGTTAAGAAACACTGGACTATTGCATTGGTATCTTACTTAAATTTTGATTCCTATATTTCTGGAATAGTCCTCACCTCCATGTAACCCTATAATGAAAGAAGCAGGTTTAGGAAGTGGATTAATGGAGATTAAGGAGGGACAAGCAGCTAGGGCAAATTTCACATGGCACTGGATAAACCAGCCTTTTAATTTGTTTACCTCAAGGTAATGAGGTGTTCTTTATTTTGTCTTCAGCAGGCAATGACTTTTCTTCTGGGTTTGATCCAATTGTGCTTACTTTGGCCTTGAGTAACTTAGTCCTGCTCATTCTGCTTCTTGTTTTTGCGTTTAAGTGGATAAGTGGATGCCATCGATATGCAGGTGAGTTGTGAACATGTAGCAGCATTAGATATTTGTAAAATATTCAGTAGAAGCTCATATTTTGTGTGTTGTTCTATAAAATTTTATGGTATTTTCTGAACCTATTTCTGATCCCCACTGAGGAAAATACTGTCCTGGTAGCAGTGGGGCATGAAAAGACAAATAAACAATTAATACTGAGCCAATTCAATATAACAAGTTAGCCTAACATGCATGTCTTTGTGAAAACAGTATACAATAAAGACTGACAGCATGGAAAACATGCAAACTCCAGGAAGTCTGGAGATAAAATCTACAACTCAGCAGACAAAATCATAACTCAGTGTAACACCTAAACTTAAAAAAAAAACTTTAAATATATTAAATAAGTTAAACTGTTGCATTGGTTTACCATTTCCTATAATTTTTGGATACACTAGTTTCTTAATTTTTGTTTTTAACTTCCCTACAAGATCTGAGTACATGTTGTACATGGTTTTTTGTTCCTCAAGGAATAAGAGTTTTAGATCTATTTATTATGACACATTTACGCCCATTTTGTCGACCACGTTTCATCTCCCTATCCTGTACATTTTAATTTCTTAATGTCTTGCTTTTAGTCAGTACAACTAGAAACACACCAGAATTAGAGTAAGTCCCCCAAATTCAAAGTCTTTAGAATCAATGTAATGATTCACTTCATGAGCTAACAGCAGTGACAGATCTGTTATGAAACTAATAAAACTTAAGAGCCCCTAATCCTGGAGGGAACCCTTTAATTCACATTGCTTACAAATTCGAATGTTTATTGTAAGAGAATATTTTTTAAATAATAACATAGTCTAATTCAGTACATCAATTTCAATCAAAATCTGAGACATAATGGTTACAAAAAAAATAATTATGGTGATTTGTCATGGAAAAACCCCATTATATAAGATGACAGTGGTTAGCCGGACCTTGGTGCTGGTTGTGAAGGGACCCCTTAACAGTTCAAGCTTCAGGGCCTCAGAAATGCAGGTAGAAGTACATAATGAATAAGAATAGTTGTGTCTAATGTTTAAAATATTAAAATGTGTGCTTCAATTTAAATGTTTAAATTCTCAATATTTTCAATTGTGATAGAAATGTATCATTTTTTCTCCCTCTGATAGAGGTCCATAGAGGGACAGATCCCTAGTAAAGGATCAAAAATCAAAAACAACATCAAATTATTAATCACTGATCTTGAAATAGTCTAAAACTATACTCCATGCGCTTATGTCTGAAATTTGTCATTTTCAACCTTCTAGATGTGGCTCTTCAATGGCTAGGACCACCAGTAAAGAGTCCAATATCAAAACACAGGGAGTTTGCCCTGGTAAATATCATATTTGTGGTCAGCAACCTCAAATTAGAATGAAAAAGACACTCAACAGGCAAATATTATTATAAGTTTTGCGAAAAGGAGTAACTTTGGCACCTTGTGTAGGGTGTAATTTCCTGGACAAAATACAATCTAAAAATGAGGGTTGTTCTGATCTAGAGGACTAAAATCAAGATGATTCCAATGGTATATCATATGTGGGTTTTTTCTTGTACTACTGATTTCAATGTGTTCCATCAGTAATTGCTTCCTAGCTTTTGCGGTAGCCGCTACTCTGAGCTCTTCCCTGGTTAGTAGAATTATTAAAGTATTTTTCTGATTTACATTTTAACTTTGTTCTTCTTGTTTGTGAAATGGCCTAATGATTTCTGGCCTGTGTTTTGGGTTCTTGTTTGACATCTGCCCGTTTTTGGATATTGCACTTTTTGGTTTGGTTCTTAAATGTAATGCTCTCTTAATTCTTATATCTTATGAAAAGATGCCAATGCACTGTTTGATGTATCCACATATTGGATTAAAGTCTTAACCTATTTACTTGGGTATTGTTTGCATCAGAAATTAGGGAAATGCTTTGATTAGATTAGATTAGATAAAATTTATGAATTCCAAGGAAAAATGTAGAAACAACAAAAAAAACAAGAACAATTAAGACAGCCAATCAATCAAACAATCATAAGTAAGTAAATAAATAAATGTATATTGTGCACATATTTCAAAATTAACCAAACAAGTACATTGGGAGGAAGCACTGAATTGCCTGATAGCAGTGGGAAGAAAAGACCCCCAAAGGTGCTTCTTAGCACTGCATGGTGGAATGAATCTGTGTCTAAAAGTGTTCCAAGATAGAGACTTCTGTAGGGGATGGAGGGAATTCTTTATGATGGCATCCTGTTTTCCACAACTGCTTCCATTGTGTCCAGGAGTCGCCCTGTGATGGAGCAGGCTGCCCTTATAGTTTGTTCAGGCATTGTGCTTCTTTTGAGCTCAGGTTGCTTCCCCAGGAGAACACAGCATAGATCACCACACTGGCTACTATGGACTGGTAGAAGATTTCCAGCAGTTTGCTGCACACATCAAAAGACCTGAGTCTTCTTATCAAGTCCAGTCTGCACTGGATCTTCTTGTACACCATCACTGTCCTATTAGACCAGTCCAGTTTATTGCTTATGAGGACCCCAGGTACTTGTAGCTTTACATCACTTCCACGTCCTCCCGCTGAACATTGACTTGTCTCCGAGGCTCCTTGGCATACTGAAAGTTCTCCTCCAGCTCTTTTGTCGTTGTTGTTGTTGAATTGTAGGTTGTTGTCCCTGCACCACATGACAAAGTCCTCCATAACCTTCCTGTACTCTCTCATCTCCATTATTCATGCAGACTATGATGGAGGAGCCATCTGAAAATTTCTGTAAATGACAGGCGCTGGTTTTTTGCTGCAAGTCTGTTGCTTAGAGGGGTACACAGGGAGGGTGACAGATCAGTTCCCTAAGATGTTCCAATATTACACACTACCATTTCTGACACACAGCCTCACGGTGCTGTCTGTTGGACAGGAAGTCCATCTTCCAGAGCTTTCATTTCCCAGTGTTTGTTTCACTGCTTGCATTTCCATATAAATAAAGCTACTACAGATTGTATTACAAAGATAAACTGGCAAATATTCTCTTCCTCTGTCTTTACTTTGTCTCTGCATGGACTGATACAATCTCTTATTAATGTGCCCACAGGTAATGCTGATGAAACAATTTCTGGAGGAAACCAGCACCACTCAAATGTCAAAGCAGATCAGCCTGAGGTATTGTGAATATTAACTGACGTTAAGCATTTGTCTTTATGTCATTTCATTCCAGGCCTAATTGTAAATTGGTCTGTTTATTACTATAATCTGGTTACAAGTGATATTACTTACAGTGACTACTGTTGACGAGAAAGAATAATATCATTATGTTATATAAAAAGGAAAGAAAACCAAGTGCAAATATCATGCAAGAAAAAAACATAAGGAGAAATGCCCTGAGTCATGCTTTTGGAAAAAAAAATAAATAAGTAATGCAGTATTTAGGAAGTGTATCAGAATAGGGACTTCACAAAATATGAGAAAACAGAGTAACACCATTTACAAAGACTATTATCTTTCTCAAGTTTATGGGCTTACTTAATAGCCAAATGATCTCAATGGATATCTCAATTTTAAAAGCCTTCATGATCTCAACTTCAGCTACATGGTAGTTTGTTCCAGATTCATGCAATCCTTTAGCTGCAGAAGTGCTTCCTGGATATATCTTCAGTGCTTGTCCTCTTAATTTTCTCCTTTAGAAAATCTTTTCTTGTTTAACTTTCTTAGGTCAGATTTATTAATGGCTTTGAGAATTTTTAAAACCTGGATTAGATCACCACATAGCCTTTTCTGTTCAATACGAAAGATACTTAGTTCCCTTAGTCTGGCCGTTTATTCCAGAAATGGACTTGGCCACTTTGCTCTGCATGGTTTCTAGAGGTGCTGTGTGTTTCTTTGCACTTTACTGGGCCTATGAAAAGTATTCACATTTCATTGTTGCACAACAATGAATCACAATGTATTTGATTTCACTTTTTCTGATACTGATCAACAGAAAAAGACTCTTTAATGTCAAAGTGAAAACTGATCTCTACAAAGTGGTCTAAATTAATTACAAATTTTAAACAGTGAACAAATTACGGCCATCTAATGTATGTTATGGCAAAAATGTGCCTCGCCTCAGGCAGCATTATTTAACATGGCAGCCCTGCCTAAAACCCTTTGTTTGAAGAAGTGTTTCCTGGATTGCATCATCAATGGTCTTTCTCTTCAATTTGATCGACTTATTTGAGTACATGATTCACTGAATATGAGGTGGGACCCAAAAATGACGAGAATTTTTTTCTGGAGGCTGGAGGGGTGTTAGTTCTGACCTTTGCTGCTAGGCGCGTGTACCCCCTGCATCATTTGGCCAAGTGGCATCCTTGAAGTGCTCAAGCGATTATGTGATGCGGTGCAGAGAAAATGACCCGAATTGTGGCAGTCAGGCGAGTGGCTTCTGCATCACGACAACACAGCATTGAGTGTGCGGCAGTTTCCCATGAAAAACGGGATGACAACGGTTTCTCCCCCTGGACCTTGCACCCTGCGATTTTTTCTTATTTCCAAGAATGAGGAGGGACCTTAAAGGAAAGAGTTTGTCAGGATGTAGAGGAGGTCAAGAAGCAAATGACAGAGGCACTGAAGGCTATCAATTTGCAAGAGTTTCATAATAGTTTTGAACAATGAAAAAAAGTGGTGGGACAAGTGTATTGCGTCTCAGGGAGAGTATTTTGAAGGTGATTCAATTTTGGAAGTTTTCTGATAAATATTTGATTTTTTTTTTTTTTAATCCTCGTTATTTTTGGGTGCCTCCTCATAAATGAAGAGACTTTGCTGAATCACTTGATAAATGGCTTTGAGAATTTTTAAGACCTGGATTGGCCCTTCATTGAGCCATGTTTACTCTGAACTAAAGAGGTTTCATTTTCTTACAGTAGGACAGCGTTTTTCAACCTTTAAGTATTCGCGACCTGAGTTTTCATGACAGTATTAATCGCAGCCCCCTAACGTTTTTTTGAAACACTAATAAAACGTATTCCTATATATTTTGCTGCTAATACACCACTACAGGTTTTATTATACCTACTTAACTTTTATCGACATTTATCTAACTCTATATTTATTTTTCTAGTATCAGAATGCAGTTTAAGTTAATTTGTTTTGGTTTCAATAGATGTATTTTTCATATTTTCGATTCTTGTTTTCTTTTTTTCACATCTTTGTGCCCCCTTTTTTGTTACTTTGCGCCCCCAGGTTGAGAACCGCCACAGTAGGACAAAACCTTTTTGCCCAAAGAATGAAATGGAATGAGTGGCGCAGTGGGTAGCGCTGCTGCCTCGCAGTTAGGAGACCCGGGTTCGCTTCCCGGGTCTTTCCTGCGTGGAGTTTGCATGTTGTCTGTGTGGGTTTCCTCCGGGTGCTACAGTTTCCTCCCATAGTCCAAAGACATGCAGGTTAGGTGGATTGGCGATTCTAAATTGTCCTGTGGTGGTTTGGCACCCTGCCCGGGATTGGTTCCTGCCCTGTGTTGGCTTGGATTGGCTCCAGCAGACCCCCGTGACCCTGTGTTCGGATTCAACGGGTTGGAAAATGGATGGATGGATAAAATGGAATGGCATGTCAGATTATTATTGAGGGTGAGCTTCTGGTTATAATGGAGAGAGCATGCAGAACACAGCTCAGTAGGAATAGGGACAGTAAACAGGACTGTGATAAGTATATAGCACAATATACACAAATCTATACACTACTTTTGATTTATTTTTGTTTTACAGGTCCCTGAAATAAACTATGCCTCTTTGAGCCTCAGTCCAAGAAAGGGAAAACCGAAAGCAAACAAAGGAGACACAACCTACGCAACTATTAGGTATCAGCAATGCCAATGACGCCTCTGCTGAGATTGGACAAACACGGCACAAATGCAGAATATTAAGTGACTCTGAGGAGTTTAAATCAACTTACAGTACAGTTGCTGTTGCATTGTGGACCTTTCATAATTATTGTCTTTGTTTTTTATCTGTGTGTGTGTAAGTATATGAACAAAATATGAATTTGGCTATATTGTATTCTGTGCATTAAAATCTCTCTGTATTTTAATTGTTAAAAATGACTTAAAATATTTGTATCTGTAATATAAACCCATCTATATTATGTAAAAAAGAACAAAATGTCCTGCACAGACACAAACTGGGTCAAAGTGTTGTGCGTGAGGCAGCATTACTAAACAATACTTACTTCATGGAAGACCCAGATTCTGAAATAAATAAATAAAGGATTCCACTTAATTGAATTTTATTTAGGTTTCCTTCCAAAGCTGTACGTAGTGTTGTATTGCTACGATTCTAAAGTACTTTACCACATGCTCATCACCTCTGGGATGGACCACTGCAGTTATCTTTTTAATGTCTTCCTAGATGACACGTCTTCAGGCTACAACAAATCCGCTGTCATCGGAGTCCTGACTCAAAGTGCACCGAGTGACCCAATCGCCCTTCAGTTTATTCCAATATCGGATTCTCTTCATCTCTTTTACTGACTTATAAAGTTGAATGTTCCAAAACTACAGAATACTTGCCTTTGCTGCTTTAACCTTTTTTCTGTCTTTTCAACACTACTGTTCTAAAGTTTCCTCATTGAGCTTGCTTTGCTCTATTTGAGAACTCTTGAAGCGGCACCAGCTCATCATATGGTAGACTGACACACATCCACACTTACTCAAAGGGGGGCCGAATTTGAGTTGCCAATTAAACTAGCCCTGTGGATGAATTGGGAAAACAGAATTGATGGTACTCCTTATCGTTTTACCCATTGAATATTGAAGCAGTTAAAGATAGTATTGAGGAGCTATCTGACATACATAAACTACAGCAGAGAGCAGGGTTTGGTGGTCCCCCATGGAATTGCAAAACCTAGGCTGAAATTACACTTGTTTGCTTTAAATATGGGTTGGTTGTGAGGCCAAGTACTGCTATGCACAGGTATGCACACGGTACTCATAAAGGCAGAACAAGGAGTGAGTACGGACCAGTTCAGACACTGACGTAACCTATACACCTCTAATGGGGACTAAGATTATAGTCAGGAAAGAAGAGGAATGAGCTGAGTTAAGGACAGTACGAAAGGCATTTGTTTTCTAAAACTTCCTTTGTTAATGTTCTTGTACTGAAGTTTCACCTCATTATCATGTATTTGTATAATCTGGGATTTTATGATAATTGTTTGTACAATGTCTGTAAAAGATGAGTCTGAACTGGTTGCTCAAAAAATGATAGCAGACTGCTGAAGAGTTTATAGTTTAACAGCTTCTGTTTCTGGATGCAAGCTTGGCAGGGATTCTCAACGTCGGTCCTGGGGACCCCCTGTGGCTGCGGGTTTTTGTTCCAAACAGCTTCCGTTTTTAATTGGAATCCTGGGCTAATTAAGTGAACTGTTATTTCCCAGACTAGTGTTTTGGGAACACTATAAAAATGAGAAAACTAAGTTTGGTTAAAAAATATATATATACTGTATATATATATTAAATGTACTAGGCAGTTATATAGAAATAATGTATTTTTTTTTCTTTTTAGCAATATATCCATCTTGATTTTCATTCTACTTTTCCAAGTGTTCTAACTGTTTAATTAATACATTATTTACTAATTAGTTAGTCTGACGCTAAAGTAATTGCAGCCTTTCATGATTCAGTGTCATTTGCCTGGGTGTCTGCTCTGCTTGTTTTTAATTGTCATTAATAAGATACAATGAAGGAAGCAAACTGCACAGAGAAAGGGTGAAATATAATGAAAGCAACAAAAGGGAGTTAAGATTTTTTTTTCCCCTTTAACAACAACATTTATTTATATAGCACATTTTCATACAAAAAAGTAGCTCAAAGTGCTTTACATAATGAAGAAAAATAAAAGACAAAATAAGAAATTAAAATAAGACAACATTAGTTAACATAGAAAAAGAGTAAGGTCCGATGGCCAGGGAGGACAGAAAAAACAAAAAAAACTCCAGACGGCTGGAGAAAAAAATAAAATCTGCAGGGGTTCCAAGCCACAAGACCGCCCAGTCCCCTCTGGGCATTCTGCCTAACATAAATGAAAATGAAATAGTCCTCTTTGTATTTAAAATCTATTAGTTAATCTATAATTTAAATCTATAGCAAAAGCAGAAATATTTCTAAATGTAAAAATTATGCCTCTGTGCTTTGTTAATGTACAATAAGAGAAGAGAAAAAAAAAATACAGGCTAATTAATTGCGATTAGTTGTCACTGATTATAAACCTGGTTGGAACAAAAACCTGAAGCCACAGTGAGTCTCCAGGACCGACTTTGAGAACCCCTGCTTTAGAGGGTCTCTAGCTCTCTAGTTGGAATAAGTTCTTTTGTAATTGCGGCGTTTTAAGTAACCTGAAACTATATAGATATAATGTAAAAAAAAGTCGATATCCCTTCCATAGTGATACGGCGGTAAAAATCACATAAGAGAAAATAACTTAGCTTTCTTTAATGACGATTTACGCGGCATTACAGATAAGGAAGCCATGACAACACTTTGTGTATAGTTTGTCATTTTCGTCGCTGCACTGAAAGGATTTTCAGGACGGATGACGTTATCACCCATCAGTCCATCGGCTTCAAAGTATTTGGCTGCTGTCCAAGCCTTTTATACTGGTTCCTCCACGTGCAGGCCCCCACGTCGGCAAATAGTCCATTTCCAAAAAAGGAAAGAAGATTTTGTGCTGACTTTTAACAGAGGACAAAATAGTATACACCTGTCTTTAGGCTGAGTATACATTCCTCCAGCTGTCTTTGTCTATCTTGTCCTATGCTTGGCCCAGCAATTCTAAATGCTGAGAGCCCCTGTGTGCTAACTTTGGCCTGGCCTGTAAATGTGAGTGGACTTATAAAATACTTTTTGTACAGAGCACAGTGACATTAAACGTATATTCTGATTACACTTGTACAAACCTTTCCTGACTGGTGTGAGCGCTGAAGTCGGAAAACAACGGAAGAACTTAAACCCAATTTAAGTAAAAATTATTTCTTTATTCTTGATTCTTGGTGAGTTAGAGAGAATGTGAAACTGCCTCTTCCTAACTCAGCCAACTGATTTGGATTTTGGCAGAATACCTAAAGTAAAAACGTTCTCTCTTTTATATCCTAGAAAAGAAAAAAAACCTTAGCAGTTCATTTTGAGGTTATACATCGCTTAAGGTTAAATCTTAATTTATGGCATACTGGAGTATCCTAAAACATAGAACAAACAGCCATTTGCATTCCTAAGGAATACACCCTTCTAATTATGCACACTTAGAACCAATTTAAACATTCTTACAGTTCATTACATTAGTTATAAAGAGCTTACATTCTTCACAGGGTCTTCTGTTAGTATCAGAGGTCAGCATTTCTTATAAATGATAAAAATTAGTCCCTTAATGCTGTGCACACAGCCCAACTCCTTTTTTGCATAAATGAGGAACAAATCATATAGCTCCCTGCAGCATGAGCAACTCAAAACACAGTCCTTGATATCTGTGAGTTAAATAATAATGTTTTCTCTTCCTCACTGGTTTTAGAAACGACATCTTTGAGAGAGACACGGTTGCTTCTGCCATAATTTGTAAGCACCACTACTGAGTATGTTCTACTTCTGACTGGTTTTAGATGTGTTGTGTCCGGCATTTTCACACACATATTTACGAGGTGTGATCAAAAAGTGCGGTAAATGTTGATACAGAGCACCATCCAAGAGCAACGGCAAACGGTTCAATGCAAGGTCTGACATGTCCATCCGAGAGCTGAGTTTGTGACAAGTCAGTCGTTTGTGAGCCACTGTTGAGTTCAAGTGTGTTGTTCAAGTTTGTCGTTAATAATGGATATCGAGCAACGCATTAACATGAAATTTGGTTTCAAATTGCAAGAAGCTCAGGAAACCCATCAGATGTTAAAATCAGTTTATAGTGACACTGCACCGACAGTTAAGTCTGTTTACAATTGTTTTCATCGATTTTGTAATGGATCTGACTTGATTGAAGGCGAGAAAAGATCAGGACGTCCTTCAACATCAATAATCGAGGAAAATGGTGAAACGGTTTCATTCTTCATCATGACAACGCTCCTTCTCACACATCCCTTCTAGTACGACAATTTCTGTCAATTATAAACATTATGCTGTGTCCACATCCATCTTATTCGCCCAATCTGGCACCGTGCGACTTCTGGCTGTTCCTAAAATTGAAAATGAACATGAAAGGCAAACGATTTCAATCCATTGAGGACATCCAGGCAGCCAGGACAGCCCAACTAAAGACACTCTCGAAAGAAAACTTCCAGAACTGCTTCACAAAGTGGCAGATGCGTTGGGATAAGTGTATTCAAAGTGAAGGAGAGTATTTTGAGGGTTATTAGTAGTTGGAAATCTTTGACTGCAATAAACATTCACCGTATTTTTTGATCAAACCTCGTACATATATGAGCCCCGGGGGAGGTCTGGAGGACAAGAGTGGTAGGATTTTAGCAAGTGACTACAAGATTAAACACAGTCTGAACACTGACACACATTTAGAATGTGTTTCTAATCTTCATCTGCTTATATAACTGTAACTACAAGATGATCCAGTTTGTATGTGCTATATTACACTTAAGAGTTTATTCTGTGACTTATGTTTATTTTATGTTTTATTGTTATTTTTCATGTCATCATGTTACTACCATTGGTTTTGTTTATTTTCAAATAACTGTGTACAGTGATACCCCAAGAGGCAGGGCCAACCTGACATTACCAATCCGGAGTTCTCCCTCGGGCTATTTTAGAGTTTTGGGAAGAGGATCTCAAGAGTGGTGTATTGGGTCCCCCTCATAAATGAAGAGATTTTGCTGGAACAATTTATAAATGCCTTTAAGAATTTTAAAGACCTGGATTTGATCTTCATGTAGCCGTGTTTACTTCGAACTAAAGAGGTTTTATTTTCTTACAGTAGGACAAAACCTTTTTGCCCAAAGAATGAAATGGAATGTCACGTCAGGTTATTTTCTGTAAGCATGTAAGTACTGCAATTACTTTTTTTTTTTTTTTTGCTCTGGTTATTGGATTTCGACTTTGGATCATTGTTTGAGATTTTGCTTGAATAGGCGACTCCTATTTGATTTTTTTTTAGTTTTTATTGTTATACTTTCTATTGTGAATAAACACTCTTAATTTTAAAGATTGATTTGAATCTTGTCTCTTCAAGACAGATTTTTATTTAGGTTTCTCTCCCTTGAAGACTTCATTAAGATATTTAGGGACTTTAAAGGCATTTTTAAACTTTTTAAGAGAAAAACCCTATGTATGCTAAATCTGGCTAGTAGATTTTGGGGTCAGACTGTTAAGGTAGAGGCCTATTCTGGGTATGTTAGGGAAGGCTACCTTTTGATGGATCTTTGTCTGGGACCCAGTATCATAACAATATGGTGTGGATTGTCATATTTTCCTTCTTTCATTTATGGCACTAGTTGTTTGAATAATACTCAAAGTTTACTGTAAGACTTAATCAAGCTAACTTTTCTGTTTATATATGTTTTGCTCTATTCATCTGCCGAGGGCTGGGAAACCCTGGGTCAGCTGGGTTAATTAGGATAATGGTGAGAGGTCTCAATCAGGAAGACTACAGGTTGTAGTCATATTTTTGTTATGGTACAGCTAGCATTAAAGCCCTGGTTTAGGTTTATATTTATGTTCAGTGTATTTGTTTATTTTTTTGTCATTGTTTATTATGATTTAATGTTCCATTTGTCTTGTTTCCTATTCCCTTTTATACAAAGTAATACTTTTCTTTGATTATTTCATTTAAATCTATATTACCTCTAGATATCACACTATGTAGTGTTCTACTATGTCCGTTGTACTTTGTGGGTGCAGCCCCAGGAGGTGGGGCCACCCTGCTGTCCCCAGTAAATGATCTCCCCCAGCCATAATGTACCAAAGCTGGGAGCAGATCTTTTAGTAGTCCAATGAAATGTGTATGTATCTGTGAGATTTTTTTTTTCTTGGTTCTGATTATGGTTTTAGATATGTGGATCATGCTTTGAGGCCTTTTCACCTAGGACTGGCTTTCAGTCAACTCCTTTTTGCCTTTTTAACATTGCCTTTGTGAGTCGTTTTGAGATTTTCTGAATAAACATGTCATTTATAAAGATTCTGCTCTGAGATTTGTCTTTTCTAGGTTTTACAGCTCCTTTCCCTGGTAAGGCTTTTTGTTTATTTTACAGATATATGGACATTATGTTTGGTAACTTGGAATTCAGTTGCTGCTTTTTGGGCCTTGTAGGCCAAATCCTCCCTGTGGGTCAGATGGTCAGACTCCTTGGTGTAGGGCCAATCTTAGGCAGGCAAAAGCCTATAAAACATTTGGTGCTGCTAGGAGGGTATTTGATTTTGTAGAAAGATAAGCCAACATCTTTTGGATGAGGGAGGAAGACTAAAGAAACCATATGAGAGAATTTGTGGAAAGAACTTCATAGAGACAGTGACCAGGGCAGGACTTACCGAGGAACTCTGGAGCGGTAAGATAACACTAACTATTCAAGCAACATGATTGTCTTTTCCAATATAAACTTAAACTGACTAGAATTTTGGCTACTTTTCATTTTACTTTCATCATTTGTAAAATTTGGAGCTCTCATATATAATATATTACTTTTTTCCTACTTTGGTATGAAACTTAAGTAAAAAAAAAAAAAACATATATAAATATATATATATATATATATATATATATATATATATATAGTGACCTGTGAGTCCCTGTCTTGCACCCCAAAACACGAGGCTGAGTTGCAGTACTTTAGCAAAACCAGCTTTATTCAGCTTGAAACAGGTTATCTACAGCTATACACAGACACAACAACCAGGCAGGGTTGTGGCAAGTCATAACATTCCCTGCATTTAGAATGTTCCTTGCATCACCCAACGACGACAAGCACTTATAGTGTGAACGCGATCAACTCTGATTTTCTTCTGCGGCGAGCCGCTGCAGCACTGTGAGCCAGCGGTTGCCCCAGCAGCGGATAAGGAGTCTTCTATAGATGCTGCAATCTCACTTCGGGACGTTGTTTGGCAAAACAGTTTTGAAACCTCACTATATATATACACTTTATTCAATAAGGCCAATGATAAAAACAGATTGAAAAAGGACTTCATCGTGAATTTAGTAACAAATGTAATTCAGTCAGGTCCATAAATATTTGGACAGAGACAACTTTTTTCTAATTTGGTTCTGTACATTACCACAATGAATTTTAAATGAAACAACTCAGATGCAGTTGAAGTGCAGACTTTCAGCTTTAATTCAGTGGGTTGAACAAAAAGATTACATAAAAATGTGAGGCAACTTAAGTATTTTTTTAACACAATCCCTTCATTTCAAGTAATTGGACAAATTAAATAACTGGAAATAAAATGTTCATTTCTAATACTTGGTTGAAAACCCTTTGCTGGCAATGCCAGCCTGAAGTCTTGAACTCATGGACATCACCACATGCTGGGTTTCCTCCTTTTTAATGCTCTGCCAGGCCTTTACTGCAGCGGCTTTCAGTTGCTGTTTGTTAGTGGACCTTTCTGTCCAAAGTTTAGTCTTCAACAAGTGAAATGCATGCTCAATTGGGTTAAGATTGGTGACTGACTTGGCCATTCAAGAATTTTCCACTTCTTTGCTTTAATAAACTCCTGGGTTGCTTTGGCTGTATGTTTTGGGTCATTGTCCATCTGTATCATGAAACCCAATTAATTTGACTGCATTTAGCTGGATTTGAGCAGACAGTATGTCTCTGAACACCTCAGAATTCATTCGGCTGCTTCTGTCCTGTGTCACATCATCAATAAAACTAGTGTCCCAGTGCCACTGGCAGCTATGCACGCCCAAGCCATCACACTGCCTCCACCGTGTTTTACAGATGATATGGTATGCTTTGGATTATGAGCTGTTCCACTCCATACTTTTTTCTTGACATCATTCTGGTAGAGGTTGATCTTGGTTTTATCTGTCCAAAGAATATTTTTCCAGAACTGTGCTGGCTTTTTTAGATGTTCTTTAGCAAAGTCCAATCTAGCACTTCTATTCTTGAGGCTTATGAGTGGCTTGCACCTTGCAGTGCACCCTCTGTATTTACTTTCATGCAGTCTTCTCTTTATAGTAGACTTGGATATCGATATGCCTACCAAGCCCTGGAGAGTGTTGTTCACTTGGTTGGCTGTGGTGAAGGGGTTTCTCTTCACCATGGAAATGATTCTGTGATCATCCACCACTGTTGTCTTCCATGGACGTCCAGGTCTTTTTGCGTTGTTGAGTTCACCAGTGCTTGCTTTCTTTCTCAGGATGTACCAAACTGTAGATTTTGCCACTCGTATTATTGTAGCAATTTCTTGGATGGGTCTTTTCTGTTTTCACAGCTTAAGGATGGCTTCTTTCACCTGCATGGAGAGCTCCTTTGACCGCATGTTGTCTGTTCACAGCAAAATCTTCCACATGCAAGCACCACACCTCGAATCAACTCCAGGCCTTTTATCTGCTTAATTGATAATGACATAACGACGGACTTGAACACACCTGCCCGTGAAATAGCCTTTGAGTCAATTGTCCAATTACTTTTGAGCCCCTGAAATAAAGGGATTGTGTTAAAAAAATACTTTAGTTGCCTCACATTTTTATTCAATCGTTTTGTTCAACCCACTGAATTAAAGCTGAAAGTCTGCACTTCAACTGCATCTGAGTTGTTTCATTTAAAATTTGTTTGAAACAAGTTGTCTCTGTCCAAATATTTATAGACCTAACCGTATAAAAAAAGTGTTTAAATATGCTAGTAATGTAATGGCATGGTTGTAACTTTTGATCCAACAAACTCAAAAATGGAGTGCAGACCCCCAGGCCTGTCCTCTTTACAGGTCTAGACCCACAGAACAGGCCTCTCCATAGGAAGCCTGGCCCCATACTCAAAAGCAGTCTTGACTGGCCTGCATAGACTCAAAAATGAAGCTAAGGCTTTTAAATGACAGAGTTCAAAGATGCACTTTAAGGAGGAGTGGGGAAGCCAGTTGAAAATTCTGGTCCTTATGACAAATAAAAACAAAAATGTTTTAGATTTCATGATATTAAAGAATTCAGAAACAAAAATGGCAAGACAATGAAAATAGTTTTAACCAAAAAGGCTCTAGTTCTAGTCTCTGAATGTCCTCTTTAAATAATTGGGTAGTTCTCAAACTGTTTTTCTTGACGGGTTATTCTGTTCCAATATCACTAAAGGGGCAACTGCTGTTGAACCAGTTGGGGGCTGGATGGCCGAGGGTTATATATGTTGGAAACTTTTACAAGCCTTTTATTCTTTGGTCCTGGAAATATAAAAATTATTATTTGCATTTATATAGCACTGTTTTCACTACGCAAAGCATGTTGAGTAGTGAGAAAAATGCTATATAAATGCAAATAATAGCCACTTCCATCACCACCAACCCTAACCCTAACCCTAACCCTAACCCTAACCCTAACCTGAATGATGTTAACTCTTTCAGGGCTGATGTCGACTTTTGTCAAAATTCAGGAGCAGAGGACAGCAAATCAGCTGTAAACTGCAACAAAACTCACATTTACGTTTTACTTTGACTCTCTTTGCTAGAAGAAAAGTTACATAGCTTTGTTGATTGAACCTTGATTCCCTAAGCATGCATGAGTAGCAAAGAGCAAAGAACTTCTAAAATGGTACTGAAATCTGGCGAGAGACCAAAGCGAATGTGTAAAACAAAATACTCCATGGACGTTTTATGTAATTTTGTTGAATAGGACTCTGACTTGTCGGACTCTGAGTATGATGCAAGTGATCTGGAGATGGATATCAAAAGCGAAAGTGAGCTACCAGCATCATCTGATCGGTCCTCAGCTGATTGTGGTGCTGAACACTTTTTTGTAGCTGATGCGCCTGCAGAAGCGTTTGCCTGGTAGGACCACCACTTATGATGTCCAGAGGTACAAGCCAGATTGCGTCACACTGCGACCACCACCACCCACCTGCTGTCCGAAGACAGCCAGGCAGCTGGTCCACAGTGCATTCCTGCTGTCCATCGACGTGCCCCCACACAGCCACTGCCGCCAGAGATGCTGAACATATGCCAACAGCAGCCACAGCACATAGCAACAGATATTTTATGTTGACTTATGTGTGAAACCATTGCTATGTGTGCTTTTCAGAAAACTGAGTTTTTTGGAAAAAATATTCAGCCCTCAAAGAGTTAAGGCAGCCATGTTTCTGCCAGTATGCTCACCACACATTAGCTGTAAGGTGGTGTGAAGTGGTAAAAGAGAGCTAACCAATTAGAAACAAGGGATGATCGGAAGCCACAATGGCTAGGCCATGATAAGCAATTTAGCCTGGACATCGGAATATACCTTGCTCTTTACAAAGGATACTCAGGGATCCTTTATGACCACAGAGAGTCAGGACCAAAGGATGGCACCATTTTTACAGCACAGTGTCCAGGTCACTGAACTGGGGCACTGGGATTCATATTCTGACCGTAGGGTAAGTGCCCCCTGGCCTCTCCATCACCTCTTCCAGCAGCAACCCAATTTTCTCTTAGATGGTCTCCAATTCAAGTGCTTGCTGGGCCTGAACATACTTAGCTTCTGGTCGATGACATGTTCTGAATCTCAAGTCGTATGCCCGCAGACCTGTACCTGTAAACCCTCCCTGTAGTTGTTCTGGGCCCTTCCTTATTATTTCCTTCTTTTTTCTCTTTATATTCACTGTTCCTCAAAACGTTAAGGCTTCAGACTTTCTTTTAAATACTTCATTACTAAAAAAAGTGGATACAAATGAGCACCAAAATTGCTGTTTCCTCAGCAGAACCCTTCCATCTGTCATGAGTGACAGGATCAGATCCTGCAAGGTTTCCTCTTCCATTGACCTCAGAGGAGTAACACTTGTTACAGCAGGTGGAAGAAGAGGCTGAAATGACTGAGAGAGAGAGAGAGAGAGAGATTGTTGCTGCAGCTGATGATTAAGTGAGAGTGCACCACCTAGTGGCAACATATTGGACTCAGCCAGGGGAAATCCTGCTTCACATGGTGCAGCGGCAATGCTCTTGTGGAGGTTAATGCAGGAGGAGCATTTATAAAAAGAGAGTCATGACCAGGAAGCGCACTAGTTATAAGGATAATTGACTCTCAGAAAGAGCCTTTACTGATACTATATGGGTGACTTAACAGGAATGCAGGTAAGTACAAATGCTCTCTTTTACTATCTCTAAAGGAAACATTATTCTACAATATAAACCAAAAAAATAAAATGAGACACAATGATTATGTAATCACACACTTAGGATCTGTATTATTTAGGTTTTCTAACGGTGCGATCCCCACCTGTGACTCTGGGTTCACAATGCTAATAGCACTTTCAACTAAAGAGTCTTTAAGTCTATTGCACTTGGAAGAAGTCTTGGAACTTTTAGCCTGATTCCTACAAATGATCAGAATAAAATGCTGTCTAACATTTTGAAGCAGCACTAATTCTCCTTATATGATTTTTGATTTGATATACCTTGTTAATCCCCCAGGGGAAATTATCTTTCGCATGACCTTTGGGGATCAGGGCGCAGGGTCAGCCATTGTAATATATGTTGGTAAATAATAAAAGCACTGTTCAGAAATACACTTTAATCTTTTCTAGAATTATATTATGTGCACACATACTTATCAATGAAAGCCTAGTCACACTTTAGTTCAGGTATCCATTATAAAACAGCTATTAAGACTATCAATATGTTGTTAGATATGCTATTTACAATAATGAAGTATTGCTAAAAAATAGCAAAGCTTTTGAAATAGGCTGCTGACTGTTTTCATTGTTTTATATCGTGCTAAAAGGGATACTAATACAATTTATAAAATGCAGATTATTAAATATGATTAATAACTTGTGACAGTTTGATAATTATAGTGTTGCAGAAAGCAAATAACTAACATTTACAAAAGACATCACCTGTGCAGTCTGTCACTATGGCTGAAAAAAGTGCAGCTACTGTGGGAATACATCCTGCATTGTAAGGAGGGCTGCAGACCACTGGCACTTACATCTTACATCATGAAGACCTCCAAAAGGCTGCTCCACAGCTATATGAGTCCTCTCATGAAAGACAAATTCAGCTCACTGCACTTTGCTTATTGAACAAAAGAATGGAGGGGAAGATGCAATGATCTGTCTGCTCCTCAAGTCTGGATAAAGCTGGCGGCACTGAGAGGATGATGTGCTTTGATGTCTCCAGTGTCTTCCATATCATCCAGCCATGTTTGTTATGGGGTATCCTCTGGATTATGCAAGTGGATGAGGCTGTGGTGTCCTGGATAATGGACTGTCTGTCAGTCAGACTGCAGTTTGTAAGACTCGAGGACTGTGTGAACAACACTGCAGCACCACAAGGAGCAGGCCTGTCTGATTTACTCTTCACTTTGTACACCTCCAGCTTTAAATATAACAGCAGGTCATGTCATTTGCAAACATTCTCAAGTGATTTTGGACTAATGGGGTATATTAACAAGAGTAATGAGACAGAGCATCGGAGTCAGGTGGAGAACTTTGAATATTGTCTGCAACTTAACATCAGCAAAACCAAGGAACTGCTTATTGACTTTCACTGCAATAAAGAGCCTCTGTGTCCGGTCACTATTGAAGGAGCGGCTGTGGAGGTGGCGCACTGCTGCAGGTACTTAGAGGTCCACATTAACAACAGGTTGGACTGGTCTTGGAACACAGAGGAACTGTATAAGAAAGGGAAGAGCAGGCTCTTTTTTCCATAGGAGATTGTGTTCCATGAATGTGGAAAATGACATCCTTCACATCTTCTACAACTCTGTGATGGCCAGTGTAAGTTTCAATGCTGTGGTGTGTTGGGCTGGTAACATCACCTCAAGAGAGGCCCACAGAATCAATAAACTCATTAAAAGGGCAGTCTCAGTTATAGGATGCACTATGGACCCCAAAGGAGGTCATAGCAAAAGACAGAAAGAAATCAAAACTGAGTGCCATTATGAACAATGCTGCACAACCTCTCTCTGGCACACCAACACTAAGGACTTTCAGTAAAGGAATTATTCAGCAAAAGTGTGTCAAGAAACGCTAAAGGGGGTCCTTTATAGCAACAGCAATACACCTGCATAAGGCTTCACTGGAACTGTCTATCTATCTATCTATCTATCTATCTATCTATCTATCTATCTATCTATCTATCTATCTATCTATCTATCTATCTCTTATTCAATCTTTTACACCTACCTATTTATGATATAGTGCATTTCCTATTTATCTATCTAAGGAATTGAAGAGAATTGCAAATCACAGATAGCAAAAACAATTCAAATCAATTGAGAACCAGCTGACAGTTGCAGTTATTTCAGGTATAGTAGGTTTGTTTTCAGCGCAGTGAAAGCAGGTTGGATAATGGATGGATGGATGGATGGATGGATGGATGGACAAGCACACTATGTAGGGTTGATTTCTGTCTTGAACCTGATATCTCCAGGCTCCTCAAAGTTTAGTGCAGAAAACAGATGGATGCTTATGTGTTGCTCTCTTTTTTGATAGGATATTACCAAAGGTCTCCGTGGCTCTGTGGGTTCCTAAGAGTGGCGTAAGTCGAGTCTTGTTTCTTTTGTCTTGGTTTGCCTTTGTTATGACTCAGGTTCAAAGCAGCGTAGCTTACTTCCACGATCTACAAAAACAAAAAAAGCAAATATATATGAATTCATTTTTTATGTTGCTGATACTCAGTTTTGCTCAACTACTTGGCTTCTTGTGTGAACATCATTGTTTATTTGCCTATTTTTTATGCCACAAAGAAAAAGTAATGAAAAGAACTCGGCTTGTTAATTACAGTTATCACTTACAATTTGCAGGGTTAGGGGTTCAGGACCCCCGCAACTGTCAATTTTTGCAAATACATTTTGGGCCCATGATTGCTGTATATTCGAGGTTTATTGTACTTAATAAGATGCAAAAAGCAAATCATGTGTGTGAGGCTGGCTGCTGAGACAAAGTATGTAGTTCATCAGATCTTTAGTAAACTAACTTTTTACAAAATTTAGCTTATTATAATACAATTATGTGTATATTTAGGGTAGGAAATAATGGAAATGATTAATATTACACATACAAAACAAAATAAATTCATACAAACACACAAAATGATAAACACTCACGACACAGTCCAGTTTCGCAGATAATGGTGGTGAAGTTATAAAATGAAATCCCCTCTGAAAATTATGTAAAGTCTTAGGGACCTACCATGATGCTGATGTAAGTGAAGATTTGTAGAAAAAGTCACTTCCAACCATGACGAAATCACATGAACAAGCGGGCACAAGACAAGAACATAAATCCACAGAAAACTAATATGTCATCGTAATCCAGTTGTGCAGTGAACCACTGAAACAAAAAGACACCACCGACTGGTATCATGCTTCGTATGTTAAAGCTAGTGCCGACATCTTGTTTTACCCAGCAGCCCACGTGACAATCGCCAAAGCTACCCAATGACGCTGTACTCTTACTGTAGGATTGCTCGGATTTGCTGGTCATTTAAGTAGCACTGCTACAGTATTGTCTGCAGTTTTTAGCAAAAGATTGCAAAACTCGTAAGATAATTTTCATTTATTTATTGAAGGTCAAACCCGCACACAGGCAGATCCACAAATTGTAAACCGACAAATTGCAAGGGCCAACCTGTATAATAAAAGCATAAAGTAATACAGTAATACTTTGAGATACGAGTTTAATTCGTTCCGTGACCGAGCTCGTAAGTCAAAATGCTCTTATCTCAAATCAATTTTCCCCATTGAAATTAATTGAAATGAGATTAATTTGTGCCAGCCCCCAAAAAACCACCCCAATTTTTTGTTAAATGTTTTCAACATAAGAAAAATCTATTTATAATGAACAAATATTGTATACAAACAAAATAAAACCTAAAACATAAAAGAGAATCTAAAGACATAAACAGATGTCGGTGGAGCCGATTAGCGTATTGTCATTTTTTTTTCTTTCACTTCACTTTTGCTAAACTTAATTTTCTTCTTCACTAGTTTTTTTGTTTTTTGCCACGCTTTCCTCACTTTCATTCTCAAAGTGTTTCAATAGAAACCTGTCCAAGGAGCTTTGTTTGTACTCCCCTTTCGAATGTTTCTGAAATGAGTTAGGCAAATGTCATTAAATAGCGCCGCTGCACGATCAGTTGTAACTTTTTCAGGGTGTTTCTTTTCTTTAAAGATCCAAACTTTTTCCCATATTGCAAACACTTCATTTATCGCTCTTTAACAGGTAACCTCCTCTGCGATACCAAACTCCTGCAGAACATCTGTACGTTGCTGCGTCTGTAGTTCCATCAACTCCTCCGTCGTCAGTTCCTTGGAATGAGCGGCGACAAGCTCTTTGATGGCTCGTATTTCGAATTTTGGCTCGTAACTCAAGGCAAAAAATCGACCTAGTGACCGCTCGTATCTCAAAAAACTTGTATGTTTTGCCGCTCGTATCTCAAGGTACCACTGTAATCACAATTAATTATATTATAGCATTGAAAGTGCAGCTCACAGACAGCGTACAGCCACTTCAGCCACCATCAATCTCACATCTACGTGGATAATGCAATGGTATGCTCACCACAACAGAATGCTGAAAGGGTGAGGGAGATAGATAGCCAAGAAGATACAGGTGAAGATTAGGGGTCCAGGATGACCAGGCCATGGCAGGCAATTTAGACAGGATATCAGGGAACACCCTACTCTTTTTGCAAGGGATCTTTGATGACCACGGATAGTCAGGTACTCGGTTTAACGTCTCAACCAAAGGACCGCACCAATTTTAACAGCACAATGCCCCTGTCACTGCACTGGGTCCATGGGGTCCACACACAGACCACAGGGTAAGCACCACCTGAAGTCCTCACCAACAGCCCTGTCAGCAGCAGCCGGGCCCAAACATGCTTAGCTTCAGATGGATTGCCTGTTCTGAAATGCGGGTGGCATCTTTAAAATGTACTACAAGAAAGCATCTTGAACATACGAGCGACGTTCAAAAACTAATAAAATAATTACATTACTTTTCTACATAATCACCTTCATTTGTGAAGCAGTGTCGTACCAACTTTTTAATGCCCAATTACTACTCCTCCCGCCTTCATCGTTTCCAACGAAAATATAAAAGTGTGGAAAATTTGTGAACGCCCCTCGTATCTCTAAAAGTACAATTATTGTTTAGCAAGCTGAAAAAAGGCTGGCAGAGGGTTAGGAAGATCCAGAGTGCAAGGTTTCAAAATACTAAGCAAGAGTGTGAGACTGCAATAGGAGTCAAATGAAACCGAATGCCCCTGCCAATGCCAAGACAGAGTGGGAGGTGGGGAGCACATGCTGATAACAAGTTGTCATACCCACCACACAATGAACCAGCCGCACTGGCACCCGAGAGCAGTGGGCGACAACTCAGCACCACACAGGAATAGTGGGGGGTTTTGACAATGGTTGGAAGGTATAATAATAATTATAATTCATTTTATTTATAAGGCACTTTACATTAGTAGTAAATCTCAAAGTGCTACATAAAAAATTTAACAAAGACAAAACAAGATAAAAATAGAGATAACACAACAATAATTAGTGGCATTCTTGTTGATATACTTTCCTAAATGGAAACGTTTTTAACTGTTTTTTAAAAGAGCCCACAATCTGCTGAGTTCTCAGATTCTCTGGTTGGCCATTCCAGAGCCGTGGAGCAGCGACTGCAAAGGCTCGGTCACCCATTGTACGAAGTTTGGTCATAGGTGGGTGAAGGCGGTAGGTATTTGTAAAACAGAGGTTTCTTGTAGTAGATTGTAACCAGGCTCAGTTCTAGAGGCGAAGAGGCCATCATGCCATTTAATTTCAGCCGCCCCCTCACCCTATAATACCTTCACTCGTTTTCTAAACCAGTGTATTTAAAATTAAAAATTTTTCACAATTTCCTTAATGTCAAAAAAATAAAGAAAATTTCTTTGTAGGTAGAAGAAAACTTGACTTACGCATTTAACGAATTGACGACAAGTTTAATTAATTCGTCAGTAAAATTCCGATTAACACTACAAAAACTTTTGATTGATGTGCTGCGTACTTGAGCTGCCACAATCCACGTGTTGTGACTTGCCGGTTTTTCTTTGAAGCACGTTACCGACATCCGACGGGTAAAGACGAGCCCCGCGCCGAGCCTGCGTTTTGTTGAGCGTGGCCGCCTTCTATGTTCGGCCTCCTTCGTGCATGCACCCTTTGCACAACCGGCAGAATCGGGCCTGATTGTAACATAAGGAGTTCCTTAAGATATTGGGGAGCATTTCCATGGGTACACTGATGAGTGAGCAGACAGAGTTTGTACTCAATACGGAGATGAATAGGGAGCTAATGAAGTGACTGAAAGATTGGTGAAATATGCTCATATTTCCACACCCTCATCAGGATCCTTGCAGCACTATTTTGAATTTGTTGGCGCTTTTGAAGGCTCTTGTTGGATATCCCGATGAGGTGTGCATTACAATAATCCAGCCTGGAGGAGACAAAGGCATGAACCAGCTTTTCAGCATCACAAGGGGAGAGGCAAGGGTGGGGTTTGGCTCTGTTTCAAAGATGAAGGAATGCAATTTTACAGAGGTGATGGACATGTGTATCAAATGACATATGGGAGTCTAACTTGACACCCAAATTTGTAACAGAGGGGGAGAAAGTAATGGCCATGACAAGAAAAGGAAATACAATTTACGGTGGGACGAAGTACCAATTAAAAGAGCTTCAGTTTTGGTGCTGTTCAGCTTAAGGAAGCTTAAGGTATATATATTTTTCTAGGTTATTATTATTTTTTTTTTAACTCAAGCACTTATTAGATTGGCTAATTCAGAGATGAAAAGCCATGGAAAACTATAAAAAGATCCCAAAGTTTCACCCTGTGAAGAATCTGCGATTCCACACCTCAGTCCAGCTTAATGAAGTACAGACTCCTTGGCAAAATCAGCTAAAGCAAATCCAGACCTGAAGTCTTTGCAGTCCATTTGGCTTCTTTTGTTTTGCAGAAGAGTTATAAGCAATTAGCATTAAAATAAAACAGCAGTAAAGTACAGTCATTTATTTTATTTTTTACTTTGCCATGCTCAGTTGCAGCTTGCTTGGTTACTGTCAGAAAACAACCTTTTTATAGGAGGTTTGGTGCCCTCTGGTGGAAATAATGATATTGTCTTAAGTGCTGAATTACACTCACCTAAAGGATTATTAGGAACACCTGTTCAATTTCTCATTAATGCAATTATCTAATCAACCAATCACATGGCAGTTGCTTCAATGCATTTAGGGGTGTGGTCCTAGTCAAGACAATCTCCTGAACTCCAAACTGAATGTCAGAATGGGAAAGAAAGGTGATTTAAGCAATTTTGAGCGTGGCATGGCTGTTGGTGCCAGACGGGCCGGTCTGAGTATTTCACAATCTGCTCAGTTACTGGGATTTTCACGCACAACCATTTCTAGGGTTTACAAAGAATGGTGTGAAAAGGGAAAAACATCCAGTATGCGGCAGTCCTGTGGGCGAAAATGCCTTGTTGATGCTAGAGGTCAGAGGAGAATGGGCCAACTGATTCAAGCTGATAGAAGAGCAACTTTGACTGAAATAACCACTCGTTACAACCGAGGTATGCAGCAAAGCATTTGTGAAGCCACAACACGCACAACCTTGAGGCGGATGGGCTACAACAGCAGAAGACCCCACCGGGTACCACTCATCTCCACTACAAATAGGAAAAAGAGGCTACAATTTGCACGAGCTCACCAAAATTGGACAGTTGAAGACTGGAAAAATGTTGCCTGGTCTGATGAGTCTCGATTTCTGTTGAGACATTCAAATGGTAGAGTCAGAATTTGGCGTAAACAGAATGAGAACATGGATCCATCATGCCTTGTTACCACTGTGCAGGCTGGTGGTGGTGGTGTAATGGTGTGGGGGATGTTTTCTTGGCACACTTTAGGCCCCTTAGTGCCAATTGGGCATCGTTTAAATGCTATGGGCTACCTGAGCATTGTTTCTGACCATGTCCATCCCTTCATGACCACCATGTACCCATCCTCTGATGGCTACTTCCAGCAGGATAATGCACCATGTCACAAAGCTCGAATCATTTCAAATTGGTTTCTTGAACATGACAATGAGTTCACTGTACTAAAATGGCCCCCACAGTCACCAGATCTCAACCCAATAGAGCATCTTTGGGATGTGGTGGAACGGGAGCTTCGTGCCCTGGATGTGCATCCCACAAATCTCCATCAACTGCAAGATGCTATCCTATCAATATGGGCCAACATTTCTAAAGAATGCTTTCAGCACCTTGTTGAATCAATGCCACGTAGAATTAAGGCAGTTCTGAAGGCGAAAGGGGGTCAAACACCGTATTAGTATGGTGTTCCTAATAATCCTTTAGGTGAGTGTAGATACAATGTATGTCGTGGATTTACTTTTTGTATAAGACAGAGAGAGAGGTTAGGAGCACTCGCTGAAACAGCGCATTGCCACACCGACCACATGACAAACTAACTCAGGATCCCAGATTAGGACCCCAGTGTAGCCATGCGATGGGTGACACCCCAGCAACACACTAGTTCAGATGGAATGGAATCAGTGTGAGGTTTTTTTTATTGTGGCTGGAGTGCCAATTCCGCCACAAACCCCCAGGTTTTTCCCTGCAGGTTGGAAGGCCTACATGCAGGGCTGGATGCAGATTAACGTCATACCCAGGACGGAGCAACTGCAGGTTAAGGGCCTTTCTCAAGGGCCCCCGTCGAAGCTCACTTGTAAATCACGGGGCAGATTTTACAAAAGAGACCACTCGTGATTTAACTGGGGCATGGGTCTCAAGGATGTTCTGGAGCCCAGTGTTGTAATAATCGACCAATTCATTGATGGAAGAAAGGTGTGGAGCAATAGAAATGTTCTTAATGTCAGCATTCAAATTAGTCAAATGTATTTTTTTTCAAGTTCCTGAAGCGGATACGGGTGGTGCAGTGGGTAGCGCTGCTGCCTCACAGTTTGGAGACCTGGGTTCGCTTCCCGGGTCCTCCCTGCATGGAGTTTGCATGTTCTCCGCGTGGGTTTCCTTCGAGTGCTCCGGTTTCCTCCCAAAGGCATGCAGGTTAGGTGCATTGGAGTTCCTAAATTGTCGTGTGTGTACCCTGTGGTGGGCTGGCACCCGGCCTGGGGTTTTTTTCCTGCCTTGTGTCCTGTGTTGGCTGGGATTGGCTCCAGCAGACCCTCGTGACCCTGTAGTAAGGATATAGCAGGTTGGATGATGGATGGATGGATGATAAAGGAAGCTTTCTGTCTTTGAAGAAGTCAAATGCAGGCTCCATCTATAGGTGAAAATAAAGGATGACCCTGTATATAACAATAGCTCCGCAACAACGATCTCCATGAATAGGATGGATGAGGTTGTTGGCTCTATCACAACTTCTCTAATGTTCTAATACCCAAATATGACCAGTTTAGAATTGTCAATTATATTAACCAGTTCTTCTTTGAGGATGACGAAGGAAACTCACATAGGTATAGGGAGAATGTTCAGACTCAACACAAACAACAAACTCAGGATGCTTAATCTGTGAGACAGAAGAACTTAATGCTGTGTCACCCTGCACAAAATAATTTCTCTAAAAACAAAAAGGAAATTGCAAACAAGATCGTACAAAAAAAAAAAGCCATCTATATCTTATAAAGTTAGACTTGAAATAAACATATGTTTAGTTTAAATAGTTTCATTTAAAGTAGTCTGAACCAAACCAAATCATTTTTCCATTCATGTTATTATTATTTTAAACTTTATTTGAAATGAATACCTCTGTGCTTTCTTGATTCGTGATTGAGTTCTGTTGGACTGTTGCAGTTGTTCCATCAGCATTACCTGTGGATAAAGTCATCAGATTAAAGAAGAGTTTAACAGGTTTCAAAGATGGCGTGATGGCACACTTGTATTGCCTCACAGCTTTTAGCCTGAGCTTGAACTTTGGACAAATCACCACCTGTTTAAAGTTCTGTGGTCCTGTGGATTTGCTCCAGATGCTCCATTTATTTTCCTCCCATATTCTAAAGGTTTTGATTGGCTTTGATTCTCTATGAGTGAATATGGCAGTGGAGAGTTTTCCCTGAAGCGGCCTGGTATTTCATCTAGGGTTTGTTTACTCCATCCATTAGCTGTGGGAAATAGGTAACTCCTCACACTCTGCTGATTTAGAGTTGCCAGTTAACCTACCAACATATTTCTGAATGGTGAGATGAGACCAGAGCCCTCCGGGGAAGAAGAACATCCACTCCTCACAGGAGTTGCCCCAGACAGGAACAGATCTGGGATTGAAGAACCGTGAGGCAGCAATGCCAACTGCTGAATCTTTGTGGTGTCTTAAAATATCTTTAAATGTAAGTAAACTGGCTACCTACCTCCAGTGGTAGACCCCTCCTAAGTAAATAAAGACTCCTCACTTTAGACCTCCACCTGCAGGACCCCAAATGACATCACAGGGTCCTGTGGCTGCAGCAGCCACAGAGGGAACTGGTGCTGGGGGTCTGCAGATAGACCCTTGCACAATGTAAAATGAAAAGGATGGCAGTGATTAAAAAATAAATACAAATTTTTGCCAGTGTGTCATTATAAATGGTGTCACCAGCAAGAAATTAGCTCAGGTGGCAGACCACTCAGTTAAGCATCCTCACTGCTGGCTGATGGATTCAGGGGGCAGAGTACATCCATCTTAGCCAACTCAGCTAATGGATACCAGTCAGGTCCTCCCTGTGTGGAGTTTGCATGTTCTCCCCGTGTCTGCGTGGGTTTCCTCCCACAGTCCAAAGACATGCAGGTTAGGTGCATTGGCGATCCTAAATTTTCCCTACTGTGTGTGTGTGTATGTGTGTGTGTGCCCTGCGGTGGGCTGGCGTCCTGCCCGGGGTTTGTTTCCTGCCTTGCACCCTGTGTTGGCTGGGATTGGCTCCAGCAGACCCCAGTGACCCTGTAGTAAGGATATAGCGGGTTGGATAATGGATGGATTGATGGATGGATGGATGGATGGATGAAATATGTTCTTAACTGATAAAGGAAGCTTTCTGTCTTTGAAGAAGGCACATGTGGGCTCCACCTATAGGTGAAAATAAAGGACGACCCTGTTGGATACCAGTCAAGCTTCTGACTGCATAGTTGTCTCCCCATTTCAGGCCAGTGGATTGAAAATGGGTATACAAGGAATTACAAGAAGAAGAAGCAATCACTTTGGAGTGTTTGATTTGTACGTTAAACAAAAATGTTAAACTGGATGTTTAAATTACCATTACTTTAGCATTTGCTATAATGAAACACTGGGAAATATAAAGAAAAATATAACATGATGGAAATACTGTATTTCTTTCTTTCTTTCTCACCTGCATATTGGCGGCATTGGCTGTTCCTCTGGATTGCACATATTAAAACTAAGATCAATAGGACAATGTTGCTCAGGGCCAAAATGAGCACCATTGGGCGAATGATGAACGAAGAATGTTGACCTGTTGAAGACATGATTGAGATTAATGATTAGTGAAATGAGTCAGTTAGTCAGTCATTACCCAACCTGCTATATCCTAACACAGGGTCACGGGGGTCTGCTGGAGCCAATCCCAGCCAGTACAGGGTGCAAGGCAGGAACAAATCCCCGGGCAGGATGCCAGCCCACCGCAGCACACACACAAAACACACACCAAGCACATACTAGGGACAATTTAGGGTCGCCAATGCACCTAACCTGCATGTCTGTGGACTGTTGGAGGAGACCGGAGCACCCGGAGGAAACCCACGCAGACACGGGGAGAACATTGAGAGGTCCTTTCATCGGATTGGCTGCCCCAGCACTGTTTGAGCTGTGGATTGGCCAAATGGGGGAGGCAGCTTGGAGGAGGTCTCCAGGATTCTAAACAAATCCAAATCATATTATGTGATGTCATCCACTGTTAAATTCTGCTTAGTACTTCTAAAATTTTTATTTTTATACTGTATTGAAGTTCTTGTTCTGTTCTGTGTATTGTATTTTATTGTATTGTATTGTATTGACCCCCTTTTTTTTGACACCCACTGCATGCCCAACCTACCTGGAAAGGGGTCTCTCTCTGAACTGCCTTTCCCGAGGTTTCTTCCATTTTTTCCCTACTCAGTTTTTTTTTTTTTGGGAGTTTTTCCTTGTCTTCTTAGAGTGTCAAGGCTGGGGGGCTGTCAAGAGGCAGGGCCTGTTAAAGCCCTCGTGTGATTTTGGGCTATACCAAAATAAATTGTATTGTATTGTAACATGCAAACTCCACGCAGAGAGGACCCGGGAAGCGAACCCAGGTCTCCTAACTGCGAGGCAGCAGAGCTACCCACTGCGTCACCATGCTGCCCTGAGTGAAATGATTCATGTACAATTGAATTTGCAGCAAATTCAATGATTCACTTTCCAAAAAATTTGCTAAATAAATTATGTTTTGCTTCCAATGAAATTTGTGCAGTTTACACAGGAAGAAAGATGTTTTGTTTCTGTCTGGAAGTATTAAAATTATGGCATTTAAATAAATTTCTTAAGTGAAAAAAATGGAAAAACATAAAACAAAACATCAACCGAAGTGTGCACATCCTCAACTTAGATAAGGTGGTTGCTGGTTGCTAGGTAACTGGGGTGGGCTTCCCAGGGATGAGTTTTCTTGTGTAGAGAAACCACAGCAATATGGACAATAGTGCATATGGGGGTGTCTTTATATAGAAAATAGGCAACATGTCACAGTTATAAAAAACGCACTCCACCCCTCTGTGGCAAAGTGAATGAGAGGTATAAATAGAATTCATTTTACCAGTGTGGTGTGGAATTTACATAGCTGAGAAAGAGAACACAGGTAAACAAGAAAATGTGATCAACGCTTTAGGATCCAGTATTCTTTCTTTTCCACCAAAAAAAAACAAAAAACTGTTCAGTGAATTTCATGTTTTACAATTGCAAAATGACCAACAAAGTGAATTTCAGGGAGTTATCACACGTAGTTCATTTGATTTATTTATTTTTTCTAATCTTTCCTCAAAAGTTCAGTTTGTGTAGGTAGATGTGAACACGCCAGTCACACTCTATCGCAGAGCAAAATAAGTGTACTTTGACTCTTTGGAAAGGGTGGTCTCAGTACAGAACCAGGCATGTTCACATGAGGCAATCTAATTATGTGAATGTAGTATGGTGGGTCCACAGCTCAGATTGAAAAGGCCAGTTTTTTAAATAGATAATCAGCACACTCGCGGCTTAAAGAGGGGGCATGGTAGCGTGGCCAGAGCGGGCGCTTTGTGATTGCGGGCGGTCCTCGCTTAAGTGCACAGGTAAGGAGTCGTCCGCATCCGTAATTGATGCCAGGAGCTGCTAATCACCACACCTGATCCACGTCCCCATTATATATAATAGGAAAGCTAGTGTGGAGAAGGAAATAAAATGAAAAAGAGAACGGAGGTTTAGGGAGGGAGGGAGGGAGCGAGCGCAGACTCGCAGATGTATGCAGACAGCTGGGAGAGGCGAGTCCTAGCGGGGTGTCTGGCCGACACCCGGGGGCCGACGGTAGTGGTCGCTCCTGCTGAGCACTTGAGAGGAGCAGGGGTGACCAGGAGAAGGTTGGCTCACTGCAGCGAAGGCAGTGGTAGTCGGAGATTTGGAGTGGAACCCCAGCGTGAGCATCTTGGCCACTGTGGGAAGCCAAATCAGGTCTGGCGGAGGGCTGAACGAAGCCAGGGATCGGGAGGCCACCAGACCAGCCAAGTGAAGAAGGTCAGCTGCAGGTTGGGTGACTAGGTAGCCTGGATGGGAGAAGCAGGGGAGTCGCCAGCAGAAAGAAGGCACCGGGCTTTGTTTTTAAAAGGACTGCTTCCAGCCATTGTTTTTAACCTTGTTTTTAAAGGATCTCTTTATATGATTTTTAACCTCCACGTTTTCCACTAGTTTTTAATAGATTATTTATGCAATGACTTTGAGATGCACTGCACTTTATTTTGGACATTGTGAGTTTGGTTGTGTAAATAAAAGCACTTTTGCACTTTTTGCACCATCCCCTTTTTTTGCGATGTCTTCACTGATCATCTCATCTGGTTACATTACCAACGGTGTCAGGTTCAAGAGCTCCTAAAATGGAGACGGGAGCCTGGAGCAGAACCTGCATCTTCACAGTGGAGCACTGCACTGTAGTAGTCAGGTGTAAATTCACTTGTCATTTGGTTGATCAAAACACACACACACACCGTTAAAGAGACAGTGAGAATGAAATAGTAGGGCCCTGTGAGACAAATGCTTAAACCCCCTAATCCTACACCACGCACGCAGGCGGGGTGATTTTTTTCAGTGCGAGTGCAATTCAAATTTGGAGGAGGCTGTAAATCCAAAGTTATTAATGAATATTCACACAAGTAATGACAGTGGCCATGTGATTTGAGAAACTAAATTAAGGTTCTGTTTATATGATGGCTGCTGGAGAGTAAATATGCAACATCACATAGTGTATTTTTCTAAGAAGGTCTTGTAAATAGACTTTGGTATAAGTAATCAACCACCCCCCAGTTGACAGATAACATTCTCAAACTGTAAATTCACTGTTTTGTATCCAAACGTTCCATACTTTGCTGTCCAGAGTCCCAGCTCCAGCTTTCTACCTACAGGTTTGGTAGTGATGATTCCACTAAAAGCAAAGAGGGTAATGGTGTGCCATTTACAACTTCACCGAGACCAGAAAAGATAGTAGAGCTGGCTCTGTGTGGGTGTCTGCATGAGTGTACCCTGCAGTGGGCTAACTACAGGTCCAGGACGTTTGCACAGCTTTGATGAAGTAGAAAAAGTGGCTACAGACAATATACTCAAACAGAGTTTTTCTCAACACTGGGTCATAAGTGGGTCGTGGACTGCTGTCGGTGGGTTATGAGATGCTATTGTTTATAATGATAGGAGGTCGCGAGTGTGTTGTCGCCAATCTCTCCTCCGATGATCCTTCTTGATTCCCCCACCACCACTCTGATGATCAAGTTTGACTTACAAAGGGGGACCCCACCATCAGTGTGTCACGGACACTTATATGGAAAGAAAGAAAAATGGGTTACAGCCACAAAAAAGTTGAGAAACACTGTTCAAACATATTTTAGAAAGAAAACATTGGAACGCATAGTTTGTAATGCATTTTAGCAATGTAAAATATTTTCTCTCTTGCATGTGTATTGTGAGAGAATAATCTGGAGGTAACAGTAGTTAAGTATTTTGGTTTGCAGTGCATATTGAAATATAAAAGCATTTGTTTTAAGTGTCATGAAGAGAGCTCCTGAAATAGTTAACTAAATGTACTAAGAGGAAGGTTGATGTAATACACAAAATGTACCAGTAAATAATTAAGAAATCAGCAGATGTCATGTAAATAACGAGATTGGAAAGTTGTCACATACACAGAAATTTCAAGGATAATAGCTAAATCTGAAAGATATATGAAGAATAAGAGTATGGTAAAATAGACTTTTAGTTATTAAGTTATCTGGGCGTGTAAACCAACGAACCAATCAGACTAAATGTCAGGTGATGTGTGATTAATCAACACTATCATGTAAATTCAATTGTTTATCAAATGGACCTCTGTCCTTATTATTCTGATCATTTTGTAGCAGATTGCTGTGATGAATGCTCCCTCTCTGGCATTTGCTGAAGAGACAATTAAAGCCACAATGGACAAGTTTTCTCCTGCCTGGTTTCTGACTCAAAGAGGTTTTATCAAACTTGTCCTAGTAGAGGATAAGTTTATTTCTTTAATTAATATGTTAATTTCTACCACAGTATTTTTTTAGTGCTGACAGTACACATAGCAGTAGTGTGGATTGATCTGAAAAATCAGAAGCCTTCCAATGTGGCTCTGAAAACTAAGGGAACACCCTGCTATCATATCAAAATAATTACAATTCAATTCTTATCAACTCAGATCAATTTTAGTAATCCTACATCAGTTTATCATTTCAGTGTGATACATCCATCCATCTATTCATCCATACATTATCCAACCCGCTATATTCTAACTACAGGGTCACAGGGGTCTGCTGGCGCCAATCCCAGCCAGCACAGGGTGCAAGGCAAGAAACAAACCCTGGGCAGGGCGCCAGCCCACCGCAGAGTGTGATATATAATACCTACAAATATAACATAAAAACCACAAAATCAGAAATACATTTAAATATGATCATTACGAGAGTCACCTGAAAGATGAAGCGTTGTTCCGTTGCTGATAAAGACTCCGGCACACATCGCTACAGCACAGTAGAATGTTCCAGCTTGCAGAGTGCTGACGTTATGTTTGTGAACAATATATACATATTTTGCTGATTCGTTGTCCACTCTTAGAGACTTGTTCACAATATCATGTGAAATTCCTTGAAGAAGCTCTCCTGTGTTCTGCCAAAACCAATAAACGCTGTGATCGTCACCATACACGTCTCGCTTTACAGTGCAACTCAGCATCATATTGTGCCCATCGAGGGCCAGCTTGAGGATTGGGGGCTCATTTGTTCTGTGTTCTGTGGCAGTACCTGATTGAAAAAAGAAATATATACATATACTAGACAGTAACGGCGCACTGCACGATAATGTGCAGTGAATACATTTGACTTGACCATACTCCTTGCACCCTTGACCTTCATCGACCATATATGTGTTCAATGATTTAAGATATGAAAAGGTAGGGGAAGTGACAGTGAAGGTGGTAGGGAATGAGAACGGCACCCATACACTTGTGCCGCACGACCCCCCCTGCTGCCCACTGCCGAGGGTTGATTCTACAATAAAATAAAATAAAAATAAAGAATAATAATTCAAAAACTCTTCGCTTTTAATATAAAGCTATAGTGCAGTATTTTAGCATAGTATATATGTACCAAATTTCAGACTTTGATTTTTGACCTTGACCCTCCTGGACTGACGATTGACCTTGGAGGCCAATCGTCACCCTGAAAGTGGACAGTAGAGATCATGTGGTACACATGTACCAAATTTCAGGTCAATCGGTCAAACGGTTTGTGAGCTACAGGTGATTTAAAATCCTGGACAGACAAACAGACAGCCACGGTAGCGTATTATATGAGACGATATTAGGATATAGCTGGTCGGGAAAATGACTGACTCTGTGTGTGTATTGATTTCTGTTACATTTAATTCAAATTCAGGTTCTTATTTTTTTATGCTAACAGTAGAAATTTCCCTGCACTGTTTTGAGTCATTTGAAAATTTCACACTTCTCCTAGAAAAATGAAAAAGAAAAACAATAATTTTACATCACTTTGTAATTAAGAATAAACAGTGCCCTCCTTCATGTTTTTGACGCATTTTTTTCCTTGATTTCCCTCTCTGCCCCACAGTTTGAAAATACAAATCAAACAATTCAAACTTAAAGTATATATAACAGACTTCAACTTAGAAGGGTATTTGCATACATTTCATGGTGCCCTGAAAACGGAGGACCATGAAGAAAAAGTGGTAGTGCAGTTACTTAGTGGTATAACATACAACAGAATGAGCGTGGATTTCAGTTTATCGGTGCTTGAAGGGCTGGTTTTGTTGTTGTGTATCTTCAAAAAATGAATTAAAATCTTTAACATTAGTGTCACCTATTTTTTAATTATAATGAATTACTGGATTTTAACTAATAGTAATAGCTAGATGGGGAACTTATTTCAAATCCTTTTTTTCTTTTATAGAGTAATACTGATATTATACTAGTATTGGTCATTTTCTATTAATAGTTCTTTTTCATTTGCTAATTATTGGCTTCTACTCTATTGGGTATATTTTCCAGGGCTGTGGAGTCGAGGAGTCGGAGTCGGAGAAAAGTTTGGGTACCTTGAGTCGGAGTCGGCAAAAATGTACCCACTCCGGCTCTTAATAAATTTTAATTGTAATGAAAAAAAATACAGCAAGTTCAAATATCCCATTTCACAAACAATAGTTATAATCAATTGGTTGATCACCTCAACTCCAATAAATTATTTGAGATCTACCAATCTAGATTTAGGCGTTATCATGGTGTTGAGATGGCCCTCCTGAAAGTATTCAATGACATCTCTATTATTACTGTCTCAGGTGACGCTGCAGTCCTTGTCCTCCTTGACCTGTCCGCTGCCTTTGACATTATTGACCATGAGATGTTGCTGATGCGGCTTGAACATCTTGTTGGGCTTAAAGGAGCTGCTCTTAACTGGTTCAGGTCATATCTAACTGGTAGACACTTTTCAGTGACTTTAAATTCCTCTTTTTCGTCTACTGCTCCTCTTAAATGTGGTGTTCCTCAGGGATCCACTTTTGGTCCTATCTTATTCTCTATATACCATCACCCTATTGGAGCTATTTTTAGTAAATTTAACATTTCTTTTCACTGCTATGCTGATGATACTCAGGTTTATATCCCCATCTGCAACTCTGCAATGAATCAACTCCACAACTGTCTTTCTGAACTAAGATCCTGGATGGCTAATAATTTTCTTGATCTGAATCAAAATAAAACGGAGGTGCTTATAGTGGGTCCATCAGCCAAAGCCCAGATTGGTCTTGGACTTCTCGGCTCTTTCTCTGTCTTTTGCAAACCTCAAGTGCCCAATCTTGGTATTATCTTTGATAGTAACCTCTCTTTTGAGAAACAAGTTAATTCTGTAGTCAAGAGTTGCTTTTTCCAGCTTCGTCTATTAGGTAAGATCAAGCCTTTTTTTATCTTCTAGGGATCTTGAGAAAGCTACTCAATTTTTTATCTTCTCTCGCCTTGATTACTGCAACTCGCTGTATTCTGGGATTAGCAAATCCCTGATACGCAGGTTACAGTTGGTCCAGAATGCTGCTGCTCGCTTTCTGGTTGGGGCAAGAAAGTCTGATTCTGTTTCTCCAATATTAGCTTCTTTACACTGGCTGCCTGTCAGTTTTCGAATTGATTTTAAAATCTTGTTAAAAGCTTGTTTTTAAATCTTTACTTGGGCTTGCTCCTGCCTGTTTATCCAAATTGTATGTTTTACACCAGCCATCCAGAGTGCTTAGATCTTCTGGTCAGTTGTCTCTTGTTGTCATTCGTACCAAGTGTAAAACTAAGGCTGCTCCTCACCTATGGACCTCTTTACCTCATTACATAAAGGAATCGTCTACAACTGAACTGTTCAATGTGAGATTAAAGACTCATTTCTATTCACTTGCATTCTGTGACCTTCAGTGATACTGATGGTTTCCTCACTGTGATGATGTAATCTGACTTGTATTTATTATTTATTTCATGTATGTTCATTTATTTTATTTCTATTTATGTTATTCATGTTAATTGTATGTTTTCTTTTATTCTATTATTGTAAAGCACTTTGTGCACAGAATTCCTATGTTGTTTTAAATGTGCTATATAATAAAATTGACATTGACACAATGAAGTACTTACCTGATGTAAGAATAAAGCCCAGTGCATAGTTGTGTTACTACTTGTGTGAAGTTCAGGTGAGCTATTATACAACCTGACTTTCACATATCGTAATGTGGATTATGGTACATTATAAAAAGTGTTTTCATTTTATTTTAGATATAATGTGTTTAACAAGTTCATAGGAGTGTAAACAAGTGTAACGATGGAGGTGGAGGTGTATGCTGTGGCCTGATGTGTGTTCAGGGGTTCTGCCTGCACTCTCCACATTTGCTCCCACCAAGGGCTAAACATTACCATAACTTTGCACACCACCTGTTCTAGAAGATTTTGAAATTAAAAAGGAACAAATTCTATTTATTGTGACAGATAATATGTTTCTAATATGTTAAGCACAATTGAGAAAATGAATAAAGTAGATGAAAAAAGTGACAAACAGATATTAGAGGAAGACAGTTCTGCAAGTATTGGAGAAAGTGAAACCGAAGAGAATAGTGAAATTTTAGATAACATTGCTGAAGAAACATATAAGCTTACTACTATTCAACATATGCACTGTGCTGTTCATACTCTGCAACTTGCAATAAAAGACGGATTGAAAGATCGTCATGCAGCTACTCTAATTGGCCAATTGAGGCAAGTAACTGTTGCAGCCATCGCCCCTAAAACAGATGCCATTTTGAAAAAACGTGCAGGAAAAGGAGCCATTTTGGATCAAACAACACGCGGGGGAAGCACTTATTTGGTGGTAAAGTGTTTTGCTTGAACTAAAAGACTTTCTTGAAGAACTGGACAATGAAAATGTTTAATTAACTGAAAGTCAGTGGGCACAAATAGAAGAACTGGAAAGTCTACTTTCTTACCCCTTTACTGTCACCAAGAGGTTGCAATATGAAGATTTAACACCCGGTAAAGTTTTTATTTGAATGTAAGAGCTTGATATATTGCCTGAACAAAAGTGGAGGGTTAATAGCCTATGGCATTGTATCTTCAATGAAGAAAAGAGAGAGTCTCTTACTGGATAATCAAATCTTGTTAGCTGCTATTTATGTTGATCCACCGAGCCAAATTTTGTTGAGCAGTGACCAGATTGCTTATGGAAAAAAGACCCTCTATGATGTAGCAGTTCACATGAAGGGATTACTGCTACCTGAAACACCATCACTGGATGAAGTTATAAGCACTGGAAACTCATCCTCTTCAAATGAAGAATTAGACTTTGATTCTTACTTGGACAAAATGGAAGTTTCAAAAGCAAACCGATGTCACCTATGCTTTAAAGATAACTGACCAGTAAATGTCTAAATAATGAGATTCCAGCAGGAGTTTTTTAAAGAATTAAAAGAAGTTGAAAAGTATGATCACTCATCGAAACTGACTGTAGAAGAACCCTTCCTTGTTGATCCAGAGATTATTAGTGATGTGGCTAGAACTGTAACAGCGATGCCACCCACCCAAGTCAGTGTTGAAAGCTCTAAAAATAATTAAGTCAGATTTAAGAGCTTCTATGAAAGAGGATCCGGCAGTTCTGTTTCTTAGAACACTTCATTGAGTTAATTTTGGATTGCACTTAACAGCTATTCTACTCTACAACTGTATTCCAAGTTTAATATACAAACTGTTTTAGGTTTTCCAGCTTTTGTTTTTTGTTCATGTAGTTAAGCTTTATTTTTGTTTTAAAACTACCAAAGAATGTGGTTTATATTTTTGAACTGGTAAGGTTCCTGTTCCTGATTTTTATGCATGCTACTACTTTATAGCCACTTGATAAAAACAACAAATAAAACCTTATTGTTTTTATATTTTTGTCTTTTGTTTAAACTGGCCAATACGGTAGGGAGTCAGCTTCCTAGCCAGTAGTTCTGTGGTTAAATGGCGTGTTATGTTGCCTTCCTTCAATCAACATGGAAAATACATTAGCATATTAAATACAGAGGAGTCGGAGTCGGGGAGTCAGAGTTGGAGTCAGAAGTACTGGAAACTAAGGAGTTGGAGTTGAAGGATTTATCTACCGACTCCACAGCCCAGATATTTTCAGTGAGAAGTCAAGCAAAATGACCCCTTTTATTGGCTAAGTAAAAAGATTACAATATGCAAGCTTTCGAGGCAACTCAGGCCCCTTGTCCAGGCAAGATGTTATATGGTATATTTTCAGAAATGTTATGTTTAAGAAAATTGAACAACAATTTGTCTCGGACTCTCCAGCACTGACACACGTTTTTACATCACCTTAATTAGAATCTTCATTGTGTGAAAGTTTTTCTAAAGTTGTGTCTAACTTTATATTTACTGAGTACCGGATATGTGCCTTGACATTTTATATTATAAATGTGTCTGAGTAAGTCATTATATAGCAAATAAATTGAACAACATCAAAGTGTGTATGATGTAATTAGTGTCTGATGAATAATGTGCACTTTAGCTATATACAAATTAAGTTTATCTTTGATTATAATTAAACCATCCATTCATCTACCCGATTATTTCATTACTGGCTTTTCCAATTCAGGGAGCCTACTATGAAATCAGATAGCGTATTACATTGGGAAAATCTGCAGTAAAAGACCTCTCCAGAGTGTTTAAAAACAAAGATACCCCCGTGAGGACTAAGGTACATCTGTTCCAAGCCATGGTGTTTTCAATCACTTCCTATGGTTGCGAAAGCTGGACAATGAATGAGGAAGACTGTTGAAGAATATTGAATGTATCTTGGACAGGTTGGCAGCATTCACTGATTACAGCACATTGCCTCACCCACCACAACTCCAAGCACTCGGATGCGAGTGCAGTGACACCTCAGCACCACACTGAATCATGGACAGCCAGGTCTGCCTTGGAGGAAGTACAACCGGGTTGTTCCTTAGTGGGAAGGATGGTGAAACTCCGTCATGCATACTTTGGACATGTTGTCAGAAGGGATCACTCCCTAGAAAAGGACATCATGCTTGGTAGAGTGGAAGGACATCTAAAGAGAGGAAGACCCCCTACGAGATGGATTGATACAGTGGTTTCAACAATGGGATCAAAGTTGTCTGAAACTGTGAGGATCGTGCAATTTTTCATTGTGTCGTACAAAGGGCTGCTATGAGTTGGAATCGACTCAGTGGCACCTAACAACAACAACACTATAGGCGCTTTTCCACTGCATAGTACGGCACGACACGGTTCAGTTCAGCTCACTTTTGGGGGGTTTTCCACTGGGAACAGTACCTGGTACCTGGTCCTTTTTTTAGTACCACCTCAGCCGAGGTTCCAAGCACGCCGAACCGTTACCAAAACGTGACGTGTAAACTCTGCTGGTCACTGATTGGCTGGAGAAAATCGTCATTACTGCGTCACTGAACTTGCGACACGAGACACAACAGACCCGCTAGATTTTTAGCACAGCCAGCGAAGGTTCGGACGCACCATTTTTGTTTTAACCAAAAATGGCTGTTTCGTGGTCTATTGAGGAAGTACAGACGTTCCTCTCGTTGGTAGCCGAGGAGCGGATCCAGCAAGAGCTGGATGGGGCGACGCGGAATGAAAAAGTTTTTCAGGAGGTCGCTAAGCTCTTGGGCGCACACAGCTTCCATCGGACTTACAAACAATGTAGGGACAAGTTAAAAAAATGTCACGGCAGTAGAGGCGGCGCAACTATAACGACACGTGAATAATCCCGTCCACTCTAAAGCGGTGCTAAACTGCAGTCGAAACGCAAACCGAGCCGAACTGAGCCGAACCAAGGTAAGCTGTACTGAACCGTGCTGTGCCGTACTATGCAGTGGAAAAGCGCCATATGAAATCATTGGGTCTCAGTGGGGGCCAAGTGGGGACAGGATGTCAGATGTCATCTCAGGGGAAAGCGACACACACAGCCACACTCATTCATATGGGAATGATTTACTGTAGAGTATACAATTGACATAATACATCTCTGCAATGTGACAGGTTGTATAGTTGAGTTTCTTTATAAAGCACAGCTAAAACAACCAATGTTGACCAAAGTGCTGCACATTAAAATAAATAAATGTAAAAAGAACTGCGTTCCACATGAAAAAAAAATCATAAAAATAGGTTAAAAAAAGCATGACAGCAATGGAGGCAAACCAAAAACCTTCTAATGACAATCACTTACCGTGTTTAAAAAGACAAACAAGCCCTAAAATCAAAATCATAGCAATTTCTATTATGTCATTAAATGGCAAATGACTGTTAAGTCAGAGATACTCCTTGTATTCACAATACCAATGTCTGTTAAAAAAATGTTTTTCACATAAAAAAGTTTTACTTATGTCAAGTTAAGTATTGAAATCCTAAGTGTCCGCTTAGAATTCCAAGAGTGATATTTTTTTAATATTGCTCAATCTCAAGGACTTAGACTCCATCTCTACAATATATAAAATCATTTTACAATCCCTCCCTTTCAAAGATCCGAGAAGACACTGGGAAAAAGATCTTTCAATTAATATATCAGAAAAGGAGTGGAAAGCAGCAATGCAGAGAATTCACTCGAGCTCCATATGCGCAAAGCATACAATCATACAACTCAAAATTATATATCGAGCACATCTGTCTCGACTAAAACTTTCCAAAATGTTCCCAGGGCATGATCCAACCTGCGAACGTTGCAACCAAGTCCCAGCCTCACTAGGTCACATGTTCTGGTCCTGCACCAAATTAACATTATTCTGGACAAACATTTTTAATTACCTTTCAGATAGCCTTGGACTCACAATCCCTCCAAACCCATTAACAGCTGTGTTTGATGTTCTTCCAGATGGGTTTAAAGCGGAGAAAGACAAACAAATTGTGATTGCATTCACTACACTTTTGGCACGTAGACTTATTCTCATAAACTGGAAGAACCCAAACTCTCCTCTTTTAAGTCAGTGGGAAACCGATGTGTTATATTATTTGAAGTTGGAAAAAATCAAATACTCAGTTAGAGGATCCGTACAGACTTTTTTCAAAACATGGCAGGATCTAATCAGTAATATTTTAAAATAAGTTCATAAGGCACAGAGAATTTATTAATTTAGGTATGTTTACAAGAATGCAGTTCTTTACCAATAATATAAATCTATGTATATAAATGTATAATATGCCTATGTGAAAATGTTAAAATATTAATTTATATATCTTTACAGAGTCCATTTAGAATTCTACATGTTCGTTTTTGATGGTTTTAAACTATCTTAAACCACTTACCTGAGCAAGGGACCTGGAAGTTACCTCAGCAAGCATCGAGTACAATGTAGAGCACCCAGGAAAGAAAACACAGACATACAAGCTCTATGAGGAGAACACCACTGCAATACCTTAGCTTTCTCATTTGAAGTAGTTATCTTTCATGTTAAAGCAGACAAACAAGAGGAGGTCGTGTTTAACTAACATGCTGGAATTTTATGAGGAAGCAAGAAAATGATACGATCAAAGTGGAACACATGATATTATTCATCTGGACTTTCAGAATGCATTTGATAAGGTGCCACATGAGAGGTTGGGCATCAAACTAAAGACGTGGGAGTTTAGGGTGCTGTATGTAGATGGGTGCAAAACTGGGTAAAACACAGGAAGAAGAGGGTGATGGTGCGAGGAACCTCATCAGAATTGGCTGATGTTAAGAGTGGTGTCCTTCATGGGACAACGCTAGGGCATCTGTCATTTTGATTTAGATGGGAATATAAGTAACAAGCTGGTTAAGTTTGTTACTAATGCCAAGCTAGTGACCTCCAGCTCTCACTGGAGCGGTTCGCAGCCGAGTGTGAAGCGGCGGGGATGAGAGTCAGCACCTCTAAATCCGAGGCCATGGTTCTCTGCCTGAAAATGGTGGAATGCTCTCTCCAAGTTGGGAACACATTACTGCCTCGAGTGGAGGAGTTCAAGTATCTTGAGGTCTTGTTCGCGAGTGAGGGATTAGTGGAGCGGGAGGTTGACAGACAGATCGGTGAGGCATCCGCAGTAATGCGGGCTCCGCAACGGTCAGTCGTGGTGAAGAGAGAGCTGAGCCAAATGGCGAGGCTGTCGATTTACCAGTCGATCTACGTTCCTACTCTCACCTATGGCCACGAGCTTTGGGTAGTGACCGAAAGAGCAAGATCGCAGATACAAGTGGCCGAAATGAGTTTTCTCCACAGGGTGGCTGGACTTCAGTGAGGAGTTCAGTTATCTGGGAGAGACTCGGAGTAGATGTCCCACTGGGAGAAGGCCACGGGGCAGACCCAGGACACGCTGGAGGGATTATATCTCCCGGCTGGCCTGGGAATGCCTCGGGGTCCTTGCAGAGGAGCTGGAGGAGGTGGCTGCGGAGAGGGAGGTCTGGACTTTCCTGCTTAGGCTCGGATAAGCGGTGGATAATGGATGGATGGATGGATGAAATTTAATGTCAGTAAATGTAAAGAATTACATGTAGGAAGCAAATATATTAGGTTTGAATACACAATGGGAGGTCTGAAAGATTAAAAGAGCCAAGCCTTTACAGTTTAAGCAAAAAGAGAATAAGAGGAGGCACAGTGGATTGAGGGTAAATTTTGCACAAATATTAGGAAGTTTTTTCTTTACACAGATACTGTAACTGTACACATTTGGAATAAGAGACCAAGTAGTGTGGTAGACAGTAGGACTTTAGGGACTTTCACAACTCAACTTGATGTTTTTTAGAAGAAGTAAGTGGACAGGACTGGCGAGCTTTGTTGGGCTGAATGGCCTGTTCTCGTGTCGATTGTTCTAGTATTCCAATATTACATATTATTTTTTATTACTTTGTCCAAGCAAAATTCTAAACACTCTTATTTAAAAAAGATGTTTGTTCATTTAAAGCTTTTTATTTTTAAAAAGTGATGCACAACTTTACAAGATGTGCCAGTCTTATGTTTCCCACATTTATAACTATGGATAATTGAAATATTCTAAACATTGATTTGGAATCAGTTGGAACTGGCCAAGAATTAACTGAGGTGAAGATAAACTTGAAAATGAATATAACATTTCTTTAAACACAAACTCTCTAGTAAAAATGAGCCTTTTACTGCATGGTCTGGTGAACATGTTCATTTGGGTGATGATGGGACCACTAAATTGAGATTTGCATGAGGTATCTGCATTCTTATGGGATTTCGATACTGCTTTGAAAACTTGTAAACTTAAAACTTTGTAATAATGTATGTAGAAAGAATGTTTTTTATCAGATATTTACCTTGAGAATACAAGGAGTGTCTGGGAATTAACAGTCATTCTTAACAGTCTTAATGATGTTGTGTGATTTTAGGGGAAGTTCGTTTCATTTTATTTTTTAAAATAGAGTTAATGATTGTCATTTTAAGGTTTTTAGTTGGCAGTAATGGGTGCTTTTTTAGTATATTTTTACTTTTTTTTTAACGTGTGTAATTTTTGTGTTTGTTTTTTGATTAGTTTTTTTTTTTCTGTAATGCAATTTGAATTGCCAGATAAAATGAAATATACATGTATTTTATAGTGATGGAAAAAAAGCTGTTAAATAACAAAAAAAATGTTAAATCGGAGTTCAATACAGTTTTATTTTCTTTTTTTACAAGGTGATATCAGTTATTTGAAATAACATAAAGTTTGACTATGTTTTTTTCTGTAAAAATAAGGTTTTTTAATGTAAGACGGGGTATAATTTACTTTATTACTCTGTCCAAGCCAAATTCTAATTTTAAAAAATAAAGATATGTGTTGATTTTTTTTTTTACAATTATAGTGATACCAAGATGTGCCAGTCTTTCCTGCTGCTGGATGTTTTAATAATTGAAGTGCATTCTAATCATTGATTATAAAACAAAAGACATAAAACAAGTCAAGTCAAGTCAAGTTGGGGAGCCTGCACTGGTACAGCACGTTGCTGCACCCACTACACGACAAAATAACCAGTTTGCAACCCCCCAGGCAGACATGCGGTCCGGTCCCACCCTCCAGAAATGACCCTCTATCTGCTGCAGCCAGATGTTACGTGGGCAACCCCTTGGCCTGGTCCAGCCACTCAAGTCCCCAGCAATGAGGATCTTATAAGCCAGATTACCCTCGGGGAAACACGCCACATGGCCGTAGTGCTGCAACTGACACTTCCTCACAATGCAGGTAATGTGCCTCATTCAGGACTCCATGAGCGACACAAAGTCAAACCAGTGGTACACAAGGATTCTCCAGAGAGACACAGTACCAAAGAAGTCCAGTCTTCGTCTCAGGGCACTGGATGGCATCCATGTTTCGCAACCATATAGCAAAACAAGAAGCACCAGGACTCTAAAGACTTGGACCTTCGTCTTTTTGCAGAGATATTGGGAGCACCACACACCTGTTTCCAGTGACCTCATGACCCTACCATTGCTCTCCCAATCCATCTACTGACTTCATAAGTAGAGTCACCAGAGCCATGAATGTCACTGCCAAGGTAACTAAACCTCTCGACAAGGTCGCCACTTTCTCCGTAGACAGACACACTGCTGATGGCCATGCCCAAGAGGTCATTAAAGGCCTGGCTCTTTGGTTTTGATCAGGACACTTGCAAACCCAGACACTCAGACTCCTCACTCAGTCTCTCAAGCGTCCTGATCAGAGCCTCCATTGACTCCGCGAAGATCACAGCATCGTCAGCAAAGTCAAGATCCATGAATCTTTCTTCACCAACAGATGCCCCACACAATTTATTTACTATTTTATTTACACAATAGTAAATAAATGAAAAAATAAAAATATTAAATTAACCAATTCTAATTAAGCCAATGAGAAAAGATGCATTTTCGGCCTGGATTTAAAAATGGCCGCAGTTGTTGCAGACCTGATATGAGCAGGCTGATTGTTCTAAAGCTTAGAAATGGCTGCGGCAAAAGCCCACTCACCTTTAAGCTTTAGTCGAACCCTCAACACTACTAATAGTGTCTGATCAGAAGATCCAAGTTGGCGAGATGAAATGTAAAGGTGTAGAAGGTTGGAAAGACCAGAAGGTGCCAACCCATTTGAGAACTTAGAAACATACAATAGCACCTAAAAATCAACCCTGTAATTGAGCAGAAGCCAATGAAGGGATACTAATACTGGTGAAATATAGTCACACGTGTGTTACCACATCAAAAGTGTAGCAGCAGCATTTTGGACCAGTTGTGACTGTAATGAGTTACACCAGTCCAGTCACAAACAAATGAAGGCATGAGTCAACTTTCCAAGATCTGCAACAGACAGAAAGAGCTCGATCTTGGCTAACACTCAAAGCTGGAAAAACATGCCTTAACCTAACAAGATTTATATTTTTACCTAATTTGAGGTCACTATCAATCATCACACCTACACTCCTAGTACGGGATTCAATGTCAGGTTCTAGTGAACTAAAATTACAGTCAGATGCACTGTGCAGGTCAGAGAAGCCAAAAGTCACAATCTTGGTTTCCTTTACTTTGAAAACTGACTTCCACACCGTCCAATATGGACTTAAGGCAGTGACCCCATTTCAATGGTAAAAAGAGGTGCATTTCATCAACGTAACAGTCGAAAGGACATTTTGTAAAAAGAAATTCTACATGATGAGGTAAACAGTGCACCGAGTATTCTTCTCATATATTTAGGTACACTTCAGACATACTGCATGGGATAAACTGGAGCCAGTGATTTAAATGGCTTCTACCTTGATCCCAGTGCAACTGAGATTGACTCCCACTCCTTTGTGACCCTAAAATTGATTTAGTGGGCTTGAAATGGAATGGACAAATAAATGTAAGTTACAAAGAAACAGACAACTCAATTTTCAGTCTCCAGATTTTAAGTTAACTTCCAATCACCTCAACCTGCAAATATTAACACTAAAAGCATCTGTTTTATTCATTCCCAATCCTTCTATATAAAAGCGGTCGGGATTGTCCTTCCGTCCCGTGAGTGCTACGCAGGTGCGGAGTTTCACACACGCCCCATCCATTTTGCAATGCACGATGGGATTTGTAGTTTCGTTTTTCCAGGTAAAAGATGATTTTCTACTCCAGACTGTGCAATATCTTCTTCTTCTTTCTTACTATATAAAAGTGGTCGGGATTGTCCTTCCGTCCCGTGAGTACTACGCAGGCGCGGAGTTTCACACACGCCTCGTCCATTTTGCAATGCACGATGGGATTTGTAGTTTCGTTTTTCCAGGTAAAAGATGATTTTCTACTCCAGACTGTGCGATATCTTCTTCTTCTTTCTTACTATATAAAAGCGGTCGGGATTGTCCTTCCGTCCCGTGAGTGGAAAGTGTAGCGGTATTCCGCTTATTACAGACTTACTACTTGCAGCTTGCGGTACGAAGAGACATGATGTGAGCAGAGTTCTGGTGCTCCCATCATTCCCTTGCTTTTGTGCACGATGCGCTGGAAAAATAGACAAAATTATGTCTCTGGAAATAATTAATGTTGATGGAGTACAAATGCCTCACCGCGTAGTAAATGTCAGGGGGGTTCAAAAGGGCGACCTCAATATAGAAAAAAAGTTTCAATTTCATCACAAAAATAACAGAAACTATGAGTATTAAAGTAATACCACTCAAATGCAATATAACCAAATTAATGAGTTTGTATAAAATATCAAATTGATCTACATATTGAATTGCCTTAAGAAGTGGTCAACTTAAAAGTCGGTCGCCTTAAAAGACGGGTGAGCCTAGTAATTTAATAGATTTTTACAAAATAATCTTTATATATAATATGCTACTATTCGCTTTCGGGGTGATGATTGACCTCCAAGTTTATTCCTCTTTTTGTTTTTATTTTATTTTATTGTAGAATCAACTCTCGGCAGTGCGCAGCAAGGCGGCCGTGCTGTGCATGTGTACAGGCACCGTTCTCATTCCCTACCACCTTTGCCATCACTTCACCTACCTCTTTATATCTTAAATCATTCTTGAGGCAGATTGAAGACTTAAGTGCCAGCTTAAGTGAAAAAATAAGGAAAATTTACTAAGTAATTGCAACACAAACACTGACTTAATCAGTTTTAACGCGAAAAGATGCCGACGAAAGAATAGAAGCAGCGGGCCGCTAGGGTGGAGAAAAGAAGAGCCGCTCAGGAAGCAGCAAGCGCATCAACCTCTGAGCAAACGAATGCAAAACGTACAGAGAAAGAGGAGGAAAACTAGGAATGCTCAAGTCAAGTGTATTCACTGCATGTTATCGTGCAGTACGCCATTACTGGTTTTAACATAAAACGGTTAAATAAAAGAATTATGTTAAAATTAATTCAGAGTTGTGAGAAATATTCAGTATTTTTCACGGGATTATTTTTTGCTCCTGCAGCTGTATGGAGAAGGTTGATCAATCACATTGAGAAACTGTGAAAATGGGAAAGATAAAGAGGAAGACGTAGAAGGAGATATAAATTTTGGGGTGTGGAAAGAAACTAGAAGGCCTACACCTGGACACAGGGTAAATGTGGGAACATAACACAGAAGGAGGATGAGATATGGATTGGCTTCTCGTTCCTAGAATTGTGAGGACTCACAGCTACACTACACTACTTCTATATATTCTGATTTCTTCTAGACTATGATAAGCCTTGCATCTAGAGTATGAGTTACTATTTTATTTTAAATTGATTTTCAGGAATATAAATAACTGTAACGTCATGACTGTAACTGACATACAACATGTTGAAAAAAGAGAAAACTAGTTTAAATGCTTACCTGTAAGGCACAAAACAGTTCCAGGACCAAGGAAAACATGACCAAATTTCCTCTCTCCACAGTAATATGTGGCCATGTCCACTGGCTGCAGTTTTTCGATTTTAAGATTGAAAGTGCTGTTTGTTGTCTCAATATGGAAGCGAGAATTCTCAAATTCATCGTAAAATGTTTCCTGTTGTGAATACCCCGTGTAGGACATTATGTATCGGGGAGCCTGTCCAGAAATATGTTTAAACCAAAAAAGGTCATTTGGATGGAACTGGACTACAGAGCACACCAAAGTCACAGAGCCTCCCTCCGGAGCCGTCAGGGATCTGAAGGGCTGATTAACAGAATCTACGAGAAGGAATATCGAGAAAAGAAAAAAGTAAGCAAAGGAGAACACTAATATTTCACCTTTCTAATGTAAACTTAACAACAAAGTTACCATCAAATAAATCAGTTAAATAAATGAGCTTAGTATCTAATGGAATGATATTTAGATGCTTAATCTTAGTAAAATATTACGAACATGTCTAAAGTTATCTTTAACCTATATTTTCAAAATAAAAGAGATAGTTAAAAACTTTTGAAAATATTTCACAATTTAAATTAATCACTTTTAGAAAGCAACAAAAAAGACCCATCCAGTATACTTTGTACATTGAAAAGGTTCTACGATACACCAATTTATTTTTGTTATTTGTTTTCTATTCCTGAAAACTGCATTTACAATATACTGCATCTATTAAGAAAATTGGAGTTGTACATAAATATATGTGGTCAATTCCGAGCATAATTACTAGTTGTTTTTCCTTTAATCAGCTGGTATTGAATGATGATATGGTCTTAAGAAAATCTGGTTTATATTTTTAGATTAGATGTTTTCTATTATGTCTATTAACTCGATAGATATCAGATAAGAAGCTTTATGCTTACCGCTCTTGACGATGAATATTACTATTAGCCAGCCACTAATCATTGTGTTCATGGAGTTCATATTGTGAGAACTTAACTGCTTGTGAGAGGAACATGGACTGAAAGATGAAAGATGACCGTGAACTACAAATGCAACGACTGTGTTATAAATGGGTGGGCCATAGACATTCTGTAAATCCAAAGAGCGTGGGAGCTTTCTTATGCTCATATCCCTCCCTTGTATTTTGCCATTTGAACTGCTTTTGGATGTTCAGTCCTATCCATTCTCTGATGTTGATCAACCATCTTCTTCTTGACTGTCTTCTTTTCCTCACTTCTTTGACATTTTCAAGTATCATTGTCTTTATTTACCCAACCCAGCCTCCATTTTGGAGCCGGTCCCAAGTTTAAATAAATGGGGAGGTTTGCGATCAGGAAAAGCATGCAGTCGTAAAAAAATAAGGCCAAAACTTATAAAACATCTATCCCACATGGAACTGTGAAGAGATGAAGACAAAGAAGATCGTCTTTATTTATCTGCTATCCCACGTTCTGTATATGTGTCCAAAGAGTGCCAGCTTCCTTGCTTTTTTCTAGTCCACCACAATTGTTTTTATTCAGGTCTTCTTGTATCTCTTTGTTGCTTACCATGCTTCTCCAATTTATCCTCATTATTCTTTTGTAAAACGTGTAGGTATTATCCATCCATCCATTATCCAACCCACTATATCCTAACTACAGGGTCATGGGGGTCTGCTGGAGCCAATCCCAGCCAACACAGGGCGCAAGGCAGGAAACAAACCCCAGGCAGGGCTCCAGCCCACCGCAGGGCACACACACACATACACCCACACTGTAGGTATTATGGCACTGAAAAATATATATAAAAACGGTGTTCAAATCATTTAAATGAAACATCTGAAATTTAGATTTTTCTAAAAATTGAAATCCTAGTTATTCAAACAAACCATAAAATGTCTCCCATCTTAAATTTCACAGAGTACAAAAAATGAACTAAAACAAGGTTAATGTTGGAAAGTAAGAAGGTAATGAAAGATATTTTCTGGAATTTATAGACAAAATACTATAGTATAACATATTTCAATAACGACTGATAATCTATAAAAATAATTAAGGAAAAAGTATGGGTTCAGTTGTAGGTCTGCTTAAAGAGTATGTGTATGTGTCTGCTTTTTAAACTTACCACACCTAAGCTGTTATACTGAAGCTTTTTGTGAAAAAAGAAAAAAACAGAATTAAAAGATAAAGTTACTATACCTAAGGAGGTGATAAATACCTGGAAGAGATGCATGGTTTTCATATGGTATTGTAGGAAGCATTTTCTCATTTTCTTCTATTAATAAAATCCATTGAATTTTTGTCTGGCCAAAAAGAGAAAATTATTGATGTCTGAGCAACTTCACTTTAATTTTGCAAAACTCTTTGAAGTTTGTTTGTTTAAGCACATGTTAGCCATATCCTATGAGCCTTTGAAGGAGGTGAGATTTACTGCAACACAGTGGAAAATGATTGCGAAATGTAACCAGGGCTCTGATTTTATCTCCTGAATAGGCAACATTGTTGTCTCTTGCTGTGCAGCAGCACTGCATCCTTTTTTGAATCTGCGTCTATCATATGGGGCCAAGAACATTATGTGTTTTCTGTTTAAAATTAATTTTTTTTTTATCCTAATGTGTTGAGCGTAGTATCATCTACCTGCAACCCTATAATTACATTAAATGTATTCATGAATGGATGGACACATGGCTTTTTGCAAATTTCAAATCTATGAAAGTTTTTGTAGACATTATCAAATTAATCATTTGCTTGAACAAGTGGAAATATTACATATTAAATATTGATGAACTTGTCTTTAATATGTATTAACACATCTGCAGGTCAGAAAACAGAAGGAATTCCTTATGAAAAGACTTGGGCATTCCAGTGCATGCTAGCTTTCAAAAAGACTATGAGATGTGTGGTCATTGTGGTGGAGTGTAAAAAAATGAGTCATATTTAGCAAATTTGACTGATATATTGTCACTCATGCATGGTCTGAAGGACATCTTCAGAACTCACATAAGGTATGTAACACCCCACTGGGGCCACAGGGGGAGCTACTGCTAACACTAGCATCTGTTTCTCTCTTTCTCAGCAGTGAGGACAACGCTTGAGGGCAACTGACCCCACCCTTTCCACCCGGACAGCTATAAAAGCCAGATGCTACCAAAATGAGGAGAGGAGGTTAGCTACCGAAAGAGGACCCGGCCAAACCTAGAGGATGGAGTTTTGAGTCCTTACCTGCTCACAAGAGCCATTACTTGAAAAGCCAGAGAGGCTGATTTATGTTCTGTTTTTGAACCCATAAGTGCCTGTTTTTGTCATTATCTATCATAAATTAAAAGGGGCAACCCAGATGGTATTCCGACACTTTATACAGGTTCCTGTACTCCTTCCACCCATCCACAGTCTTTATTTGTAAAACTAGCTTTATACTTCTACAATGTTATTTTGTTAATTTATGACCCTACTTACCCATTTCTGATGAAATGTGGTGAGTTAACCAAAGCAGACCAGGTGTGTATAGAGGCACTTACATTCATTTCGGTTTGTATGAGCTTACAAGCACATTACCCCTTTTGTGAAAGTGTTTCTTTGATATTTGGACTTCAGGCTTCACACATTATAAACTTCATGTCTGCATTTTGTCAATTATTACTAAAACATGAAAAACGTTTCTTTTTTAACGACGTGTTTACATAGATCGTTGTAGGCACGGAACAGACATGAAATGCATGTGTTCTAAAAAACGATATAGTATTTATAAAAGGTGTGATTTTGCTTGACTTCTCAATCTATACAACTCCAAGCAACTGACATGCAGGTAAACAGCTTTGAGCTGAGAAAACTGTGCGGCGGTGGGGGATGTGACAGCAGGCCTCTTGCTCTTTGCTGCTTATCAACACATTTAAAGGACAAAAGACGCTGACAGAGAGGTGAGAAGCGATTTAAGGTGGGACGGATCTATGAGTTTTTTCGTAGGCTCTGGTAATTCTAGTGTTAATAAGTCCTATAATTAGTTTAGCCAAGTTAACCTGTCTGGAATTTCAGTTGATTGTACTATAAATGTACCTGTGTGTGGAAGAACCTGTGGTGTTGTGTGTAAGAGATCCATGGCAGTATGCTAGTTTTTAATTGGCAGGAATGCAGCTCAGGCGCCATGGGTATGCATGCATTGGAAAATTGAGATGTATCTGAATGTGTGATCAGCCAGTTACCTCATTGCTGCTCCGCAGGTCGTAATGAAATCACCTGCACCCACAGAGGATAAGAACATCCTGAGTAGGACAGACAGGAAGGAGAAAAATCGATGATGGTGAAGGAGAAAAGAGAGACAAGAATGGGTTGGGAGCCAGTACAGTTTAAGAGTAGGGAAGTCCCATGGCTCCTGAGAGATCCAGCAAATGCCGAGCAAGGCAAAAGGATTATGGAGTTCGGCTCAGTGAATCCTAGCTGACACCAACAGAAAGATGGCCAGGGCAGATGTTATTTATATTAATATGGATTCTCATGTCTGCTGATTATTCCAGGAAACTGGCTAAGGAGAGTGAGAGGAAAGGTGGGGATGAGCAAGAAAAGAGAGAAGAGCACTGCTAAGAGTATTTTTAAGGCCGATTCTGCTTTGATTTTAATGGATTAATTATAATCATTTATTGGATTTTACCTTCTTCATACATGCACTGGCTTTTTATTGGATAATTTATTGATGTACTGATTGAGATCTTGAGGTTGGGAGCATCCACTGAGAGAACGTTGCCGCACCCTCCACATGTTGCAAAAAAATATGAGAATCACAACATCTTCTATCTCTGGGTCAAAAAGTAGGTGGTGAGCTGAGAACAAATGGTCAGCTATCATCATCCTGGCTGACCTAGCCACAGAAACAATTCAATCTGTGCCAATATCATTTTGATGAATCATTCTTAATGCTGGTGACTTCAAAGAAGGAATCAAGGCCTGCTAAGCCTGTACCTTTTGTGAACACTACTCTACGCAAATATTAATTTCTTTAAATATAAAACTGTGGAGCAATCAGAGAAGGTCTGACCTCATCTTACTGCCACCTACAAACCTTTATTGACAGTAGCCGCTCTTTGTTATCCAAGCCAGAAGACTTATGTATTTGTTTTCTTTTGTAAAATTTTAACTTCCCTTTGGGGACAAATAAAATCTAATCTAATCTAATCAGAAGGAACAGAGGCTAGAGTGTGGACAGAAATAGAGAAGAGATCAACAGGATGCAGTTTCTAGTGCTTTATGCTACATCATAAAGTTGTTGGCTAAGTGGGTGAACCATCCCAAAAGGGACTCACCTACATAGGCAGCATTAGTTTAGAAGGTGTGGACAGTGAATGATTGATGACAAAGTTGTGAGAAATGTTGGGGTGCCAAGTGAATCGCTCTGTTCACTTTCTGTTCATGCCCTCGACCTGCTATACAAAGTTATTGTCTGTTATACCTGCATTGTTATCACTCTTTAATTTAATATTGTTTTTTATCTGTATGCTGCTTCTGGAGTATGTGAATTTCCCCTTGGGATTAATAAAGTATCTATCTATCTATCTATCTATCTATCTATCTATCTATCTATCTATCTATCTATCTATCTATCTATCTAGATGTAAATAAATAAAACAAGTGCACGATGGCACAATTTGCAAACAAAAACAAAACTAACATCCTCCTTGGCTCATCTATTAAACTGCCTGTGTACTGGAGCTCCGTACTCTTTCTTAGCTGGGGTCCAAATAAGACATCAGCTTGTGAGGTTGCCTGGCTTTTAGGGTCATCAGATTGGAAGAGGCAGAGTCAGTTGCCTTCACTGAGGGTCTTCTCGATGTTGAGGTGGGAAAAAGAAACGGCACCATATTCCGTTTGGCAGGATACTGTTTACCTTTGACAAGCCCAGAAGGTGGTCCTCAGACGCGCATCCGTGACAACGGATGGTAGGTGTTGTGATTAGAACAAGGCATTCAGCCCAAAAAGTTTATCTTTCCTGTTCTCCTGCTTAGGGAAAAGTCATCTCTGATAAATGAGTGTTCGAATCATCTGATGGAATGATTCTCTCATCAGACTGGATGGCCAGCACAGACTCCACTATAGAAAACTCAGGAGAGGGTAGGCAGCTAGTTGGCCGAGGTCTCCAGGACTGTGACTTTGTCTTTGACTTTCTCTTGTACCGTTTTAATATCCACCGTTGTCAACTGGACATAGTTCATCAGTTAATTATTAGACAGATATTGTTGGTTTCCATTTATGTTTAATCTGTATGACCTTGTTATCTGTGTCTTAACAAATCTGAATTTATATGGGTACCAGTTCTTTATTTAGTAATTAGTACAATCCATACTTGTATTTTAACTGAGAATCGATCACTGCAATCTGCACCTGCACTCAGTGAAGAGCGCTAAACAAAAATATAAGTTGTATTGTATCCTGTCTGCGGTGGGTTGGCACCCTGCCTGGGATTGGTTCCTGCCTTGTGCCCTGTGTTGGCTGGGATTGGCTCCAGCAGACCCCCGTGACCCTGTGTTCGGATTCAGCAGGTTGGAAAATGGATGGATGGATTGTATCCTGTTCATTGAGATTGTCAAAAATAACATCAAGTTGACATTTGAAAGCACCTAAAGTACTACACTCCACTACACAACTTGGTCTTTTCATTCCATGTTGCTCTCTGTGTGAAGAAAAACTATTCAAAATTTGTGTGAAATCTGCCCTTATCAAGTTTCAAATTGTGTCTTTGAATTAAAGGATTTATTTTAAAGTACCAGCTGCAACCCCCTGTACTAGTTCCTTTCATAATTTTAAAAACTTTAATCATGTCACCTTTTAATCTCTGTTGGCTTAAACTAAAAAGGTTTGGCTCCTTCAATGTCTCCTCATAACTCATACATCTTTGTCCCCCAATCAGCATAGTCAATCTTCTGTGGACTTTCTCTAGCACTGCAATATCATTTTTCTTTGTATGAAGACTTGAACTATGTGCATATGCAGGGGCGGACTGTTTATTAGAGCATTTGGACAATGCCTGGTGGGCCGCAGGCTCTGGTCTGGTCATGGGCCGGCTGTTTCATGAAATAAATTTTATGTACTGGTTACTGTTTGACATTAAAATTGATTTTCTAAATTACTAAACATTATCTGTCCGGTACTGCGATTTATATAGTCCTATATAATATACTGTATTACGTCATGAAGTTGTTTTAGTTGTTAGTACATGACGTTGCAGAGGAAAACTGCTTTTTGCCAATTTCTGTTTAGATACAGCTGCATTTCAGTTAGTATATCCATTATTGCAATTTATTTTATCTCATATCCAGTATGTAAATTCTTCGGTACTAATAACACTGGTCAACAAGCATTTTGCTACTGGGATTCTTTCACCTGTACTTCAACAAATTTCACTTGTTGACTCCAAATCTGAAAATTATTTTTGTCGCGCAGCACGTCCCATTTTTTAGTTATGATGTTCCAGGTCTTGCACAACTAGGGTGACTGGACAGTAAAGGCGATGCATTTCAGCATTTGAGAAATAAGTTTGGTCTCGAGAAAAGTGAAGCCAAAATTAAGGAAGGTATTTTTGTTAGCCCTGAAATTCGTGAACTGATGCCATACGATGAGTTCAAAAGGAAACTGAAGCCCACTGAATCAGCACCCTCATTCGTGCAGGTTGTCCAGAATTTTCTTGGTAGTCACAGAGCAGAGAAGAATACTGAGCTTGTGGAGAATATGTTGAAAGCATATCAGCTTATGGGAGCCAGAATGTCACTGAAGATGCATTTTTACATTCTCATCTCGACTTTTTTCCACCAAATCGAAGCGATGTCAGAGATGAGCACGGGGAAAGATTTCATCAAGATACAAAGGTGATGGAAAACCGATATCAGGGAAAATTTACTCTGAGCGTGATGGGTGTCTACTGTTGGTTCAACGAAAGAGAGGCGAATGTGCAGTACAAGCGCAAAAGCAATTGCCTCAGACAATTTTGAGCATACTGACCTTGCTTTTATATTTAGGTAAATTGACATAAACATGTTTTAAAGTATCTCTGGTATTGTCTTCTGGTTTGTTTTCAGAATAAACACATTCAAATAATTTTGGTGGGACAGAGTTCAAACTCTAGATATTTCATATATAAAATCAGTGCAAAAAACTCAATAGAGAGCTGCTCTGAAGTTCCCAGTAGCAAACAAAAAATGTTTTTTTGTAGACCAGTGAATTAGTTTAGGTTATGTATTCTGCATTTTATTGTTCTCTGGTCATTGGTGTGAGCGATAATTAGTGGTTTTCAGCTGTGATTATTAGTATGATGAAATAAAGTTATAAAGCACAGGATAGGTCATTTTTCATATTAGGATGGAACTTATATAGTTTATCAAGTTAATGGAACATTTCAATCATGTGAGGTTTTCATTATACTGTAACCTCGGTTATAATTTATTCCATTGTAAATGAGCAGTTTGATTATCGAGTTGAAAATAATTGTTTCATACCTGTAGCCAAACTTGACACTAACAGTATTGTTGATGATGTGGCTGCTAAAAGCAGCAAACTGCATAAGCTGCTAGCCTACTAGGGTACTGGCACTTGGACATGACATTGACGGGCCGGTTTTGAGACCTAGTCCGCTCCTGTGCATATGTGTTACATAACTTTAGCATGACCTCCCTTGACTTGTACTTCATGCATCAGGTCACAATATATAACCTAACGTCCTGTTAGCTTTCTTGATTGCTTCTGAACACTCCATTTAAGTAGATAGTAAAAAGTCCTTAGGAGTCACCTTTCAAGAGGGACTTTCAAGTTTCTGACTACCCAACATCAACCGGGTGATAAACTATGTCCAGTTAACATTTCTACTTCCTATATGAAATACCTTAACTTTACTTACATTAACTTTAATAATAATAATAATAATAATAATAATAACAACAACAACAACAATAATAATAATTTATTTAGAAGCATCTTTCAAAATACCCAAGGACACTGTACATTAAAAAATACATCAAAGAATAAAACAAAAGCATAAAAATAAAGAAAGTTAACAAAAGTTTATCAAAATGCAACAATAAAAAGATGGGTTTTGAGTTAGGAGATTTAGAAATATAGAGTGAAGTGCAGGCATGGAGCTCCAGAGGAGGGCATTCATAACCGTGGGCCTGCTACACTAAAAGCTCCGTCACCCATAGTGTGCAGCCTTTACAATGGGACATTTAACAACATGGTGCCAGTGGAACAAAGTGAACATGATGGGGTTTTAGTAAGGAAAACAGATCCTGCATTATCTTCTCTTTCACCTAGCTACTGTAAGCATCATCTGCAAACTTAATCAGCTTCGTACTGTACTTATATTCCTGTTCAAATCATTTATATATGTTAAAAATTGAAGCAATCCTAGCACTGTGGGACACCACTCTTAACGTTAGCCAATTATAAGAAGGTTCCTCACACCCTCTGCTTCCTGTGTTTAAGCCAATTCCGCATCCATCTACAAACAACACCCTGAACTCCCACTTCTTTTAGTTTGATGTCCAACATTCCAGGCACCATTCCATATGGCCACTCTTTCACAGAAGCTCTCTTTCAATTTCTTTTTGTTATCTTGATAAACATCTTTCATTGTTATTAACTATTAATGTGAAGATTTGGCCTCTGGCTTGTTAATATAAATTACTATTTCTAAGTGGATTTTAAAATTTGCTGACCTGAGCTTCGTCTCATCTCAATTGTGCACGAACTGCAAACTTGAGAAATGTCATAGGTTTCAGCACTGAGAATCAAAGAGCTGCTTTATGTCCACTCCATATGTAAATAATAAGAGACTTTGAGGAACATAAAGTGGGATATATTAAATACTAGCAAAATACCCGCGCTTCTCAGCGGAGAAGTAGTGTGTTAAAGAGGTTATGAAAAAGAAAAGGAAACATTTTAAAAATAACGTAACATGATCGTC
>JANRMT010028174.1:31367372-31457562 GCA_026402145.1 Polypterus bichir lapradei | reverse complement strand
GCCCCACGTTGGGCGCCATTGTGAACTTGAACCCGGACACAGACAGGCAGACACGTTCATGTCACCCACAACACGTTTATTTACAAACTATGTACAATAGAGTGCACCACAAAACCCCCAAAGTCCCCAAAGTCCTGGCCACACAATGCCTTTCTCTCACTTTCTTCAGACCGCCTCCTTGCCTTCTCCAGCTCCGTCTTGCTTCCTCCCGACTCTCGCCCCGAATGAAGGGAGGCGGCCCCTTTTATCCGCACCCGGATGAGCTCCAGGTGCTCCCCGGCAATCTCCCGCTGACACGCCCCAGTGTGGCGGAAGTGCCGGCTGTTCTCCCGGAAGCTCTCCGGGTGTCCCAGCTTCTCTTCCCCCCAGCACTTCCTGGTGTGGCGGAAGTACTGGGGTCCAGGATTCCCAAGGCATTGGGGCGCCTCCTGGCGGTGACCACGAGGCCCTACAGGATGGGGCTTCCATGCCCTGCAGCCGTGGCCCCCAATGCAACTAGGAAGGCGGCCCCCACATGATCCCAGCTGGGCGCACGCCCACTTCCGGTCCTCCAAGGCGTCCCGGCCGGGTCGTGGCCCCTGGCATCCTTGACAGTGCCCCACCGCCAGCGAAGACCACTCGGGAGGAGCGGCCCGTCCAGCGAGGGCAGCATATCCCCGAAGCGGGTCCAACTCCTGGGTCGCCGAGGTCCGGCCCTGTTCTCCCAACAGGAATAGGGGCGGAGACGCTCCCTGGACACCACCAGTTGGTGTCCCCCTGTGCCTCGCACAGGTTGCGCTCCCCCCTCTTACCGGCACCCCGGGGCCCCCTCGTTCGGAACCCCCTCCGAGGCCTCTGCGCCCCTTTGGTAGGAGCCACTCGCTCCTCCGTAGACTCCGCCAGCCATGGCGGCACCCCCTCGCCAGCGGAGAGTCCTTCCTGCAGATGGCCCGCCTCCTGAGGGCAGGTTCCCAACGGAGTGGGTCCTACTGCCAGTCTGGGGTCCGGTCCTGCAACAAACAGAAAGAGAGGGGCAGAACCACTGCCTGGACACCCTTCCCTGGCGTCCATTTGTGCACCACACTGGCAGTGTTCCCCCCTCCATCCGACACCCCGGTACCTGCCTTTTCGGCACCCTCTCCGCGGGTCCCATGTCCCTCTTGGTGTTGGAACCGCCTGCAGTCTTTTCCTCTCCATCGGCCTCAGGGATTCCCTCTGCCCCCGCAGAGGGCGGCCAGCAACCAGACGTGAGCCGCCTGCCTCACGTCCTCCCATATCGGAGGAACCGGCATTCTTCCCTCGATTCCTCCTTTTCCTCTGGGACACCCTGACGGTTTGAGTCTCCTTATTGTGCAAAAAGAGACTCTGTCCCGTCTGTGTCCCTATAGAGCAGTGCGAGACTGCCGCCGACTCGGGGCGGAGGGCGCTAGGACCTGGGGCACTCAACAGCCCGTGTCCTGCCAGCCCTCTCGTTGTCTCTCCCCTCATCGCGCGCACAGCCTCCTGCCCCACGTTGGGCGCCATTGTGAACTTGAACCCGGACACAGACAGGCAGACACGTTCATGTCACCCACAACACGTTTATTTACAAACTATGTACAATAGAGTGCACCACAAAACCCCCAAAGTCCCCAAAGTCCTGGCCACACAATGCCTTTCTCTCACTTTCTTCAGACCGCCTCCTTGCCTTCTCCAGCTCCGTCTTGCTTCCTCCCGACTCTCGCCCCGAATGAAGGGAGGCGGCCCCTTTTATCCGCACCCGGATGAGCTCCAGGTGCTCCCCGGCAATCTCCCGCTGACACGCCCCAGTGTGGCGGAAGTGCCGGCTGTTCTCCCGGAAGCTCTCCGGGTGTCCCAGCTTCTCTTCCCCCCAGCACTTCCTGGTGTGGCGGAAGTACTGGGGTCCAGGATTCCCAAGGCATTGGGGCGCCTCCTGGCGGTGACCACGAGGCCCTACAGGATGGGGCTTCCATGCCCTGCAGCCGTGGCCCCCAATGCAACCAGGAAGGCGGCCCCCACATGATCCCAGCTGGGCGCACGCCCACTTCCGGTCCTCCAAGGCGTCCCGGCCGGGTCGTGGCCCCTGGCATCCTTGACAATATATATAAAAATATATATGAATGTGTCTATATATGTGTGTGTGTGTGTGTGTGTGTGTGTGTGTGTGTATCTCTATATATAATCTTCATTTGGATCTTGATCTTTGTTTGTCCACGAATGAATTAGAAGATGAAGCACTAGATGGCAGTAGAGAGACAGCTAAAACATAGGCATTGCATTAAGAATCTCCTCCAGGCTTATACTACTGAAGACTGTAGTACTCCAGTCACACCACAAAACACAGACATTCAAACTAAACAAATTGTTGTGCTTTAAACTAACTAAAGAGATCTTCATTTAGATCTTGATCTTTGTTTGTCCGCGAATTCCACGCATGCATAGACCACCTTCCAGTTTAGTACGTTGTTGTTACTCACGGATGTCAACAATGTGCCGGAATAATGAAAGGGGTGGTGGACAGTGTTACGCTGGTTAGCTCCTGAGGCCTGGTTAGAGAATGAGATTGCCGAAGATAAAAGGTACGTACCTACGTAACATATGAATGAAAGAAAGACAGTGGGTAAGATGAATGACAACACAACAGCACGTTCCGGAAATTAATATTGTTACATTGTAGACGGCGAGTGCTGCGCGTCTCACAGTTGTACCGTGGCTTGCTCACATGTCAGTGAAGTGATCCCTATTTATGCTTTAAAGAGCCTGAATACCTATGTGTCCCCCTTTTATAACCATTGCTCCGTGTATATTGCTTTACTCTTTGGATTGCCACAAAGCAACCCGCGAGATTAGAGAAAGGTTGAGAAGAGATCGTGAGAGGAAACAATAGCGTCGTGAAAACGAGACAGACTGTGAACGGACAGAAGCAGAAATGCTCCCATAACACCACAAAATTACTATTCGGACAGTGATTCTGAGTAAGCCTTTCCTATCGAATCAATGTCCAAGGGTTTTCTTTTGTAATTTTGTTGCCCTTATAAAAAATCATAATGCTGTGCGACGAAGGGCCCAGTTCACGACTGGCAGCCGCGTTTAAACAGGGAACCCTTCACAGACTACTTTAACACTTGCAACGTAGTTGGGCGCACATGGCTAGTATATATATATAACTGATTACCCATTGGCTTCCCTCACTGAGTGCTAGGGCAAAAAATAAAACGTAGTGTATAAGTTATTAAACAGTAGTTTTAAGAAGTAAAGATACATTGAGCAGTACTGGAGTGGTTTCGGGTAAACTACATTTTAAAGACGGTATAACACAACAGGTAAGTAGTACTAACAGTAGCTAAAATGTATATGGATCATCTGTCGGTAGTAGATCCCTTTTGAAAGGCGCTACACGACGGCTGTGGTATAGAAATTACATTTTCTATGTGAACGTCCAAATTTCTGGCTGCAGTAATGTGCCTTACCGGCATTACCTGCAATTAAAGAAAATTAGTTTTGTGTCCTCTGCAGCATTAAGAGAGAAAGGCTTTGGTTTGGGATAAAAGGAAAAAAGATGTAAAGAAAGGAAACTTGCCTTTTTCTTTTATATAGTGTAGAGAGACATCTTCGCTGACGATATGAGCGCCTTTTGGGGAGCGTCGCGGCGGCGGGTCTCGTGTAGACTGGAGAGACGGCCCTGCCATTAACCAGCCGGGATGGGATTTGCAACTACTGTCAGCGTCTTTTGTCCTTTAAATGTGTTGATAAGCAGCAAACAGAAAGCAGCCTGCTATCACATCCCCCCACCAGCGCACAGTTTTCTCAGCTCTAGTCTGTTTACCTGCATGTCAGTTGCTTAGAGTTGTATAGAGTGAGAAGTGAAGCAAAATGACACCTTTTATAAATACTATATCGTTATTTGGAACACATGCATTTCATGTGTGTTCCGTGTCTACAACGATCTATGCACAGTAAACACATTGTTAAAACAGAAACATTTTTCATGTTTTAGTAATAATTGACAAAATGTAGACATGAACAGTATAATGTGTGAAGCCTGAATTCCAAATATCAAAGAAACACTTTCACAAAAGGTACAAATATAACAGAACAAATGCTCTTCCATTCAAAAATATAACTGCAGTTATCATTCTAGTGTTAATGATTATTTTGAAAGCTAGCAACAGAAATAATTCACTCTGTTGTAAACACTATAAAGATGAGTTATTCTGAACCCTAGTTTCTTTAACCAGACAACTTTGGATGGAACAGACCTCTAAACAGCAATTTCCTTTTATGGACACAGCAAACTGGACCTACTGTATTCAAATGTTAATGCCTTTAAATGTAAACCTGTGGTGCATCTACACAGGCCTCACCATTGCACTGCCACCTACAAGCCTGTTGTTGACAGCAGCCGCTCTTCATTATCCAAGCCAGAAGTTCTTATCATACAGTGGTACCTTGGTATATGTCTCCTTTGGATTAAGTCCAACTTGGTATACGTCCTGTTTGGACGTGAAAAATTTTGCTTTGTTTGGAATACGACTCACATGCTAGAACACCATGCGCTACCCTTGTTTACCACTCTCGAGACAAAGCCACGACTGTCCGCAAGCGTCAGTATGCCAGTTGCTAGCATTTAGTGAACAACCCGCGCTATAACTCTCTGTGAATTTTCACGTGAGTTTGTGTTTTTACGTGTAAATTTGAATTGATTCTTGAAAAGTATGAAGGCCGCAAGCGTTTCCGGGACTTGGCTGCTGCATACCGTATGCCCAGAATGACGGTATCTACGATTGTGAAAAACAAAGACGTTATTAAAAAGTAAAGTAAGGTTAAATTTTCATTTATTTCATCTAATTGCTTTTGTATTTATGTATTTTAGCCTTAAGCAATGTTTAAATCATTTTATACAACCCCATCAATGTATAATATGCCAATAACAATAGGATATTTTTTCATGGGAACGGATTAATCATTTTCCCTTTATTTCTTATGGGAATAATTCGTTTGGTATACGTCCTGTTTGGTATAAGTCAAAGGATCTGGAAAGGATTAAGGATGTATACCGAGGTACCACTGTATATTGTTTTTTTCTTTCTTCTCTTGAGCTTTTGTAAAGTATTAATTTCCCACTGGGGACAAACAAAATACTGTATATCTCATTCAGACCTTTCATGTTTATCAACTATTTCTAAAAATTAAGATTATTATTTTTGTATTAACCTCTCTGATAGTATGCTTTCTTTGTTTCCTTACAGGATTCCAACATGTTGATTGTTCAGTAAAACTCCAGTTCTTGCCATGTACTGCTCTATCTTTTTCTTCATAATTCCTTCCATTGATTTACCTGCACTTCACATTATGCTTACTGGCCTATAGTTACAGTGGAACCTCTAGATACGAGTTTAATTCGTTCCAGCACTGAGCTTGTATAGCGAATTTCTCGTATCTAGAACAAACTTCCCCATTGAAAATAATGGAAATCCAGTTAATCTGTTCCGCACCCCGAAAAAAAATATCAACATAAAAATCAATTTTCCTAACAAATAACACTGATAAATAATATATACAAGTGGAACCTTGGTTTGCAAGTAACTTGGTTTATGAGTGTTTAGCAAGACGAGCTAAATTTTTTTATTAATTTTGACTAAATAAAATATGCGATATCTTGCAATACGAGGAGTATGGATACATTTTGTCTGCTGAGCGTAATGTGATCATAACTGAGCTGATGGTTCTTATCTCTCGTGCGCGTCTCTCTCTCCTTATCTCTCTCGTTCGCGCACGCATCTCTTTCTCTCTCTCCTTATCTCTCTCGCTCGCCTCTCTCTCTCTCTCTCTCCTCTTGAGGGCAATCGTCTCCTATTCTCCGTCTGCATGTCCGCGATAATTTTGGATACGCTTATACGGTGAACTGCTACAGCGAAACAATGAAATCACAAGCGCACAAACGCGTAGATCCTCACGCTACGGGAGAACAAGGAACACTGAGTGAGCTGACGGGCTGGTAGCGTCAGCTTGGGTGAATCCCCGAGTCGAGGCGGATCGGGAAACGCGTCACGCATACCCACAGCCTGGCTCGTGGCTCGTTACACGAGCCAATGCTCGTATTTAGATCCGAATTTTTCGATCATACTTTCCTCGTATCTTGAATTTCTTGTATACAGAGGTGTTCGTATCTAGAGGTTCCACTGTACTTGGATCTGTCCAATCACCCTTTTTCTGAATAATATTTGCCATTACTCAGTTCTTTGTAATTTCCCTAATGGGCAGTAACGTCCTAAAAATATGTGTCAAGGGTTTATACAGTATGTACTTACTAACCTCCTTAAGCACTAAAGGATAAATGTTATCTGGTCTTGGTGATTTGTAAGATTTCATCCTATTGTGATGGATGGCTGTGGCTCTTGCCCAGCTGGGAGGCTGATATACCGGAAGGACTGGTGGGGCAGATATGCACAGGACGCTACCTCCCCTGAAGCACTAGAGTGCAGCCTTTCCGGGTTGCTGTGGCTCCATGGATTCCCATAGGGCTTCATGGGAGTGGGAGTTCAGGGAGCTGCAGAGCTCTATATTCGGTATCCACCACATGTGGGAGTAATTCTATATCTGGCTAATGAGCCACCTGGAACACTCCCAGGAGAAAGGGGATCCACAGTCAAATGGAAGACAGATGAAGCTTTCCAGTGGAGGAGTGGAAGTGGAAGGAGAAAAAGAGAGAAGAGTAGAAAGGACTGTGTTGAATTGTGCTTGGCGCTTGTATCATGCTGTTGTGGGTAGTGAGGGAAAAGTGGTTTCCACACTGAAATAAATTTGTGTTGTGTAACACTTGTGCTTGTGTCTGGTGTTTTCGGGTGTTTGAGGTGGCTGCAGCACCATGGTGGTCACAAGTGGCATCCCAGATAGAACTTCCAGGCTGTCTGTAAGCAGGAGACCCATTTTAAAAATTATTTTCTTGTGGCCAACCTGACAGCCCCTCATCAAATCAGAGGTGGTCATACACAAATCTAAAGGGGTGCAGACAGCGTGGGGTCTTTTTGTATGCCACAGAGAGACCCAAACTCTCCTTGAACCCCAGAGCAAAAAGGAGATCTGGAAAAGAATTTCCCAGTCTTCTTATAGTACAACACGTTAGTCCATGTGCCCACATGTGACAGAAAGCCTTGATCGGTTAATGCGAAGAGAGAAACTGACCTCAGCTGAGCGTAAGAGGACACAGGAGTTTCCATCCTGCTTTCAATTCTGTAGGTTGTGGACACCAGGAAAGGCACGGCGTTGCTTTGAGTGTGGCTGACTGGGACATGGCTGGAGACATTGTCCTTATCTGTAGCAGGAAGACACCAGAAAATCGCAGTGGGGTAGCATCTCCCCGCTGCTTTCTTGTTTATGTTTTGCAGGACGAAGCTGTGGACTAGCCGATGAGGATAGGCCCTCTTGGACAGAGATAACCCTCGTGGGACAGAACGCTTCACCCCACAAAGCTCAGCTGAGGGAGGGGCACTGTGATGGATGGCCAGGACTATTATCCGGCTGGGATGCCAGCTGGATGGAAGGACCAGGGGGGAAAGCATCTACAAGGCATTACCTTCCCTGGGATACTAGAGGGCAGGCCCCCGGGTGGCTGTGGCACCACGGATTCCCGCAGGGCATGCTGGGAGTTGGAGTTTGATGCAGCCCTGTTGGGTTCTGTGTGGGCCACTAGAAGGAGCTTTGGAGACAGCAGAGCCCTGCTATGTTTGGGTTTTCACCTCGCCTGGGAGTGATTCCAGATCTTGCTAATGAGCCACCTGGAGCTCTCCCAGGTGTAGCATAAAAGGAGCCGCCCGCCTTCATTCGAGGCCAAAGTCGGGAGGAAGAGGAAAAAGCTTGCTTGGGAGGAGTGGAAGTGGAAAGAGGGAAGAAAGAAAAAAGAACAAAAGAAAGTGCTGTGTGCTGCTTGTGGGGATGGTTTGGGAAACGTTCCCATTGAAAATAAAGTGTGCTGTGCTTGAACTTGTGCCTGGTGTCTGCTTGTGCCAGGTTTGGGCAGCTGGAGATCCCCTTGGTGGTCACATTATTTAATTTAAGGAGTACATCTCGCTCTATAATTTGAAAACCACTAAGTAAACTTTGACTTGTTCAAAAAATTATTTTTATATTCATCCTTATCTCCTGGGATACGTCAAGAGCACATCATGATGACACTTGTCTACAACAAAATCCAATAACCAATCAATATTTCAATATAATTCTCTCAATCTCCATGCTTGTTACCTTAGCAATATGTATTAATCTGTTATCAAAAAAGTTTTATGAACATTAGGTTTGTGGTTTATCTGTAACTGCAAATAACAATGCACAAAGTTTAAAATACTGTATCAAAGGCTAACCTCCTATGACAAAACAAGTATGTGCGAGATGAGGCTTAGTGAGGAAATCGTGCTTGCCTGGTGTTCAAACCGACTGTAGTCATTGCAGTCGCATACACACTGACCACACGCCAACCCACTCAGTGCTAATATGCCTCTGTTTTTCCATTTGGAGATCACCTGGTGCGTATTTCTATAAAAGGTTTTGTAGACTCACCAAACAGAGTCCGTCATGAACAGAATGACTAAGAGGCATCAAGTCATTACAAAAAGTACACACACACACACACGTACTGTGCATATTACATTGAAATGTCTTGTTGTAGAGTGCCCTCTGTAGACATCTTCAAACCAATACAATGACAACTGTTTGTTGTCAAAAAATGTCTAAATATTTATCATTGAATGAAATGAAGAAAATTCAAGGCACCCTGGACAGGTGCAAAAATTTTTGGTAGATTAAAGGGAAGTTAGCGCTTATCAACAATTATTCTAGACAAGCAGATGTCTTTTTTTTCTAAATTATGTACCTACATATTATAACTTAACAGCCTCTTGTCCTATTTAGTACTGGTAGGACACCATCTGGCCAGCAGAAGAGGCTGATTATTTTAAGCCTTCCCCAAGGACTTTGCTCCATGTTGGCCCACAGTATTAATTAGTTCCTGGAGTTTAGTTTCTGTAGGGCATTTATGTTGTAAACCTCCCATTCTGCATCCTCTCAAAGATGCTGTGCTGGATAGGGATATGAGGACTGTGGAGGCCTTTTTATTCAAACAAAATGATTGTAACGTGAGTGGAATCAGCTTGAGATGATGTATGGTTTTTGACATGGTCAACTTTCCTATGTTATCTGGCCATAAATGTTAAATGTCTCTGGCTTCATAAAACTCAAAAACAGGTCTAAAAATAAATTAAGCCTGTCCACAAACTCAAAAAGCAGCCTTTGTGGTATTTACAAGCAAAAAGAGTCATGCCAGAGAAAGTAATTGGCAGAAATTGTTTTGAAAACAAACCAGAAAATGAGACATAGCCTGCAATACTGCTAACTGTTATTATAATTAATATTATCATTTTCATTTATATAGTGATTTTCTGGACATTCAAAGCAATTTACATAGACATCAGGGAGCCATATCAGCCACCACCAATGTGTAGCATCCACCTGGATGACACAACAACAGCCATTTTGCACCCATATGCTCACCACGCATTAGCTATTAGGTGATGAAGTGGTGAGAGAAATAGTTGGCAAATAAGAGATAAGGGATGATTAAGGGGCAAGAATGGGCAAGGCCATGGTGGGCAATTTAGCCAGGATAAACCCTACTCCTTTTGAAAGATGCCCAAGAATCTTTAATAACCACAGAGAGTCAGGACTTTGGTTTTACCTCTCATTTGAAGGATGGCACCATTTTTACAGCACAGTGTCCCTGTCACTGCACTGGGGTATTGGGATCCACACACAAACCACAGGGTAAGCCTTAACAACACTGCTTCCAATGGCAAGCCAAGCTTTTCCTAGATGTTTGTCCACCCAAGTACTGGCTGGGCCTTGCTTAACTTGTTCTGAAGTGCTGGTGGGATGGCTAATAAGCACTACCAAAAAATCAGGAAAACAAAAGATCAATTACCAAAAATCAAAAAAGCTAATTAAAAATCAAATTCGACTTCTATGCAATGAATCAAACACAAAAATCATTTCTTTGAAGTTTGGTATACCACATTTCCATAATCTTTGATACCGTACAGACTGCAAAGCTGGCTCTATAAGCATTATATGGCAAACATCACGTAATACGACATCCAAGACAAATGACCATCGCATAAAGAAAACACAAATATAATTACATTCTTTCATTTTTTTCATTTTTCAATTACATTATTTCAACACTTTAGAAAAACTGTTATGAGTAAAATTTAACCAAGTTAAAAAAAAGTTCCAGCAACACATTTCTTTCACTACCTTCAAATTAGAAACTTTGTTAAACAGAACCTGCCTAATTTTCGTCACCTCCCACCCACCTCTATGCCAGAAAAATAGTGACCAGTCTTGAGGACTCAGACAGCATTTCCATAATATATAAAACCATTTTACAGTCCCTCTCTTTCAAAGATCCAGGACAGTGGGAAAAGAATCTCTCACTCAACATATGAGAAAAGGAGTGGAAGGTAGCAATGCAGAGAATCCACTCGAGCTCCATATGCATACAATTATTCAACTCAAAATTATATATCAAGCACATCTGTCTCATTTAAAATACTCCAAAATGTATCCAGGGACCTGTGAACGCTGCAATCGAGCTCCAGCCTCACTGGGCCACATGTTTTGGGCCTGCACCAAATTAACTTCATTCTGGACCAAAATCTTTAAGGGCCTCTCAGACAGCCTTGGTGTCACAAACCCTCCTAATCCACTAGCAGCTGTGTGTGGTGTACTTCCAGAAGGGCTTAAAGTGGAGAAGGACAAACAAACTGTGATTACCTTTACTATACTATTGGCGCGCAGCCTTATCTTGCTAAACTGGAAGAATCCCAACTCTGCACTATTAAGTCAGTGGGTAACTGATGTCATATACTATTTGAAACTGGAAAAAATCAATTCTCACTTAGAGGATCTGTGTAGAACTTTTTCAAAACATGGCAGGATCTAATCAATAACATTTTAGAATAAACTTTTAAAGCACTGAGGAAGCAGATTATCTCCCCATTTCTTTTCTTTTCTATTTATCTTTATTTACTTATTAATTCATCTATTTACTTATTTTTACTAGCTTTAAGTTTTACTCTGCTGGCCACGCTCTCTTTCTCAGGGGTGGGGGTTGATTTGTTTTCAATCCTATTTTTGTAAAAAATGATCTATTTGTATGGAATGTTGTGTGAGTACAATAAAGTCAATAAAATAAAAAAAAAAAGAAAGAAATCCTAAACATACCCAATCTGGACAAAGAAGCCAAGTTTATAAACTCAAAAGGGAGAAGGGACCTGTAAAAAAATCCTAGCCCCATATAACAAAACAATGCTCTTTAGTTTAATAATTAAAGACTTTATTTAATAATAATAATAATAACAATAATAATAGAAATAGATGTCAAAAAGGGGTTATAGACAGAACAGTTTGTGATGGTCAATACGCCACTTAGTCACCAATTGCTGAATGGTGCATTTTACTAGAGTACTTAGACACAGGCTATTGTTTCTCCAATCCCACCTTCACCTTCACAATCAAAATACTCCACTCCCATGAATATAACATGTGTTTTGTCTACCATGAACACAGGTAATAGAACAATCAAAACAAAATGTGCACTGGGACTTCCCCATAAATTCATCTGATTATGTTTGCTGCTGTAAAAATCCAAACAGGGCATCGGACAATGTAGAAGGTGTCATAATTGTGTGCTACCGCAACATGTGTGAGGCTCAGTTCTGGGATGAGAGAGGTTTGTGGCTTTCTAATTTTTAAATAAATAATCAGAATTCCCAGAATGTGCAGGCTCCAAGTGGGTGCAGGTGCATGTGTAAGCATGCTTGAACCACCCCAAAGTTGATCGGGGTGCTTGGCTGATCACGCAGTCACATGCAAAGGTGAGCGAGTCAGTCAAGTGCTTCATTCCCACCTTAGAGCAGGTGAAGGACAGCATCTGTACCCAATTGGTTTTATAAAGGAAGCCTACACAATGAAATGAGGGAAGAAGAAAACAGGAGGAAGAAAAGAGAGAGATAAAAAAAAGAAAATGAAAGACAGATGGAGGTTAAAGGAAAGGATGATGGACATAGAAGGACTGGGAGACATCGCGTGCCGTAGAGACGAGGCAGGCAGGCAGCCGGGTAGAGAGCCCTGTGAAGGAGCACATGTCCGATGCTCGAGGGGGCTAAAGAGGGTCACTTTGGATGAGCATCTTGGGGTAGCTGGAGTGATCTGTTGCTCAGCCAAGGAGTGGCAGTGGGAGTTGAAGGAGTAAGGCTCGGGGTGGCACCCTGCCGGGAACTTGTAGTAGGAACTGGGGCTTGAACACAAGGTTGGTTGTGCCTATTGGTTTTTAGAAGGATGCACTAGGGCTTGTGAGTTTTTATAATACTGTTTCCTGCCATGTGTTTATGTATTTCAATTTTTTAATCTACAATTTTACTTGGTTTTTATAGGTTTATTTATTTATGGACCAATTATTAAAGCACTGAATTTTTGGACACTGTTTGGTTTTAAATAAAAGCACCTAAACACTTTGTGCTACCCCTTGTTGTGTATGTCCTCATTTGCTCAGCTCATCCTTGTTTCCTTTTAGGGGCAATATAGTTCCTTAGTTGGAATAAGTTCTTTTCTAATTGTGACATTTTAAGTAACCGAAAACTATATAGATTTGATATTAAAAGGCGAAACCTCTCCCATAGTGATACAGCGGGAAAAATCACATAAGAGAAAATAACTTAGCTTTCTTTACTGACGATTTAAGCGACATTACAGACGAGGAAGCCAAATAGTATGACAATACCAAGGTGGGATCTTGATCTATACGGTCTGCTATTTTTCGTCACTGTGCTGGAAGGGTTTTCAGGATGGATGACGATATCACCAATCCGTCCGTCGGCTTCAAAGTGTTTGGCTGCTGTCCAAGCCTTTTATACTGGTTCCTCCACGTGCAGGCCCCCACATTGGCAAATACTCCATTTCCAACAGATGACAAAATAGCATACACCTGTCTTTAGGCTGACTACACATTCCTCAAGCTGTCTCCGTCCATCTTGTCCTGTGCTTGGCTAAGCACTTCTAAATGTTGAGAGCCCCTTTTGGCCTGGCCAGTACATGTGAATGGATTTATAAAATAATTTCTTGTACAGAGCACAGTGACATTAAACTTACATTCTTATTATAATCCTCAGGTACGTTTTTAGCAGTTATGGGTTTAAGAGGCTCCAGGTAGCGACCTTGGAGTGTGTAGTCAATCAGGACCGTCACAAGCTCACAAGGTAAACTTGGGGACAAACAGGGGTAAGACACAGCTACTAACCTCTCTTGTTTTTCCAGCCCTAGAGTAGAGGAGGAGTCCTCTGATGACTTCCAGTCCACTCCAGCTAGAAAAGAAATGACACAACCAGAAATCAGCTTTCATTTCACACAGCGTGACTGTTGGAGCCAGACTGTCCACAGAAGCGACATAATCTTGATCACTAACAATCAAAGAACGATTATATTAATTTTTTTGTATTGATTTTTGAAAGAAAAAAATTAGCATCATTGCTATTAAATGGGGACCTCCTTGAAGATCCTAACACTATATCCTGTGCTATCCCTTTTGGGAATACATTGTCGTGTTCCACACTGTATTTATTTTGAATTGCATTGACATGAGTCAGGCTACTTGTATTAACAAGCAGGAAAATCTAATCTTATTCACACTTAAATGTGTTTACTCGCATTAAAGGCAATCTAATCATGTCTGTATTGTTAATACTAGTGGTACCTGAGTAGGTTTTTAGAATATTTCTAATTTACTTGAGTATAACATTTTCAGTCTTCTTTTATTTTTATTTCACTACATATTCAAACACAAATGGCTACTTTAACTTCAACATATTATGCCAGACATGTTTGTTTCTGCTGTATTAAACCAGAAAACAAAAGGGTTTAGAAAATACATACAACGTTTTACTCCATCACTCATTTAAAATACAGGTCTTTCCAACTGTAGGAACAACCGGTCCACTTAGCTCTCATCAGGATCTTATATTGATGGTACTGACCTCTGGGCTTCCTTTGATCGCCTCCTGATGGCTCTCCATTCACAGCTGCCTTGGTTAGCTCTGATTTTACGTAGTCCTCTTCCCGCCTCTAGGGGCTTGTTTATACTTCACGCTCAGAACGCGTACACACACGCATCATGGCTACCCAGCGTTCATTTGACACGTCCTCTGAGCAGGTCCTTAGAAATTAACGTGACGCGTGTGCGAGTTGCAGTACCAGCAAAAAGTCGGGGGTGCAGTGTGATAAAAGTTGGAATGTGACATCAGAGTCTTTGTTTACTATCTACATGTGACAGAAAGCTGCTTTGTGGATCCTACGGGATCGATGTGTGCGCTTCGATGTTTGATGAATGGTTCGATGTGGCGAAGCAAAATGCCGACATACAGATGCATTCGTGGTGCTTTTATATTCAAGCGTCGCATATTCCTGATCGTAATGACATGATACATTTTAAAAGTCTCACGTACCATCTTCTGTGCCGTCTATTTTTTCTGGGGCTTCCTCTTGACCTGACAGCTGTGGCAAACAGCAATAGATCACCACACGGAACACATTACATTTATGATTTTCCAGCTCTCTGCACATTTAGAATCCTTAGATTTATATTTGATATCACTTTCATGATGAATTGCATTAGCGTATGTATGTTACATTTTACAGATGAATCGTTAATTTTGTTTAAATAATGAATACTTTTACTAATTACACACATGGGGGTGGCAGAGTGGTAGCATTGCTGTCTCACAGGGAGTCATGTCGCTGGTATTCCCTGCCTGGAGTTTACATGTTTTCCTGCTGGGTTTCCACAGTGACCTCCGCTTTCCTTCCAAACATTTGCAGATCTGGTGACACTAAAATGACGCCAGTGTATGTGAGTGCTTGTGTTCACCTTGTGATGAGCTGATGCCCCATCTAGGGATTGTTTCTGCCTCGTGCCCAATGCTTGCTGGAATGGACACATCCCTGGATTGATGGATTTAACCATTAAATATCCTTTTCAGAGATATTGCGGTAAGGTGTCATCGGAATTTAATGGCTGTTCTAGGCAATTCACAACACTGCAAAGCCGAACCTGTTCTCACCGTGATTTTACGCAAGTATAAACAGTAAAATGCTTGCATAGCAGGAGCGTCCGCTGGAGCATGGGTCGCGTCGTGTGAAGTATAAACCTGGCCTAAAGGGGGCATGTGGGAGGACATCAAAGAAATACAGTTAGCGCCTGGGTCTTCCAGTTTCACCTTGTAATCAGTGTGAGATTTATCAGCAGATCAATGTGGGACAAACTAAAACAAGTTAGAAAATGTCCACATGGTGTAACATTCAGGTGTGTTCAGCGAACAAGTTGACCGATTTGAAAGTTGGAGCATTTCACATTTTTTTAGTTACTTCATCCAAGAGTAAGTTTTTAAATTTTCATTAAATTTGTTTGTAACGATGACTCATATTCAAAAATAACAGCGATAACAGAATACAATTACATGTATTAGTTGACATTAAATACATGCTTTTTCACAATACTTTACAATGTTATGTTTAAATGTTAAAAACGTAGCCTAAATAGGCTTGTCGTGGCTCAACAGCTTTCATACACAGCAGATTTCAATTCAAGTGAAGTGCAAATAGTTTTGATTGAAGCATGTTATTGGTGGCAGGTCTGTTTACAAAGTAATTACTATAAGAAAAATAACTTAATACAAAATGACTGCTTTGTCATACACTGACCTGGAAGACCCTGTTTTCCCCTTTTATATACTTAATTGTGCAGACATAAACAAAATGTCTCAAGTCCCAGTCTTTAGCCTTTGTATGTTATACATTACTTTTGCACTCAGGCAAAAAAAGACAGAGCAATAGAACAAACAGGATTGGTAGTCACATTTTCAACTAATGAGCAATTATCGATAATATATGCAAATTATAAGCAAAATTAAATTAGCGTAACAAAAATACCATTGCAGCCTAAGTAACAGTTGTAAAGATGAAAGGACAACATTAAGGTTCTGGCAACTTGCGGCCAACCCGGTATAATAAGAAAAGCTCAAAAAGCAAAATAAATGCATGTAAAATGCAAAATGAGACTTCCTAGGGTGATTGCCTTAGGTTGACTGCCCAAGATGTTGTCTCTTCCGATTTTCACATGTTCTGGGAGGAAGAGGTGGGTTCAGGAGGACAGATCCCAGAAGTGACATCAGGGGTGTAAAGGTGTCAATCTTTCATTCTACAGAGGGAGGAAAAGATAGATCATTATTATACAGAGCCACCTCTTGTGTCTTTAAGCCTTTAAGCTCATTCCCATGCGCATACACGTGAATCAGTGCATCTTGCATCCATAGGTGACTCTCAGTTTATCTTCAGTCTAGTTTGGTCTTTGCTACCACATGGATTTTGAATAGAGAACTGTAATATCCATCCATCCATTATCCAACTGTGGTATAGCGGGTCCACAGCTCACTGAGCAAAGGCCATTCATTTTTAAATAAATAATCCCCGCTCTCGCGGCGACTTAGCGAGGGGGCGTTGGGCCATGGCGAGCCGCGGGACGCTCGGGGGTGTGGGTGTTTTTCACCGAGTGCACAGGTGAGGAACTGCCCACATCCGTGATTGCTCCCGTGGCTAATGCTGCAGCTGTCATGGCCCCTCGTCATTTAAAAGAAGCGCGAGTCGGTCGGGGAGGGTTCGTTCGAACGAAAAGAGGAAAAGAGAGAAAAAGAGAGGACGGAGGTTACATGGGAGCGAGAGAGGAAGCCGGTTGGTGCGAGAGAGAGGCACGCGGTGCGTGTACGTGGACGAGCGATCGAGCGCTCGTGGGCAGCTGCGAGAAGCCTGGGTGTTAGGCCTACACCCAGGTGTTGATGTTGGATGTCGCTCCCGCTGAGCGATCAGGTAGCGGGAGTGACCAGGGGAAGGCGACTGGCCGCGGAAGGCCGGAAAGGCAGAGGAAGTCGGGAGGCTTGGAGTGGCAGTCCTTGGTGTGGGCGTCCTGGAGACCAAGGAGTCCAAGTCTCGAGGCTGGGATGAGTGCCAGACCGAAGCCAGGGATCGGGAGGTCTCCAGTCTTGTGTTTGAGTGAGAAAAGGGCAGCTGCAGGGAGCGTCTTGCCTGTTGCGTGGGCCCGTATGGGAGAAGCAGGTGAGGTGCCAGCACAAAAGAAGGCACCGGGATTGTTGTTGTTTTAAAAGGTTGCTTCCACATGAAACGTTTTAACCTCTGAATTTTAATGGATTGGTTTTTCTATTTGTTGATTTCAACCTCCACATTTTATGGATTATTTATTGAAGAACTTTGGAACTGCACTGCACTTTATTTGAACACCTGTTTTTGTTTTGATTGTTTTCTTTTAATAAAAGCACTGTTGCACTTTTTCAACCATCCCCTTGCTTAGATGTTATTGCCTCCACTGACTAGCTCACTCGGTAGCATTATCGACGGTGTTGGGTTCAAGGGTTCCCAAACAGCAGATGGGAGTGTGGAGCCAGAACCCACATCGTCACACCAACCCACTATATCCTAACTACAGGGTCACAGGGGTCTGCTGGAGCCAATCCCTGCCAGCACAGGGCGTAAGGAAGGAAACAAACCCCGGGCAGGGCGCCAGCCCACCGCAGGAACTGTAATATTCCAGTGTAAATATAGCAGCCGAGACAGAGTTGTCTTCACCATGGAGAAATGGCAAGAGACAGAAGTAGTCTTCTCTTCATGGCAGGATAGTACAACATAAAGATTAAGATAAAGGCAGAGTGACCAATTTATACCATCCCTATCACAAATCATGAGACAATCGAGCACTGTGGTACAGTATGGCCTTCGATACAAGACCATTTATAAAGAGCCATACTTCAGATTAATGGCTACACAGAATGGAGTTATACATCTGCCTTCATGGCTAGGCTATCTTTCTTGTGTAATGTCAGAGTAGATCAACCTTGGCAAACCAGTTTGATGCATGCTCCCAGGTCCACTGGCATGAATTACAGTTTCAAAAGCTTTCTTCCTGATAGACTAAGCTACATATACTCATATTTCTCCCTTCCAGGCCATGTCAAAAGCGTCAGTTTCACACCCTCTTGCCCCTACCACACATTTCACATCCTAAGTCAGTACTTAACAGAATCTCTTAAAGACACTAAAGGGAAGTTGGGTGCCCATCAATGCACAGCTGATCTTATCAGTAAAGTAAAACATGCCTCCTTACTTTTTACAAAACAGTTTCTGTTGAATATCTAATACAAACTTAAACCTATTCTTAACACAATGGATGCTGGACCATTTATTACCAGGACGCTGCACTACAGCTCTCTGCATAAACTGTATGAGAAATAATGAACTCTATCAAAATTTGTAAAAAGTGTAATGTACTAGAAAGCAATGCTTTTCTTTTCAAACGTAAAAAATGTAAAACAACCGTTACTTTATTTTGACCAGCAACATGGCTAAAACACACTATTTGAAGAAAAGTGGTAAAGGCATGGCACCACACAGAGTGCAGGCTTAGAAGCACATGTGTTGTAAATATAACGTGTTTCTTTGCACTGTCCATGCTTGTTGTACACAACACATTTGGTAGTTTGTAACTGTTTGAACTTTGTAGGTGCCAAAATGTCCATGTAATGCTGTCCTGACAGTTGTGACAAGTCAGATGCCTTGAGATGAAGAAACGCCTTTAAGGAAGTGATCCACATAAGTGTCAGAGCCAACAGGTTCCACCATCCAACTGATTGTCACTATCTCAATCGCTGTCGTTATTAACAAAACATCTAGTTTGTTTTGATGACATAACTACGGAGTGTCTTATTCATAGCACTATTACGCAAGACGTTGTGTCAAAAAAAAAATATATATATATATATATATACAGTATATGGCTATCCACTAGATGGCAGCACTATAGCAGATGACTAAGACGTGGCAGCAAAGCTCACCACCAACCTGGCTACGTCTATAGTGGCTGTATACCGTCATACGAGTCATTTCATATGTCGTGCCGTGACAGGCTCAATGAGACATGACTTAAATTGAACCTCGTGTTTAAAGTGTTAAAACACATCTACCTGTATATATATATAAAAGTCAATGCATGTGTGTGTGTGTGTGTATGCATATATGTTCCAACATCACTTTTGAACGGTTGGAGCGATTTTCATGAAACTTGGTACACGTTTCTCATTGGTCGACTAAAAATACTGTAGGGTGAAATCAAGCCACCCCCTTCTTGGTAGGGTGGGGGGGTGATCTTGCGGTCCTGTATGCATGTTATCATCCAGTAAGACACTTGGAATGACCACCAGAGGGCGAACTGGAGGTGACTTACCAGCATTTTTTATGTTTGAGTGCCACTGCGCCCCTGTGGCTTTTGAAGTTTAATAGAGTTGGCCGGTTCTGAGTGTCAACTGGATGATAACATACATACAAGACTGCAAGACAAGCACATTAGGGATTCTTCATTGTTTGTTAATTTATTTTTATTTTTAAAGTTGTGTTTTTTTTAATTATATTTTTCTCAAACAATTAAATAAAAATAAAAAAAACTTTATTTTCCTCCCAGGCAACGCCGGATATTTCAGCTATGTTAGCTAGTAACACAAAAATGATAACAATTCTAGATGTTACACAAAAGCAAAGGATCATTAAAACCAGTGGACATAGTGCAGCCTTTAAATCACTTCATTCCCCCTTTGTATATTTGCCACTTGGTGCCACTGCCCGCCTACCAAGTTGTTTTGCCTGCCTAAGGTAAAGTCATCTCTGATGGAGGATTGCAGGAATTGTGGGGTAGAGGGGTCCTTTCATCAGATTGGCTGGCCCAGCGCTATCTCAGTTGTGGAATGGCCAACAGGGGGAGGCAGCTTGATGGCCGAGGTCTCCAGGACTCTAAACAAATCCAAATCCTATTATGTGATATCATCTACTGTTCAATTCTGCTCTGTACTTGTAATATTTTTATTTTACTATTATATTGTATTGAGGATGACTTGTGTTCTGTGTATTGTATTGTATTTACCGCCTTCTTTTTAACGCCCACTGCACACCCAACCTACCTGGAAAGGGGTCTCTCTTTGAACTGCCTTTCCCAAGGTTTCTTCCATTTTTTTCCCTACAAGGGTTTTTTTTGGGACTTTTTTCCTTGTTTTCTTAGAGAGTCATGGCTGGGGGGGGGGGCTGTCAAAAGGCAGGGCCTGTTAAATCCCATTACGGCACTTCTTGTGTGATTTTGGGCTACGCAAAAAATAAATTGTATGGTATTGTATTGTATATTCTAGTACTAGAATAAAATCAATATCAATTTTACCTTATAGAAGGAGAAAAACAACTGATATAAGTTCCTCATCTAACTTTTAATATTAGTTAAAACACAGTAATTCATTATATTATATAAATACCTAAGACCTTGGAAAGGAACGGACTTATGATATAACAGCAATACCAAAGGTGACAGTTATCTTAAAGATTCTAATACCAGTATGAAGATACAATGCAGCTAAAGAGGCTTTTTGTGTATTGATAAATAGTAAACCCACTTTCAGCCTGTTGTATGTTATATCAATAAGTGACACTTTCAGCACGGTGCAAATTGCAATCCTGATCTTGCTATTTGCAGCATAATCAGCTTCTATCTGGCACAATAAAAACTATACATCTACCACAGTGCAGCCCCTGTTGCATGCCCAGCGGCTCTGATCTTCTGGCCACAGATCAACTACAGCTCCCTTTCTAAACCCACCGTATGTTTGTATCACTTGGTGGAGCTGCACCGCCCCTGTTTAAGTTTAAACGCTGTTCAGCTGCAGGTCGATATTATCAGGTCTTGAAATATACAGTATAATCTGCAGATAATATTCGTTTAGTCAATTAAGTGTTACATGTCCCCCCTTACACAATTGCTTTCCTCCTCCATTCATTTCCAGAGAAGTGACTTTGTTTGAACTTGGTTATCTTATCTAAAGTAGCAGGAGAAGGTTGCTGCTGAATGAGCTGCTTGCGGGCACGCGCCTCCCCAAGAGTTTTGACTAGCTTGTACCAGGGGATCTGAGTAACTGGAGGACAAGTACAAAAAAGGTACAGCTTCTGCATACCTCAAACAATGGGGATATTTTGTACGTATTCAGGTGGTCTTTTTTTACAGTTGTTAAAAAAGTATGGGTTATTGGGTACAAGTTAGTTACCGCTGAGGTGATTTCTAAAGTCAACCTTAACATAATCCTGGTGCAATGAACATTGAGTCATTAACAAAAACGTTTGAAGTACAATGATCTCAATAATGTTTGGGACAAAGACACATTTTTCCTTGATTTGTGCCTCTGCTCCAGTTTAAAATTACAAATCAAATTCAGACATCATGATTAAAGTAAGCATTGTAGACTTTGATTTAAGAGTATTTGCATACATTTTGGTCCTCCGGTGTAGAAATGACAACACTTTTCCTACATGGTCCTCCCATTTCAGGGCATCATAATGTTTGGCACAGTGGGCGTCAGAGATGTTTCTGATTCCTCAGGTGTGTTTCACTGCTTCATAAGATACCTCGGCTTGAATGTACCCTGTAGATACCATTGTTCAACATGAGGACAACAGCTGGGCCAATGAAAATCAAAGACCCACCATGAAGCTAAAAACAAGGATAAGACTATTAAGGGACATCGGTAAAACCTAAAACAACTGTCTGGAATATCATTAAGAAAAAAAAATGTACCGATGATTTCAGTAATCACAAAGGGAGTAGCAGGCCAAGAAAGACCTCCACAGCTGATGACAGAAGAATCTTCAATATGGCAAAGAAAAAGCCACAAAACTCATGTCCGCCAGATCAGTAACAGGCTTCAGGAGGCAGGTGTGAAAATGTCAGAGACAACTATCTGCAGAAGACTTCAATGAGGCCATGCTGCAAGATGCAAACCACTAGTTAGCCATAAAAACAGAATGGCCAGATGTGACGATGTGGGTTCAACACCATGCTCCCATCGTTGTTCGGGAGCCCTTGAACCCAACACCGTCGATAGTTATAACCGAGATGAGCTAGACAGTTGAGGCAATAACAATTGAGCAAGGGGATGGTAAAGATGTGCAAAAGTGCTTTTATTAAAATCAAAAACAAAAACAAAGTGTTCAATAAATAGTGCAATGACCCAAAGTTTTTCAATAAATAAATAATCCATAAAAACAAACGTGGAGATTAAAAAAAAACAAGAAATAGAACAATCCTTTAAAAACTAGAGGTTAAAACGTTCATATAGGAAGCAATTTTTAAAAACAACAAGCTCGGTGCTTCTTCTATGCTGGCGTCTCACCTGCTTCTCCCGACTAGGCTTTGCAGCAGGCGAGACGCTCTCTGCTGCTGCACTTTTCCATATCGCATCCACATGAGACTGGAGACCTCCCGATCCCTGGCTTCGGTCTGGCACTCATCCCAGCCCCGAGACTTGGTTCACACCAACGGCCAGGACGCACACGTTGGGGAATCCATCACCAAGCCTCACGACTCCCGCTGCCTTTCCGGCCTTCCGCGGCCAGTCGTCTTTCCCTGGTCACTCCCGCTACCTGTTTGTTCAGCAGGAGCGACATCAACTACAACCCCTGGATGTAGGCCTAACACCCAGGCTTCCTCGCAGCTGCCCGCGAGCGCTCGTTCGCTCGTTCACCCACACGCTCTTTGTGGCTCTCTCTTGCACCGACATGTTTCCCTATAACCTCCGTCTAACTTCTCTTTTCTTTTCTCTCGTTTTTTCTGATCTTTTTCCCAACCGACTCGCGCTTTTTTTATACGCTAGGGGCCATAACAGCTGCAGCACATTAGCCATGGGAACAAGCACAGATGTGGGCAGTTCCTCACCTGTGCACTCGGTGAGAAACGCCCACACCGCAGATCGCCCCGTGGCTTGCTATGGCCACCACGCCCACTCACTAAGCTGCCGCGAGTGCGGTGATTATTTATTTAATAAAACGGCCTTTGCTCAGCGAGCTGTGGACCCATAACACCATACCAGATTACAGTTTGCGAAAAAATGGACTTAAAAGAGCCTGTAGAATTCTGGAAAAAGTTCCTGTGGACAAACGAGACAAAGATGAACCTGCTTTAGGAATAGCAAAGTGTGGAGATGAAAAGGAGCTGACGTTCATTCTTTGTTGTATCTAATCTATTAGTATGCACTCCATAACATCAGCTGTGAATATGATTTTGCAACATTTTTGTAGGTTGGTTCTTTAGGAGCAAAAGGGCTCATGGGAAGTAATTATGAATATATCATAGAGGCTATATACACTTGCTAAATGATACGGCATTAATTCAATTCAATTCAATTTACTTTTTTCATAGTGCTCAGTTTACTAGAATGCCAGTTACATTAATTATATGCATAAGAAGGGTGGCATGGTACCATAATTTTAGCCCAGCTGCTCGCTACAAAAAGAGTGGGATTCAAGCCCTGGATGCTCCCTGGGTGGAGCTGGCATTGTCTCTTTGTGTCCATGTGGGGGGTGGAGGGGGTCCCATGGTCCCATGGTCCCATGGTCCCATGGTCCAAAGACATACAGTTTAGGTGGACTGGTGAATGATGTTGATTAGGCCACTAGTGTGTGTGTGTTCACCCAGAAATAAGCTGGTACCCTGTTGGAGGGTTGCTCCTGTCTTGGCGCCCAGTGCTTACTGAAACAGGCTCCTGTGACCCAGCTCTAAATAAGCAGGTTTAGAAAACAGATGAATTAATATTTTCAATGAAATTTGACATTCATTTTGTCTGCCATGTGTAAAAGGACTCAGACCACATGGGAAAAAGGTTTGGGGGCAACCACCCGTATACTTGAATTTGGCTGTCAGAAAGATAAGTTTGGTTGTGCATATCATTACAGATATCACTCCAAATCAGAACTGGCAGGTAGACAAAAATATGGCGGTTTTAAAGGCGGTCAGGGGAAATGACATTGTCTGGGCAAGAAGCGGAAGTGACTTCATCCTGGCCGGAACTGGAAATGACATAGTCCAGACAGGGACCAGAAATTATGTTATTGTGCCCGGAACTGGAAGTGTCGTCATCGAGCCCAGGCAGAATTTCCTGTATTCGGTCTGGAGAGGATAAAGAGGAAGGATTAGTGCGCTCTGCCATCCAATGGTCTGGCATGGAATTATCCTTTCTTGAGCCCTTCAGCTGCCTCCCATGCGCACGTGGATGACACATGTTTTTCTGCCCAGTATTAAGGGGCACTGAATGATGAGATTACTGAACCCAGGTAGCCGTGCTGTGTACTTTATATTATGCAGCAGGCTGAAACTTCATGCAACTGTGAGCTAATTTCTTTTTTGTTTCATTTTATTTTTTTGATCCAAATTTTTATCATGTGTAGCTCCCAGTTGGTGGAACACGCTGCCCACCTTAATCCGAACTGCCAATTCCCTCAGTCTGTTTAACAAGCATTTGAAGTTTCTCTTGTTCTGTGAATATCTGTCTAATTGTTAAGGGCTTTCAAATATTCATGTAACTAAGTAAACCTTAACTAACCTTGCATTGTTCTGTTCGATTTAAAGCTCATCACTTGTGATAATCAATGTTGTAATCTTGTCTTGTTGCACTTGTCTCAAAACAGTCCAGAGTGGAGTTTGTTCAAATTACGTTGACCTCTTTTGTAAGTTGCGTTGGATAAAAGCATCAGTTATGTGAAAGTAAAGCGTTTTAGGACTTTGCCCATTAGATGTGCAATCAGTGTCCAAGGCTGCCCTAGTGTGTTACCTTGAGTCTCTGTGTAACTATGCTTGAGGAGTTCTCTTTGAGTATCTGCTTAGGTGGCCCCAATGCAAGTTACTTCCATGAATGATCACCCCAATTAAAGTAAAAGGTTTCTTTATTTCTTTGTTACCACAAGACCAAGTGGTGTTTTCCCCATGGTGTCCTTAATTAATTATAGTAAATGAGTAAAAAGAGTGGATAGATTATGAATATTTGTCTTTGAATACAGTAAGTAACAGAGATGTTCTCATTTTAGGAGTGCAGACTACAACAATGTCCTCCTGACACTTTAACTCTACGCCTAAAGATTAGTTTTGGTGCAGGTTAGACTTACCTTTAACAACAGCAGGTCTTTTAAAAAATCCAAAGACATGCAGGTTAGGTGCATTGGCGATTCTAAATTGTCCTTAGTGTGTGCTTGGTGTGTGTGTGTGTGCCCTGTGGTGGGCTGGCACCCTGCTCGGGGTTTGTTCCTGCCTTGCGCCCTGTGTTGGCTGGGATTGGCTCCAGCAGAACCCCATGACCCTGTGTTAGGATATAGCGGGTTGGATAATGACTGACTGACAATGTTATCTAAAACCTGCTTTTTCCTGTTTAAAATATAAAGAAAAAGGTATAGTGTATAATGAGGAATTAATTACAGTGGAACCACTAGATACGAGTTTAATTCGTCCCAGCACTGAGCTTGTATAGCGAATTTCTCATATCTAGAACAAACTTCCCCATTGAAAATAATGGAAATCCAGTTAATCCATTCCGCACCCCCAAAAATATCAACATAAAAATCAATTTTCCTAACAAATAACACTGATAAATAATATATACAAGTGGAACCTTGGTTTGCGAGTAACTTGGTTTACGAGTGTTTTGCAAGACGAGCTAAATTTTTTAATTAATTTTGACTTGATAAAATGTGCGATATCTTGCAATACGAGTAGTATGGATACACTTTGTCTGCTGAGTGTCATGTGATTATAACTGAGCTGATGGTTGCTCTCTCTCGTGCGCGTCTCTCTCTCCTTATCTCTCTCGCTCACGCACGCATCTCTCTCTCTCTCTCCTTATCTCTCTCGCTCGCTCTCGCGCGCGCCTCTCTCTCTCTCTCTCTCTCTCTCCTCTTGAGGGCAATCGTCTCCTATTCTCTGTCTACATGTCCGCGATATTTTTGGATACGCTTATACGGTGAACTGCTACAGCGAAATAATGAAATCACAAGCGCACAAACGCGTAGAACCTCACGCTACGGGAGAACAAGGAACACTGAGTGAGCTGACCGGCTGGTAGCATCAGCTTGGGTGAATCCCCGAGTCGAGGCGGATCGGGAAATGCGTCACGCATACCCACAGCCTGGCTCGTGGCTCGTTATGCGAGCCAATGCTCATATTTAGATCCAAATTTTTCACTCATACTTTGCTTGTATCTTGAATTTCTTGTATACAGAGGTGTTCGTATCTAGAGGTTCCACTGTAATTCATTTATTTATAGCAGAGTTGACTACTTCAATGTGTTATTCACAGGGTGTTGATATCGTTCTGTTTGAAACTATCGGTTAATTCAAAATGCTTATGCAAGAAATGTTAAAAGAACTTGTAAGTTTGGCCACATAACTCCTGTCCTTAATTCTTTAAATTGGCTTCCAGTTAAGTTTAGGTCTGATTAGAGCAATAAGAAGCCACTTAAGAACATGTATGTTAGGTAAAATGCCCAGTGGGGGCTGGTGGTCTTTTGGCATTGGAACCGTAGGAGATTTTTTTTTATTATTTTTATCTAGCTTATCTGAAGGCTTTTTTTTTTTTTAGATTTTCTGTTCTCCCCAGCCATCTGACCTTATCATGAGACTCATCTTTGGAGACTTAAAAAATCAATTCTATATACCAGGAATGTTCAAAAAGTTTCCGCACTTTTTTTAACTCTATTTATTAAGAATTACAAAAACAAATTACATCAATTTTCTACATAGTCACCTTGTTTGCGATGCGATTTTCCCAGTCACATGACACCCTCAGTCACAACCAATAACTACTCCTCCCACCTTAACCGTTTCCAATGAAAATATAAAAGTGCAGGAACTTTTTGAACGTCCCTTATATATATATACATATGTAGAAGAAGAATAGGCATTCCAGCTGGGAAGGAGGACAGCTTCTTGCCCAGACAGGAGGCCAGAACAGAGGTATGAATCAGGTCGACGAGCAAGTGACTTGGTGCCCGGCCAGACTGATATGTTGTTTGTACCAGCGGAATAGGGAGCAATTCCATACCCCATATGACAGGTGGCAGTGTTCCTCGTGTGGCAGTCCAGTTGGGACACCAAGAGAGATATTTGAGAGTTGGGAATCTGGATCCTGTCGGGGTACCTGGGTGCTGATAAAGGCTGCTGTTGTGGGAGGACCTCTCTACTTTCTATATGACCCAGAAGTGCCTCCAGGAAGACACTATGTGGCACCAAAAGCACTCCGGGGTCCAGTTTGAAAAGAAGCCCGCCACCTCACATTGGATGAGTCAGAGTCGGGAGGCAGTGGGCACCACTCAGCGGGAGGAAGAGAGGAGGAAAAACTGGTCTGATTAATTGTTAATTTAACTGGTCTTTGAATGGTGTTTATTCTGACAGTGTGTTGGATAAATAAATACCTTTTATTTTATCCCAGAAATGTGTTGGGCTTTACTGTGTACGTGTTTTGGGGCTTGGTTATACCAACAGCAATATGTCTGCATAATGCCTTACTGCAACTGCGACTGCCAAGTCATAAGTTTTTTTTATATGTTTCTTTCTTTTTGACTATTTTGGTGTATAAATATTTTGTTCAGCTTCTGTAACAAGATACCTTTCTCAATGGGGACAAGTAAAGTTCTTATTATTTATTAAGTACTAGATGTGTTAACTGTTGAAATATAAATAATAAACATAGACTTTAGTGTAAATTTTTGCAGTGCACCATCCAATGTGTATGTCTCTGTTATATGCCACTAGGTATGGGATTTGTAAGAGCCATGGTAATGTTTGTGACACACCATCTGTTGGAATGTTTTTAAACATGCAACTGGACAGACAGACACTTAAACTTTTATCAAGGTGTATTGTCCACATTTTTTCTAATCAATCTGTTTTCCAAATAAAGAATTCCAATATACTGTAACAGCTAGCATGTGGCTATGTTGCCATAAAAACCTTAAAAAATTATTATTACATTCATAATTCAAAATATCTTTTCCTTGCAATTTAATACTAAATGTATTTTTTTTTTAAATGTTTCTATGGGACTATCACCACAACTTCCTCAAAGAGTCAATATTTCATTAAATGAATTTATTACAGTACAATATTCTTCAAGAGTAGTTAGTACAAATGTAATATTTACAATTTCATTTTTTCATTAAATATTAACAACAAATACAATACAAGCAACAGCACAAATCATAGGTCACCTTCAAACAAAAACACTGCCAGCAGTAGGCCTACAGCATGAAAAAAGAATATACCGCTGTTTTATGAACAAAATGAATAAATACGAATAAAGTCCACAATGCTTCCATATTTTTACAGTTTGAAATAGTCCATTGATACAATTTTACATTCATTTTAAAATGTTGAAAACATTTTCATTTTGTGTATATGATAATGTGCCAATATAGCAATAAAAAGTTAATCACCAATAACACTTTTTATGATTTTCAGTGGGGTTGTAGTTCAGCATAATACCTACTTCTTTAAAACCAATACCCACATTAATCTGTTTTTAAATGTAGGTTTCCCAGAAGAGTTTTACAATAGGACATAACCAAAATAAATAAATAGTTTCAGCAATGCTGTCACAAAAACTGTACTTATCATTTGTATTAATCTTAACTAATTTTAGAGTCTTTACAGGATAAATTCAATTAACTCTTTTAGGGCTAATGTCAACTTTTGTCAACAGCAGGACTTGAGGTTGGATGTTGACTTTAGTTAGCATCCAGGGGTAGAGGGTAATAATCAGCTGTAGACGTTGACAAAACTCACCATCACGTTACGGTAGACCATCTTTGCTAGGAGGACTGTTAGACTCATTGACTTGACATCGAATTCCTGTGTGTGTGTGTGGGTGGGGGTGTGTGTGTATGAGAAGCGTGGAGTGAACAACGTCTAGAATGGCAATGACGTAGAGCAAAAAAGCAAAGCAATTGTGCAAAGCAAAATACTCTTTGGGCATTATTAATTTTTTTTTTGCTTTATGCATATTATTGCTATGTCAGACTGACTTATCAAACTCAGATTTTGATGCAAGTGATCTGGAAATCAAAAACGAAAGGCAGGTAGCTGTTTTCTTTCCAGGAAATGCCTTACAGAATATAAATGGTTAGACAAACAGGTATGTAGTAAGTATGTAAGCCGTGTTACAGATGATCTTAGAAAGCTAATGTTTAATGTTAGTTAGTTAGTTTTGGGGAACAATATTCAGACCAGGGAGAAAATGAAAAAATAATTAGCCCTGAAAGAGTTAATCATCTTGTATGCGACCTCTTTATTAGTCTTACAGTACTTACTGGGTATCGTCGACATTTTTTTTCAATCAGTTTCACAAATAAAGAATTTTATTGTACTGTAACAGCAAGCATGCGGTTTATCATGCAATAACTCAAAATATTGTTTCCCGTTAAATGTTTCCATTGGACAGTATCCACAAGCTCTTAAGAGTTATGGTTTCTGTAGGAATTACATTTATTACAGTACAGTATTATCAAGATTAACATACGTCACATTTATTTGTAATGTCCTTAAAATTATATACATCACCATTATACTTCATTATTTGTTTAGTCCAATTTTCAAAAAAAAACAAAATGAATTTCAAATTTTAATATATCTAAGGTTCCAAAACAGTAAATCTAAGAGGGGAAACGTTATACTTAAGTGACCATGAAAAGAGAACCTATTTATGGAAAGTTTCAAAGGAATTTTTTCAACCTCAAAATTGCATTTAAGTAAGAATTCTATACCACCGAGTTTTTGAAATATTCGATTATAAATTATATGCCATACACTATGTGTATTTTTCAGTTACATTTTCAATGTAGACCTGAATAACTCATCAATCATCCGCTCCTCTTCCCGAAGTTACAGAAACACTTGAAGAAAAGCTGAAAACCAGAGGCGGGGGGGGCGGGGTTAAGGTCACGTGATCCACTGGAGTTGTCCGGTGGTTGCTGGGATAGGGGCGGACCGTGTAATCTCGCTCCAGAATGTCATGGCGACTAACATCGAACAGATTTTCAGGGATTTCGTGATGAGTAAAATTCGAGAAATTGAAGACGAAGGACAGCACAGCAGGTAAATTCCAGACGTCGTAAGCCGAGGAGTTCGAATAGCATGTGAGAAATGGACTACTAAAAGGATTTTGTTTCTAGAGGTTTGCCGTGGACAAGGTGGCGCTTCTTTTGTGTTTATTTGCGAGTCGCGGCCTCGCAGGGCACGTCGGTACGAGGAGGCCCGAGGCCGCTTGTTCGGTGGCGTGTGCACTGGAGAGGCCCGTAGACGGCTGGAGGGCAAGGAATGCAATGCCGAGCTTGGTTTCTTATTAGTCTTTTTTTCACAATGATCACTACTACAAATTCTTGGTCGCCTTCGTGCATTTCTTGAGTTTTGGGCCTGCTAAAGCCAACGAGCCATAAAGCGTGTATGAGAACGGCGTGGGCCTCGTGACTGCCCTGCACTACGGCTTGACGAAGAGGCCCTGGCGACCTGGTGTTTTCGAAGGATCGATTACATTTCAGAGGTTTTCCGAGATTTCTGTGTCGGTAGAGGGGTTGCAGTTGAAGAGAGTGAGCTCAAATTGGAAAAACGGACTTTGCTTTAGTTTGGCGTTTCCTTAACGCGGAGTGCGCTGACGAACGTTTAGTTCTCCTCGTCGGCTACGAATACGGAGAAGCAAGTCGTACAGCACCTCTCGTAACAATCTCACACCAGCTTAACTATCGGAATTGCGTTTTGATCACATTTATTGTGTAGCGTTATGTTTAAATTCGATGAGCTTGAAAACGTATTGCGGAAAGTACCTCGCTCCATGACAGTCTCTGCTGTTTACTGTAGCGGGCATCTGCCTTTACTGCATAACAGAACTATTGACAGTGTTACAGTAATTTAATATATACATACGATGAGGTAGAGAGAATCCTTTGTGTCAGCTCTGAAAGTTCTTATGTACGAATTGTGCAGCAGGTAGCAATAGAACGCAACTGATTGCTATGGTAGTCATTTTGGATCACTTCGTTTGTTATATCAGATGTAATCCATTTTAAACAGATTTCAATCAGCCAGTTATTTAGTATAACTGACTGCTCCAAAATGAGGTGGTCGGTCATTATATGTGAACATTTTGCCTTATGTCCAAAATAAGGTGTTACACACAAACGAAATACAGATCTGTTTCAAGTAATTTTCATTTTTCTTTGGATGCCTTTGTAACAGATCTTTTTACAGATCAGATCTGGAAAATTGTTTGAAGTGGCACACTATCATTTCACTAGGGTTTACAGATAATTTAAGCCTAATCACCAAGGATCATGGTGGCATTCAATGATTTGTGTGGAGGCTTTGATTTGTTAATGCACTGAACTTTAAAACGCAAGGTTCATTCATCTTTGGCTCACTATGTGACCCGGAGGTGCACTCAGCCCTTTTGTTTTCCAATTGTTAATCACATAGGATTCAGAAAGTGTTCAAACTCCTTCACTTTCTGCACACTTTAATGTGTTGTAGATTTAATTTTAAATGGACAGATTTGTCATTTTCCCATCCGTCTACACAGAGTAGCCCAAAATGACAAAGTAAGAACATGTTTTCAGAAAGATTTGTAAATTTAAGAATCAAAAACTAAAATCTTTCATTGACCTGTGTGTTCAGACACTTTGCTTTAAAACTCCAAATTGTGGTCAGCTGCATCCTGTTTGCTTCAATTATTTTTGTGATGTGTCTGGGACTGTCTTAGAGGCCACCTGTGGTGAAATGAATTGATTGGACGTCATTTAGAAAGGCACATATGTCTGCATGTAGAAGGTCACACAATTCACATTGCATGTTAGGACAAAAACCAAGCCATGAAGTCCTAGGAACTCTCTGAAGACCTCTGTGATTAAGTTGTGATGAGGCAAAAATCAGGGCAAGGGGATGCAGTCATTTCCTTTGTGTGTTTCCAGAAACATAGTGGCCTTGATAATTGTGAAATGGAAGAAGTTGGGAACCTCTGGGACTCGTCCTAGAGTTGAGCATCCAGCCATACTGACTGGTGAAGAATGGCCTCGATCCAGCAAGGTGACAAAGAACCCAATGGGCATTTTAGCAAAGCTCCAGAAATCCTCCGCTACTTCTCAGAAGGTCAACTGTCTCAGTGGCACTTCATCAATGAGGTGTTTATGATTGAGTGGCAGGGTGGAATCCACTTTTAAGGAAAAGGCATATGAAAATTTAAAGAACTCCGAGAACATGAGGAAAATGAGTGGTTGGAGGTCTGCCGAAAGTTATCACTGGTGAAAACCAAACACTGCTCATTGAATGCCTAACACAATCCCTACAGTGAAGCATAGTGATAGTAGCATTATGCTATGTGGGTGCTTTCAGTGGCAGGGACAGGGAGACTGCTCAGAATTGATGGAATGATGATTTCAACCAATCACAGAGTGGTCTTTGTAGAAAACCTGCTCCAGAGTGTACATGACCTTAGACCGGGTCAACATTTAACCATTCAGCGCGATAACACAACGCTTACAGTAAGTACAATGCTGAAGTGGCTTTGGTATAACTCTCTTGCTGTTCTTGAGTGGTGGCCCAGACTTAACCCTATAGAAAATTTGTGGAGAGACCTAAAGATGGAAGTTTACAGACTCTTTTTATCTGGTCTAGAGAAGCTTGAGAAGATCTGACAGGAAGAATAAGAAACTGCCCAAATCCAGATGTGCAAAGCTTGGAAGTACTTACTCAAGATGGCTTGAAGCTGGAATTGCTATAAAGGGACTTCAACAAAGTGCCAAATTAATAGTCTCAGTATTTAAATGAAAGAGAAATTTCTGTTTTTCATTTTGGCATTCGTGTATTATAACCCCACCACAGGCAAGAAAAGATGTATTGTAATTTACATTTGTTTATTTACAAAACAAAAACGGGAATACGTAAAATTTGATTTTTAAATACTTTTGAAACATTACTTCTGTTGCAAAGTTTCTAATGTCGTTAAGTATAACATTGAAAGGGTCATCACCATTGAGCTTAGTTTTCCACAAGCAATATCTGGGTTAAGTGGATGAGTTATAACACATGAGTACCATGATTTTTAATAAATTTGCAAAAATTTCTGAAAACCTGTCTTTGCTTTGTCATTAATGGGTTATAGATTGTAAAGTGATGGGGAAAAGTAGTAAATATGTTCATTTAGAAGTACATCTATACCATAATAAAGTGTTAGTAAATGAAGGGGTTTTGAATGCTTACTGAATCCACTATTAAAAAAAAAATGTACAATTCCTTTGGGATTCCATGTAGAAATGTGCAAAAAAATTAAGCATGATTACTGACTCTAAATTGGCTTCTTATGAGTGTTTATGCCCTTTTTTGATGGTGGCTCCAACATTGTGCTATGTGCTGCAGGTATAAACGGAGTCTAGAAAATGGATGCTCATTTAATTTGTCGGTTAATTTATTGATTTTTTCATTTATTTTTGTTGCATATTTTTTTCCAGTGGATATTTATAAACCAATGCACAGGCTGACAGATTCTTAAGTGGATATCCTTTTCTCACATACCATCCACTGAATTTAACCATTTGTTGCTCCACATATATTGGGGCTACCTTTCAGTTTTCTAGGTTGATGGCATTAATAACTGAAAATTTCTGTTAAAGGTGGCCCGTGGACTGGCTTCAGGGTTTTTTTTTTCCCCTCTGTTCTATTTGGGAATAACCTGGTTGGAGGCTGATTTGAATACTGAAGTAATCGGTGCTTCATTATTGGTTAGTGTAATCATAAATAATGAAGTCAAACACCAGATGGAAAATTGAAAACCAGGGCCAAATATGAAAAGGTAAAGGTACAGACGTGGCACCACTCGTTGCTGTGAAATGCGGCATTTTACAAGACAAGCAGTGCATCACTGTGACTGACAGTAATCCATGCTAATGATAACTTCCTTAGTTCTGTCAAATTACCAGAAAGTTTTCAAAGTGCCATCTTTCATATTAACTCTGCTTCCAATAAGCAATCAAGCTAGACATGTCATTTTGCAAAACTGTTATGATTAGTTAAGTTGTATGAATGTTATTCTTCCTTTTGTGAGTTTTGTATGTTTGTTCAAAGGTACATCAGCCACAAAAAATGTTGAAATTTATACTAGGGTTTGACTGAGTATTCTCTTTATTTGCGTATGTTATTGATCTGCTAATTTACTAGTAAATCCTTAGGGACCTCCAAATGTGAGAGAGACTGAGAATACAGTACACCTATTTACAACAGTAAGTAGGGATGAAATATTGTAAAATGTAAAGTAGAGCACCAGCATTTACCGATATATACTGACATTCTGAAGTTTATCATATACACAAGGACACAGTTAACCCTTCTCTAGGGATAAAAATTGTACTTTTGCCATCTTAATTTGTAAATGTTTAAGGTCCCTGCACTTGAGAATTTTAGATCACTCTCTCATTATCAGGACTTGAAAAATATAATTGCTAATTGTCATACCCAGCATTAGTTTTTAGTCAAATCCTCAAGACAAAGTTCTCTCTCTAAATCTTAATCTCTCTCTCTAACTAAACATATTTTTCCAATGTTATTATGTAAATCTGAAGCTTGGAGTGAGTTATATTTCACATTTTAAGACATTTGTGAAAGATTTTTTATTTGGCATGGGGTGAGTTCATTTTTACGTATGTGTAAATGAATCAATAGGCACATATATAGCCATGTTAGTTTTTCTGTGATATAGTAGTTCTCTCTGAACTTGAACTTAAACTTGATTAAACAATGAAACATGAATGATACAGAAACAGTTGTCATTCAAAATGTAACCCCTTTGTGAAATTCTACAGTTCAAGTAATGAAGTGGAAGCAAATTGGCAACAAAATGAATGACACTATTTGAGACATCTGAATTTTTATTTTTCTTACACAGAACAGAGCAGTTTTAGTTCCTAACTTGATAGGTCAAATAGGCAAATATCACAAAGACTGTGCTTCCCTGCCTGACCTTTTGTTACATTAATTTGTATGCAGTAAAGTACAGTATACTATGTTTTCCTTCAGTCTGCACCTGGTCTGTACTGTGGCGTTAAGACAGTTCTGAGCCAAGTACCACTTGTCATGTCTGGTTTAAATGAAGAGTGTAATGGAACCATAGTGGAACTCAATAGAGCAGCACATATTTCAACAGGCTTCTACTCCTGTCTGGCTAGTACACAGTCTGTTTCATTAATGGCATTAGTAGTTATTAAACCAAAATTGCAAGTTCACACATGCATATATTTGAAGGGTATGAATGAGGTAGTCCTGATAGCTACTTGTTAGCTGATGCCCCACATCTTTCTGTTAATCAGTGTTCATTGACATTCCAACCATAAAGTTTATTGCATCTTCACTTAAACATACATTTAATTCTCTTTGGAATACTGATATCTGTTACTCTTTCTTTATTTTCAAACTAATTACATGCCCCTGTTTTCTTTTGGTATAACATTGCATACTTTGTTAGTGTTTATGAACTTTACATTTTTTAAACTCTTTAAACTATAAGGTTATTTATGAATCTCAGTAAAGTGGCACAAAGCAGGTTTTATTGTGAATGCTAATATTAAAAAGTACACAGTCAGTGGATTCAGAAAGTATTCAGACTCCGATATTTTCTGCACACTTTATTATGCTGTAAACTCAATTTTAAATATACATTTACCACTTTTGCCCATCGATATACACCTAATAACCCATGATGACAAAGCAGAAGCGTTTTCAGAAATGGTCTGCAAAGTTATTAAAATCAAAAACTGATTCAGACCCTTAAGCCAGCACTTTGCAGAAGCTCCTTTGGCAGCAATTAAAAGTTTTGAGTGATCTTGAATAAGTCTCTGCAAGTTTTGAACACCTGGGTCTGGACAGTATATCCCATTCTTCTTGGCACATCCTTTCAAGCTTTGTTAGATTCGTCTTGGAAGTGTTGGTAAACTGCCATCTTCAGGTTTTTTCACAGGTGTTCTATGGGGTAAAGTCCCCCATAGTAAAGTCTGGACTGTGGCTGATACACTCAATGACAGTTTGAGACTTGTCTTGAAGTCATTCCAGCATGGTCTTGGCTATTTGCTTCAAGTCATTGTTGCGCTGAAAGGTGAACTGTTGCTCCGGTCTGAGGTCATATGCACCCTGCAGCAAGTTTTCTTCAAGGACCTCGCTTTATTTGGCAGGATTTATCCTTCCCTCTGCTCTGACGAGTCTGCTTGTCCCTGCTACTGAGAAGCACCACCATGCTTTGCCATTGGAATGGCATTTGGCAGGTGGTGGAACAGTGAGAGGTCTTTGACAGACATTGTACTTGGAGTTCTGCCAGAAGAGTTCAGTTTTTTTTTCTCGTCAGGCCTCAGAATGTTTTTCTTGTGCCCTTGGAGTCCATCAAATTCCATTTTGGAAAATTTCAAGTGGGCTGTCATATGTCCCTGACTGACAGCGTTTTAAGGAGATGGTCATCCTTATGAGATGTCCTCCAGCCTCAGCAGGTGACTTCTAAAGCTCTGCTAGAGTGATAATTGGGTTATTGATCACCTCCTTGATGAAGTCCTTTCTTGCCTGGTTACTCAGTTTGGATGGAAGGCCAGTACTAATGGTGTGAAACTTGTTCCATTTCACAATTATTGACACTGATGTGCTCCTCCTGGGAAAGCTTAAAGCTTCAGAAATGGTTTTGGCCCTTACTTCTGGTCAGTGCTTCACCACACTTTTCTCATGGAAGTCCTCGGAGAGTTCATTGGACTTTGTGGCTTCTGACATGCAGTGTTAATTGTGAGACCTTATACACACAGGTGTGCATCTTTCTAAACGATGTCCAATTAGTTCAGTTTGCCAGAGGTGGAGTCCAATCAAGTTCTAGACACATATCTAGGAGAATTAAAGCAATCGGGATACATCTGACAAAAGTTTGTAGTACCATAGCAAAGTGTCTGAATACTTATATGAATAAGAGATTTCAATTTTTGATTTTTAATAAATTTGTCAACCTTTCTATAAATGTTTTCACTTTGTCAGTATGGGTTATTGAGTATAAATTGATGGACAGATGTATCCATTTAAACTTAAATCTACAACACAAAGTGTGAAGAAAGAGAAATGTTGTGAATACTTTCTGAATCCACTGTATGTATCTAAATGTGTACATTTTCACATTATTTTGGTTTTCATAAAGAAAAATTTAGAATAGCCATACCACTGATTGTTTCCTGAGTGTACAGCTAGCTGCACGGGAATCTGCAACCTACTTATTTAAGCTTGATGAAATGACACTTGATTTTGTGGCTTAATGTAAATATAATGCCAGCATGGCTCTACAAGATGTGACATGACTTCTAGTTGGAGAACATGTCCTATTTAACAGCTGTAGTGGTTGAATCTCATTGATACTGGGGAGTTGAATTGTACAACTGGGAATTACAGGGAATGACTGATTACAATGGTTCCTGCATAATCTTTCATCTGATTTCCAAAACCCGTGCTGGGCCTTAAAAAAAAAAAAAACTGTAGTGTTACTTCACTTGGACAGCCATTCTGCTTGGAGTACGTAGGATTATACCGTGATCTCTCTACACCTCTTTTTCCATTCCGTTGTGTTATGACAAACACAAAAAAATGAACAGACATCTGCAAAGTGTGATGAGCCTCTCCACTGTTTCCACAGTTAAACTTACTTGTTAGAGGGCGAAATGTGGTGTTCTAAATATTTAAGCATCACTTGTCATTTGACAATTCTAGTTTCACGTCATATGTTAATAGAAGTAAGGAGTAAATTTCTCGTGTGGTACTACAATCTTGTGTGTAATTGGAATTTGTTCATGAAGTTCTATCATGCATCATTGAATCAAGCATGTTTCCAGATTGGTGCTCGTTTTGTGTAAATTGAAATAATTCTGTTTTTTAAAATGGGAGAAAGTAGCAGCTGCTGAAGGAAAAAATGAGTGTACAGGAGAGACGGAGGAATGCAGTAGACACCATAGTGTGTTAGTTCCATGTAATTGCTTATCTTAAGCATTTTAGTAAAAGCTAACTGGGTAGGGTTGCCTGATGTGCATCCAAAAGTACCTGAGCTAATGATCAACATCAAAGGCATCAAAATTGACATCCAGGAACACGTGTGATTATGAGGAAGGTTTTTTAAAGAAAGTACAGCACCCTGTACCTCCAAGCACTGGATTTGCAAAGTGTCTTTGAAGAACCCCAGAGAGTAATGAATTTTTAGATGCAATAATATACATAATAAAGTCAAGAACAATGTATTTGTAAAGAACAAGTTCAGTTTTTCTCATGTCTAAATCTTTTTTTCAGATCTGTGGCATACACTGGTTTGGTAGGAAACTGTGCCCTTATATAAAGTGTTTTGTTTAAAATTTTAACAAAAGTATTCTGTTTTTATGGTTTTAAAATTGAGTCTGTTGGTAAAGACATTGCAGCATCCATTCTGAAGCAAAGTGAATTCTTTTAATGAGTAGCTGTGAATTTTCATGGGGGCAGCAGCAGAGCTTCTTGGATGTCTGTCATGTATATTTATTCACTTTTATGCATACTCCTGCTCATTTTCTAACATTCTTTAAGTCGAATGGCTGTCAAAAATCACAGTCACCTTCCACTACATGCATGATGAATGGGCCTCCTGGCATCAGTTTGAAAACTCCCAAGCGATTTTTTTAAGTAGTCGCGCACTGCACTTGCAGTGACAGCCTCAGTGACTAAGGAGTGACACAGCTTTACCATCTGCAAACTTAAAATGTAAATTGTTTCGAGATGCAAATCTGAGATTAGTTTTGGCTTATAATGTGATTCCCTACCTGGCTCCCAAAGCAGATGAACTCATGCAACTTTCACCCTTTTTCAAATATTTAACTTAAAGAGCAAAGCAATCAACAGTGTTCTAACTGCCTGATTATATCAAGTAAAATGTGATTTTAATTAAAAACTTTTGGGCCTTTTTTTAGTGTGATTTTAATTAAAATTGTTTGTTTGTTTGTAGCAGCCACCAGTCTAAGAGTAGGCCCTAGCCTCCCCTTCATCTTCCCTACCCTGGGACAAAGACCAGTGCCACTTTTTTTTTTTTTTTTTTTAGGGAAAACACTACATTTTACTTCCTTGTAAATAGATGTTTGGAGATAGGGTCAATCAGTAATTATCCAATGCTAAAAATGTCAAAACGTTTATAGTAGAATGGAGTTGTTAAACATGTCTGTGAATGTATGTTTGGAAAATCAGAATTGATTTTCACATCTTAAAAGTACAATTTTTGTTGGGAAATTCCACTTTTTTTGCAGTGTACAGGACTCCTGTATGACTACATCCCAGCAAAGAACATTTTAGAACAAGCAGTTCCTGTAATATCCACCCTGATTGGCAAAACCTATCTTTATATATAATACGCTACTGTTGCTGTTCATTTGTCTGTCCAGGATTTTAAATCACATGTAGCTCTTAAACCGTTTGACATATTGACCTGACATTTGGTAAACATATACTATGTGATGTCTACTATCCACTTTCGAGGTGAAGATTGACCTCCAAGTTTATTCCTCTTTTTATTTTATTGTTGAATCAACTCTCGACCGCGGCCTGCAAGGCGTCCGTGTGGCGCATGTGTACAGGTGCCGTTCTCATCCCTTCCACCTTCACCATCACTTCCCCTACCTCTTCATATCTTAAATCATTCTTGAGGCAGATTGAAGAATTAAGTGCCAGCTTAAGTGAAAAATTTAAAGAAAACATACTAAGTAATTGCAACACAAACACATTATCGTGCAGTGCACCATTACTGGTGTACAATAGTAGCTCCCGAAAAAATGACTTGTCTTTAAACAAGCTCCATCATGTTTGTCTTGTTACAAACTCCATGGATGTTGTGTTTGGTCCAGTGCTTCTCCCTATATCCTTCAAACACATTTTGATGTATGTCCATCGATAACTGCTATAGAATTTGTTTAATTTAATTGGGATTTTTACATTCTTCTCTGTTTAGAGAGGGGACCAAGCTTACTAATTTGCGAGATTATTGGATGAGTAGTTTTCAGATGCATAATTTCTTTAAATATTTGTGTATGCCCACTTAGAGGCACAAGCAAGCACGCATGTGCAGACACTCTAGAAATTTATAAGTGAAGATACTGGGCACCTTGTTTGTGCTACCATAATACAAGCTTACTGATGAAGAGAAAGAAATGAATGCACGCACGCGGACATTTCCAAATCTGTAAAGGTCAACTTGGACAGAGGCATTAAGCTACCCCTGTACCAATCAATGTTGTTTGTGTGCTTCATTTGATGCACTGTGTTCCATGTTAGATTAAATATTGTTGAAGGTATTCATTTGATTCATTTTCTTGTTCATTTACTGTACTTTTGTGTACATAGAATCAAGTACATTAACTTAATATTTACTATGCCACTGTACAGTACAATTGGTTTTATTGTAAAATCTTCCATTGATTTTCTGTGGTGTCATATCATTAAAATGTAATTTACACTGAAATGCTTTCTAGAATATTTTCTAGATGTGTTTATATTCACTCTGGCCCTGTGTAGCCTTATTAAATTTGGCATTCTTAAGATAGTAAAGTTATTAACAATTAAATGATACTTGAAGTGGTCTATCACTAATTGGAGGAGAATCTGAAAAGCATTTACTCTACAAAGCTAAACCAAAGTAAATCTTATCCCAGGCTTCTAATGCATATGGTAAATTTATAAAATATATACCTGGTTTGATTGAAATTGGCTTTAGACTTAATACCACATCTACTGCGAGGATCATTTTTTTTATTTTTAAGTATGCTTGAGGTTAAGAAAAGATATTGGTGTAGGCACGAGTTTCATTTTCTTGGTAAATTTGGCATCCATTTCTAATTCTGCAAAGTTAGTAGAACATTTGGATGTACTGTATGTTTTGTTTGTTTAGAATGGACCCGGGTATGTGTTTGAGGCAAAATTTTGGAGGGTGACAATTTCAGAATTAGCTTTGCTCTTTTACCTCACACAATGAATTGTCTCTTCAATTACTAGATACAGGTTATGCTCTTAAAAGAAGGAAGAGAGATGGACAAATAAGTTGTCTGTCTTCTGATTGACAAGTGATTAGCGTTTATAAATAAAACAAGGCCATAAGCTTTTCCACAAGTAAATCTACTGCTTGTGGATAGAACCAGCAAGCTGCTGACTTACAACTAATGTGGCAGTTTTTGCCTCCATTTACAGAAATCCAGGGTTATTTTGTAAACAAATTAGGACATTTTGCTGGTGGTGGTGATGTTTCTTGTTTTCTAGTAGCTGGTCATACAAAGAAGTCTGTTTTATGAACAAGACTTTTCTTTGTGGTCATCACATCAGTGCAGGATCGAAGACATGGAAAAATGCATAATGTTAGATGGAACTGAATAGTCAAAGTCTCTAGTTTTTGCACAATCGTCCATCCTGTTAATTATATGCAAATGTTATGTGTAATTTTAGGGACATTTTATAGCCCTAAGTGCTTTAAGGTGCAACATTTTTTGTGCTTGATTATTTCTGATGCTACTTCATCCTTACCTTGGAGCAGATCATAACCCAGGTGGTAGACTTTTAGGTTTGTATAATTAATCAGTCAAATAAGTATTTAAAGTTAATGCCTTTAATAGATAAGTTCACTATTATTTAGGTTTTTGTCCCGCACGATGATGGCATAAATTAATTTGCTCTGTAAATTTGTGTTCCTAGGTGAAGCTTTATTTATAAAGATTAGAAAAAAAGTGCCTCCCACCATGCATTACAGTGTGGGTCTAAGGGACATCAGAGGAAATATGAAACAAAGGCCCTATAAGTTATCAAAAAGTTACAGCACAAAATATTCTGATATCAGAAAACATGGTTTCCGTGTTTGACGTATATTTGTATTAACAAAGCAAAGTTTGAAGAGGTTTTTTTTTTTTTTTTTATCACATATTCTTGACACCATCTGTCCTCCGGGAAAGAAACATTTTTCTGTTCACAGCAACTTGTGTGGGTGGAGTTTTCATGTCCACAGCCTGTATTAACACAAATACAATGTATATACGAAGCTCGGAAGTGTAGTAAAGTGTGTGCATGTAGCCATTTAACGCACAAAATTGCCTTTCAGCTCAAATTGTTTAAATTCTGAGATGTTTAAAAATTAAAATGAAAAGAGAAAACAATGGAATTATCCACATTATAACATTTGTAATAACTGCGTAAACAGGAAATCATGCTACCACTCACCTTTTCTTAGCTGTTAGCTCAGTACTTGACAATAAATACTATAACAGCTAATATACAACACACTTGATCCAAAGAAAATATTAAAGCTTTATCCGTAACTGGAAACGCAAGTAACCTATTGGAACATAAGTTTGAAAATTGATATCATTCTATTAACAAAAGGTGTCTGTTTTAATCCTTTTGACTTCATTCGCTTCTTCCAGTTTAAAAATGTCCCCAGAATTTCATAAGTGGTAATGGGTGGAAAATCATACCAATCAATAACACAGATTCCTGCTTTTCATGAATAAGTGCTTGTCCCGGGACATGTCTGTTTTGTAGTGGCTATAGTAGGAGGTTCCACTCTCTATAACATAGCCATTTGCCCTTGATTTCACTATTTAATTTTCTCCATGTTAGCAGTACATGTGCAACACCAATTGTCTGTTGTCCCAAGCATAACCATAATTGTAGGCTGTAAATTTTCCTCTCTTGTCTTAAATTTTATCCCTTTAACTTTGTTTGCAGTTCTTTGATAATATGTACAAGCTTTGATTTAGAGGTGAGTTGCAGTAATAAAGGAAATATTGCATCACCTAATAAAGGCCTCAACAATAGGTCCAGAACTGTTCTAATATAAGACTAACAATGACAGATGTTGTGTTTATGTGCAATGAGAGAATTGAAAAATGTGGGTTTTCCCAGTGGGAATTTTCACATGTACACCCTTTGGAGTAGTAGTTTCCAGTGGAACAATACATATAAAAAATGTTCCCTAAATGAGACGAGTTTGTGCCATTAACTTTTCACCTCATTCAGTAATATTAAAAATATTTTATGCCCTGGTTATTATGAAAATATAAAAAACAGGTCAGCCAAAAATTTCCCTAGCAGAATTTTATTTTTAGCTATGCTATACTTATTCTGTTCAGTTTGCTTGGAAAAAATATTACGGGTTATCTTTAATTTTATTTTGTGTGGATCAAAATGAAAATCGACAGTGACATTACATTTCTACCATAATTAAACACAGCAGAAAGGGTAGATGAGTTGTCATACCCATCAATAATACAGTGGTAACTCTAAATATTTCTATTGCATGCAAGTTCAATGAGTGAAACATGCCTGTAATTGTGTTTATATTTTGCTTTATTCATAGAAACCTGGTTTATAAAATGCAGAATAAACTCTTCATTCAGTTAGAGAAATGGTGTTATTGGTCTATGAGAAACTATGTAACACACTTAGATTTCTCCACCTGTAACTGGATTATTTGGCCATGTAAACCCATAACCAGGTTAAAGTTAAGAAATATGTAGTCTGAACATGTCTGTTTCACTCTGTTCAGCTGTACATGTGTTAGCGTCTTGCATGCTTTCAGCCATGGGTAGTAACTTAACGCAATACTTATTTTTTGAAGTAAAATACCTGCATTATTTATTGCTGTCCCGGCAGCACTGGTTGTAAGACACAGGTACCGGTATGCTGGTGCTTTACAGAGTCAATCACACAGCCAAACAGAACAGAGTGTGCTACAGTCCAGTAACAGAAACCTATTTACAACATGTTAGTTTGTTATATACATGTTGAAACAGTGTGTATTGTATGTTTTTGTCCAGCTCTTTGCTATAGACACGATGAAATGGTGTGATTAGGTGATGCAGCGGCCAGTGTTAATATCATGATTCATTGGTGGCTGAGGATGTTAAAGGAATGGATGTTTAATTCACAGCACATGGAGGGCAAAACATTTATAAGACAAGAAAATTATCACAGCCAGGCTTCATATTTGTTTTCAGATTCACGGCAATCAATGATGATAATGATGTTTTAACTTTTTTTTTTTTAAATGACACTTTTTGCCAAATGTGAATTCCAGAACCGTATACTTGCACATGTAAATGGACATTTTTAAGGAACTAAGTTTACAACCAGGTTGCTCCCTTATCCCGGTTTTATTTGAGCATATTAAAGCACTGAGTGTGTGAACTCCAGCAGTTGTAAAATGTAAAGTCTTCATTAACTCCCAAAAATGCAAAATAAAGTGTTGGGAATTGTTCAGGCACCTTTTCAAAATAGAAGCTGTAATTTAACAATGATATATTGTTTTTGTTGTTCATTGAAAAGTAAATCATGAATATAGTTGGTTTAAATGTATTTTACATCAGCACATATTTATTGGGGAATATGTGGAGATTCTGGAACTTGTCTGTTGTCTCCCTCCTTTGAAAATACTCGGTGTAACCTTTAATATCAGTTACCTGCAAGTTACATTAAAATATTTTAGAAATGGGTCAATGGAGACCACAAGATTAAGAATCTATACTAATAAACGGCAAAGCCCTCACTCACTCACTCTCTGACTGACTGACTGACTCATCACTAATTCTCCAACTTCCCGTGTAGGTAGAAGGCTGAAATTTGGCAGGCTTATTCCTTACAGCTTCCTTACAAAAGTTGGGCAGGTTTCATTTCGAAATTCTACGCGTAATGGTCATAACTGGAAGCTGTTTTTCTCAATTTACTGTAATGGAGATGAGCTTGAAACCCGTGGGGGCGGAGTTTCATCAGAGTGACATCATCACGCCTCCTACGTAATCACGCAGTACGTAGAAAACCAGGAAGAGGCCCAAAAAGCGCTGAAGAAAGCATGCATTATATAATTGAGAAGGCAGCGAAACAATAAGAAGTGAGCGAGTGACATATACAACCATATTCATGAGTTCTGCTACTTCGGAAACAAAGCACGATGTAAACCTAAACTTTAAATTAAGTTCATAGACAGGCTGCCGCTGGCGTTTTTAATTTAGTGCCTGCCCATATAAGGCCGTCCGTCAGCGGGAATCCAATAGCAAACTGCCACTAAATATTCACGGGTGAAGGACGGTGCTTATGCAGAGGAAGATGAGATGGTCAGGGTGGTGTTTGGCACAAAATCAGCGAAACTGCGAGAGAAAGTTTTAAGTGCCGGGACTTCGGTAACATTAGATACAGCCATGAACATAGCACGACATGGCACCAGCACAGCTGGGAAACTTCGATGCATGTACACCGAGCGGCTCACGTGAACTGACGCAGTGCACAGACAAAAAGCAACAGTTCCAAAGAGCGCTGAACAAAAACCGAATTACACAATTGAAAAGGCAGCAAAAAAATATGAAGCGTCTGATACATACAAGCATATTCATAAATGCAGCTAATGCGGAAACAAAGCACACGGTGGAAAAAGTCAATGTCCCGCTAAAGGAAGACAGTGTTAAAAAAAAAAAAACCCGTGCATGCAGTGTGTCAGGTCTCAGATAAAGAGGAAGACGAGCTGTTTATTGATGCAGTAAGAAATGAATCGATGAATGAAACCTGTCATCTTTACAACGATTGACAAACACGGAATGTAACTTGAACACAACACATCCTACAAATACGAACCTGATTGAAAGAAATAATGATAATCAAGTCCTTGATGACAGCAACACTCAGTAAAACTCACAAAACAATTACTGTATATTGACAGTCATGTTATGTTATTTTTAAAATGTTCCCTTTTCTTTTTCATAGCTTCTTTAACACAGTACTTCTCCGCTGCGATACGCGGGTATATATATATGTATATATATACCCCGATCTACATACTCGAATAATGGATACTTTATTCGCAATCAATGATTGTTTTGGTAAAGCCGTACTCAGTGTATTCATTAGATGAACGGTAAAAAAGTAAGAGCGAGGGGAGGATGACTTATTGAGGCACGCAAGCAAAACCACAATAGCACGCGGGCTCGATTTACTGCAGTGCGCGTCAACTCTATCTGAATTGCGCGATCACATTTGAAAAAATATATCTTTTCAAGTTCTATTTAGTCCATATGTGTCAAACTCAAGGGCTGCAGGCCACATCCGGCCCGGCGTGTAATTATATCCGGCCCGCGAGATCATTTTATATGCTGTATTATTGTTATTAATGGCCCGGGGATATGAAGCGCTGGTAACACAATAAACTACAGATCCCATAATGCAGCGCTTCAGCTGCCTTGCCGAACACTTACCGCGTTAATCAAGTCTAGCTTATGATGCTGCAAGTTATTGTGAAACTAGCCCACACGATGCCGAAGAGAAAAGGTGATTCTGAACATAGAGCCTTTAAAAACTGATGGGAGGCTTTGTATATGTTTACTGACTTTGCCGGTAAACCCGTGTGTCTCATTTCTGGAGCAAATGTGGGTGTAATTACAGAATTTAATCTAAGACGGCACTATGAGACAAAACATCAAGATAACCTGAAAGACCTGAATGCAATGCACAAGATACAGAAAGCAGAAGAGTTAAAGAAGAATCTGACACTTCAGCAGACGTTTTTACCCGTGCAAAATCACAAAGTGATTTCAAGTGAAGCTACTTTTATGGGAGACACAAATGCACCAGTGCAACTTGCCCCACTTTCCCTGTTGCCAAGTAATGTTGAACCAAGTCGACACTACGGTGTTCCCAAATACGCACTTTGTTCATAAACTGAATGATTTGATTTGTTATTGCTGAAAAGAACAAATTTTATTTATGTTTCCAGGTTTTGTTATGCACCATGTTCATATTTGAATTTGTATAATTTTGATAGGATATATTTTTATGGAGAGCAAAATCTTTTGGGATATTTAAAATTTAAGTTTATTTTTTATATAAAATTACATAAGAGTAAAGAAATTTGAATGTTTGTTCTTTTAACATTTACTTTATTTCTAACTTGTATAATTTAGACAGGATATATTTTTTATGGAGAGCAAAATATTATAAGTTATTTAAGGTTTGAGTTGATTTATTCCGGAATAATATTCTGTCGACTAAATAAAAATTCCTTCTATTTAAAATTTAAATAGAACTTCAACATATACGATAGTTGTGTGTGTGTGTGTGTGTGTATGTATATATGTATATATATGTTTATATATGTGTGTGTATGTTTATATATGTGTGTGTGTATGTATATATATATGTATATGTATGTGTGTATATGTAGAGATATATATATATATATGTGGATGTATGTGTATATATGTATGTATATGTGTGTGTGTATATATGTGTATATGTGTGTGTGTGTGTATATGTGATATATATATATATATATATATATATATATATATATGACAGCAACACTCATCACTCACAGCAGTGACAAAACAATTACATTGACAATCATGTTACGTTATTTTCAAAATTTTTCCTTTTCTTTTTCATAACTTCTTTAACACAGTACTTTTCCACTGTGAAGCGTGGGTATTCTGCTAGTTTACATAAAAATGTGTTTTGAGAATTTTCAGGCAAGATGGACAGATTAGTTATGCACACTAACCATGGTGCTGGTGGTGGGTGACATTTTGCTTGATGATTAGAACACACAAATAAGAATTTCACTGCAGTCTACACATAACCTAAACCTATAATTCCTGTACAGATTAAGCAGAAGGGGCAGAATCCTTGATCCAGAATCCAGATTAATAAAGAAGTCATCCTCGCACACTCTTTATATTGTACTAGCAAAATACCCGCGCTTCGCAGCAGCGAAGTACTGCCTTAAAATTTTTATTAAGAAGAAAATTAAACCTTTTTAAACTGAGGGAAAATATACCAATAATTATTTGTTAAGGATCTCTTTGTATACCACATTGTCATTTCGGCCCTCCAGTTGTAATATGACCAAGCTGTACTCTTGAGCATACAATGTATAGTTGGCCATGTGAAAAGTAATCTTGTTTCAAATCTCACAGCTTGGATTGCTGCTGTCATAATCGGTTTCAGTTTCATGGTTTGTTTCAATTACGACAGTATTTGCAGGACTTGTTGTGTTGAAGTGACATTCGGCATCTGTCAAGCGTTGTAAGCATAGAACCGGCTTCATCGATAACTTCACATCCAGCTTTTGAGAGTTGAAACATTCATAAACATCAAAGTGTCCACTACTGAAATCGTCACCTGTGAATCTAAGATGTTTAAGAGGCACTGGCGGTTGTCGAAAGGTGTAAAATATTTGGCCATTTCGGTGCACTTGAAAGCGACAACTGAACAATTCAGCGGCAGCCATCAACTCACATGCAGAACCATAGGTGAAGGGCTTAAGCATTTCACTCATATAGTGCTCCTGTGTAATTATCTCCTGTACTGTCATCAGTCCACACCTTGAACCTGTCCCAGTCATTCAATACATAAGACACAATGTTCCTCCGGATATCAAGAGTGAGCCTGATATGGCCGTGCAATATGTAATAAAGAGAATGGTAAAGGCAGGTGCTATCAGGGCTGTGGAGTCGGTAGATAAATGCTCCGACTCCGACTCCTCAGTTTCTAAATCTTCCGACTCCGACTCCCTGACTCCGACTCCTCTGTCTGTATATACTATGCTAATGTATTTTCTACATCCATTGAAGGAAAGGAAGGCAACATACATGTCATTTCACCACAGAACTACTGGCTAGGAAGCCAACACTCTACTATAATGCCAGATTAAAGACAAACACAATGAAAACAAGGTTTTGTTTATTTATTTATTTTTTTTAAACAAGTGTCTGGATAGTAATAGCAGGCATAAAAATCAGGAACAGGAAATGTATTGGTTCAAAAATACAAACCACATTCTTTGGTAGTTTTAACTTTTAAAACAAAAAAAAGCTTAACTATATGAACTAAAAACAATATCTGGAAAACCTATATTAAACTTGGAATACAGTTATAGTTAAAGGAAAGGAAATAAATATGGCTGCCTCCATATTTCTCTGACCTCGGGTTCCCTTTAAATGCAATCTAAAGTCAGTGTAGAGTTCTAAGAAACAGAATTGCTTCAGCCAGATCCTCTTTCATAGCGGCTCTTAAATCTGATTTGATTATTTTCAGAGCTGAAAATAATCTTTCAACACTGACTTGGGTGGGTGGCATTGCCGTTACAATTCTAGCCACATCACCAATGATCTCTGGATACACAAGGATGGCTTCTTCAACACTAAGTTTTGATGAGCGATCATACTTTTCAACTTCCTTTAGTTCTTTAAAAAACTCCTGCCGGAATTTCTTTATTTGGACATTGACTGGTTCTTTATTGCTTATGCGACGTCGCTTTCCTTTTCCTTCCATTTTGTCCAAGAAGGTATCAAAGTCTAACTCTTCATTTGAAGAGGATGATCCTAAGTTACCACTAGTGCTTTGAACTTCCTCCTGTGGAGGTATTTCAGGTAGTAATCCCCTCATGCGAACTGCTAAATCGTAGAGTGCCTTTTTCGCTGTAGCAGTCTGGTTACTGTTCAACAAAATTCGGCTCATTGGGTCGACATAAATAGCTGCTAACAAGATTTCATTGTCCAGCAAAAGACTCTCTCTTTTCATCATTGAAGATGCAATGCCATCAGCTATTAACCCTCCACTTTTGTTTAGGCGATACATCAGGCTCTTCCATTCCAAGAGGAATTTACCGGGGGTTAGATTGTCACATTGCAACCTCTTGGTGACGGTAAAGGGGTTTGAAAGAAGGTTTTCCAGCTCTTTTATTTGTGCCCACTGGCTTTCAGTTAAAGCAACATTCTCATTATCCAATTCTTCTAGGAAGTCTTTAAGTTCAAGCAAACACTTCACCATCAAATAAGTGCTTCCCCAGCGTGTTGTCTGATGCAAAATGGCTCCTTTTCCTGCACGTCTCTTCAAAATTGCATCCGTTTTTGGTGCCCTGGCTGAAATAGCTACTTGCCTTAATTTCCCAATCAATATAGCTGCATGGCGATCTTTTAGTCCATCCCTTATAGCAAGCTGCAGAGTATGAACAGCACATCTCATATGGTGAATAGTAGCAAGCTTCAATACTTCTTCAACAATGTTATCCACAATGTCAGTATTCTCTTCATTTTTTCCAATACTTTCAGAGCAGTCTTCTTCTAACTCTAATAACTCTGTGCCACTTTCTTCATCTTTGTTCATCTTCTCAATTGTGCTCAATATATTAGAAGCATTATCTGTCACAAAACAAAGAATCTGTTCCTTTTTAATTTCAAAATCTTCTAGAACACCCTCCACTAACTTCTGAAGATAGTCACTTGATTGATGTGCCTGGGTGTCCTTTAATCCCAAGGTTTTTGTTATTGTTTTGTTATTTTCATCCACAAATCTCACATTAATACCAAAATAATTGACCCTGTGACGTGTGCATGCATCCATTTTAATGAAGAGAAAACGTCCTTTCAGAACTTTCCGTAGTTCTTCCTTTTTACATTTGGCCTCCTCAATTATAAGTTTCCTTATATTTTCTCTTTCCAGAGAAACACCATGGTTTTTTTAGCCGTTTCTCCATTTAGGCCTAAAAAGGCTGGCTGAGAAAAGAAGGATAGTGGTAGACTATTCTTTGCTACCATTTCAATAATGTGAGTTTTGAATTTTTCTGGTGTCATTGTTATGGCATTGGTAACTTTGTCAGATATGAAGAATTTTCTTATTTGTGATTGGGTTCCAGTAGATTTCTGAACGTTTTTTGGCACAGAACTAGATGCAATGTTTTCATTGCTATCTTTCTCATTCACAGCTTCTAATACTTTGGGATGAAAACGCTGTAAGTGTCTTTTCAAATTTGATGCTCTTGTAGGTGCATTTTTATCAGGCCCACTGAAACTGCTAATTTTTGCATCACATTGTTTTTCACCATCATCATCATTTTGAATACATTGGCACACATAATGTTTCCCATCACTTGATAATGCAAAGTGCTCATAAACAGCAGACTTTGTTGTGTAACTTGTGTTTGTCGTTGACAGTCTTTTTGCCATTCTTAATAGGATGCCTCCTTCACTAAAATATAAAATATAAAATATTTTATACTAACTGGCATATGCTTCAATTTTAAATATAAAAAGTCTTGTTCTAAGCAAACATACATACAACATGGCTTTATACATACAAATAAGCTATCTAGCCCAGCATTAAACCTAGATACGATTTGTCCTATGCACATACTAGTAATCAGAAGCATATAAACAATCTGCACTAACTTTTATACATTCCTGCACACTAACAAACCTACAGATAGCAGCCATGTAGTTTTATCCAGACACATGTGCACACAGCCTTCCCTCATACAGACAAGGAGCCATGCAGTTTTGTCCAGACACATGTACACAGCCTTCCCTCATACAGAGAAGGAGCCATGCAGTTTTATCCAGACACATGTGCACACAGCCTTCCCTTTTACAGACAAGCAGCCAAGTTGTTTTGTCCAGACACGTGCACACAGCCTTCCCTCATACAGACAATTAGCCATGCAGTTTTAAAATAAATATGAACACTTACAGTTGAATGCAAATGCAAGAAGCTGTTCCACCAAGTTCTTCTAAGCTCTTACAGCAGAGAGAGGCAGAAGCTGCTGCTTTTTCCTTAGTGTTCTTATCTTGTGAAGATAGGGCAGTGGAAGGCTGAAGGAGGAGGCAGGGGGGAGGGGCACTTCAAGGGAAATCATGAATCATGTTTGAATCCCATAGTCAGGTTTAAACTTTAAGTTTATTCCCTTCACTTATACAAGTGTCTCTAGTCCTGCAAAAAACATTTACCTAATTATCAGCGAGAGTTAAGGCCCCCAAATACGCAGCGATCCGTGGCCGATTTTGCCACCGACCGATGTGCGTGTACAATCGCGGCAATTGATTGGCGGCCGCAGATTGCGGGTGTCCACATGTACAGGCAGATCCAGCTTGCCGAAAATCTCGACCACCGCCCCCATCCAAAGTAATGTGATGCCTCTGTCTGCTGCAGTGGCTGTCTCCTCTGTCAGCCAGCCGGAAGTTTAGTGCATTGTGTCACTCATCGGCCAGCTGATCAGCAGAACGAGCCTCTGCTGGAGACAGGTAGGGAGATCTGTGTTCTCGGCTCCTTCGGCCCCCTTCACTAGCGCATAGCGAAGGGGAGCCGACGGAGCTGAGAACACACCAGATGATTTTTCAGGCGTTTGACGCATGATGACTCGTTGAATGGCCGAAAAATCGGCAGTGCATCTGTAAATGTATGGGGGGCTTTAGGCTAGGTTCACAGTTCCCTGTAACAGTGGAACACGACACAATGGAAAGCGGTGCCCCACCTTACCTGTGCATTACATCCCATATAGTGACGCATACAGTCAATGAAAAGCATGCTTCATGGTTACTTGACATGTTCGTTTTGTGGTAACATTATGCACTGCATGCATTGGGCTTTATTCTTACAGCAGAGAAGTAGTTCATTATGACTGTTTGTGAATTGGGACATTTCAACTTACTTTTTTAATTCCCATTTAAATTTAGTCGGAGTCGGTTAACTTTTTGCCGACTCCAACTCCAGGTACCCAAAATTGTCTCCGACTCCTTGACTCTGACTCCACAGCCCTGGGTGCTATCTCCGGGCATGGAAACCACTCGGTAAGTGACGGTTCTTTGATCGATGGTGATCACCTCGATAGACATGTTAATAGGGGTATGGTTGGAACGATAAAGGAAATGGGTACCTGAACAATGTAAAGTAAGACTAAAATACCTACACAATAACTATAATCGTAATAAATGAACAATAAAACAGCGGAGAAGCCGTGGATTAAATAAAAGGCTTTAGTTATCAACAGGGAGACGTGAATCTCGTGGCGAAGCAAGGAAGAGAATGTAGAGACCATATATTCACAGAAAAATCCACAAGTTAATACACACGCTGTCTCTAGAGTTTCTCCACACTGAATCCTCCAGGCACTACTTACAAAAGGTTACATTGACAATCGTGTTACGTTATTTTTAAAATCTTGCCCTTTCTTAGCACAAGCACAGCTGAGAAGCTTCGATGCATGTGCTCCATAACGCGTTAAAAAATAATGCATTTAATCACACTTTGCATTACAATCAAAGGGGAACTTTTGTCAATGCATGATTTCCTGGTACACCGATTACATTGATCAGCGCATCCCAATTCATTTTAGCCTCGCACCACCTTGGTTTGAGAAGAAGTATGAAAAAATATGAGGTTAACACAGAAAAACAGATCACCAATTCAAGCTTATATATATACACACATAGATATAGATATGAAAACAACACTCATATCAATGACAAAACAATTGCATTAACAATCATGTTACGTTATTTTTAAAATTTTTCCTTTTCTTTTTCTTACCTTCTTTAACACGCTACTTCTCCGCTGCGACGCACAGGTATTCTGCTAGTATATTAATATAATATAATAGTTTTACTGTCAAATAATGCAAAGAGTACGCGACACGTGTTTCGCCCTAATTCTGGGCTCATCAGGCGTACACACTCACTGCACCCCCTTTCGGGAATCGAACCTCGGGCGTCAGCTTCAGAGGTGAAGCCTCTAATATTGCGCCATAGCGTGTGGTTCGTTTATTTGACAGTATGTAGATCGGAGTAATTACATTCAAGGCATTCATAGTCTGAATCACAATCCGATTGTATTGGTAGCTACCTACCATTTAACGCTTGTGGTTGTTCAGCAAGTCGGCTATCTCCACGGCGTGTGGTTCGCTTATTTCACAGTATGTAGATCGGGGTATATATGTAAGACCGCGTTAGCTACGGAGCTCAGCTCAGAGCAAAATGAAGTGAATGAAATGAGGTGAATGGGAGGGGTGATGGATGACGTGACTCCCCCACATGCCTTAACTGTCAATCTCTCCACAAACAGTCTCTCGGATCTCAACACTCCTTTATATAAATCAGTAAAGGAGAGAGGACTAAACAGTAAGGTAAAAGAATGGCAAGACCGCGTGAGGTGCGGAGCTCAGTTCGGAGCGAAATGAAGTGAATGAAATGAGGTGAATAGGAGGGGAGAAGATGACGTGACTCCCCCACCCATCTTAACTGTCAATCGCTCCAAACACAGTCTCTCGGATTATGATGTCCACAGCTTTATTTAATGTTAGCTCAGACCCGACACTTAAAGTTTCTCTTGCACTTTTGCTGAGTTTGTGCCAAACACTGTTCTATCCCTGATGATCTCAACTCTCCTTTATATAAATCAGTAAAGGAGAGAGGACTAAACACTAAGGAAAAAGAACAGTAAGACCGCGTCAGGTGCGGAGCTCAGCTCGGAGCGAAGTGAAGTGAATGAAATGAGGTGAATGGGAGGGAGAGATAACGTGACTCCCCCACCCGCCTTAACTGTCAATCCCCCCCACAAACAGTCTGTCGGAATTTGCATAAGCACAGTCTTTCACCAGCAATTTTAACTTAGTTACAAAGTGATCAAAACTCTTGTTTATACCCTGCGTCCTCTCATTAAACTTGTATACCGCGAATATCGCATTTGTCGTGGGCATGACAAATGCCAGTGGCAGCCTGTCTATGAACTTAATTTAAATTTTAGGTTTACACCTTGCTTTGTTTCCGCAGTAGCTGCACTCATGAATATGCTTGTATGCGTAACTCGCTTCATATTCTTTTGCTACCTTCTCAATTGTGTAATGGGTTTTTTGAACAAGTTTGATTCATCGAAGTGATCATTCGTACTGCGTTCACAGTCAGTTCACTTGAGCCTCTCTCTAGTGTGATCATGCGATGTCCACGGCTTTATTTAATGTTAGCTAAGACCTGGCACATAAGTTTCTCGCTACAGCAATTTTAACTCCGTTACAAAGTGATCCAAAGTCTCGTTTATACCTCGTGTCTTCTCATTAAACTTGTATCTTGCGAATATCGTATTCATCTTAGGCATGACAAACGGCAGCGGGAGCGTCTATAAACTTAATTTAAACTTACGGTTTACACCGTGCTTTGTTTCCGCAGTAGCTGCACTTATGAATATGCTTGAATGCGTCACTCCCTTGATATTCTTTTGCTGCCTTCTCAATTGTGTAATGCGTTTTTTCTTCAGCGCTCTTTGGAGTCTCTTCCTTGTTCTCTACGTACTGCGTTCAGTCAGTTCACGTGATTATGTGGGAGGCGTGATGATGCGAGATGCAACTCCGTCTCCCACGGCCATCGAGCTGCAGTGTATTACAGTATATGGACGAAAATAGGTTCCAGTTATGACCATTATGCGTAGAATTTCGAAATGAAACCTACCCAACTTTTGTAAGTAAGCTGTAAGGAACGAGCCTGCCAAATTTCAGCCTTCTACCTACACAGGAAGTTGGAGAATTAGTGATGAGTGAGTCAGTCAGTCAGTGAGTGAATGAGTGAGTCAGTCAGTCAGTGAGGGCTTTGCCTTTTATTAGTATAGATATTGCAATTCAAAAAATGCATATGCAAAAACTAGACAGAAAAATTTTAAACGGGAGTTGTTTTGCCTTTATTTAGCAAAAAAAAAAAAAATCTGCCAGTGGGGTAAGCAATATTGACAAGATTTCTTAATGTAAGCTAAATATTCATAAATACAAATTTTTTGACAAGTCAATAGTATGTGCATTAAGGAAAACAAGATTTAATGTCATTATATAAATACTTTTCCACTTGGTTAGATTTGATTTTTTGCAGTGTGTTTGAAATTGTTCTATGCAGGACTGTGCAGGCATCAACATATTCTATCTGGCCCAGATCTTTTTGTTGGAGAACTTTTTTGATATCCTCATGATCGAAATTGGCTTAAGTCTTACCCCATTTCTATGAGTTGTCCTTTGCTTCATAATCTCTAAAATGAATGATTGCTACATAGGTAGAGAGGAAATTAAGTGAAAATGCATAACTTCATTAAATTTATTTTGCAAGAAGAGTACAGAAATCCTGTTTTCTGATTATGTGTCAATATCAGGGCATGTAGCAACAGTTGGTAACATTTTAACTTCATATTTGGTATGTTTTAAGGCTTTTGTTTAATGGTTCCTCTACCTCTGGATGGACTATCATTCTTAGCAGTCTGTGGGCACACTTTTTTCTTTTTAGTTTATAACAAACATTTCAGTTAAGAATGCAGAAAACTGACGTGTAGATTTACAGATCAATTTAAAGCAATTTATACTTATGGCCAGTGTTCCTTGTTTTTTTTTTTCTTTTTTTATAAAAAAAAAAATTCAGTAGGTATGAATAATAGATAAGCTGGTGCCTTCCTTTTATTCCTGCACTAAATGTTCTTAGTGCGGTATTGATTGATTCCATGAAGTGCCAACAAATTAATGAATTTTCTTTGTGATGTAACTATTACTGTGAAGCACCAACTTGTAAATGACATGATGGATCCCGTATAAAGTATCTGTGAAGCACCAACATGTGAATGGTGAGCACTTGTTCCTTGTGGAGGTTTGGGAGTACAGCTGCTCAGCATTTGTAAACTGCTGTACAGGAAGGGGAATGAATGGCATGATAAGAGCTGCCCAGCAGTTCAAAAGTGCTGTGCAGCACCCTGAGAAAACACCGTTGAGACTCGGATATATCAGTTTGTGCTTACTGGCAATTAAAGTATGCATACTGGAGACCCACAGAGCCACAATAGCAATGACCTGTGCACGTTATCACCAACATACGGTCAAATGGCCAGTCTCAAATGGAGCCATGAGTTGGTGCATGAGTGTGTTTAGTATTTAGAGTTGTTGGTTTATATAGTGGTTATTGCCATGTGTACAGAGAACAATGGAGCACTTGTATTGAAAGTTATGGGGAGGTTGTGTTGATGCTGGAGCTGTAATGCACAGTTTGATTCTTGAAACTGTGATTAAACAATTGTTTTCCTTTTTCTTTACAAAGTCATTTGCTGTGAAACACTTTTGTGTTCTCTCAGATGCATTTGGTTTCCCAAAAAATCTACCTCATTAACTTGAAAGTTAACAGTTTGAGAAAAAATAACTGTGTAGAGAGAAATGTTAGTATGATCTTCATCTAACAATAATGATTTAAATTGGAATTGGTCAGAGACAACAGTGCTTAGAATTAATAATTCATTCAGTAAAATCAAGACCTATTTCTTGTTTAAAGCTGATCCCAGGTTAGGACGTTGGACATTTCTAGGTCCATAGTTCTTGAGTCTGACCCTCCAATTACTGTAACTGTGAACCACCCATCTCACTGAGATTGCACAGGTTTGTGAACCAGCTGAAGGTAGGGAATGCTGCAGGGATCTGTGATATCCGGGTTGAACATCACCATACTGGTGGTAAGTCTGACCTCCTGGCATTACAAACACTCTTTGCTTCCATTTGGGAGACTGGCATCATCCCAACTGGCTTGTCATCCCTTTCTGGAAAGGGAAGGGTGATAGCCTGGATTGCGACAACTACAGGGGGATAACTCTGCTCTTGATGTCAGGTAAGGTCCTCGCTAGGGTCATCCTCAATTGAATCCGTGATCACTTGCTCGCGACTGGAGCAGTCTGGTTTTACATCTAAGAAGTCTACCATCGACTGCACCCTAGCACTGAGGGCTCTCATTGAGTGCAAACGCGAACATTGGCAGAGTTTGTATGCAGCCTTTGTTGATTTTTGTAAAGTATTCAGCTCAGTTGACCGAGTTACCCTTTGGGACAGCCAGAGACTTCATGGGATCCTCCCAAAGTTGTTGGGTATCATGGCTGGTCTCTACCCTGGTCCTATGAGTGCTGTACAGAGTGGGGGTAGAACCTTTGTGTTTTTCCCAGTTGATTTAGGTTTTGTCAGGGGTGTGTTCTTGCTCCTACTTTCTTCAGTGCTTGCATGAACTGGGTATTGGGCAGGGTCATGGGGTCCAGCGGCTGTGGAGCATTTGTTGGTGAAGAAAGATTCACTGATCTTGACCTTGCTGTGATCTTTGCGGAGTCAATGGATGCTCTTGAGAGACTTGAGTGTAGAGTCTGAGTGTCTGGGCTTGCAAGTATCCTGGATTAAAACCAGGATCCAGGTCTTCAATGACCTCTTGGGGTCAGCCGTCTGTCTAGGAAAGTGTTGACCTCATCCAGAGCGTTATATACATCTGCAGCAACATTCATGTCTTTGGTGACTTTTCTTATGAAGTCAGTAGACCAGAGTTTCCCAAACTCAGTCCTGTGGTCCCACTGTGGCTGCAGGTTTTTGTTCCAACCAAATTCCTAATCAGTGACAACACCTGATAGCACTGAGCTCATTTAATTAGGTGGGATTTTTTTTCCTCTTATTCTACATTCAGAAAAGCACAACCACGCGATTTTTTCATTTATAAGACATTTAGAAATATTTCTGCTTTTTCTATATTAAATGCTTAACTATCTCTTGTTGATTTCATTATATTTTGCCTTCTCTGTTTAGTTTTTCCCCTTCGTTGTATTTTATTAACAACAATTAAAAATGAACAGAGCAGACACGCAGGCAAACAACACTGAATAATCAAAGGCTGCTACCTTAGCATCAGTCCCACTGATTAGTAAATAATGGATTAATTAAACAATTAGAACACCTTGAAAAGTAGAATGAAAATCAAGATGAAAATATTGTTAAAAAGAAAAAAAAAATACATTATTCCTATATAACTGCTTGGTACATTTTAACATTTTTTTTTTTTTACCAAATTTAGTTTTCTAATTTCTATTTTGTTCCCAAAACACAGAACTTGGGAAATAACACATCACTTAATTAGCCCAGGAGTCCAAATTAAAACAAAAGCTGGATGGAACAAAAACCTGTAGCCACAGTGTGCCCCCAGGACCGAGTTTGGGAAACACTGCAGTAGACAGATTGGGAGAGCATGAGGGAGGGTCATGAGGGCACAGAAAAGAGTTGTGTGGCGCTCCCGATATCTCTTCGAAAAAGATGAAGGTCCAAGTCTTCAGAGTCCTGGTGCTCCCTGTTTTGCTGTATGGCTGTAAGACATGGATCCTGTCTAGTGAGCCGAGACAAAGACTAGACTCCATTGGTACGGTGTCTCTTAGAGAATCCTTGGGTACTACTGGTTTGACTTTGTGTCAAGCAAGTGGTTTCTCAGGAAGTCCCAAGTGAGACACATTACCTGAATTGTGAGGGAGCATCGGTTACGGCTCTACGGCCATGTGGTGCAATTCTCTGACGGTGATATGTATTGTAGGGTCCTTATTGTTGAGGGCATCTGGACCAGGCCAAGGGAACGCCCACATAACACTTGGCTGTGGCAGTTAGATGGACGTTTTCGGAAGTTGGGGCTGGACCATGTGTCTGACTTGGGGGTTGCCAACCGGAATCAATGCATGCTCATACAAGTCTCATACAATGCATAGAACAGTGTGTTAAATTATCTTGAACATTGTATGAAAAGCAGTTCAGAAAGTCAGTCTCTACAAAAATGGTCAAAACTCGGTGAATGTTGACACCCCCTCCACAGAATATATTAGTTGTACACATCTAAAATTCTCAAAGAGGAATGTTGTTAAAGTGCTTAACATTAGAATTACCAGAGCCTACGAAAAAACTCGTAGATCCGGCCCACCTTAAATCTGTTTGCACTTCTCCGCCAGCGTCTTTTGTCCTGTAAATGTGTCGATAAAGACAAGTATCCTGGTATTCCCTCCCCCCACCACCACAGAACGTGCCCAAAGTTCTCCCAGCTCATGCCTTAATTGAGTATCTGGGAGTGAAGTGCCGGAGTTTTAGAGAGGAAATAATAGATCATTATTTGGAACACATGCATTTCATGTGTGTTCCTTTTCTACAATAATCTGTGTAAACACATTTTTAAAACAAGCGTTTTTCATATTTTAGTAGTGAATAACAAAATGTAGGCATAAACTATATAATGTATGAAGCCTGAAGTCCAAAGATCAAATAAACACTTTCACAAAAGGTTCAATTAAAAGACAACAGCTTCCGTGGCATAGAGGTAAGATTCGCTGACTTGTAATCAAGAGTTCCCGTTTCGATCCTGACTGCCTCCTATATTTGCCATTTTCAGTAGTGAGCTGCTCTTATTGTTAACATTATACAGTACACACGTACACTTGATTTGCGTCTGTAACAGACAGTGTACATTTATAGGACTTGTAAAAGTTACCTTTTTTTTTTTTTTACAATACATACTACCGCCCTAGGGATCTGACTCTGTTAGTTTTTATTTGAAACTGGGAATAACTGTAGACGTTAGTGGTGTTTTGAGGCAATGGAACTGGACATTCTCTGATCTGGAGGGATAAAAGCTGACACACAAACGCTGACGAATCTGCCTTCTTCGTATGTAACCGTCACTTGATTTTTTTTATTCAGTTTTATTGAGGCTTCCTGCTTACGCTGAATTAGTATGCGCCTTATGGTCCATGATGTCAAAAAAAAAAAAAAAACCACAAGAGACATAGGTATATATGGGATTTGGAATTATTCTTTTTATGACCTGTATAGTACATTTCGGAAAACATTGTGGCACAGATGCAACATTATTCATATTATTATTCATTCACATAACATCTTGCGGTTGTAATCAGTGACCGTGTGCCCCAAGCGCCACAATCTTGCCAGTCCCCACATGTTGTTGTATGCTATTTCTTTTGTACTACAGGATATGCAGAGGAAAGAATTGTATAGAGAGGTCAGTTCAGCGCTATATGCAATCATCAAATTCAAATGCTCACAGTTCTTACACATGCAAGGACCATCCTTCCTACATTTACGACGTACAGTAATCCCTCCTCGATCGCGGGGGTTGCGTTCCAGACCCCCCCGCGATAGGTGAAAATCCGTGAAGTAGAAACCATATGTTTGTATGGTTATTTTTATATATTTTAAGCCCTTATAAACTCTCCCGCACTGTTTATAAATATTCCCCGCAGAGTTATACAGCATAATCCCTTTGTATTCTCTTAGATATTAGGTAAGATTCATTGAAATTATGTATATAAACACACTGTTTATATACAGTAAAACCTAAATATTATTTTAAAGATATTGAGTGTCTCCGATATCACATATGTTACAGCCATTACGATAGACAGGCCACCAGCAATAAATACGTACAATGCAAGAAAAATAGTATACAATAAATGTGTGTACAGTGACACTAAACGTACGTACATGTACTAAGCACTGTAAGAAGAAAATTAATTATGGTTACTCACCAACAATGACACGATGACTTGCCCGATAACAATGAGTTTAATTTTACTGCACAACAAAGGAGAGCGTTACAGCCCTTGTAAAGGAGCCACTTCAGGCGATTGTGTAGCACTGCCGTTGTTCTTCTTCTGGCAGTCTTCAATCCAAATCCCTAAAGCAGATTCCATCCAGACTACTGCCTTATTACATCCACTTACAACTCGTTTTTCACCCTGGTTAAAAGGACACTGCAGTCGTAGATCTTATATTCCTTTCTTGCTTTTTAAATAAAAAGAATCGTAGCCTTCAACAAATCCAAAACATTTACCTTTTCGGCAATCGTTAACATCTTCTTCTTGCGCTTGGGCACGGCCCCTGAAGCAGTAGCAGATTGTTTTGGAGCCATAATGAAGGGCTTGACTATGCACAAAGATAAACACTAAAGAGCACAACTCTTTACACAGCGAAACACGTTGATGCTGAATGAGTGAGACGAGACTTTCCTGGTTAACACTGCATTCAGCACGCAGGAACTCAACTGCGTGCTCTGATTGGTTAGCTTCTAATTCAGGAGAACTTAACTGCGTGCTCTGATTGGTTAGCTTCTCAGCCATCCGCCAATAGCGTCTCTTGTATGAAATCAACTGGGCAAACCAACTGAGGAAGCATGTACAGGAAGTAAAAAGACACATTGTCCGCAGAACCCGCGAAGCAGCGAAAAATCCGCGTTATATATTTAGTTATGCTGTCATATAAAATCCGCGATAGAGTGAAGCCGCGAAAGTCGAAGCGCGATATAGCGAGGGATTACTGTATATGATATCGCTCAAAGCAGCCAATTGCATACATTGCCACATTGCACTGCTTACAATATGTGTCCCGCTGTCTGATCGGCTGATGCCAGTTCCTCATTCTCTTGCTCAATCTCCTAATCAAATCCTAATGAAAAATCAGAGTCCGACTCAGCGATAATGCGTAAAACATCGTCTGCCGAGTATTTTCTTTTCTGCACTCGCTTCGCTCCCTCGTGAGATGTCGATGCCATCTTGCCTTTATTACATTTGTTTACATTTCGTAACTCACGCACACGCAAGCATTAGATGGCGAGTCAATGAGTCTAACATTCCTCTAAGCAGGGAGGGAATGCCTGTGACGTAACAGTGAGTTTTGTTGCTATTAACAGCTGATTGTCGAACAAAAGTCAACATCCGCCCTAAAAGAGTTAAAACGCATTCCATTTGCAATGGATTTGTGATGATGTTAGTTAAGTTCTTGCAGGAGAATATCATTTGTTGGCCAAGGGAGGCTCATGTTAGGACTTCATGCTTTGGCTGACCAGGTATACTCTGCTTTATTTTTTTGCATGTTGTCAAGTATTGGACTAATTCAGTTTTTGGTTGTAACTATTGGTGTCCCAATATGGGAATTCTGATTGATACCGATATGTTTTTGCCCACCTTTGCCAAAAACCATTGACCGATATTTTTACTTCAGGTTTTATTGGTTTTGGTTACGCTCAAAACTTATTTCACAATTTTAAAGGAACATCAGCAGAGGTCAACACATTTATTATTGACTTGCTGACTTTTACATTTTTTTGGCAGTAGACCTAAGTAGGCAGTACTTTATGGAGAAATAAAATAAGATATGGCCTATCTCCATAGCAAAAAATACTCGTGTCATGTACAAAAACCTGCTTGACCTACATATTCTGGGTAACTTTAGCTTATAAAGAGAGCAAGACACTTAATGTTTAAAATTTACTTATAAATGCTTTGAAATCGCTTCAGTTTTTTGTCTGATGCCTGCTGACTCATCGATATGAGAAAAAAGCCAAATATACTGTTTGATTTGTCTTTATCTAGTTAAGTGAAATGTCAAGCAATTTAAGGGGTTCCCCCAATTTCTGACTGTCAGAACTGAAAAAAAAATAAAAATTCCAGTCCTTTTTTTTTTAGCAGAAAATTACACCTTTATGATAAAGAGTAAACCAGAAGATGTCTTCACCAAAAATGATCACAGTGGCTTGAAATTGTGCATGTCACATCAACTGACCTCAGGGGATCACCCCCTATTTGGATATGACAGATCAAAGTTACTCCTTTTCACAAACCTTTGGAAAACATTTAGTAATATAAGCATGTAGAGTATCATTTTATGCTGTTTTGAAGTCATTGATAATCAATATAATATTTTTGATATTTTGATATTAGCGTTATTTAGCGGTGGTCCTATCCTTTTCAGTGGTTCAACATGACAAACGTAGGCATGTGTGGTATTGTTTGACAATTTCTAGGTTTGTAATTATGAATGATACATTTCTGTTACAATTACGAATTATAGACCTTAAACATTTACCCTAAAGGACACATTTAAATATTTCAAATATTTGTTGCAACTGTTCTTGTTTACTATGTACTTCTACCTCATGAAGTAAATCATTACTACTGTTATGATCACTCTGAATTAGGATGGAGAAGGTCTCTGTACTAGATCATTTCACTTAAATTGCATTTTATAGAGGAGCTCCGTATGCTTTGACTCATTCATCTCGATCTTAGTTTGTTACCTGCTGCCATTTTGACAACATTAAGTTATATTTGTCTTCCAATTACAGGAGAAAAGACAATTTATCTCAACCCATAAACGAACCTGATAAAGCAGTATGAGGGCTGAAAAGAAAGTGAATTTGATTGCATGTGACTTTAAGTTATCCAGTTGTAACCTGTCTTTATCTCAGTTGGTGTACTAGTGCACTCTGGCTTTAAATCCAGTTAACCTTCAGAGCTTCTGCATTGTGAATCATGATGTTCTACTTTGTGTTAACCACCACGAGGGGGAGATGAAACCACACTGAACTCCTTTATCTGGTAGTGTTTATTAACAGGCTGAAATATTAAAACAGAAATCATTTGAGTGCTCAAACTCTGCCAGTACAATTCCTTCTCTCACAGTTAGCACAATGAACACTGGGAGAAGCTTATGCTGATAACGTAACACAACATAGACAAAAAGGCATGTTTTTGATTGTTTTTTGCAAAGTGAGGGACATACTCAATTTCAGCATGCACATTGTTAAAACAACAATTAAAATATCGTACACTCCTACATACATTTATCATATTTGTTTGTTTTGTGGAACGTTAAAAGACACCATGCCCACATTTATAAAGTCAAAAAATGGGTAAGGGCTTTTTTTCCCAGAGCAAAACAGAAAAAAACATAGCTTGACAAAATTAGAGTATTAACTGTTTTAATGTTTCTAAGCAATCACAAGCAGATTTTTCCCAGGTTTATAATATACATATCTGGCAGCAAGTGCAAAACATGTCTTGTTTTATTTTCTCACTTTCTACAATTGAATAATCCAAGGTGTGCCTTATTGAAATTATATGTTTCCAAGTGTCCCATTTATTTGAAGGTGTGTTTTAAATTGTAAGTAGTTCATAATACAAGACCACTGCTAATAAAAGGACAAAGGTGAAAATCAGTAATAACAATACAAAAATATTAAAAGCAGTAAATGAATAGTATTTTGGTTACTGTAATGTTCATGTACCACCCAACATTAATATATTTGAATATATTTATATGTAAAGTTATTTTTAATTGAGATTTCAATTCTGACTTACTAATTTGACAAAACTGATTTAACTGTCGTGTTTTTTTTTTTTTTTTTTTTTTTTTTTTTTTTTAATTGAAAGTGATATCCAGTCAAATGGAAGGATGAATCCAGATCAAGAAAATGATGTTGCCAGTGGAGAAGTTAATCCAGCAGAACAGAAAGTGGAGAAAGTTCAACCTTTGACTACAGATACACAGGGAAATACACAGCCAGGTAAACTTTTAGTGTTGCAGTGTTGCTTGATGTGACTGCTTTCAATTGTGGCTAGTGTTAAGTGAAATGAAACCATACTGTCTCAAACATCAGCCATTATTAAACCAAATTCTATACACATATGCATTCATTGTTTTCTTTGATTGCTTTGGAGTTATATTTGCAGATATTTTTGAACTTTGACTCTTCCGATGGGTAATGGTTATGCAGAATAAAAGTTACGGGTAGCTTTGTTTCTGCCTTGAAGAGCTTAGATCTGGTTCCATCACTAGCAGGAATGCCTTTTGTGTAGATTTTTCCTCATCTCCATGTAATTTATTTACCACCCTGTTTCCAAAACACTGGGGACACTGTGTAAAATATAAATAAATGCTACAGAATGTGATGATTTGTAAGTCACTTAAACCCATATTTAATTTAAAGTTGAACAAAGACAACCTATCAAATTTTGAAACTGAGAAATGTTATTTTTTTGAAAAATATATTCTCACTTTGAATTTGATGGCCACAGCATGTTTCAAAAAAAGTTGGGACAGAGAAAATAAGACTTGAGTGTAATGATTAAAAAGAAAAATAGAACATCTCACAACTAACAAGGCTGTTTGAAACAGGTCAGTGGCATGATTGGATTTAACACAAGCAAGCCAGACACATTAAAAGATTCAGAAAATGCGGAGAAATCTGTTAGGCAGGGACAAGTTCAAAAACCAATATTAGATGGTCATGATCTTCAGGCTTTCAGGTAGCACTGCATTAAAAACAGACCTACTTTTGCAGTGGAAATCACTGCATTGGCTTAGGAACTCTTGCAAAAAAACATTATCTGTGAACAGTTTGTTGCTGCATCCACAAATGAAAGTTAAAACTTTACCATGCAAAGAAACCACCATATATAAATGTGATCCAAAAATCCCGCTCCCTTCTCTGGGGCCGAGCTTATTTAAGATGGACTGAGGTGAAGTGGAGAACTGTCCTGTGGTCAGACGAATAAAAAAAAAATACCTATTCTTGGAAATCATGGACACTGCTTCTTGCAGGTTAAAGAAGAGGAGCACCTTCTGGCTTTTTATTAGTGTTCAAAAGCCATCAACTGTGATTGTATAATGTTAAACGATGTATAAAGGGTTTGGAGCAGCATGTGCTTGCACCCAGGTGACGTTTTAAGGGATGGTCTTGCTTTTTTCAGCAAGACCTTTGCATGTTTTTCAGAAGCATAGCCCCATTGTAAAAGATTCAGTTTGCTAAACTGGCCTGTTTGCAGTCCAGACCTGTCACCTATTGAAAAAATTTGGTGCATTATGAAATGAAAAATTTGACAAGGAGACTTAAACTGTTGAGCAACTGAAATCCTATATCAGGCAAGAATGGGACAAGATTTCACTTTCAAAACTATTACAGTTATTCTCCTTAGTTCCCAGACATTTACAGAATGGTGATGCAACAGTAGTATGAATTTAAATGGCAATGTGATTTGTTTTTAATTTGATCACTGTCGACTGTACTGACTTCTGCAGGCAACATTGTACTTTGTAATACCCTACTTTACCCACAAAGTTGCTCTGTTTATTTCATTGCAGTTAACATAATTCAATATTTATATGCACCATATGTGCTAGGGAACAGTCATTTTTTTTTTTTTTTTTTAAATAACAAAAATAGTTTTTAATATGGGAGATTTTAAAAATTTGCTGCATGGAATGATGCAACTATTTTTGAGTGTTCGCCAGACTGATGTCACTGCTCTGGTACTGAGCTAGTGGAGGAGCTCAAATCACAAGAATCGACAATTAGGTGACAGTCAGGCTATTGATGGCATTAGCTTATACCTTGATAGATAGTAGTGCTGGGCGGTATGACCAAAATTCTATATCATGGTATTTTTTCAAAATTATACCGGTTTCACAGTATTTGACGGTAGTTTTTTCCCATGCCTGAGTGGATGTTAACCACATTTTCCACTGCAATTACTGCAGTAGACTGGCTAAGAATAACCTATTCCTGTCATGACCTGTCATGAAAATTGTAGATTGTACAAAAAAACATTTTAATGTGCACACATAAAGTAATAGTTTTCAAAGGGGTGGCACTATTAAAGAGAAGGAATCATATTGCATGAAAGTTGCAGTCAAAATATACAACCTTTTTATTGAACAAATTTTGCAAACAACTTAAACTAAAATTTTGACAATAAACAGTGGAACCACGGGTGTCCCGAAGTAATCTCCCCCATAGGATTGTATGTAAATACAATTAATAAAATTAATCCGTTCTGGGCCGTACGAACTATGTAAATATATTGTTGTTTTTAAAGATTTTTAAGCACAAAAATAGTTAATTATACCATAGAATGCACAGTGTAATAGTAAACTAAATGTAAAAACATTGAATAACACTAAGAAAACCTTGAACAGGAAAAACTAAAATTGCAAGAGTTCATGCTACAGCCTTATGAACCGCTCACTGTAAAGCACAGGGGAAAAAAATGAACATTTGAAAAATCCTTAATTTATACAAAAACTAACCATAAACAATAAAGAAAACTAACCTTGCGTGAGTCGAGTTCTGGCATGAAGGAAGTAAGGAGGATCTGGGTGGAGAGGAGATTAGTTTTGTGGTAAAGTCCCCTGTATAGGGAGAGACTGAACACGTGTTGAAATCATCGGCACATACGAACGGGAAGGGAAATTGGCTTGTTTGTCACTCGAGTGTGTGGTCGTGAACAGATGCAAAAGTTTGGCGAACTTTTTGGTGTTCAGAGATGTTCGTGACCCGAGGTTCCACTGCATTTTCAGCCATCAGGCATTTAGACTTAGTAAAATATTCAGAGGTGCTTGTCAAAAGTTGTATTGCACTGAACATGTCTTAGAAAAGGAATAAATAGTACATATTTTTTGTAAACCAACTATACTTTCTGTTAATGTTAACAATCTCTGTCCACTGACATGTTAAAGTGACTTTTTAGACAACTTTCCCATCATTAAACTGCATAATATTTAAACTAATTAATAATAACAAAATAAATAATAGTGCAACTTCCACTAATAATACTATTCAAGACTTCAAACACAGGTGCATTACATAGTATTTACCAAGTAAAAATAAAATAAAACGAGCAGCTTGGTGATGACATCTTTACCAACTGAGCCATAATTTAGGCTAATTGCATTAATATAGACCTTGCTTCAAGCTAAGCTATATACATAAATAGTAAAGCTACAACTTCCATTTATAATGCTATTTGTGGTATAGCCCTATGGAATCGTTTTGGGGCCACGGTGAAGAAAAAAGAATACGGACACAGGGAAGGAAAAAAACAAGTATATGTTGAGAATAAAGTCTACATGTTGATTTTATTCTCGACACTTGCACTTTAATCTCGACGCTTATGTTGAGATTAAAGTCGACATTTCCACTTTATTCTGACCATTTATGTCGAGATTAAAGTTGACATTTCCACTTTATTCTCATAATTTATTTTACAATTAAAGTAGAATGTCGTAAACTAAACTTCATCCTAAAATCAATGTTTAATTTAATAGATTTTCTCAAACCACGTCATAAATTAATGTAGCACATTAAATGCTTTGTGTTAAATGTTCCCTGACCCAGTTGTTAATTACTATGCGCTTCTTAAACTGACTTCCTCTACATTAAGAGGAGGCGCAGGCAGGGATCACCGCACATAATATATTCACTTCATGATATTCTTGTTCTCTGAAAATTTAGAGTGCTAAGATATATACTTGATATCATTTTCAGGATGAAATGTATTAAAGCAGGTATTAAACATGTACGGTACTGTGGCGGTAGTGCTGCTCCCTCGCAGTAAGGGGTCCCCAGGTGTACGTTCAGTGTAGAGAACTTTATGGCAGGTGTGACGAGGCTCCAAAAAACTGGATGTATGAATGGGTATCGCACAGGTTTAACTTAAATATTGTGTATATGTTGGGTTCGTGATCTGGTGGTCGGAGACATGAACACGGAATTAAATGGATGTTCTTCTGAGTGGGCTTTCTTTATTGCATGCATGCTGTCTCTATTTGATGTACCAAACCCCCAGTTCCTATCCTTCCTTTTTCATTCTCCACATAACCAATCACCACATGATAAATGTCTTTGTGAAATTAAAACTAGTTATAAACTTAGTCCACGAAGTGTTCAGAACTTTAAAAAAAAAATCTTCGTTATACGTGTTTAATTATGCCATCCATTCAGGGTTGCGCCCATCCTAGCAAGCATTGTATGCGAGGCAGGAGCAAATCCTGAACGGCAGCACTTCGCAGGGTGAATACGAGCAATACATACACTAGCAGGATCGATATAGCATAACAAAACCCCACATCCTACATGACTTTGAAAGGAAACTGAAGCACGCTGAGTAAACCTACCAGAAAAATATGCTAATTCAAGGCATGGAACACCCGAGACCCCCTTGTTACGAGGCAGCAGTTCAACCTCCGTGCCACCGTGCCCCGACATGATTAATACATGCTTTAATGTGTTATATCATGAAATTATATCATGTGTTTATCTTGGCATTCTAAATGTTCAGGGAGCAGGAATATCATGAAATTAATGTATTCTGTGTGCTGCCTGTGCCTCCTCTTAGTGCAAGAGGAAGTCAGTTTAAGAAGCACATAGCGATTAACGTGGCTCGGGGAACACTTAACACAAAGCATTTAATGTGCTACATAACTTATGATGGGGTTTGAGAAAATCTAGTAAATTAAATATTCATTTTAAGATGAAGTTTAGTTTACAATGTTCTACTTTAATGACAAATTACAAGAATAAAGTCAACATGTCGACTTTAATCTTGACATAAACGGCGAGAAAAAAGTCAACATGTCGACTTTGCTCTCGTCATAAGCGTGGAGATTAAAGTGGAAATGTTGAGAATAAAGTCAACATGTCTTCACACTATTACACAGTACCCAGGTACATTACACAGTATTGAAAAAAGAAAAAAAAAAAAAGTACAACTTGGCTTGCAGCATTATCCAGTAGTATAGAAACAGTATTCACAGATTTGAACATAATGGTCCACATCCGACATTTTAAAACCAAAGTATCTCCAGGCAACGGACATGACTCCTATTTTTCGGCAAAAGTTCTTCTGTGTCATCATGTTCAACTTTATCGTCTGCTACAGCTTCAGTTTCGGAATGTTCAATTAGCATTGTTTAGACTAAGAAAAATGAGCCAATAGCATTAAACTTTTTTCAATAGCAAAAAATGTTATATGTAACAGCAACATGTAAATACCAAATGTCAACATAATCGCAGTAGGAAAAGTATGTCTAGTGTCCACTGCTATACTGAAGCAGATATCTTTCTTGTCCTTCAATTTGATGGCAATCGGTTTGCCTTTTTGCCAATCAGCTACTGCACTGGAGTCTCCAGGCATATCATATTAATTTCTTCATACAGTGCCGTCTGCTTGCATCAGTTTTACTTTGTAGTAAAATCTCAAACAGTTCAGCTGTGGTATAGAAACTGTCCATCATTGTGTGGTAACTTTGGTCAAGGAATTGCTCGCCAGTGTTAGCACAGAAGATGTAGAACTATATATAACAATAGCCTTCACTTGTAATCCATGAAAATTTAGTCAGTTATTATGTCACAATTGCGTACATACTACTTCTGCAAATTTTGTGACGATTACCTGATACACTTAATGGAGTTTGTATGGTTCTGGTGCTAGGTTAATTTATGATTGTCGTCGTTAGTGACATGCAGGTACAGGTAATTGTCGACTTATGACCTGTGTGTCTTATGAATGCTACCGTGTCTCACAGGCAAATGATTGTTTTCACCACGCCAGCTCCATATGCCGTGACTCATTCATCTTGATCTTGGTGTATTACCTGCAGCAGTTTCAACGTTGTTCAATTTCATTTGTCTTATAATTACAGAAGAACAAAGGCAATTTATCTCGACACAAATATAAAGGTGATCAAGCAGTATAAGGAAGGAAAGAAAGCAAATCTGATCACATGTGACTTTAATTCATCCCATTGTAACCGGTTTTGAATCCAGTTAACCACCGATGCTTCTGTGTTGTGACTCATAATGTGCCACTTCTTGCGAACTGCCACGAAGGGTTAATGAAACCATTCTGAACTCCTTTATCTGTTAATGTTTATTATTAACAGACTGAAATATTTAAACAGAAAACATATGAGTGCTCAGACTCTTCTGGTACAACTCATCCTCTCACATTTAACACAATAAACACCGAGAGAGGCTCGAGCTGATGACTTGAAATAACACAGACAAAGAAAGGATTTGTGAAGCTGTTAAAGGTTTGGCACCGGTGCGAGCAACAGTGATAATAAAACAAAATAAAATAAAAAACAATAAGAAGAATAATGATAAAGGGTACAAAGCAAACAATGTGGCTTAACAGGTTTATTACACAATACTCCACATATGGTATGGTTTGAATACATATACCAGTCTATCTTATGTCCAGATCGACTTGCAACCAGTCCGTCAGAACCGAATATGGTTGTAAGTCTACCACTACCTGTATTCCATAATGAATGGAAAATTAAACTCGCTCATAACTTTGCTGAAAATGGGTGTCAGCAACAACCTGTTTGTGGACTGACACCATCTTTGGCCTGGTTTACACACTATGCCTTGCAATATCAGTAGACTGATAAACACACACCTTTTATTTGCAGCGTCAAGCAACTTTTTACCAGATTATCATTGAGAAACTTAAGTTCAGTTTTCACTCTGATAAGATATATCCAGTCCTAGGTACTATTGTCTTATATTTGATTGTTATCTTTTCAGTAAAATTTGCTTTGTGCATTGTGCACAGATTTTTCTGTAATAAAATGTAAATGCTTTTTTTATTAGTACTATTATTTAAACATCCTACAATATGGAATTTTCATAAAAACAACAATAACATTTATTTATATAGCACATTTTCATACAAACATCCATCCATTCATTATCCAACCCGCTATATCCTAACTACAGTGTCACGGGGGTCTGCTGGAGCCAATCCCAGCCAACACAGGGCGCAAGGCAGGGAACAAACCCCGGGGAGGGCACCAGCCCACTGCAGGGCACACACTCACGCACACACTAGGGACAATTTAGAATCACCAATTCACCTAACGTGCATGTCTGTGGACTGTGGGAGGAAACGGGAGTACCCGGAGGAAACCCACGCAGACACGGGGAGAACGTGCAAACTCCATGCAGGGCGGACCTGGGAAGTGAACTCGGGTCTCCTAACTGCGAGACAGCAGCGCTACCCACTGCGCCACCGTGCCGCTTCATACAAACAGTGTAGCTCAAAGTGCTTTACATGATGAAGAAAGAGAAAAAAGACAAAATAAATAATTAAAATTAGGGAACTTTAATTAACATAGAATAAAATTAAGGTCCGATGGCCAGGGAGGACAGAAAAAAAACAAAAAAAAAAAAAAACTCCAGATGGCTGGAGAAAAAAATAAAATCTGCAGGGGTTCCAGGCCATGAGACCGCACAGTCCCTCTAGGCATTCTACCTAACATAAATGACCTCAATCAGTTCTCATTGTATTCAGGGTTCTCATGGAAGAATTTGATGGTGATGGTTATGGGACTTCTGGCCTTTAACCCATCAATGTTAGGACATCACAGTGCTTTGATTAGGTGGTGGTGGCGCAGATCGCCACCACAGAAAACTGGAAAAAGAACGGCAGAGAAAGTAGGGGTTAGTACAGATTGTGGAGCCATGATAAAAAATTATATTTCAATGCATATACAGAGCATCAGGATTAAACTAAGATGAAGCTATGAGAAAGCCACGTTAAAGTAATGGGTGTTTAGCAGTTATTTTAAAGTGATCCACCTTATTAGCCTGTTGTGTTTCCTACGGAAAGCTATTCCAGATTTTAGGAAGGCCGCCTCTTTGAGCTACTGTTTGTATGAAAATGTGCTATATAAATAAATGTTGTTGTTGTTGCCTCGCCACTTTTAAGTTTAGCTCTTGGAATTCTAAGTAGACACTCATTTGAAGATCTAAGGTTACGATTTGGAGTGTAAGGTGTAAGACATTCCGAAATATAGGATAGAGTGAGATTATTTAAGGCTTTGTAAACCATAAACAGTATTTTAAAGTCAATTCTAAATGACACAGGTAACCAGTGTAGTGAAATCAAAACTGGGGTGATGTGCTCGGATTTTCGTTCCTGAGTTAAGATTTTAGCAGCTGCATTCTGCACTCTTTGCAAACGATTTATGTCTTTTTTGGTTAGTCCTGAGAGGGAGTGCATTACAGTAATCTAGCCGACTGAAAACAAAAGCGTGAACAAATTTTTCATCCTCTTGCAATGTTTTAAGAGGTCTAACTTTTGCTATATTTCTTAAGTTAAAAAATGCTGTCCTAGTAATCTGTTATTTAAAATTCAGGTCAGTAAGGTAAGAATTTCATTTTACAATGTACATTTGACTGTAAGACCGTATAAACCTGTAATATAAAGTTGCTGCAGTGCCAGTTTATCCAAATTTATAATTGACCTTTTTGTTTTCTGGGTTAACATCAAGCATTTCTCCAAAAATAGCTTTCCTTTTCTCTTTTGCTTGAATGCATAACTGATCCTATTAACTGTGGGTCCTGACTGGATCTATGAAGAACTATAAAAGTTGGGAATGTCAACACACTGCATGAACCTGATATCTTTCTTCTGTAGCACAATCTCCTGCAGTTGAAAACACTCGCATACTGGGTACTGAAGTAATTTTTACTTGTTATTTTAGTTCTAATTTTCAATAACATTTTTAATTTCTCTGATTTCAGCGATGGGTATTTTTGTTTACCATTGTTTACCATTACCCCATGACTGAAATGACATGCAATACATGATAAAAAGCCACATTTTGTATTTGCTGTGTTTTGTATTGTGAAATATGATAGAGGTAAAATTTGTCTTATGCCTAACAATGTTATATGCTTGTATCTTTAGTGCTGACATCAGACTTAATAGAATCATGGCTGTGTATTCTTATTAATTCAGTTAAATGGTCTATAAACCTCTGACTTTTGACATGTCACTGTTCTTACTTAGGACATAAAAGTACTGCTGAGGTTATGCCTACTGGTGAAGAAAAGGGTAATAAGGGTGAAGGTGAGACACCTCGTAAGAAAAACAAGAAGCATAAAAAGCATAAAAATAAGAAAAAGAAGAAGAAGAAAAAGGAGGGAAAGAAGTCAAGGTCTAATAGCAGCTCTGAATCGGGAGCTGAATCTGATGTTGAATTACGTTTACGCTCAAGGTCAGTTGATTTCTGTTTGTGTGTGTGTGTGTGTTTTTTTTTTTTTTTTTTTAAGAGTGTTTGGAAAGTAAAAATTTGATTTTTTTTGTCTCTGTCTAATGTGTTATTTTCTAAAAATAATTCCTCTCAAAAAGTAGTATTTCTCATATTTTGTTTTTAGTGATAATTATTATGGTGTACTTTCAGGATGGGATTTGAAAAGGTTCACTGTGAACTTCAACTTGCACTAATGTGTTTTTATTTTAAATAACTTGCCCCTTTGTCTCACCTTACTTTGTAGAAGCTTCTTTGTATATAAAATAAGCCGGAATTTTAGTTTACAAAAAAGAAAAAAACACAGATTTGGAGAAATTGTTTTTATAAGAGAAACACAATTAGTTTCTAGAAAAAAAAAATGTTTTTGTGACTTGAAAGCAGTGCAGATTTTTAGGGTATACAAAACATGTTTTCTGCAGAAGCTATGGCAAAATGAAGTAAACAGTGTTGTCTTCTATCTGTTTACAAATGCCTAATTTCTTTTTAATGGCAACAACTGAAATCGGGCTTACAGGATATGACTTTTGGCTGGCAACCATGAAAATGGGTTCAGAGTGCACCGTTTATATTTTATTATACCAACACAAAATATTTATATTTCAGTTACAAAAAAGTAATAAAATATTTAGCAAAGGAGTACATTTTAAATTGAAAAGGTTTCTTGTCAAATATTTCAGTGAAAAAAACCTATGATACTCCCCTGTCTCTTCTAATTAAGCACAGAATCTGCAATCCAACATTACCTCTTCAAATTCTGCTCTCTGAATTGTTCATCTTGTCAATATTGTGGTCAGTTGGCCAGTTGAATTTAATCATCATCACAAGTATTCCCTTCATATGGGTCCACCTCCATATTAAACTTATGAAACCCTTAAGTTTGTTCTTTGTTAATAAAATAACCAGCTTTATAAGCTAAGAGCAAAAAGTATTCTGCATAATCAAGTTCCATAGCACATGAAGCAGCACATAAATGGAGGCTGTGAATGCACAGGTTTGCAGGCAGGATAAGCAAAATGTACTTTGGAAGAGTCACTGTCAGTTTATTTCCATCTGTGATAACTTCACTATTTATTTATAAAGATTTCTTCTTTAAGATCCAAAATTTCAAGCTACAGAATGTGTTAAAACAATATTCATTGTTTTCCTGCTTATATGTTCAATATTTTAAAAATGACTGTACACAATTAATTTTATTCCCATTTATAATTCCCATTTACCCTGAATAGACGTTTAATGTTACAACAGCCAAGCCAATGCATATCTCAAAGTAATATAGCGATTTAAAGTGTAAATGTTCTGAATGTACAACTTTTTATGTTACTTGTATAATTTTACATGAAAAGAAATACGTATTTTTGAATGCTAGTATATTTAGGAAATTACAAAAATTACAAAGTCTGCAAAAAAAAAAAAAATATTGCAAACCAGGCTTCCTACCTGTGTAGTTAATTTGGCATATCTCACTATATCAGTCTGTGCGTGTGTATATACATTTTGTATAGCTTTGAAAAACTGTGAACCTGTTACTTTAGAGAGCCGTAATTTATTTGTGGTAATATAACTTTAGTTTTTGGCAAGTGTAGTTGTAAGTCATTGTTGGTTACAAGGAAATAAATTTCACTAAACCACTTAAGAATTGGTTAATGCGTAAACATTTTTGTATTACTCCTGTTACTCTTATTCATTAAAGGAGTGATTTTTTTTTTTTTTGGATAAATTGAGTTGCATAAACTTACTAATTCTGTTCTGATTTGCTAAAGCGTAAAGAATGATGGCCAGCCAAATGCAGAGGCTGTTTCTGTTGTGAAACAAAAAATTGGAAGTGACGCTGTTGCCACTGAAGACACGCCTGCCCTGCAGGCAGCACAGGCAGAGCCGATGACACCAAAAATGGAGCATGTCCCACCTGGAACTGTAGAGGCACAAAAGAACGCAAAGCCAGGCAAGTGAAGTGATGCGATTGAATTTGCAGCTTCATTGAGAATATAGATGTCAATTTAATTATGCGCTTATTGAATTTTTATTATTTCACTTAAACATCCCATCTATAAAGGCAAAACTCCACATATGAATTTATAAAGTAAAAGCCGAAAGTCATTACCTGGAACTCTTCTGTAATAATGATGAGGCTGATGATTACCGTCATTTTCAAAAGTGGAAGTCTTATATGCTGATAATATCTCAATTTCGTACGTGTAATCTTGTATATATTTGGCTAGTCTGGATGGTGCAAGTTGAAGACCGTGGTAGATTGCTTAATGTACTTAAGATAAAAAGCACAAATGTGGATGTTTCTTGTAGACCGATGATCAGTTGTCACCCATTAAGTAGTTCTGCACTTGGGGTTCTTGCTGTTTTTAGGTCTGCAGATATTCTTTTAAAGCACCATAAAGAAATAATAATAAAAAAAAAAAAAAAAGTTAATGGACACAGTAATAAAAAAGAATATTGGTTGGAAGCATTTAGCTTAGACTTCAGAATAATGTTTTTTTAAAAAAAAAAAAAAAACATCAAGACTAACAAAGTGAGGATGGGTCAGAGCAGATTTATATTACTGAAAAATGAAAGGATTTTATTTGAGGTATGCAAATGCATTATGCCGTAATTGGAATGTCTTCTGATAATTGCATGAAACGTTTAGAGCAAAAATGCAATCTGCTGTTAAAAAAAAAAAAAAAAACAATTAGGCTGCTGCCGTCAAATATGTACTTTTAAATTTGTTTTAATATTGGTAGTATTGGTAATTTTTGTTTAGCATTTTTTTATATGTGATCCTTGTTATCCATGGCTAACACAAAACATTTTTCCCATAAGCATTAGTAATGTTTTCTTCATACAGAATTAAAAAAATATTACTTATATGAAAAATGTATTTAGGTCAGAACTGTGCTACTTTATGGTAATTGAAATGAGATGTTTTAGATTTTAGGAATTTGCTTTTTTTGATTTCTGAATTAAGCATTGCATTTTTATTGTTGTAGTTTGCTGTCTCTTTTCACTAATACTTCAATTCTTTAATTTGCATAATTGTTTAGTCATTTAACTAAACAATGCAGCTCTACAGGTGGCTTATTGTTAATGAGAAGTGGGGCTGCAGGAATTCCATTGAACTAAAGCCTTTAAAGATGCAGAATTTCAGATGGGGGGTATAACCAAAAATAGTTCTCACAATTTAAAAAAAAAAAAGGTGGTAATTCCTGTTACTGTCCAAAAGTGTAATCATCTTTATACCCACTGTCTGTCTTGGATTTTTCAGCTTCATTTTATTTTGTTGCACAATTAGAACCTCATTTCAATCCTCTGCTTGTGTCTTGTCTGTCTGTCCATCCATTTGCTATTCGTGCAAAAGCTGCTGAACCAGTTTTTACAAAACTTTTGTCTAGGTTGCCATTCGTCCAACTTAAAATACAGGCTACATGGAGTTTCAAAACGTTTAACAGCATTGTTCAAAATTGAGCATCTTTTGAAAACGGCTGAGTCAATGCTAATGATATTTTGCATGTATAATAAAGCTCACACAACTTAAAATTCTGGCCACATGGCTTCTCAATAATACTAGGGCAGGCTGGTTGTTAAAGGGGTAGCAAAAAATGCATCACTCTAAAATGGTTCCATTAAGAAGTGTTTTTCTGTGGGGGGTATTGTTCCAAGCCAAAACTAAACCATGCTATCATGACAATACACTTTTTACTCTGAAGAGGAGACTTTGTGCTGCAGGTTTAATAGTGTGAGTGGCAGTAAGAAAGCCATTCTATATAGGACAAAATAGGGTCTTGAAGTAGCAGCTGTGGACTACTGCAGACTGAAGGGAAAGTCTTGTAGACTGATGAATCAAAATTTGAAATCTTCGGTTCATCATGCATCGTGTTTGTATGTCGTCGAGTTGGTGAAATGATGGTACCCCAGTGTGTGACACCAACTGTCATAACATGGAGGAGAGCATGATGGTCTTTTGCTGGAGGCAGAGTTGGTGACTTGCACAGTGAGTGGCATTCTGATTCAAAAGGGTTAAACCAGCTTAGTAGTTGTATCAGCAAAAGGTGGCTACTTGGATGTTTAAAAAATTTGACTAAAATTTTGTATACTTAATGATTCCTTGACTTATTTTTTTATTTGCCATTATTTGTTCAATGCTAGTGTAATATTGTCCAAGTAGTAGTCTGTTCCAACTCTGCTATAAGACACACAGAGGGTTTTTTAGTAACAATAGAATTTGGGACACCTGTACAAATTGCTTACTTTTACTTGCTGCAGAATATCTGTAGGTTGTCACCTATTAAGTTGTTCCCCGAAGAAGGCCCATTTTTAATATTCTGAAATGTACTTTTTTTTCAGTTTTTGCTAATCTAATTTTTAAGTTTAAACCTCTGGCTGTTTACTGTTTACCTTTTCACCATTATAGGTCATTCATTGCCTTTCAACTGATTAAATTCAAAGAAAAACTTGAAAAACTGAGTTCTTAAACTTTTGACTGGTAGTGTATGTCCAAGACTGTTACTGCCACACCTGCATTAATGAAGTAGTATATAAAATATACTGTATAGTTGTAACATTATTCATGAGCCTGTGTTATAATATAGATTTCTGATTTATCCCACACCTAATGTAAATTAGTATGTTACTTTAAGGTGCAAGATTACCACAAAGTTCCTAATTGATGATTGTTACCCTTGATATTATAATTGTGATTACTTTGATTCATAGAGCTACAATGAAAAATGCATTTTCTGTTGCCAACTGCATTTAATGAATTCTCTATACATACAGTACAGAAAACGTACAAAACTGTTAATGTGAAATTGTTAAATACTGGATTAGTACGGTACAAATGAAATAAAAATGTAATGTTTAATTTACAGTTTTTTTAGAATTGCTTCTTCAAGCTTATTAAAATATTTGTATCAATTTATTTGTAATACAGTAAATTACTGATATTCAAATTATGAAGTAAAATGAAGGTAACATAAATCCTTTTTACTTTAAGTCAGAAGTGTTGAAAATTTAATGATACTACTACTAATAATGATTATGAACTACACATGTGAGTGACATAAGTGTCACTTTCAGATTCTCAATCGCTTTCAGTTTCACCAAAGATGCCATTAGGAAGCTAGGAGAAGACATGTCTATACCGTTCCCAGGTAACACTCTGGTCAGACTCTTACGCAAGATACACTTATATCATCGTCCGAGTAACGCTCGGCCATAGCACTGTTGCCATTTTTACAGCCTGAGTAAACCTCAGGTCTTACACAAGACACATCTATATCATTGCCCAAGTGACACTTGGGACTAATGCTTTTAGCACTGTTTTTACAGCCGGAGTGACATTCAGGTCTAGTGCTAAGGAGGTTAAACATGGGAATGGTACATTTTTGTTTCTGGTATGTTAAAGTAAATTTTGTCTTTTAAACTTTTATCTGCCTTTGACTAATATAAGACAACAGAACAGTTATGTGGTGTGGAAATCCAATTTTTTTCTACTTGTCCACGGACAAGTAAACTTAGAAAATCCACTTGTCCGCCAGTTAAATTCACTTGCCCATAAGCAAATAACAAAAGTGAAAAATAGTTTATTTTTTCTGATCTCTTTTATTGATATAAAGCTGCCTTCCATTTTAAAAATGAAAAAAGTTCTTTCAGGGAGTAGTATTTTGCCACCTTGCTCTAGAACATTATGTGCAAGATTCCCTTATCATTTTAACTCACTAATAAACAATACCTTCATTACAGCTACACTAGTTCTGTTTCACATATTACAGTTACATAACAGAGCACTGTCCTGATTCATTTTCTGCCATGTTCTTCAGCTTTTGTCTTGCAACATCTTCTCCCCCAAGAATTTTTACCATCTCAGACAGCATGGGCTGAATGCTGTTCATTTCTTCTTGAGCTGAACTGTATGGTTCCTGGACTGCTGGTCCTGCAGAAGTGGATGCTGATGACTTTTCAGGTTTTTTATGAATGATGTGCCTGTTGCCAGATGACAGCCAGAATTCCACAGCTGTTAGTGGGTCAAACTCTTCTAAAGGTTTGCCATCAACAACAATGCGCATCTGGTTTTGAAGGTTTTCCTGAGTCAGGCGGGTTCTTATAGAACTCTTTACTAAATTCAAATTGGAGAATAATCTCTCACACGAAGCTGTGGAAGGAGAAACTGTAAGAAACAGTGAGATCAGTACACTAACATTCTTCAGAGACTCTTCTTTCCTCTGCAGAACTGAGGTATAGACAGCAAGTGGATGGTACTGTCGTTGCATTGATATCTGCATTTTAAGTGCTTGCCATTCAGATGGTGCATGTTTAACTTGCTCATCAGTCAACAAATCACTATACTGCTGACACAAGTTCTTGATTTCATAGTTTCCATAAGTGCTCAGTTCAGACAGAGTGTGTGGCCAGATTCTGAAATCAAACACCCTCATATCTGACACAGGAGGCTTATCAAGGTCAGAGAATCTGGTAAGTATATACTGAACCATGCTTTCCAGGAGATCATGAACATCTCTGTCTTCACAAAAATCTCTGAAACCACCAGACAGCTTTAAGTATCCATCAAATGTACTAGACTCCTTGTCAAACAGGTTATAAAACTTTGCAAGGTTTTCTCCTGGCTCCTTTGTCATGGCATGCAATCTGGTGTACAAGGTGTCAATGGCCTCCTTAACTTCAAATATCAGCAAATCATTGCTCTGGAAAAGAGTTGAAGTGGCTGTAATAACAGAAAGTACATCCATCATCAGATATAGATACTTAATAAATTTTACTTGCTTGAGGGTCATGTAGGATGGCTTTAGCCTGCCCCAGTTCATCTGCCTTGTTTGATGTGGAAAGTATCTGTTCCATGTGGGTAACAGTTACATGTAAATCCTGGCTAACAGCTTTCAGTGCTCTGGACTTTGATGATACCCATCTGATTGCTTTTATTTCTGAATGCATAAGCAAGCTTTCATTCAAAATTGATGCAAGATTTTGCAGCTCTTTTCGTCTCTTTGGTGAAAAAGAATAAAACTTTTTTAGATAGCCTACGTCTTTTACAGCATCAAGTACACCTAACTCCAGTTTATGTGCCACACAGTGTGTAACAAGAACTTTGTTACTTACACAATCACTGAGCTTTCTGGCAACAAGATTAACTGCAGCACTATCAAGATTAATGCACACAAGCTTTGGGTCATTGTCTCCAATATTTTCAATATCAATGCCACATTATGACAAACCATTTTTTATGGCAGCAACAACACCATCTGCTCTGGCATTTTCTAAATTCTCAATGCTAGCCATGGCTGTGTAGGGATCAAATGTTTCTGGATGAACGTACCTCAGTAATATACCTTCTTGGTCTATTACTGATGAGTCAGTGCTTGAGTCACTCATGACTGAAAAGAATTTGACATGTTTCATGTGGCTTGAGACATCATTCAACAAAACAGACGATATTGACTTCACAAACTCAACACAGGCGTCCCTGCCTCGATGGTCACTCCCTAAATTTACACCATTTTTTTCTGCACAGAACACAGAAATTGAAAGTCAGTAAATGGCCTGTTGTGCTTAGCAACAGCCTAAGCAGTATTGAACAGCTTAGCATGACGCTCAACCTCCGAGCGTTCAACTTTAGAAAACGCTTTTTCAATTGAACCAACTTTTTTCTTACTTTTAGACTCATGCTTTGACATACAGGCAATGTGTTTCGCAGACAGCTGATGCGACAGTAGTGTGTCTTTACTGTCTACTTTCTTGCCGGTAAATAATGTGGACGTTTTGTCGGCAATAAGTGGATACTGACAGCAAATTTGGCAAAAAACGGAGTCAGTGTCGTCTGCATTTACCCATGGAAACTCTTTGAGCCATTGCGATTGAAAAGACCGTTTTCGTTTTTTATCATACTCACGGTCCCTTTCAGCTTTAGTTTTTCTTTTCTTCCCTCATTGTCATGTTTTTCAGGGCCTGTTGTGCCAGTTTTAATCAAGAAACGATCCATTTCTCATCCGCGATGCTACTTGCTTCAGTTTCAGCAACACGCATATAGCGAGAAAAACGTGCTTACCGCAGTGCATTATGAGTTAAGCAGGTAATTCCTCATGACGTATTCGAAATTCTGCAAGATGGCACATTTCCAAAGAAGTAAATATTACCGATGTTGTCGGGGAAAAAATAATCGCATCTAAGTGAAGATTTTTATAGATATTTCATAACATTTGGAAACCATTAGAATGTTTTCTTTATTTTTAATAAACTGACAGCGCGAAACCAACTTGTTTTATATGAAAAATTCTCTAATCAAAAACGATCTATAGACAGCTCATCAAAATTGATGTTGTCACGCAATAAATTTCTTAACTCAATATATCACAACCTATGCGAAATCGCAAATTTCAGGAAAGATTAACTGCATAATAAGCTTTATGTGGTGAAAACATTTGCATTGTAAGTAAAATAACTGCATTTTTATGTAGAAACAATGAATTTTATCAATAATATATAAAAGTTCTCGATTTATGAAAAATCATCAGATTACATCGTAATGTCGGCATGAAAAAATTGCCGCATCTCGAAGCGTGTAAATAGTAGGGTAAAATACGTATGTAAGACCGCTTCTCCTTTGAAAAATTAGCCGTCATTTTTGAGACATGATGAACATGCCTAAGTAGACTGTTTCCGCACAAAGTACGTGCCCAAATGTTTAAAATTTGAAAGTAGTGGTAAAAATGTGCCCTGCACAGCACATATAATTATTTTTTCTCCAGAAAATTGCACTTGTCCGCGGACAACTGAAACCAGAAAAACACACTTGTCCGACGGTCAATTTACCCGTGTCGGACGAGTCGGGCGTTGGATTTCCGCACCCCTGGTTATGTAAAAGGATTAAATGTAACAATATTTATTTACATATTTAAAGAATTGTAGGGCTTGTCTGTCTATTTAGCAAACTGTGCACCACTGGTCTTTAAAGCTTGATCTTGGTTTTAGTCGACAGCTTATGGTGTGACACATGAATCGCGATCCATGATTTGGATGTCTGGGTCATGGTGTCTTCATTTGTTGGGTTGGAGTTCTTCTTATGACCAACAAAGATGTGGAAGCACATATCCTCTGACAAGAAATGCACAGTCTTGTGCAGATCGAACCCCAGGGACATCGACAGGAAAGTCACAGCAACATTTCCACAAACAGCTCCCGGTGTAAGTGAAGCAGATTGCATATGCGCCAGCTGAGGTGCACAAAATGCAGGTGGGACAAACACTGACAGGTTTCTCTGCAACCTTATACTCCACCTGTAAAACAAAATCATACACACTGTTTACCCAGGAAAAAGCAGGAGCTGTTTTATTGACAACAAGCGATAACACACAGCACACTTGTGCCCACACCAAAACAAATGATCAGCCTTAAATGCCACATGAACTGTGAAAATAAATGCTTTAGAGCACACAAGAGGTATCAACAGCTTTTTACCTTTTACATCCACATGTGCCTCTAAGACAGTCCATATGTCTTAAAATTGTTGTGGATGAAAAAAGCAAACACCACACACATCCTTAAGCCATCAGCTTTAATAACTGTCATATACAGTACATAGCTGTTCAAGTGAAATGCTTGACCTACAACTACAGAATTCTTTAATTTCCTTACAAAGTAAAGGATTTCATTAATACACATAGGCCTTGTGCCTAACCATACACTGTTAAATCAGGGGTTCATTTAGGCCCATCTCCTTACCTATACTGTGTTCCAGCAATTCCAGCGAAACTGAGTCAGTTTTGCTTCCCAAAAGCAGTCCCTTAACTATGCAGTTTCTCAACCAGTCAAGTTCACACAATTGATCCAGCAGCACACATATTTTATCTTTATAACTGCACACCCCTCCATATGTCCATGCATTTGGCAATGCTGATGCAGAGACTACAGTTCATCATGCCCTTTGGCAGAAAATTTCCCCCACAGTTTTGATATGTGCCCTTGCAAAGTGTAATGTCTCTTCAAGAAACAGTAGCTGCTATACGGTAACCCCCAGTTCTCAACAACTTTGTGATAACAATTTAATTCTTTATTTGGATTACTGCTTTTGTGTTTTGTATGCCTTATGTCTTTCTCTCTCATCGTTATTTAGGCTTAGGCAAATTGCATTTACAAAAGATGTTTTTTCCCTTTCTTACATGTAAACCACTGTTGCCAATCACTACCTATCACGAGTTGATATTTGACATCACCTATTCAGTGAAATGCATGCTGCCATCATTCACTTGCTCAAGCATGCACTTCTTTTTACTGCATACACCATACGTGACAACTCTGAAAAGTACAGCCTTGTGTTTTTTTTTTTAAAAAAGCCATAAATATAGTCCACTTGCATATATGTCCATTAAGTCGACAAATGAGTGAATAACCACTGTAACTGCTTTTTGAAGTAAGCAAAATACAAATTTTATAAAGCAAAAAAAAAAAAAAAAATGACCTAAGCCACGATAAAACAGAGTAGGCTTGATTTCTTCTATAGTTTTTTAGAATGTGATAGAAATAGACCAGTGGAAGATGGCCCTTTTCAGTGAGTACAAGTAATTACTAACTTTTGGATTGATTTGCTGCAGGAGTTTATGTGCGGCTGTATGTAGCATGTTCAGGAGTGGTGACATAATGGTGTAGTGGTAGGCAGCTTCTGCCTTGCAGTTAAGAAACCAAGAGTTTGTTTTCCATGTTCTCTCAGCATGTTCTCTCAGTGTCTGCGTGTGTCCTACGTGATGCTAAATTTGCCTGTGGTGTGTATGTGTGTTCACCCTGCAATGGTCTGGCTCACTCTCCAGGATTGCTCCTGCCTTGCACCCCATTTTTGCTGGTTTTAGCTTCAGCTCCCCCAGACCTTGCTCAGAATTAAGCAGACTTAAAGAACTGATATGTCATTTTTTGATTGTTAGACATTTATTGAATCCCACTGTATATAGTAATTCAACATTTGGCATTCATTCTAGGTTTTTTGCTGATTCTTTACTTTCAATGCATCTGCTTTAAATTATATTTATAATGTTACAGAATACTACCATTGGTAATACTCTGTACTTCCCCTTTACACCGCACCAACGCTGTTGCAACACACATTACCTAAATCTTTAATGTTTCATCACGTTCTTCTTTTGCATTTTTGTGTTTTTCATGGTCTTTTTTCAATAGTGCTCCTTCCATTCCCTTTTATTTCAGACCAAAAAACACAAGTGGTGTCTACATCTCCTTATCTTTGCCATCTATTTCTTCCTTCCTTCCTTTACTACCCCAGGACTTAGTGCCTACGTGTTAAATTTCATATTCAAGTTTTATCATTATAATGCCCCCCATACCCTTTTCAGTTGCCTTTTATTTGAGGACTGAAGGTCCACTTGTTCCACTAGTATATACAGTAGTAAGCTCACAAACAGTTTAGAGGGCAACACATTGTTTCATGCTGCTGTCATAGTTATTTATATGAGTGTGTTATAGCACACATACAGCACCATGAAATCAATAAAAAAAAATGACTGCCTAAATATTTTTCAAGTATTCCAGTATTTGTGTACATTATCAGGCAATAATCTGTTACCTGTATATGATATGGTAATACTTGTAAATTGTTTGAAACTTGCATAAACATCATAGGGCAGTCAATCAGTTGACAAGCACAGTCTATGGCTAAAACTCTAGAATTTGGTCCAAACATTGTTAGGAATGGCATTTACTTTGTTTACCCCATTATCTGTAATCTTGAGAGTTTGTTGCTTCCCTTGAAAACTTCAGGCAACCAGTGTAACTCTCAGGCCTTCACACATCTGTTTTTCAGTGTGCATTCCACATATTATGAACTATTAATCTCAGAAATAATTCCATTGTTCTATTTACCACTAAGTAATTGTGATTGCATAAAGAACTATTTGTTCATTTAATTTTGTATTTGATATTTGGAATAAACTAAAAAGACAACTTACTGCTGTTAATGTAATGTTAGTCATTTTGTTTTTTAAACCTTTGTTGTTCAAAGTTTTAATCTGCACCTTGTCTTTTGATAAATAAGAACTTTTATTTAAGTTTGATTTCATTAGATTGATGTTTATGAATATACTTTATAGAGATACAATTAGTGATGGTCTTTGTAGTGGAACTAACATTACTGATATTGCTTTCTCACCTTTGATGCAATCTTCATAATGCTTCATGTAGTTGAATTTTTTACATAAATGTTTCCTTGCAGTGCTACAAAAATGTGCACAGTATGGGCAGAATTATTAATATTATGAACGATTATTTTCATTTTGGTAGTAAAACATTTAAGTGTCAGGTGATCAATCTAGTTTCAAAACTACTAATATTTCTTAATTTTTCTGAAAGTTGCTACAAACACAAGAGAAAGATTTTCCCCCTTTTTAAAAGATCTTCTTAAACTTCAGGCGCCTAAGGACAGGTTAATTCGCTTGTAATTAATTATATTATGCAAGTACCTCTGATTCGCCATCACCCTCAGGTTTTGTAAATGTAGAGTATCTGTGACTGATTATAACAATTATTTGCTTTTCATAGCAGTTTGAAACTGGGTAGACTTGATAACTGTCAGAGCTACAGTGCTAAATGGAACCTTTAATGTAGTAATCATAATCACGGTTAATATGCCATTAATTGTGCAGTTACATGTTTAGTAGAGTAAGAAGGAAATTTGTGCAAATAGTTATACTTTTAAAATCGTACAGTTTTCTTTAACTCTAACTCTTTTAGGGTAAATTTTTTTTGTTTCTTTTCTCCCAGGGCGGAATATTTTTCCAAAAACTAACTTTTTTTCAAAAAACAACACAAAGCAATGGTTTAACATATCAAATCAACAAAAAATATTTACTTTTGACAAATGTTACTATCTCGCATGTTGTATGAGCCTGCATACTATATGATTTCACATACATATCATATACACTTGTGCTTGAAAGTTTGTGAACCCTTTAGAATTTTCTATATTTCTGGATAAAACATCAGATTTTCACTCAAATCCTAAAAGTAGATAAAGAGAAACCAGTTAAACAAATGAGACAAAAGTATTATACTTGGTCATTTATTTATTAAGGAAAATGATAGAATATTACATATTTGAGTGGCAAAAGTATGTGAACCTCTAAGATTAGCAGTTAGTTTGAAGGTGAAATTCGGGTCAGGTGTTTTCAATCAATGGGATGCCAATCAGGTGTGACTGGGCACCCTGTGTTATTTAAAGAACAGGGATCTATCAAAGTCTGCTCTTCACAACACGTTTGTGGAAGTGTATCATGGCACGAGCAAAGAAAATTTGAGGATCAAGTCTCCAAACCTCCGCATGAAAACCATATTGTCACCTCTTTTCATCTTCATACTGTCTGGCTTCAACTGTGAAGGCATGTCTCCTGTTCACCCTCACTGTGCCACAGCCTCCAATTCCCCTGCTCTGTAGCTCCATGAACAATTCTGGCCATGTATAAAAATCGTCCATGTACACAACTTGACCCAGATATTCATAGCCCTGAAGCAGCTCCAACACAACCTGACTTGTCAAGAGACAGTTCTCTCTTTGAAAGAAATACTTTCTTGTATATGTAATTACTTTCAGGCAGAAACCAGTGTTTGCTTCTGCCAGTACAAAATCCTTTATGCCATACTTTGTGGGCTTGTATGGCATATACTGGTGGAAAAAAGGTGTCCCTTGTATTTTATCATAGATTCATACACAGACAAATCACGGCCAGGCTGATAAAATTGTTTATATGTTGGTTCCACAATATCAAGCAGGGGCTGAGCCTTATACATGGGGTTATAGCCTGGCTCACCCCTTGGGATTTGCTTCTGGTTATCACAGAAGTGAATAAAACTTTGCAGCAGCACGCACATATCATGCGGCATAACTTGTCCAAAGCCACCAGGGACAAAGCACATTTGGGCCAATGCTTCTTGAAGTTATATCGCAAGTCTAGTCCCATCTCTGTTTGTAATGCCACAAAGCCCAGCATCTCGTCTTTTGTTGTGGGTTTCCACTTTGAAAAACGAGAATGCCGTGCAAGCGCAGCCCGTGATTCAAAAAATTGTTCTGCATACCTGTTTGTCTCTTCTTACAGTAGCTGAAAAGCAGCATCAGGAGAGAACAGTCTGAAGTAGTCCAGCGGCTGGTAATCTGTCGTGTCCATCAGCAAGCCATGCTGTCTTGTGAAGTTCTGTAGCCACTTTGGCTCCTATGGATCAATGTCTGGGTATTCCTCCCACACGAACCTTGCCGTAGGTGCATCGGCTGTTCGATTGCTCTCTGCTGGCAGCCAGTCAGCTGGGGTGGCATCGGCTGGTGTCCGATCAGCTGATGCCAGTTCCTCACTGTCTTTCTCGATCTCCTGATCACTGTCAACAAAATCAGATTCTGAAAAATCAGAGTCCGACTCAGCGATAATGCACAAAACATCATCTGCTTTTCTGCACTCGCTTCGCTCCTTCATGAGATGTCAATGCCATCTTGCCTTTGTTTACATTTTGTAACTCATGCACACGCAAGGATTAGATGCAGGGTCAATGAGTTTAACATTCCTCCAAGCAGAGAGGGAATGCCTGTGAAGTAACAGTGAGTTTTGTCGCCATTAACTGCTGATTGTCACCCTCTACCCCTGGATGTTGACTTTTGTCGACATGTGCCCTCATCCCCCTCCTGTCGACAAAAGTCGGCATCCGCCCTAAAAGAGTTAAAGGCAGGTGTTAACAAAAGAAAACCTCAAGGAGAAGAAGGCTAGAACACTTATTAATTGTTCATTAAAGTGGTTTCCAATGGACTATTTTGTTTAATCAGCCACATGGCAACTAACACTACAAAATAAAGTGAGGCTTGTGTATCTCCAACATTTCCTTTTCTTGCAGCATCAAAAACCAGCTATTGCTTTTACTTGAGAATCAAGTTAACTGAAGGTGTTTTTTTTTTTTCCCCCCAATCATCTATGTAAACAAGACAAATATGCCAGACTGTGCCTTATGGTTTATAGCATCACCAGTGCAACCAAACCACATGACTTACCGTTGCATGCAGTTGGTCATTTTGAGATATCATATGTTCTGAATTATCATGTGTAGAGTGTTTGTACATTTCATAAATTTGTAAGGTGTATTTGTTTACATAGTTTAAATAATATAATTTAGACACATTTCACAGAAAGTGATTTTTTTGAAAGTAATTCATCCTTCAGAAAAAAAGGTAATTTTATTCACGATTGAACATTAATAGAACCCTGTCTTGTAAATTCGACATAGTTTGGGCAAGTTAAATATTTTTCCTGTTTTTTTCCTTCCCAAGTTTTAAATCTAAGGGTCTTTCTTTATAAAAAAAAAAAAAAAAAATTAAAAAATTGCCTTTTACTTTTTGCCATTTAGATTATAGTGCCTGTTGGAAATAGTAACTTGGATAAAATCAGATTTTAGGTGGTCAGTTAAGCAGGGCTGTGGAGTTGGAGTCGGAGACAATTTTGGGTACCTGGAGTCGGAGTCGGCAAAAAGTTAACCGACTCCGACTCCTACTAAATTTAAATGGGAATTAAAAAAGTAAGTTGAAATGTCCCAATTCACAAACGTCATAATGAACTACTTCTCTGCTGTAAGAATAAAGCCCAATGCATGCAGTGCATAATGTTACCACAAAACGAACATGTCAAGTGACCATGAAGCATGCTTTTCATTGACTGTATGCGTCACTATATGGGATGTAATGCACAGGTAAGGTGCGGCACCGCTTTCCATTGTGTCGTGTTCCACTGTTACAGGGAACTGTGAACCTAGCCTAAAGCCCCCCATACATTTACAGATGCACTGCCGATTTTTCGGCTGTTCAACGAGTCATCACGTGTCAAACGCCTGAAAAATCATCTGGTGTGTTCTCAGCTCCGTCGGCTC
>JANRMT010028174.1:31314100-31362372 GCA_026402145.1 Polypterus bichir lapradei | reverse complement strand
GTAGAATTTCGAAATGAAACCTGCCCAACTTTTGTAAGGAAGCTGTAAGGAATAAGCCTGCCAAATTTCAGCCTTCTACCTACACGGGAAGTTGGAGAATTAGTGATGAGTCTGTCAGTGAGTGAGTGAGTGAGTGAGTGAGTGAGTGAGAGGGCTTTGCCTTTTATTAGTATAGATATAGTAGAGATAATATAGAGAATATTGTGAAAAAGTTCAATATTGTAGACTCATGGTATCACATTCCTCTTAGCTAATTAGCCCTATACACCTGCAAAGGTGTCCTGAGCCTTTAAATGGTTTCTCAGTCTGGTTCACCAGGCCACACAATCATGAGGAAGACTGCTGGCTTGACAGTTGTCCAGAAGATAGTCACTGACACCCTCCACAAGGAGGGTAAGCCACAAAAAGTCATTGCTAAAGAAGCTGGCTGTTCACAGTGTGTTGTATCCAAGCATATTAATGCAAAGTTGAGTGGAAGGAAAAAATGTGGCACAAAAAGTTGCACAAGTAACAGGTATAACTGCGGCCTTGAGAAGATTGTGAAGCACAGCCCATTCAAGAACATGGGAAAGATTCACAAGGAATGAACTGTGGCAGTGCAGTGCTTCAAGAGCTGCCACACAGACGTATCTGGGATATGGGCTACAACTGTCGCATTCCTTGTGTCAAGCCACTCCTGAACCAGAGACAACTTCAGAAGCATCTTACCTGGGCTAAGGAGAAAACAGACTGGACTGTTGCTCAGTGGTCCAAAGTCCTCTTTTCGGGTGAAAGTACATTTTCCATGTCATTTGGAAATCAAGGTCCCAGAGTCTGGAGGAAGAGCGGAGAGGCACAAAATCCAAGTTGCTTGAGGTCCAGTGTGAAGTTTCCAAAGTCAGTGATGATTTGGGGAGCCATATCATCTACTGGTGTTGGTCCACTGTGTTTTTTGTCAAGTCCAAAGTCAGCGTAGCTATCTACCAGGAAAGTTTAGAGCACTTTCAGCTTCCCTCTGCTGACAAGCTTTATGGAGATTCTGATTTAATTTTCCATCAGGACTTGGCACCTGCCCACACTTCCAAAAGTACCAATACCTGGTTCAATGACCATGGTATCACTGTGCTTAATTGGCCAACAGACTCTCCTGACCTAAACATCAAGAGGAAGATGAGACACACCAGACCCAACAATGCAGACGAGCTGAAGGCCGCTGTTAAAGCATCCTGGACTTCCATAACACCACAGCAGTGCCACAGGCTGATTGCATTAATGCAGTAATTCATGCAAAAGGAGCCCCGACCAAGTATTGAGTGCGAACATGGATGTACTTTTAAGTAGGCATCATTCCTGTATTAAATTTTTTTTTTATTGGTCTTATGTAATATTTTAATTTTCTGAGATACTGAATTTTGAGTTTTCATTTCTGGTAGGCTCTAATTGGCAAGATGAAAAGAAATTAGCGCTTGAAATATATCGCTGTGTGTAATGAATCTATATTGAATGGACAAGAATCCGGACGAAAGCTTACGGACCGAGCTTGCGGATCAGGTGATTTCATTGCAGGAAAAGATTTCTAAACCTTCTGCTATCTCTGTAGAGCAACAGCAACGTGAACAAGAAACGCAGAAACGTCTATATGATAGACTGTGTAAGCTCCGTGAATTCAAACCTGGTGATCGCATTTGGTTCTGATTCCTTCTGACTCACATGAGTTCCTAGCAAAATGGCAGGGTCCTGCCGTGATCGAGGATTGTATGGGGCCGGTGAATTACAAAGTCAGAATAACGGGCCGACTCAAACAGCAACAGATTTTGCATGTTAATCTCTTGGAGTGGCATGACCCTAAGGGATTTTGTGCTTCCTTGGCTGCTGTCTCTCAGACAGATGTTGCCATTGGTAACAATTTGACTGACTCGCAAAAAACAGAATTGTTATCTTTGATTGAACGGAACAGTGATTTTTTTTTTCCACCCTGCCGGGCTTGACTCGCCTTGCAGAACATAAAATCACTACTGAACCCAGTGTTAGGGTGTAGATGCGCCCATTTCAGGTCCCGGAAGGGCAACTGAATATTGTGAGCGAAGAAGTCAAGCAAATCCTGGCATTGGGTGTTTGTGAAAGTAAAAGTGACTTGTGCATTCCGGTCGTATTAGTCCCAAAACCGGATGGTTTGGTTCTGTATCGATTTAAGGCACTTGGAATAAGGTCTACAAATTTGATGCTTATCCAATGCTCAGTTTTGACGAGTTGTTCGAAAAACTGGGTCAGGCGTCCTATATCTCCTATATGCTGGATCTCATGAAATGTTACTGGCAGCTACCTCTTGAGGCTGACAGTTGTGAGAAAACAGCATTTGCAACTCCTGACGGTCTTTACGAATTTACTAGACTTCTGTTTGGTCTCCATGGCACACCTCTAACTTTGCAGTGAATGTTGGATCAGATATTGCGTCGTCATTCTGAATATTCCAGGGCATACCTGATGTCGTGATTTTCAATAATGATTGGCATACGCATTTAGAATGGTTTCAGGCTGTTCTTGGTAGCTTGAGACAGGCTGGTTTGACAGCTAACCTTAAGAAATGTAGGTTGGGTATGTCTGAGACTCTACCTGAGTTATTCATTGGGCAGGCGTTTGGTTCGCCCTCAACTTAGAAAAGTGGATAAGGTGCTTGCTTACCCACATCCGGAGATACGGAAATAGGCTCGTGCATATCACGGGCTTGCCAGTTATTATCGAAGAATCATCCCTAATTTTGCAAATAGGGCTGTTCCTCTTTTTGATCTTATGAGAGACAGGAAGAACTGTCCTGTTATCTGGACGAATGATTGTGAACGATCCTTCTGTGATTTGGAACCTGCTTTGTCGTCTTACCTGGTTTTGCAGAATCCAGATTTTTTTAAACGTTTTGTTCTGCAAATGGACGCTGTCCGGTCTCAGGTTTTTGATGGTGAAGAGCACCCTATCACATTTTTAATTAGTAAATTGCTTCCTCGGAAGCGCAATTATTCGACAATTGAGAAGGAACGTTTGCCGATTAAATGGGCTGTGGATGCACTCCGTTATTATTTATGGGGTCATAATTTTACCTTGGTGACCGATCATGCTCCTCTTCAATGGCTAGACCGACAGAAAGATACAAGCTCCTGTCTCACGAGATGGTTCTTGAGCTTTCCCCCATATAATTTTAGTGTCCGTTATTGACCTGGCTCTGCACATATTTATGCAAATGTCCTGTCGTGCTTGTTGGAGCCTGGTGTGGAGAGTTGATTAATTCACAAAGAAGTGAACAAAGCTGAAGAGAGGTGCTGAACGCACCCCAAGGAGACGCAGTCGCTTCTCTGAAACCCCCTCTTGGTGATACAGTGGGAAAAAGTTTATTTTTTTTTTACCTTCTATTTGCTCAATCAGCTGCTGGATTACCGTTACTGCCATGCCTCGTAATCTGCATCTCCCGTAGCGCTTTGAACATTTTAAAAGCCTGTGCGGCAGCTATCCTTTGCTTCATTGCCTTGTCTATCTTCCACCAGACTTCCTCTGTTTTATTCTTTATACTTTATTATGCTGATTACAAATAGTTTGTTTCTTGAAAACCCTGAATTAATCTGTGCAACTGTGTGACCCAAGCGTGACATGTAAGCGTGTGTGTGTAGGTGTTTGCATATGTATTTACAAAATATAAAAATAACCGGATTGGTAAAAAAAATATTTATTGATGAATTACAGCATTCTAAACACTGTCACCTTCTATATTCTCCCCCTCCCGATCTCTACACCAGCTCTGTATGTATCTTCCATTCATTGAGACAGTGGTGGAAGTCGTCTTGCTTGAGGCTCTTCGACAGGCTTGCTGTTTCTGTCTTCACTTCATCCATTGAAGAAGAATGTTTTTTCCTTCAGGTCACTTTTGATTTTCGGGAACAAGTAAAAATCGCAGGGAGCTAAATCGGGCGAATAGGGAGGATGATAGAGAACAGGAATGTTTTGTCAGTCAAAAACCGTTTTACGGAAAATGCATTGTGCACAGGAGCATTGTCTTCATTGGGCATTGAATGTCTTCCACATTTTCTTGTCTTTCCTTGAAATCTTTGTACCACTCAAACTTGTGTGCGAGACAAACTGTTATCACCGTACACTGTTTTTACCATTTTATAAGTTTCTGTGGCCGTTTCGTTAAATGTTGTGAGAAATTTGATGTTGATTCGCTTTCTATTTATTTATTTATTTATTTATTTTCCTTTTTTCTTTCTTCCTCACCCGACATTATAGCGGCAACTTGTGTAGCAATCGTTGTGCAAATACTGACTGGGCTATTCACAGGCTATACTTAGCCGGTCGCCGGTTTGAGAGGACATGTAGGAGAGGATATAGTTCTATGATTCACATTTGGCCGACCTCCAGAAGGTTTTCCAGGAAAACCCCAAGCCCACTCCGGTTATTTGTGTCTCACCTCACATAACAGTGTGTGTGTATGTGTATAATATGTGTATAATATATAACATATTTTTAGTATCCACCAGTCTTCTGTTTGGTTCTTATTAGAAATGATGCTATATGTCCAACCCATCTCCATTTTGTCTTTTTTATAATCTCAAAAACTTGTGCAACCTTTGTTTTTCTATTTTTTTTCATTCTTTCTCTTATAGTAATACATCTTTAAATATATAAAAATCATTCTTATATAAATAAAATGTATATGAGGGGTATCAATTGTGTTGTTCTTTACAGCAGCTTATCTTTGGTTAGAGTGGCATATAAATTTATAGTTTAAGAAACATCAAAAAGGAAATTCCTATGGAGTCCATAAGGTTAAATTTTGTATCATGTTTTACTACCTTCATGACTGTTACAGCAGCAGTTATTATATTACATTCATATAAACAAATGAGACTTAACAAAACACCACACATAGTTAATGTAGTTTAAAAGGATCAAACTTCCTTGATATTTTTTCAAATACAGAGACTCGGTGTCATTAAGTTTAAATGGGTTGCTCAGTTCTATTTTAACTTTCTTTTAATTTTGATTGCCACTATTTGTCAGACAGAAATGGTTGCAAATTGCACTCTCAAGTTATTTGGCGTGTATGTTTTTATTTGTTCAATGTGTATAAACTTTCTTTTTTCTCTTCACAGTTCAAATGGTTAAATGATGTGGAGCATGAAAGTCATGACAAACATTTTATTTGTGCCAAGTATTTGTTAAACTCTTAAATTATCTTGAACATCTGTATCTCTGGCTTTTTTTCTTGAAGCTACCTGGTCCCCGTAATCAATTAGCAGTACTATTGGTTAAGTTGTATTCTGGGACCAGGTACCTTGAGGTGTTACCAGCATTAACATTCCCTTTTAAAATGTAATTTATGAATTCCTTATGTGGAGTATTTTGTACTGAACTTAATATAATTTACAGTACTGCTGTTTTTGTGTACATAATGGGCTTACCTGGAAAAAATGTACTATTGACTTAGCAAACATCTGTTAATTTGTTTATATTTACTTTTTGATTTTAAAATAAATTACTCTTTTGTTGTAACAGATCAATTATCTCATGGAGAACAGATTCAGAGTGAAGTCACCAAAAGTAAACCTAAGAAACAAAAGAAGCATGCCAGTAAGAAAAAGAAAAAGAAGAAAAAGAAAGAAGAAAAAGAAGAACTTGTTTCTCGTTCTAGATCAGAGGATACCTCAGGATCTGGGACAGAGTCGGAATCAGAAAGTAAACCTTCAAAAACCGTTCCACGTGAGGCTTCTGTGCAGACTGCCTACAATTTAAAGGACACCAATATGCCTCTAGCTGATTCTGTTCAGGCTGTGGAAATTTGTAAACAAGATGAGTTTGGGCCCATCCCACCTCCAGCAACTGATAACTTTTCCGTCCATTCTTATGAAATCTTCCCAACATCAAACGCTGATACCTGTCAAAAACAAGCAAGCAGTTTATTAGGTGAACCTATGAATATTACAGCGAGTGGTGATGCAGTTGATTTTACAACTTGTAGTGAGTTGGCTAAAACAGGTAAAACACAAGTAGAACAAGTTTTAAATACCTGTGAAGATGGAAATAATTTGGATAAAAGTCACATTGTTTCTAAAATTGACCATAAAGAGATTAAGTTTGAAAAAGGTCACTCTGAATCCCCACTGAAAGACTCGTCTTCTGTATATTCACCTCCAAAGGACAATTATAGCAGCTCTGCAAGCCAGAGCTGTGTTAAAAATACTTCTGGTACCTCTCCATTGAGGTCGTCCAGCTTAAGACAAAGAAGTGAGTCATTGCCCAAGTCCAAAAACAGATTGTCATCATCAAGGTCTGACAAAAGCAAATCAAAGTCTTTATCGCCTTTAAAGGTGGGTGGAAGATCAAAATCTCCACCTCATAAGAGGGCTAGACATTCAAAATCTCGATCACGCTCAAGGTCTGTGTCACACAGACAAATTAAGCAAATACAATCTAGATCTCAGGGTAGACGCAGGATTTCAAAATCAAGATCTTTGTCTAAAAGTAGAAGATCTAAATCTCGTTCTTTAACTAGAATCCACCAGTCCAGGTCTAGAACTCCAAGACAAAACAAACGGTCAAATTCAAGGTCCTTAGTGAGAACCAAACGTTCCAAATCAAGGTCAGATAAGAAAGCTCGGAGATCTGTGTCAAGATCACCACGGCGAAAGAGATCTACATCACGTTCTCCTAAGCGAAAGAAATCAAAATCACAGTCTCCAAGACGTAAAAGATCAGAATCACGATCTGTTAGACGATGGAAGTCTAAATCACGGTCACCAAGGCGTCGGAGGTCAGAGTCCCGTTCATTAAGGAGGAGGAGGTCTAAGTCACGATCACAGAGAAGAGGAAGGTCACGGTCTTCAAGGTGGAGGAGGAGTAAATCACGATCTGTAAGAAGGCGACGTTCAGATTCCCGTTCTACAGGGCGAAATCGATCTAAATCACACTCTGAAAGGCGGCACAGGTCTGCATCACGTTCTGCAAGAAGACATAGATCTGCATCACGCTCTACTAGAAGGCATAGATCAAATTCACGCTCTGCACGGAGGCACAGGTCAAAATCTCGTTCACCTAGGAGACACAGGTCTAAGAGTCATTCACCAAGGAGGCACCGGTCTAGGTCACGATCCCTGAGGAGGCACCGGTCTAGGTCACGATCCCTGAGGAGGCACCGGTCTAGGTCGCGATCCTTGAGGAGGCGCAGGTCTAGAACACGATCTTCAAGGAGACACAAGTCTAAATCTCGATCTCCAAGAAGAAACCGTTCACGATCACGTTCTGCATGGAGGAATCGTTCTCGGTCACGTTCTATACGGCGGAATCGTTCTCGGTCACGTTCAGCACGGAGGAACCGTTCTCGGTCACGTTCCACTCGAAGAAACCGGTCTCGATCTCACTCTCCAAGGAGAAACCGGTCACAGTCTCTCTCTCCACAGAGGAAAAAATCTAGATCACCCTCGCCTAAAAGGAATAGATCCAAGTCTAAATCTCAAACACCTAAGCAAAATACAGAGTCTAAGTCTAGATCCCCCAAAAGGGACAAATGCTCTGAAACTACATCTCCTGCAAAAAAATCATCTAAAGGCAAATCTACAACAGAAAGCAGAAGACCAGAGAGCACATCTTTGACTCAAGTTAGGCAATCAAAATCTCCCAAAATAAATGAATCTAAATCTCATTTTTCAAAGAGGAGTACAAACTCAAGATCTAGATCATCTGAAAAGCAGGAATATTCCAAGTCGTGCCATCCAGAAGGGTTGACTAAATCCAACTCTCCTAAAAGGACAGAAGTAGTAGAAACACCTCTTTCAATTAATTTTGTTGTATCTGAATGTGTAGAAACATCTCTTGCAGTTAATCAGGCTAAATCTGAATCACCTGCAACACTTATACCCAAGTCTTCGCTTTCTGAAATGAATTTGTTGAAAGAAAAATCTCCAGAAAAGGATCCTTGCTGCAAGTCCATGTCTCCAGATAGTATATATGGTATTGAGCCAGATACATTTTCCACAATTGTGCCTCCTCCTTTGCAGGATTCTACAAGCGCACCCCCACCATGTTCAGAAACAAACTTAGCATTTCAGTGTGCAACTGCTGACCAGCTTTCTGAAGAAAATCCCCATTTGGTGAAGAAGCCTTCAGAATTGGAATCTTGCCTTGCTGCTGATTGCGCCGTATCACTATTTTCACAGTCTGAATTTCATCCAGACTTGACACCTAGTGATGTCAAAATGCAGTCTCCAGAGACAACTACAATTCTGTCTAAGGAACAGATGCCAGAACCTATTACAGCAGTAGAGGATGCTGTTGAATCAGTGTCCATTTTAAATGCGGACTGTTTGAATCCTGATTCTATAATGCCAAAGGATTCATCTGCTTCAGTTTCACTAATTAATCCTGTCCCTTGTGTACCACAGGAAACAAAAACAACAGAACATACATTTCCATCTCAAATTCACTCATGGCCTTTATTTCCTCAAAGTAGTGTTTCTTCTCAGCTTGATTATTCTGAAAAATTTCCTAAATCAAGTTTCACAGTAGGAGGAAAATCTAAATGTTCCAGTCGGATCAACCCAGTATTTCTTTCAACAGTTCAGGGAAGACTAAAATTTGATTTTGTTACCAATCTTGATTGCAAGTCTAAAAGCAAACAGGAACGCAGTTCCCAGCTGAAAACACCAAAAATACCTGCATCAAAACAAGAATCGAATGTAAGCATGCCAAGTTCAGATATTCACTTGAAATCGCAATCAAGCACAGGGCATTATTCATCTAGTTTTGTACCAGCCACATATGGTGTACAATTAGAGCATAAACCTGATCTCCCCTTATATACAAATTCTGTGGCATTAAGCATTTGTTCGAATTCTAGCTCTCAAGCTGAAGCCCAGGTAGGGCCTTCCACCCAACCACAAATATTTTCTTCTGAACTTTGTCAGCCTTCTTTCAAAACAGATAGAGACTCTAAAGTTGCATCTACCATTAATGAATCATGTCCTAGTTGGAAGGATAATACAGACCGTAAATATATGACTCCTGAATCAACATACTCCGTTGAGGCAGGCATTGACATAAAAAGCATGAATACCCAAAAGACAGGGATAAATTCTATGGTACCTGATGAAGAAAGAGGGACTTCTGTCTATGATGCATATGTGGATCATATTGATAAACCTCATACTAAAGAAAGCTCTACTTCTTCATTCAAAGTAGACATTTCTAAAACATCTGCCATAGATCAGAGACAAAACTCTCCAAATAAAGCTAATACCGACCCTGTAGTTGCTTCTCCTAGAAGAGATGAGTGGACATCTCCCACTAAGAAGAACACAGATTCAAGTACAATTTCTTCTAATTTAATGAAGCTCCCTTCTCCTAATAAAGCAAGCGTAGATTCAAAAGATATATCTCCGAGTATTGAAACATGCCCATCTCCCATGAAGACAGACACAGATTCTAAAGCAGTGTCTCCAGAAAGAGAAAGATGGGACTCTCTGTCCAAGGGTGGCACAGATTCTAAAGGTGCTTCTCCTGTTAGGGAAATGTGGACACCACCATTCAGGACTTGCACAAATTCTAAAGATGTATCACCAAGTAGAGACATTTGGCTGTTGCCTTACAAGTCTGATACAGAATCTAAAGATCCCACTTGCATTACTTCTCCAAATGAGGCAGACACAGAATGTAATGATACCTTTGCCAGCAGAGAAAGATGGACTCCATTCTCAAAGAATGATGCAGATTCTAAAGATGTTTCTCCAAACAGAGACAAGTGGGAATCTCCTACTAAAGTTGACACCAGTTGCAAAATATCTCCTCTGAGGCAAAGTTGGACTTCACCATTCAAAACTGACACAGATTCCAAAGAGATCTCTCCCTGCAGGGAAATATGGACATCCCCGTCCAAGACTGATACAGATTCTAAAGATATGTGTCTTACTAGGGAGAGGTGGGAATCTCCTTCAAAGACAGACACAGATTCCAAAGAAATATCTCCTGTTAGAGAAAGCTGGGCAAGTCCTTTAAGGACTGACACAGACTCGAAAGATATGTCATCAGTTGGTGAGCGATTGTCACCATATAGAACAGATAATGATTCCAAAGGTGTGTCTCCTGTTGAAGAAAGATGGGCATCTCCCTTCAGGTCTGATATAGATCCTAAAAGTTTATCTTCTGTTGAAGAACGATATATGTCTCCTTGTAGAACAGATGTTTATTTCAAAGATGCATCTCCGTACACTGATGATTCTAAGGATATTTGCCCAGTGGAAGAACCATGGATAACCTCATGTAAAAAAAATGTAGATAAGGATATTTCAGACAGCTGTCTGTCGTCTTCCCAGTCACATGGAGATTTTAAAGGGATGTCTTCAGCAGCAGAAAGTTGGATATCTGATTCCACAGTTGTTACTTCTAAAGATGTGCCTTCTGTTATAGAGACATGTCAGTCTCCCTGCAGTGCTGATACAGATTCTAAAGGTATCACTGAAAAAAGTTCATCTTCAGGAAGAGATGACATGTCTGTAATTAAAGCCAAGTATTCCTCCCCTGATACAGATCCTACACTTGTGCATCCAGATTTGAATTTATGTCTGTCTACCTTTAAGACCATCTTGCATTCAACGCATGCAGAAGATACAGGACCAGCCTCCCAGGTAGTAACAGCTTTGAAATCTGCATCTCCCATTGGTTCTCCCTTTAACACTGATAAAGATGAAGAATGCATCCCTGCTGTTTGTAAAATGCGTTCTGTTCCCAGAGCAGACATGGCTGAGGTAATTAAGCCTTCGTTGCAAACAAAGCATCATGGAGAATGCACCACTTCATTTAGAAAAAGACGCTCCACTTCTCATGCTGAATTCCCAGAAGATGCATATCAAGTTAAGGATAATCTCTTACCTTCATGCAAGGCAGAGACTGATCAAAATCAATTCAAAACAGATAAGGAGCACAAGTCAAGTGTTAAGGAAGTATCTCCAGAGGCTGATGAACAGTGCACGTCTGGTTTTAAATCACATGTTGATGAAATATGTTCTCCTGGTGAAGATACTAATAAAGCTTTTGTGGATAAGAGAATAGAAAAGCACTTGACTTCATTTTGTGATGCAGAATTACATGTGGAACGTGTGTCTGATGCTTGTGCTACAGAAGTGGCTGAAAAGGTGTGTGGAAAAATACATCCTCGTCCTACAGTAATGAATGAAGAACATACATTTTTTGTAAATGAAAATTCTTCCATTCCAACACAGGCAGAAAGGAGAAATTCAGAAAAAGAAGTGGAGCTCAAGCTTTCAGATAGTGAGCTGAATACTTCTGAGGTGCAGATCTCTGAAGAATCAATGTCGAGCCATGATAAAACAATTGTTCCTTTGCATTCATATACACTTACAGCAGAGCACAGTGAAATTATTTCTTCCCAAGTCCACAAAGACAATGATGAGCATAATTCTTGTGCAAACCGAATTAGTCGTCCATGTCAGGTGCAGAAAGAGCTGGAACATATACCCCACAATGGTCAGATTAGTTATCCTTATCAAAAAGAGGTACACCTGTCTCAGACTGGGGAAATGTATCCTCCTTGTGCATCTTTTGCAAATGTGAAAGACTCATCTCCAAAGAAGGAGCAATCAGCTGATGAACAGTTCTCTGAAAAAATGTGTTCCGAGAGAGAAAATGTTTCTGATATTTCATGTACGTATCCTCCTTGTGATCTACTACGTCTGGAACATTTACCCTCCACTACAGAAGTATGCCCTGCTTCTCAAGCAGTGCCCGGTGTAGATCTTGTGCCTCCTGTTAAAGAAGACCCTTCAATTTACCAAACTGAATGCCATATTCAGCATGAAACTCCTGTGAGAGAATCATACTCTCTTCCTCCTCCTCTAGATTCTGAAGTTTCTTGTATTACACAGGAATGTTCTTCCAAAGCTGTCTTTGATTCTGCATTTATCACACCTGTTTCAGAAGAAATGTTAAACACTTCAGAATTAAACCTTAAAGATCTAAAGTGTAAGTCACCAGTCAATGAAAGGTCTAAATCTAGTACTCCGTCTACAAGTAAATCTATGTTTGAACCAACCACAAAAGCAAATCGATCAAAATCTAGGTCACCTTCTACAAACAAGCGAATATATAGAACTAGACGTTCAAAATCTAGATCACCTCCCTTAAAGAAGCATACAAAATACTCCAGACAAAGAAGATCGAACTCCACAACCCCAGCTAAAAAAGGTCGTTCAAAGTCTAGATCTCGTTCAAAGAACAAAAAATCTAAATCAAGATCACCAGCAAAAAAGAAACGTTCAAAATCCAAATCTCTTTCTCGAAAGAGACGGTCCAGGTCCAGGTCTCCTGTGAGGAAGAAGTCCAGGTCCCGGTCTTCTGCGAGAAAGAAATCCAGGTCCAGGTCTCCTGTCAGGAAGAAATCCAGGTCCCGGTCTCCTGCAAGGAAAAAGAAATCTAAATCAGTGTCACCTGTCAGATTACGCTCTAAGTCATTATCGCCTATAAGAAAGCGATCAAAATCAAGGTCTCCAGTCCGCAAAAAAATTTCAAGGTCTAGAACTCCCAATAAGAAAAGGCGGTCTAGGTCACGGTCACCAGCAAAAAGAAAAAGAACACGATCACGATCTTTGACACGTACCAGACAGTCTAAATCGAGATCACCTAAAAGAAAAAGATCCAGGTCTAGATCTACTAGAAAAAGATATTCTAGGTCACCTAAAAAAACTAAGCGCTCAAAGTCAAGGTCACCCACTCGAAAAAGACGCTCAAAATCGGCTGACAAAACCAAAAAATCAAAATCTAGATCTCTTTCAAGATCTAATATACGTCAGAAACGCTCAAGGTCTAAAAAACGTTCAAGGACTCGATCATTATCTAAGCACAGAAAAAAGTCAAGATCTGTTTCAAGGGACAGGAAATCTAGATCACCAGAAAGAAGGCGAAGATCCAGCTCTCGAGACACTTTCAGGAGAGGAGGCAGATCTCGATACCGCAGTCGTTCCATTGATCGATGGAGGAGATCTCGATCATTTAACAGACGAAGGGCAGCTAGCAGGTCACCAGTGCTTTTGTTGAGACGGAGGAGATCTGGATCAAGGAATCGTAGAAGTCCTAGTAAGACACCACCTCGTCTCACAGAATTAGGTATGTTACAATTCTTGATGTAGCCATGTTAGTGAAATTTTGAATTTTTATAGCATTTATCTGAAGAAGGTGATTTATTTTTTATTTAAATACCATTTTTCATCTGAATCTTACACTGTATTGTCACTGTCAGTCCTTGAGTGCCGAAAAAGTTTATAATTTATGTTTACAGCAATTGATTATTCTAGTTATATTTAAACTGTAGGTGTTTTATCTTTTTGTGAGTTCAGAATCAGAATGTAGACCATTAATCTGACAAACGTCTGCTGGTCTAAAAGACTAGTTTCACCTTCATGGAGAAAATTAGTTATTATATATCCTATAAGCTTTAGGTTATATTCTCCTAGTAAGTAAGTCGAATATGTCCAATATTTGAATTTTCATGTGTTTATTTAGAGATTAAGTGTGTATGTGTGTGTATATATGTATATATGTATATGTATATGTATATATATATATATATATATATATATATATATATATATATATATATATATATATATATACTTGCACACACATACATACAGTCATGGCCAAAATTATCGTCTCCCCTGGAATTTTCCCAGAAAATTGTTGCAATTACAAATGTTTTGGTATACACATGTTTATTTCCTTTTTGTGCATTGGAACAACACAAAAAACAGAGAAAAAAGCCAAATCTGACATTTCACACAAAACTCAAAAACTGGGCTGGACAAAATTATTGGCACCCTTAACTTACTATTTGGTTGCACACCCTTTGGAAAAAATAACTGAAATCAAGCGCTTCCTATAACCATCAACAAGCTTGTTACACTTCTCAACTGGAATTTCCGACCACTCTTTTTTTGCAAACTGCTCAAGGTCTCTCAGATTAGAAGGTCGCCTTCTCCCATCAGCAATTTTGAGACCTCTCCATAAGTGTTCAATCAGATTTCAATCCGGACTCATTGCTGGCCACTTCAGAACCCTCCAGCGCTTTGTCTTCAACCATTTCTGGGTGCTTTTAGAAGTATGTTTGGGGTCATTGTACTGCTGGAACACCTATGACCTCTGACGCAGACCCAGTTTTCTGACACTGAGCCCTACATTGCGCCCCAGTATCTTTTTGGTAGTCTTCAGATTTCATGATTCCTTGCACACAGTCAAGGCATCCAGTTCCAGAGGCAGCAAAACTTCCCCAAAACATCTTAGAACCTCCACCATGTTTGACTGTAGGTACTGTGTTCTTTTCTTCGTAGGCCTCATTTCGTTTTCTGTAAACAGTAGAATGATGTGCTTTACCAAAAAGCTCTACCTTTGTCTCATCTGTCCACAAGACGTTCGCCCAGAAGCATTTTGGCTTCCTCAAATACATTTTGGCAAACTCCAGTCTGGCCTTTTTATGTTTGTGTCAGCAGTGGAGTCCTCCTAGCTCTCCTGCCATAGCGTTTCATTTCGTTCAGATGTCGATGGATAGTTTGAGCTGACATTGTTACACCCTGAGTCTGCAGAACAGCTTGAATATGTTTTGAAGTTGATTGGGGTTGTTTATCCACCGTTCGGACTATCCTTCGTTGCAGTCTTTTATCAGTTTTTCTCTTCCGTCCACGTCCAGGGAGAATAGCTACAGTCCCATGTGTTGTGAACTTCTTAATTATGCTGCGCACGGTGGACAAAGAAACATGAACATCTCTGGAGATGGACTTGTAGCCTTGAGATTGTTGATATTTTTCCACAATTTTTGTTCTCAAGTCCTCGGACAATTCTCTGCTCTTCTTTCTGTTCTCCATGCTTAGTGTGGCACACTCGGACACACAACAGAAAGGTTGAGTCAACTTTTCTCCATTTTAACTGGCTTCAGGTGTGATTGCTATATTGCCAGCACCTGTTTCTTGCCACGGGTTAGTTCAAAGGATTATCGTATGCCTGAAATAAAACGATTTACCTACAATTTTGAAAAGGTGCCAATAATTTTGTCCGGCCCATTTTTGGAGTTCTGTGTGACATGATGTCAGATTTGGCCTTTTTTCTCTGTTTTTTTTTTGTGTTGTTCCAATGCACATAAAGGAAAAAAAACACGTGTATACCAAAACATTAGAACCTAAAGTAGTTTAGGACAAAGATCAAATCCGATAGAACAAACTGTGACCATATAAGTGTCAAAAGAAATGACACCAGTTCAACTTGCTTTTGAGAAATACAAGGAGAACGGGAAGAGAGTGACATATCGTGTGTTCTAAATCTCATAGCTTTACCCCTGATAAAACACATCTAGGGTCTGCATCATTAGCCTCCTTGCCATTCAGCCGGAGTATGTTTTGGGGTTAGATTTCTGTGTAAAAACAGTTAAGTGTTTCTTGGGTTGTACTGTTGTGATTTGATGTAAAGTGTTAAGACCGGATAATACTCCGGACAGCATTCTCTTGCTTTGTCATGGATAAAACAATGTCATGCTGCCCAAAAAAAAAGGTTTCTTTGCTTCATGAGTGGAGTGGAGTGGAGACTACAACCAGGAATTCAATGTTGTGCAAATGAGAATCTGTAAAACCAGTTTTAGAACAAACTGAAACATTCGTTGAGTTACACAATAATTGATATTAATTGGTCATCAGATGTCTTGCATAGTGAAACTAATGCGTGCAGCACCATACAACCAAACTGCCGTAATATGCCTGGTTACTTCAGTCGCGTAACATTGCATCAGTGTGCAGTATCTACATGGAAAAAAGGCAAATTGGTTACTGTCAGGTGGAGGCAGAAGAAAGACTGTTACAATGCAGCAATTGTCAGTGTTCATGTTAGCAGAAACGTGGAAGCCACTAAGCCCTTTGCTGTGGTAGTCAACAATAAGACAATAGGCATGATCATCATGTGGATCAGGCACTGATACTCTATCCTGTCATGTGCAAGCAATAGAAAAAAATATTAGAAAAGTTCCCAAAGAAACACACTTCTACTATGCTGATTGCGGCGTCGGACTGAATATTGGTGACCGTTTCAAAACGTTTCACACAAAGGACATATACGAAATCTTCAGTGCAGCAATGAATACTAAACATACCTTTCCTGCTGTGTTTATGTTGATGTTTTTTTGGTATTTATTTGTTTCTGTAACATGTAATAAGTTTTTTGTTGTTGGAAAAAAAAATCTGAAATTTTGGCTTGTTTTTCCTGGGTTAAACAATCCTAAGGAGCTTAATATGCTCATTTTCAGAAAGATTTTCAATAATAGAAACATACCTTTCTAAAAGTAGCCTCAAAAGATACACCATGACGTTTGTATTTGTTTATCACCATACATACCTTTGAAAAATATTACACCTGCCGTTCCTAAGTGAATTCCAGTGCTCTTTAAATGCATAAAACTGGGAAACTGTCATTTTGAGTTTGAGGCAGTAATTTTGAATGTGTGTTCTTTTCTATGGGTGCATGGGGGTTGTTGATGATGCAAATGGAGTTTCCTTATGTTGCATACTTCGATTTCCTACAAAGCATCCTCCATTATGGTACCAGTCCAACTAGGTTTTATCTCTAACTTTGTCATAATGTTTGCTATTAAAATTAAATAGTTCCATTTCTACTTTAAGCTCTTCTGATATGAAATTAAATAATGTGATTATCAGTCATGCTGTCTGTGTTGGTCATTAAGAAAGAGACAATACATTTACCCCATGATACAATTCATACCGTGATTCAGGCTTCACAGCAAAATATTCCCAAAATATGAAGCTTTCATAAAAGACATACTGTATTTTCAGTTTTACTTTTTATTAAGACATTCATAAATTCAAAAATCTATAGGCCATAAACGGTCTAACTGGTGTGAAGCAAGGTCTTGAGGACTGAAATGTGGCCATTTACAACTGGCCATTCTATTCCATGACACCCCATTATTTCATGGCTTTTGGCAGGAATTGGTACAAGTTGGTCACTTTGTCTTTCTAGCTCTCTCTTGTCATTTAGCGAGAAGACCAAATCTGTCTATCTACGTAGTCATTCCTTCATGAAGAGAAGACAACTCTGTCTTAGCAGCCATATTGAGACAGGGAGGATGCCTAGGCTGGTGCTGATGTTGAACTGGCTAGTAAGAATTCTGTAGCTAAAAGTTATTGTGCCACCTGAAACTACGCATTTAGCATTATGAGGTCTGGTTTGTAACCAACATTTACATTCTGTTCTGTTTCTATGTAATTTGGGAGTATTATCTATTTTAAAAAGTGCAGCTTTGTTTGTTCTATTGCTCTGTCTTTTTGCCTGAGGGCATAGGTATAAAAAGTATTGTAACATAAATTTGAGACATTTTAAGATCTACACAATAAAGAGTGTAAAAGGGGAAAATGTGTTCACCTAGGAGTCTATACGACAAAACTCACTTCATGACTTTTCCCACTCCACTGTGTAAATAGATTGTTAGATTTGTTGTCTTTAGCTGTTCATGGTGGTTGCAGTCCCACATAATCTTACTTAATATGGAGTGTGTTATATTCTACTCTTACATTTTTTCTCTTTTCATAACCTAATCTTTAGCTGTTACCAAAGGTGGGTGCAAGTCTCTCTTTTTCAAGTAACAAGTACATCTTTACTCCCAATTCCAAGGCGTGATGTTTGGCAATTCTCCAGACAAGCCTTGACTCAAATCTTAAACTTCCAAGTCCCAAATAAGTCATGTGTTTTTCACCAAATTTAATGCTATTCCTTACATTTACAGGAATTATCTTTAGCAACAATCCACAACATTAGCTGATCTGATTTCGGCTAGTTTTGATATAATAAAGTTAAGCTGTTTTTTTTTTTTTTTGTTTTTTTTTTTCTCACATCATGACTGACTTCTTGGGCAGCCCAAAAGAACAATGCAGCGTCCAAGAGCATCATGGAGTTGATAATTTAAACGAGAAAAGTATTAAATTCAAGAGCATGTGTAAGGGATCAGATAGTTTTATGTATTTTAGTAAAATTCAAAGCCTTTGTCCTCATTGAGCACTGATGGACAATTAAGAACGTGATCATACTTGGTGCTTCCCATCAGTTTACTGAAGAAGGTTATGGAGAAAATGATATTTAGGAGAGATTAACTAATGTTTAATGTAACCAAAGTCGTCTCCTGGCATTGTGGTACAAGAATTGTGCATTTACAGAGAAAGATGGTGACACAGAATGTTGATTTATCCTTTTCCCTTATCAGCTAATTCTTTTTTTTTTCTGGCTCAATCTATTTCTAAACAAATTATTTTTAATGAGTTGCCATCGTACCAAGTTACTCAGGTTAATCAAGAACATCTGTCGTTTTTAATGCAATGAATCTTTTCATTTAAGTGCAGTTTTGACGATGCTCAAACACAGTTTCTTTCCGATTAGCTGTTCCTTAACAACAAAACAGTCTTGTGCATGCAACAGCTGCAGATGTGATAAAATACATTTAAAAAGCATTGTAGTTAGAAAAAAAAATTGTGCATGGTGTAAATCCAAAAACCCAAAATGCACATGGATGTGTTACATTTTTGCCCTTGTTCCCCCACACGGATACAGCAATTATAAACCACCCTTACATCAAGTCTTTGAATCACAAGGCAGATGTCGAAGCTTTTTTTATTTATTTTTCTAGCCCCACACCCCGAGTCGAGTCCAAAGTTACCAAATGTGTGATTTGAGTCCCCATCTCTGGCGGATAATATATAGCTACTAGGCTCACCCGCCTTTTAAGGCGACCGACTTTTAAGTTGACCACTTCTTAAGGCAATTCAATATGTAGATCAATTTGATATTTTATACAAACTCATTAATTTGGTTATATTGCATTTGAGCGGTATTACTTTAATAATCGTAGTTTCTGTTATTTTTGTGATGAAATTTAAACTTTTTTTCCATATTGAGGTCGCCCTTTTGAACCCCGCTGATATTTACTATGCGGTGAGGCATTTGTACTCCATCAACATTAATTATTTCCAGAGACGTAATTTTGTCTATTTTTCCAGAGCATTGCGCACAAAAGCAAGGGAACGATGGGAGCACCAGAACTCTGCTCACATCATGTCACTTCGTACCGCAAGCTGCAAGTAGTAAGTCTGTGATAAGTGGAATACCACTACGCTTTCCACTCACGGGACGAAAGGACAATCCCGACCGCTTTTATATAGTAAGAAAGAAGAAGAAAATATTGCACAGTCTGGAGTAGAAAATCATCTTTTACCTGGAAAAACGAAACTACAAATCCCATCGTGCATTGCAAAATGGATGGGGCGTGTGTGAAACTCACGGGACGGAAGGACAATCCCTACCGCTTTTATATAGAAGGATGAGCAAATCTGAGACTGATCAAAATCAATTCAAAACAGATAAGGAGCACAAGTCAAGTGTTAAGAAAGTATCTCCAGAGGCTGATGAACAGTGCATGCCTGGTTTTTAATCACATTGATGAAATATGCTCACCTGATGAAAATACTAATAAAGTTTTGTGTATAAGAGAATGGAACAGCACTTCATTTTGTGATACAGAATTACAAGAGGAACATGTGTCTGATGCTTGTGATACAAAAGCAGCTGAAAAGGTGTGTCATGTTGGAAAAATACAGTACATCTTCGTCCTACAGTAATGAATGAAGAACATACATTTTTTGTAAATGAAAATTCTTCCATTGCAACACAGGCAGAAAACAAATACAGAAAAAGAAGTGGAGCTCAAGCTTTCAGATAGTGAGCTGAATACTTCTGAGGTGCAGAACTCTGAGGAATCTATGTCAAGCCATGATAAAACAATTGTTCCTTTGCATGCCTATACACTTACAGCAGAGCACAGTGAAATTATTTCTTCCCCAGTCCATAGGGAAAACACAGTGCATGGTGCAAATCCAAAAACCCAAAATGCACATGGATGTGTTACATTTTTTCCCTTGTTCCCCCACACATGCACAGCAAGTATAAACCACCCTTGAGACTTCAAGTCTTTATGAGTCACAAGGCAGATGTCGAAATCCAAGTGAAAGTCGTTGTTCAAGTCCATGTCGAGCTACAAGTCTTTTCAATTTCGTTTTTTTTATCAAGTCGAGTTCAAAGTTACCAAATTTGTGATTTGAGTCCCCATCTCTGGCTGATAATGTATAGCTATGAGCAAATCTAATATTAATTGCCATTCAACCAGTTTTGAGTCATGTTTTTGTTTCTTTCAAACCAGCTTTTTTTATAATATGTAAGGCATACAAATTTGGCTAATATGGTGATGGTTTCCACTGTTGTTTCTTGGTTTTTAAGTAACTTGATTTGCCTGTCTGACAGTATGCTTCATAGCTTTCTTATGAGTTGTGACAGATCCCGTCTCTCAGACTAAACACGTTATTTATGTTAAAACTACATGTTTCATAAACCTTTCTTAGAGGTAACATTTTCTTCTTCCTTCATTCTCTAATCTCCTGGCATTATTCACAGTATTCTCCTTATCCTGTTTCTTATAATGTTCTACAGGTAGTTTAAGTGTTTTTCATTTTTAATCATCAACAGTTATCACACGTTTTGATTTAGCTGTTTTGGAAATGGATAGTTTTATATCTCTCAGCACGCTACAGCTTACTGATACGAGTGTAGTAGCTCTGACTTGAACTTCATGAGGAGGAAGGTTGAATTATATTCGGAGTCAAAAATAGAGGGCAAAGGGAGAAAATGCCCCCCAAATAATATAACATTTTTCTGAAATTTGACATGCATACAACATGTTTTGATAATTAAAACCTGCACAAGAACTTTATAATGACCCTCAATAAATATAATGAAGTTACATTAGGGTTACATCAACGTGTATCTGCAAAGGAAAAAAGTTAAGATGCAACATTTCAGCTATATAGCTTACGTGAAACAGAATGTTATGAATTTAAATTTCTTTCCTTTTCAGCTGGGGAAATAACCTTTATTTCTCTCTCTCTCTCTCTCACACACACACATACATGAAATGCAGTAGATAACTACGAAAAAAAAGTTCCTTTAACAAGTAATTTTTATCTCATTCAGTCTGCATTTTGCACACAGTACTTAATAACTTTGGGTCAGGAAATGATTCAACAGGACTGAAATGTAACTGATAGGCTGATCAAGGCAAAATTCTAGCACAATCACAATCCTGGAAAAATTTGTCCTGTTTCTCCTTCTGGATTTGCATCTTGCCAATTCTTTCTCATCATTATTAAACCTTTGTAATAAGTTATATATTTCTGTATTATTCCTTATTTAGCAGACAACCTTATCCAGTGCAACTTTCTAGAAAAGAATATACATAAAAACATATTAACACATTAACTGCTGGACCATTTATTACCAGCATTCTGTTGTATTGGTCTATGCATTTATGATAAATAATGATTGTAAAGAAATGCTAAAAGTGCTACTTTCTAATACAACACTAACTCTGTCAAAATGTAAAGAAACTGGTAATTACTTTTTCAACAGCAACACAACTAAAAGTTTCCATTTGAATGAGAGTCATGGAAGCATGGTACCACACAGAGTGCAGGCTTAGAAGAACGTGCCGCAAATGTAACACATTTCTTTGCACTGTCCACACTTGTTGCACACAACATGTGGTAGCTATCGACTGTTTTCGTTCAATTGGTGACAGAATGTCAATGTAGTTCTGTCCCGAGAATCGTGACAGGTCAAACTACTTATGATGAAGCACCTTCGGGGCAGCAGTCTGCATCAGTGCCAGAGCCTACAGATTCCACATCATCCAGTTGCTTGTCACTGTCTCAATCATTGTCAATCATCAAAATATTCATCTTGTAATATATGTATTTGTTTGAAAACATTAGCAGGTTTATACCTTTCTTTGTGACAGCACAACTAAGGACTATCTATTTATAGTAATATTTTCCAGAAGGTGTTGCCACCCACAAAAAAAGTTTTTGGCTGTCTATTTGATGATGGCAATGTAGTAGATAACTGGGACATGGTAGCAAAGCGCACCAGCAGACTGGATGAATCCAGTGGCTGTATACTGAGGTACGGCCTCTATTGTATGTCATGTTTGGACAGGCTCAGTGACATATGACTTATACCTCACGTTCAAAAACACATTTAGGCAACAAAATGTAACAATTTCAAATTACAGCGTAAGCAGTTTTGTACTACAGTTGGTCCTAAGATGGCACAATAGATTCCTGACATCTGGGGGCGATTTTAGCAGTCGCCATAAGCTCATTCCACACTGTGAGGGCAAGAAATGAGGAAGAGTGCATTACTGAAGGTGCTTAATAAATCAGCATGACATGGTAAGTTAAGCTAGGTTTGTTACCCATTTTAGATTTGTATTTCTTGTTAATTCAAGATTGAATTTTGAAGACCTCTTTGACTCTAGTAGACCAGGTTCATTTGTGTCAGCTGCTGCTTTGAGCTCTTGAATATAAGCTTGCATTATTGTGATCTTGGCAAAAGAAAACCTGTTGCATATAGACTGATTATGTGTATTTTCGTATATATGTCTTTTTTTAAACTGATATTCAGTGATTTATAATTAAGCATCATGTTTTTCTTTAGATAAGGCCCAACTTCTGGAAATTGCAAAAGCCAATGCTGCTGCCATGTGTGCAAAGGCTGGCATGCCAATACCTGATAGTTTAAAGCCAGCTGCAATACTACAGCTACCGCTACCTCCTCCTGTTCCCCAGTTGGTAGAGGAAAAGAAGAAGGTGGTTCAAAAAGCATCAGTCATCACTATACAAGAGCTAACAGAGGTTTGTGAGTTCATCTGCATATGTAATTTGTTTTTTTTTAGTAATATGCTGTTAAAATGGTCTTTCAAGACTGTCAAAGATGGTTTAATAAAACAGTCTTGCTCTTAATGATTATGCATTTATTTTAGGCACACCATTTTTATAGTATAAATTCAAAAGAGAACCTGATTTATTGAGCCCAGTCCTTTTTATTGTATCTTTTAGTTAAAAAGGCCAATTCTAGTAACATGAAATCTCCAACTAATTACATCCATTTCCTAGGTATTGAAAACATGATAATATTTCTCAGGATAAGCTTATCATAGAGACCAAAATTTTTCATCACTACATTTATACATATTTCTTTTGTTTTGACATGGAGAAAGAAACCAGGTTAACAGATAGAGGTTTCGCTGTGAGTAACCAGATTATGTGGCCTGTAAAGCTGTAGCTGGGTTACTGTTAAGGACTTTGTAGTCTGCCCGTTTGTTGCACTCTGTCAACCTGTGTATGTGTTTGCTTTGAATTGTCTTTCACCAGCCATGGATAGAAGTGTCCACAAAATCTGCAGAGGCAAATGTTAGAGCAATTGCGTTTTTCCTTCTCTTGGCTGAATTTATCTGTCCTAATATTTCAGGAATCGCTAAATTTTTGTTGATGGGCTGAACGTACACTAAACATAGCAACTCAACCTCAAGAGCATTATGGCAACATTTTAAAAGTAATGTGCGTTACATAGATTACTATTTAAAGTAACAAGTAACCTAACGCATTGCTTATCTTTTGAAAGTACAAATACCTGCATTATTGTTATTTCTGCAGTACTGGGTGTAAGGTAGGAAGTACAAGTATTGGATCCTTTGCGGGGCTCAGTTGCACAGCCACTCAGAAAAGAGTTTATTCTGTGTAATTTAGCAACTGAAACTTATAAAGCAAGCATCACATTGATAATTTTCTTGCGCTTTATAAATATGCTTATCACAGCTGTCATGCTTATTTTCAGATTCACAGTTAATAGATAATGATACTTTTTTGTATAGTTTAATGATTTTGGAGCATTCTGACAAAGGACAAATTCAGAAGATACTTGCCTACGTAAAAGCAGGTTTTTTTTTAACCCTTAAACCGCCGGAACCGGCTATAGTCGGTTCCCAATGCAATTTGCCACAATGGCAGAGCTGAGTATATTTGGTAAAGTACATTACTTGAACGCTGCAACCGGATAAAGTCAATTTCCAGTACAAGTTTGAAGCATGCCGAAGCCAAGTATATTTGGCGACGTACATTTATTGAGCTCTGCAACCAGCTAAAGTTGTTTCTCAGTGCAATTTGCCAGCACGCCAGAGCAGAATGTATTTTTATATTCATTGAATGCTGCAACCAGCTATAGTAGTGTCTCAGTGCAATTTGCTAGCACGCAGGGGCCGAGTATATTTAGAGATGTACATTCATTGAATGCTGCAACCGGCTATACTCGCTTCACAGAGCAATATGCCAGCATGCCGGAGCTGATCAGTCAGTGCCATATATTCGTTGAGCAGCCAGCTCATGACGACTGCCGGCCCCGGCAGCACTGCAGCATCATTGTCCCTGGGATTCAGCTGCTGCTCTAGACTAGCCTACAAGCATCAGTGTTTACCTCTGTGTGCTTGTGTGCAGATAGTTCGAGCACAGTTGGCTCAGTGATTGATTTGCTGAATTTCATCGATGGTGCCAGTTGCACCTTGTACATATAATAATAGATTGTTGCAAAAGTTTTTTTTTTTTTATTTTATAAAGTTTTTACAGTTCATTGGCAGTGTGTAAAATGATCAATGTTGCAGTAATTGTGATGCTCTTTGCATGAGGAAAAAAATACGTGTTCCATTAAAATTTCATATTTTCTTTGCGAATAGTGACGTTTACTTAAGTATTTGGCGTCCTGGGTGCATTAACCCCCAAGTGTGTGGCGGTTTAAGGGTTAATAAATGAGGTTTCTGTCTGGGTTATCCCAGTTATGTGTGTGCATATAGATGCACTGATTATTATACACATAATTAGGCTTGATGTGATGTCTACCCTCATGATTACAGTTTGAAATCCTTTTTTTTTTTTTTTTTTTTTTTAAAATTAGGATAGACAGAATGGATTCTCCTGTCTTTATTCAGCAGAGTACAATCAAAAGGTGCTGATGTTAAAAGATAGTGGAACGTTAAAGTCTAAACAAAAAAAAAATGTTAATTACATGAGTTTGAATGGTTGAAGAGCTTATTTTCACCAATCCATTCTACTGTAACATACTTGTATTGATTTTCTTGTAGAACTTTCAGGTTTGGATGGACTCCTTACAAATTAAATGTAAATAATAGAAGTAGCTTCTTATACTCATATCAAACTTTCCTTCAGCACTAAATAATAAACTTTACTGTTTCAACCTTTTTTTTAAGGGCCCACTCTGATTTACTATTTCGGTCAATTTGAATTTTGTTTCCCACATTTCCCATTGATTAGACTGCAGTACATTACAGTTCCACAGCAGATTATTTAGTGGCTGGACTTAAAACAGTTTTGATGCTGTAAACTTTTATAATACAAGACAAAAGTGAGCAATGCTGTATAATGACAAACAATGTGAAAAATGTCTATGGCCAAAAAAAAAAAAATCTTGTTACTCGTGTCGCATAATGCTATTTATCCAGTTGTATGCCGAAAACTTTCAAAACACATGCTTTTTTGATAAAATGTTATGAAATATATGCCTCCAGGAAAATTGGCACACATCATACGCTGGAAACTGAAGCCCAGAGAAATTCCAATTTTGAAGTGAAGTTTCTTTGGCAATGAGTAAATTTCTTATATCCTGTAAATGGATTGTGACTAATAGATTAATATATTGGACATTTGGAACTGGCCAGGAGAAAAGCAGCCAGGGTTTTATTTATTTATTTATTTATTTATTTATTTATATTTCTTTAAATAACACCTCATTGTACTTGTGTCAGTTCAGCAGCCAACCAACACATAGGCTGCTTCTTGGCATAGTTAGTCAAATAAAGGCTGTTGACATTGAAAAGGCTTTTCAAATTTGTATCTTTAAAGCCAATACAACTCTAAAAGGAAAATCAGAAATATGGCAGTTATTTTCCATTAATGTAAAACCAGCTTAAAATTTTTTTTAATAAAAATGACAGCAAGTTGGGCATCTTGCGTTCAAGAATGGGAATTGAAATGGAACCGGGAACAGAGTATTAGATTGCCAGGGTGGTGCTTAAAATTTTGTTGTTAATACAACATAAGCTCCAAAAGATGAGCAATGAGAGGAAAAAAAATCTATTCGGAAATGTTATCTGACGGGGCGTTTTTAAGAAGCAGAAGACTGTCTAATTGACTCAAGCAAACCATTCAAAAGTGTGTGTGAAGTAACGTGATCTTGAAGTTTTTTGTATGATGTAAAACTAAGAACCCTTCTTTTACACTCTAATTTTAGTTTAAGCCTTTTAAAAAATTAATTCAAAATGTATTTGAATTATTTTCGGATAGTGCCAAGTGTTTCCGACAGCTTATGTGTGTGAGTGTGTTATGAATATATCCGATGTGGACAAGTCGGTATTCCAGACAACCAAACTATACACTTGCAAATCCTTGTGGACTACAGATGTTTTGGATAATTTAAAAGTTTAATCACAATTTGATAAAAACAAAAGATTCAGGGGGCTGCTTGTTGCCTTCATGTAGTGGTGGTGGGGGTACCGTTCACCACCACCACAGAAGAGAGAAGACAGCAGAGAATAGTAGGTAGTAGTGCATATTGCAGATCCCCGAAGAATATGATAATTCTATAGCCATATAGAATTTAGGAATACAACTTAAATTGTCGTTTTTTTTTAATGTTTCACAATATTAGCCTTGTGAATTTTCTCTGGGTAAAATATTCCAGATTTTAGGTGCATAACAGCAAAAGGCCACCTAACCGCTTATTTTAAGCCTGGTTCTTGGAATTATAAGCACACCTCCAATCGAAGATCTACAGTTATGACTTTGATTATAGGGGGGCAGGCATTCCAGAATATAAGATGGTGCCATATTATTTAACATTAGTAGTATTTTGAAGTCAATTCTGAATGACACAGGTAACCAGTGTAACGACACTAAAACTGGTGAGATGTGCTCAAAATACAACACAATGCAGTTTATTTTTGTATAGCCCAAAATCACACAGGAAGTGCCTCAATGGGCTTTAACAGGCCCTGCCTCTTGACAGCCCCCCAGCCTTGACTCTCTGAGAAGACAAGGAAAAACTCCCTAAAAAAAACCTTGTAGGGAAAAATGGAAGAAACCTTGGGAAAGGCAGTTCAAAGAGAGACCCCTTTCCAGTTAGGTTGGGCGTGCAGTGGGTGTCAAAAGGAGGGGGTCAATACAATACACAGAACAGAACAAATCCTTAATACAGCATAAAAATAAAAATTTTAGAAGTACGGAGCAGAATTTAACAGTAGATGATAACACATAATAAGATTTGGATATTTTTAGAGTCCTGAAGACCTCATCCATCAAGCTGTCTCCCCCATTTGGCCATTCCACGGCTGAAACAGTGCTGGGCTAGCCAATCTGATGAAAGGATCCCTTTTTCCCATGATTCCTATGATCCTCCATCAGGGATGACTTTACCATAGGCAGGCAAACAACTTGGCAGGTGGGCCATGGCACCAATTGCTACATTTGAGTACCGAGAACAGAAACAGAATAGGTGAGGGCTAGTATTCAATTATAACTATCATGTTACTTATGTTTTAGTGCTAATGACTAACAACCAGGATGCAGTATGTACAGTTAATCAGCAGCTCTAGTCAGGATGTGCTAAACTGAAGTAGTGAGTCTTCAGCCGGGATTTAAAGCCTGAGACCGAAGGGGCATCTCTTATAGAAGCAGGAAGACCATTCCACAATTTAGGGGCCATGTAACTAAAAGCTCGACCTCCCACTGTTATTTTATTAATCTTTGGAATCAAAAGCAGACCAGCATCTTGAGATCTTAATGTGCGCTCAGGTTTGTAAGTCATGATAAGTTCAGACAAGTAAGCCGGACCTTGGCCATTTAATGCTTTATATGTTAAAAGGAGGATTTTGAAATCTGCCCTAAACTTAACCGGGAGCCAGTGTAAGGATTTAAGAACTGTCCTCATGATGCAGTCATGAAAATATCTTGCTTTCTTTCCTTTTGCTGGTTTTAGTTAATGGATCTGTACATACACACACCTTAGTGCGCAATATAGAGAAATTGTGCTCCATGTCAGTAAAGCAAGCAAGAGAAACAACAGCTTTAGCTGTAAAGCAACTGGGGCAGTGATGGCAAGAATGCCAAAAATTAATTGTATCCTCTCATCTTTACTGCAATAAAAATATAAAAAATGATGCATACTTTGTTGTGGATTTTAAAAAAAGAAAAGAAAGGAAAAGGCGGTCAAGGCAGGCCATTCCACAACTGCTTCAGCTTTTCAGATGCTGGAATAACTTTTTTAGTGAATCAAATACTGGGGATATTCTGCAAAGTAGAGGTGATTGCTAGGAGTGGACAACATCACAAGCTTGTCAGAGATTATGTGCTGTATGCAGATAACATTCAAGATCCATAGTCCTTTGTTTTCAGACAAAACTAATTTTATGAATGAAAATGTGAAAAGACACTAACATCAGACTATTTACTGTTTATCTAGCCTGCAATATCTAACAAATGCCGATCCAGTGCTTAGTCGTTTCATGAAATGCACAAATTTTATACAAAAATTTGTACTGATACAGCAAATAACTCTTCAACTGACAGAGCTTGCTACTGCTGAGAAAATTACCTAAAACATTCAGCAGCTTGTTTTTCACAACTCATGGCTTTAATGTCCCTTAAACGTTCCTGTCACAATTTAAGTCTTCAGCCTTAGAAAATGGACACTAACCTTTTGAATTCAGTTTGGTTATACTCCATTACTTTTGCAGTAACAGAGAGGAATCTCGTAAAAAAAAAAATTAGGTACCCAGAGTGCATATCAATTAATGGTATCTAACAGGTGTACTTGAAGTTGAAAAAAAGCTCCTTACTCTTAGCCCAAATACTGCAGAGTGTGAAGATACTTTTTTACTCCTAAACCACATTTTTACTAACATGGGGACCCTCTTATAGTGCATCTGTTTACAGTGCATAGATCACTGGATGTAGTCAACTAAAGATGTATGACATTGTAAAGAACATATTGCACCTCGGAATAATCGTGAAAGTCATACTGATGATGTTGGTGAGGTCTAAATTAGGTCTAAAATCAATTTTTGAGAATACAGTATTAATGCAGTGTTTCAGTTAATTTTTGATAAAATACTCTTGTGTACTTTGGAAAAATACATTAACATGATTTAATCCTTTAAAAATCATTAATTTATTAAATATTTTCCAAGAAAGCTGACTGTGTTTATATTGTAGTAGAAGAGTGCTGTGCATTCACACACAACAAATCTTTACAAAGAAACATTGTAGAAAGGTTTGCAAAGCTGGTAGCCCAGCAGACTACCATAGCAGTTTACAGTTTGTCCACTCCTGATATTTTTGTATGTATAACTGTAATGTGTTTATATGTATATGTGCTACTTTGGTTTAATTTGTACAATTAACTGAATTAGGTTTCAGAAAGGTTAAGTATTCTGTTGAACACCACAACATGCTTATTATTTGGCTTAAACTGTTTAATGTACCTTTCAGTGACTTTTATCTATACCTTTAACATCTGTATAGTAGTATGGAGTGTTTTCTCTTTGTCTGTTTAGCCACTTGAGAGAACACTTGGAGACAATTGGAGATATTGTTAAATATTTTGAAGTTAACTGAATTAATAATTTAAGGACTTCAATGCATGTAGTTTTTTGTGAATTTTTAATGCACTTCTTTTGCTTCGGATGTGACAGAAATGCAAACAAATCGCAGAAAGTAAAGAAGATGAAAATGAAGTAATAAATAAGCCTCATGTATCTGATGATGAAGATGAGGAACAGCCTTTCACCACACAGAATCTGAAGCTAGGTGAAATCAAGGGAATCTCCTTCAGTCTCAGTGTAAGTGTCTTTGTTTTATGGAATTAGCTTTCCTCACGCAAACTGGTAATCATAGTTTCCATAGTTCTGTCACGCTGCTATTGCCTCAACGTAATGCTGTTGAATTTTTTGGACACATCAGCCTAGACCATATTGCTGTTTTCCTTGTAAAAAGTAATTATCAACAAAGAATCTCATAAGTTAATCCTTTTCAACTTTATTTTTACATAGCAAACTCTCTAGCTTGCTTTAGTGATGTACCAGGTTTGATATAAAATGTTCTATTTAATTAGCAATCATTACAGATTCTTGAATTACCTTTGTGTCAGTGGGTGTTTCCAGTTGTTGACATATTAAAGTTAATTCTTTGTTTTCCATCATTTTTTACTCCCATGTTAGCGATCTCAGTCTGCCTTAACAGACATTCAACAAATACAGTTTAAACTAATATTCATAGAATTAAACAAAAAAACTTGTCTGCCAATAGTAGTTTTTAAGGCCTAATTTAGTTTTTACACGCTATGTACAATTTTAAAGTAATTAATGATTCAGAGTTCTTTTGCACTGTTCTGTGCAGGGAATCTGGCGAGATGCAAAAGCCATATGGAACCATTTTAAGTAATACCTGCATTGTGATGTCTTAAGAATGCACACACATGTACTCTTAATGCAGATTAGTCGGCCAAAATTCTATCTTCTTAATGAATATTGACATAGAAATGGCAATAAAGAAATCTCTTCTCTAACCTGAGAATGGTCATACTAGGAACTTCCACCTTTCTAATGTTACTTTAGGCCAGGTGGTCTACTTTGTTATGGAGGATTAAGAACAGATAAAGAAGTGTCCATCAGCATCAAGTGGCTTATTGTGATTAAAAGCTGTAGCCCCAGTGTGTAGAATCTTTGGTATTTTTACTCCATTATTAGGGGGCTTAAAATTTAGCAGCAATGTCGCATGTTGAAAGCATAACATAGTTGAACTGAAAACTGCAGGATTGTTTGCTATTTGGTCAAGATCTGAAATTAGGTTTTGGTCACTGACTACTCCTTCTTAATTCCTTTTTCTGTTCTGCAATTCAGGTTAATCATTTACAGGCGAGCCATCACTAACTTGTCTACAATAGTACTGCATATTACAAACTTTGTCATAAGTGTATTCTTTTGTGTGTGGGGGCAATTGAATGCAACTAGAAGCATGTCTCTATGCATTAAGTTCAGTAACAAGTAACCACTTTAATCTATAGCTGGCTGTTTAGCTGAGCAGTAGTAACCTGTGGTTTCAGTAAGTATAGCTTCTTTGAGGAGCTGACACTCTTAATCATTCCTTAGCAAAGGTAGCATGTTTCTGCTTGAGGGATTAGTCAACATTTAGTGGGTTTTTTTTTATGCCATCATTACATTACATACTTAGGATGATTTTTAAGTATAATGTCAATGAATTATACTTGCTTATAATTCATTTTAGTTTAAATTATTTTTGTTTTGTTATTTTAGAGATGAATATATTGCTTCGCAGTCATTTAATTTAATTTGAAACATTTTTCAGTGAAATAATTGTTAGTGCATTATGGATGTTTACTTATATTTCCATTAACAGACATTTAAGAGAAAGTTCTCACTTGCATACAAAATCAAGTTATAAATGTCTGCAAGAATGTAACACATTTGTAACCAGAGGGCCATTTGTGTACTGCTTAAAAATGAGGTAGAAATGATTGTCTGCTTTAGGTAATGCTGTGCTAAAAAGTGCTTTGTCCACTGCACTGAAGCTTAAAGAAAAATTTTAGAACTGGAGACTGGAATCAGTAGATTTAAATAGAAAGCTCCTATCTAATAGAATTCTCAACAGGTCATGTGTACTCAAGTAACTATTTTGATGGGTCATTTCTGTATTATGGAGCCTGGGCCACATTTTGTGAGGACATATATATATTAAGCAATTTAAGTTTTATATAAAAAGTGATTTGGTGGGTGGATAAATATTAATAAAAAATAGTTGCCATGTTTAGACCTAGAATGCTAAATACCACCTAAAATGTACAAGTAATATATGTTAACTAGTTCTCAAGTTATTCATATCTTCCAGATGAGCTTGCAGTTTACATATCCTCTAGTATTGAATGCTAACAGTTCTCTGTAGTGTATCCTTAGAAATATTAATGGCTGGTGGGGGAATGGGGTTAGAAGAGGAACTCTGGTACAAAACAGATGTCTGCGTGGTGACATCTTTTGTTGATAGTGTTTGGACTCATTATCTAAGATACTACTGTCTTGTCTAGCTTCAGGGCACCCTTGGGTAATGATCAAGTCATAAAATTGCAGCCATGATAATGCCAGCCACCTTCATACACACACATGCAAGAAATCATTACTTCTTAAAACATTTGGATGGGCAGTTCTTCAATTATTAAATCTTATTGAAGAGTATAAATAGCAGAAAATAAGGACTGCTGCTTAATTATTTTGTAGCTTATGAAAATTGCAGTATTTATTATAAGAGCTCAGTGTCTTGGACAACAGGTAGCATGCATATCCTTGCCAATTTTTTTTCACCTTTGCAGAGTTATTGGGTCTGAGGTACTCCTGAGAAGGAAGTGGTACACCCCTCCATTTGTGGTCTGTTTTGAACTAACCTCAAACAATAAAACTAGGGAATCACATAATTCTTACGGGCATCACAGTGTGGTAGGAGATTGATGATAGTTTCATGCCAGTTTCCTTTTTTTTTTTGCGATTTCATTTGATATACTTGTTTGTACTTTTCAGAATGCCTCAGTGAAACCTGCTGCAAAGACAGAGGTGGCGTTGACCAAGGAGTTTCCCGTGTCATCTGGGTCTCAGCACAGGAAGAAGGAAGGGGACGGTGCCTATGGGGAATGGGTTCCTGTCGACAAGGGGACTGAAAAAGAAAACAAGGACAACGTCTTCTCAGACACACCTGTGCAGGTGGGAATCACACCTCTGCTCCTTCCCCCTGCCTCTGCAGGCTCCCAGAGGAGCTCCAACTTATAGAGTTTAAAAAAAAAAATACCTCTTGCGCCATCACCACCTGTGAAAACTTACAGGGAAAGCAAAGCTGTAGCGAAAGAGTGAACATGTCATCCCCCTTTGCTGCACAAACCATGAACATTAATGATCAGCCCATGTTCTACAGACATACAGAAGAGCATTGCCTGGGAACGTCCAACAGCCCTTCTGCCACGTAGAATCCCCAGAACAAGCGTGTGCTCTATCAGGCCAGACACAGTTTTGTAAATAACATAGACGTGGACATGCAAAAAGGGGTGCATAACGGTGTGTCTAGGGTATAACTATTTGGTTAATGGCTGTTTTTGAAAAATGTTGGGCTTTGATTACATGTAGTACAAAAAAAGGTGCTTTGGAAGCTGTACTTGTTGACTTTTATGGTCAGCATAGATGGTTCCTCCAAACTAGAGTTTATTAAAGCAAGGAAGGTGGGTTTTATGTTTATCAAATGTGTGTCACAAATCAGTTAAGGCTTTATTTTGTGGACTTCCATTTTCCATTTTTTTTGGTCTTTTAAGCAGCAAGATAATTTCTGTGCAACAACCAACGGAAATAATTTTTTTTTGTAAATCTTCAGCAGAAAATGCTGTTTGACCTCCCATAAATAGCTTATGGAAAGTCAAAAAGGTGGCAGTCAGACTTGCCAGAAAAAAATAGTGTATAAAATCAGATATGTTTAAAATATTTCAGTTAATCTGTTTAATTTGGAATGTAATTAAAGAGGAGTTGCCATTCTGAATGAAAACTACACTGTCTATCAGCTGGTTATTTTATATGTTTTTCTGTTTTGTTTTTCCATCTGAAATTCAGGTTTTTGTTTAAATTTTTATTTTTTGTTTTTATTTAGAATAGCGTTTTTCTTATTGAGATACTCTTCTGCCTTGGAAAAGCTTGGAGCTGTTTAAAAAAAAAAAAAAAATTAAAAAATCATCTTTTGCCTGTTCACCAGCCAAAAGCAGTCATAACTTGATCTGTCACCTTTTTTCTTTTCAAATTCTAGAAAATGTGTTCCCCTTGAGAATATGCATCTAAACGTTTTAAAGAAAACGTTTCATTATTAGTATTTCAAAGACACCTTCAAACATTTCAGAATATAGTGGCGGCTTTAAATTAAAAATTGAATGCGTTTACCAGCTTCAGGATGACTGGTTTTAGTGCATCCAACTGAAGTCAATAATTACACTTATTGCCGTTGGTTATAATTTTTGTTTGTACATTTTGTCTTTGACCAACATAAAAACATGTATTTTTATTGAACTGGTTTGGATAAGATGGTGTGTCTTCTGTACTGTGTGTCATAAATGCTGATCCACTAATGTGGTGGACACTGTAAATTCTTAACCACCAGCAGTCTGTTGTTTTAAATGATCCATATGTATGGTGTTAATGAATTTTGGAGTCAAGTGCTTTAGACACACTCGCCCTTTGAATGACCCAGGCGCTCTCTTCTATTAAATTCAGGTGTACAATAAATTGTCCAGTTATGTTTTGTACGTATTTGTATAAATAAGTGCGAAATAGAAAAACACATTCCTGTAGAACCCCAATCCTGATGTAATCACATTTGGCCGTGTATATATATATATATATATATATATATATATATATATATATATATATATATATATATATATATATACATACACATATATATGGCATTTAGTTCTACTTGTTTTTTTTCCTTTTTTTGTTTTAGTTGAACTGTTATTTTGTTTGCTTTGTACATAATGAATGCTGATTATTAAAGGAAGCTCGTTAAAAAAGAAAAAAATACCTTGCTTTTCTTTTGTATGATTTGTTCAGTATCTTTAATAAGGCTAGTTACTTTGAATTACTGTGCAACTCAATGGGTTTAGACCATTTTTGTTTTTGATTTTTTGTAAAAATGTTAGTTTCATAAATTACAAAAAATACATATGTACATCTGCTTATAGCCTCAGATGATACTTAACAAATGTAATGGCAATTATTGGCACAAGAAGTGACTCATTATAAACCTTCTTTACTACTATTGGCATTATAGCAATCTGAAAAACTTTTATTTCTTTCACCTTACAAAATCAAAAATGTTTTCTCATATAATATTTCTTTTATAGAACCATTATATTGTTGCTCATCAACTGTCTTTATAAAGAATTGACTGTTGAGTTGTCGTTTGATTATCCTGTGTGGATATAGAGTAGAATCCAAGCCCTAAGTAGCAAGTTCTTACATTAATTTCCTGCATTAAACTTTTCAGAAGCAGTGATTTTCATGTGAGGTTCAGAGACTCTTAAGGTTTTCTCTGCCCTTATCATAACTTACAATAGTCAAAGTTACCTCTTTTCACCTTATTTAGGTTTATGATCTGTTTAGCTCTCATGTTGTCACAACTAACCTAGCAATACTGCGACTGACTAACATTTATGCCCTATAAACACTATAACTAGATTTTTGCACATAATATGAGGCAGAATGCATTCAGTATGGAAATGCTAACTTAGATCCACATTGTCCATTTACTTTTGGGAAGTAAATTAGATGATTAGATTACAGAAAAACATTTGTACTAAATGGAACCAGTTGGAATTGGTAGTTTTAAGCCATGACCTATAGGAATTTGGAATATCTTTTAGTTGCTTTATCACGGTTCTTGGCAAGCAAATTTTCTTAATGTATTTGTAAACTGAGGTTTCATTTCCATTTGAAAATGATCAAAACTGATTTTACTTAAGCTCTGGAAATTGATTCTAAATTCATGAATTTTTCTTGTAAACTTGAGCTTTACCTTTAAGATGTATAAAGATTTTTTTTTATACTCCACTTGTATACATTTAAATAGCAAGGTTTTAAAAGCTGTTGCTTTCAATACAGCAGTGAGTTATCAAATCTGAGATCACTGCAAAACGTACATAATATAATTTCATTTTAAAATTCTTGATTTCCATGAGCTCCTTTAATGATTAATTTTGTGTGTGTGTGTGTGTATAAATATAGTATATGGAACTGTGTGGAATAGGCCTAGGAATTTAGCCTAGTGGCTTAAAAGTCATATTCAAAACATTCAGGCCCTACAACATTTGTTTCTAACACTGACTCACAAGATGTGTTCCATTTATGTGTATATTCATGTGTTTTAGGAACTTTTAAAGTAGTTTAGGAAGCAGCATATGTTAAAATTGCATACCACTTACACATACATACTATTAAATTGTGACAGAGCATGTAGCAGTTTGGCTCTGTATTTGGATGTACTTATTGTACTCCTCTAAGTTTTTAGATGTTATTGACAAAAAAAAAGGGTACTTGACTGCTTAACACTGCAACTTTGTAGGTTTTCACTTTGATACACAGTCATATTTATTATTTTTTTCTGGTTTGCTGTAAGGACATACATTCTAATGACATTTTCAATTAAAACCGAAAAATGTACTTTGTTTCAATGTGCATTGCCAAAAATGTGTTTGGTTTTTTTTTTTTTTTTTTTTGAAAAGTGACAAAGGTTTAATAGTACTGAATCCTACTTTGTAATGGAATATTATACCAGAAGTGCCTAAGGTTGCCACTTTGGTTGTTGGTTACATTTTGAACACAGCTAAAATGATACACTAATATACTTGTATTACAAGTAAATGGGTGACTGTTATTGAGCATGCATACCAGTACCAAGTCCATCAATGGCAAGTGTTTAACTAGAGCAGCATTAATGGGAGAGAGCATCAATCATCACCTGTTCATGATGATGAGAAAGCTGGGGGGAGAAATGGAAAGAAGTTTCAGAATTGCCAAAAGGTGTATACATCCTCTACTTGTGAAACCATCACTCTGAAACCGCAGAATACCCTTGATTGCTTTCCATCTTCTGGTACATCTCTGAATGGTGATCAGCACTTTTGGTCAACACTGAACTGAGGAAATTGGGAAAGTCAGGAAGTCTGTGAAAATGTATGCTGAATTGAAGTCATTGAAAAGAAAGTCATAATTGTGTTTCTGTGCTGGTATGTAAAATAGATTGGTGCACAATTCTTTGCCCTCTGCTTGTTTGTGTGATTTTTATATACAGTGAGAGAGACTTTGATGCATGTGTAAGTATTTAAAAAAAAAAAAATAAAGTGCCTACAAATTTATAAATAGATACAGGAGGCAATAAATATTTTTTTTTTTCCCCTCCATGTTACTAATTGCATTGGTTAAGTGTAACTCAGTTGTGCGAGATTGATTGATAAATTTAAAATCCGCAGTCTTTGAATAGAATACAGACACATGAAGAAAGTGCAGTCAGTTATAATGGCACTTTTTCCCATACCTTGAACCACAGCTTTTTCTGAAAACCTGTTATTAGTTTTAAACATTCCTGTGTTTGGCTGCAGTGAACACTAATGACGCCTGGTATTGCTGCTTCGGAACATAAAGTCCTGAGCTGGAAGTCCCACCAGGAAGAAGGGGGATCTGTTTTCGTTTCTCTTTTTAGTGATTCGTGGTGCTTTCTCTCCCAGCCTGTGGACATCACGCTGGCAATGACCGAGAGAGCCATGGCACAGAAGAGGCTGTTGGAAAATCCTTTTGATGTCGATGCCATTTGCATGCTGAGTCGGGCACAGGAGCAGGTAAGTGCAGAAAAGCTTTTCAGACGTTTTACATACAGTCTTGTTATGTGGTTCTTTACTTGATTTTATTATTGCTTTTTAATATTTTGATCATAATAGGTTTTGATGTTAATAATGTTCCTCATCAGCTTTATTTTTATACCAAAACACCACCATTGATTTGTAGCCCAACCCCTTCCTCACTCCCCCAGCATTATGAGGTTTGTTTCTTCACTTACTGTGGCATTTTCAAGTGTTAAAGATTAAGTATTTGTGTAGGTATATAAAAAAAACTTAAGGTATAAACTAAAAAATGTCTGTTTAATCATTGTGTCAAGCATTTCTTGATGATGATTCTTTTGTTTGTTTTGAAAAAAAATAATTCTTCAATTTATATATTTTTTCCCTTAATCAGTGGCACAGGAAGCTGGAATTTAAGTAGGCAGCAGCTAACTTAGAATAGAATATAAGATGCTAATCTATAAAGATTCATGAAAATAGAAGAATGTAAATAAACTGAGAACAGGAAACATTCCTCAGTGAATATTGAATGAGGTACTTATAAACTTTGCTCAAGCTCACCATTATAGGTACCTAGGGTTGGATATGTGAGGTGGATAAAAACATCCCAAAAAACTGTTCCCAATTTTCTGTCAGTGAGTATCGCTGTCTTTTGCTCTTACCAATTTGTTCTTACCTGCAGTTGAAAATTGCTTATTTCTACTTGAAATGTTCCTTTCTATATTTGTGACCTTTTCATGAAAAATGTGTGCTTATTCAAGGAAATGGCACCTTATTTACAGCACAGTGTCTCCCTCACTGAATTGGGATTCACATTCAAGACCACAGGGTAAGCACCCCCTGCTGGCCTCACCAACAGGTTTTTCCAGCAGCAAACCAAGCTTTTCTTAGATGGTCGCCCATCCAAGTACTGGCCTGGCTTCAATTAAAGGTTTTTATTAAAAGTTTAAATGAAAATTCATGAGGATAAATAGGAAAAAACTTTTTTCACAACCCATTTTGCTTTTACCTAAATTAAGGTGTATACCTCCCTGACACTTTCTGTCAGAAAATATTTACCAGGATGAATGCAACTTAAAAAATGTGTGTGTGTGTATGTACGTATATATACGTGTTTATACTGATTGGCATCAGATGTCTCTTCCCTACAAAATTAGAGTATACTGCTGGATAATTGGTATGAAACTATAAATTCAACAGAACATGTACTACAAACTTTAATTTACACGTTAGTTTTGGAAGATATCATAGTAATTTCATTAAACTTAAGTGTGGTTTGTAATTTAATCAACAACTTTAAGTTGACCCATCCTGCAAGGCTGTATGTAGAGTAAATATGTCCTCCTTAGTAAGTTAAAGCTTTAAGTCTGTGGTTCTCACACTCGGTCCTGGTGACCCACTGTGGCTGCAGGTTTTCCTTCTCTGGAATAAAAATAAGCCACCATTTTTAACAAAAGGGGGTCTTTCTGAGCATTAATGCTGATCCAAACTTTAATATTAAAGTCCTACATACTCAATTAACACAGTCTGCACTCTATATTGCTTGAGAATCATTCACCCCTTCTTTTAGCCACATCATAAATCAATTCCAGTTTGCTTAGCTTTATGCCAAACAAGAGTTAGGTCATGTCTGGTGACTTTTTGGTAACAGCAAACATATCAGCTTTATTGCTTTCAGAGATCATTAATTATCATCAGTAAGAGCCTATCTTTAAACTCCATGATACTCTACTAACACAAACGGAACACAAGTCACATCACCTTCACATAACACTAATGACTGCCTTTGGAATTATTTTATGGGCATGATATATTTAATAAGTACTTATAAAGTTGCAGATTTGGGTAAACCTTAAAGAACATAACTAGTATGAAACTAACATACGTGAAACCTAGTTGATTATTTACTGCTAAACAACAAAATATATGTTGTTGTTGATAGGGTTTAAAGTTAACAGAGCATAATTCAAACCCTGAATAGAGACATATCTCCACATAAACACAGTACACATCTATTCTTCCACAGCTCCAAACTTCTTCTGTTTTTAATTGGACTCGTAAATCTTATTGAGGATGCTGCTGTTCTACAATTTCTGTAGTTTTATAATTTCTATGCTTATAAAAACAAATATAGTGCATTTTTATTAGACTGCACAAAACATTTACTGATTGTCTGTTACACAGGGATAATCTTGTCTTTTTTTAACTTGGTATCTAAGATGTTCATCAATATCATGATTTTCATATTGCCTTTCAAGATGTTATTTAATTAGTTATTTACTAATGAGAACATTATTGGGTCTGACTCTGAACTATTTGCTTTCCCCATTCAGTGTCATTTTTCCTGGTGTCTGCTTAGCTTATTGTTGATTGTCAGGGTTAGATTAGATAAACTTTAATAATCACTAGGGCAAATCTAGGATACAGTTAAGGACGCAAACTATACTACTGTATACTAAACTATACACAAACTATACTTGCCTGAAGAAGGGGCCTGAGTTGCCTCAAAAGCTTGCATATTGTAACCTTTTTAGTTAGCCAATTAAAGGTGTCATTTTGCTTGGCTTTTCTCTACAGGAAATAAGGGGAATGGGAGTTATGCATTTAAAACCATAGAAAAACACAAATATTTCAGAGTGTCCTATAAATTTAAAATACACACTGCTGTACTTTTCTAAATATAGAGTAGGTGAAGAGAGAAATAAGCCATTTAATTAAAATTTCTAGCTTTTGATTAATCCACATGCAGTTTTGGGGAATAAGAGGTCCTTTAAAAAAAGAGAATACAATCAGTCGCCTGTTTTTGTTTTTTTTTTTTTTTCTTTTTTTTACACAGGAAAAATCACTCAAGTCAATTCTGAAACAGTATGATGACAGTAATACATTTTATTTGCACAGCTTTCTCATGCTCAGACGTTATAATGTAAGGGTAAATCTACCAAAAGTACTTTATCTTTGACTACCTACTACCGTACACAAAACTACTTGTAGTATTTGCAAATTGATCAGTTTGGTATGAGTTGCACCAGTAGGTTCATTTTGTGCCATTACTGGTAATTGTTGTTGCAGTTATTTATTTTTGGGTAACTATGCAAAATGTAACCAAGTTTCAGTTTAAAGTAATGATATAATGAGCACAGACAATTTTAAAAAGGTATGTCCTTTTTACCCCATTATAAATGGTTGGCTTTTGTCTGGAGTAAGTTTAATGAAATGTTTGTTTCTTCAATTTAAATGATAATAAGCTGATCATTTTTCAAGATTGGTTCCTGATTGTCTTCAGCATATTTCTCGAAATCATAGCTCAAATGTCAAGGAAGAATCAGACTTGTTGACAAGGCAGGTTTTCTCCTTTAGCTTTGAGATGAGCAGCCTAAATGGTACCTTTCTAAAAGACTAATTAAGTTCATGTTTACAGCAGCCAAACAGAACAAACAATATATACTGGTACTTTGATTTGTGGAAAAAAAATAAACACCTCACCACCAGTGCTTTAACTCGGATAATTCCTTCTTGCTTCAGTAATGCATTGTTAATGCATCTTAATATTGTTCTACCATATTGGAAACAATCTCGACTTTTAGCATATAGACTTGTGTGGCTCATCTGGAAGAATCCCAGCCCACCTGTTATAAGTAAGTGAGTAACTGGTGTTATGTGCTATTTTAAATTTGAAATAAATTAATTCTCATTTAGAGGATCTCTTCAGAACAATTTTAAAATATGTCAAGATCTAATTAATAAAATATTAAAATAAGCATTATAATCAGAGAAAAGGACTTTTTTTTTTTTTTTTTAAAGATTTGCTCTTGTTGTTGGCCCTCTCTTTCTGTCGGGCAGCATTAGAATTCTGGTCTAGTAAGTTTGACTTGAGTATATGAAATGTTGCTGCTTTTTTTTTTTTTTTTTTTTTTTCCCCCCACCCCCAAAATAAATTCAATAAAAAATAAGAATGATTCTTGTCTTCAGACCAGTAGTGTTGTACCTTGCATCTTTACAATACAATCTGACAATCTGGGAAGCAGTAAGGAAACTGAATTATATTTTATTTTTTGTGTTTTTTTCATTACACTATTTTAACTGCCGAGAGTTTCATTAAGTAACTTTTTATTTACCACTCCAATAATTTATTTTGTAAATATGTTGGGAGTGAAGCAATATCTGTTCTCCATGAGCTGTTATGGGACTATTTATTTTCTAATCCATGAATTATCCTGCTTTTATCATTGGCATAGTGTGTATAAAGGTTAGTATTTAGAATATCCATGCTGTTTTTTCTTTCATGTGAAGCCTGAAAACCATAATTACTGATTTAGATCATTTATTTTGATAGAATGCTAAGTAGGGGCTGGGTGGTCTCATGGCCTTGGAACCCCTGCAGAATTTTTTTCTCCTGCCCTATACAGTTTTTTTTTTTGTCTGCTTTTTGTGTCCTACCGGCCATCAGACGTTACTTTATTCTTTATTATTTAGTATTGCCTAATCATATATTTATATATTTATTTTAGAGGAATTTTTCTTTCTTCATATTGTAGTGCACTCTGAGCTACATCATTTGTATAAAAATCTGCTATTTAAAATTTGTTGTTGTTTAAAATGTGCATTTAATAAGTGTGGATCAAAACAATATAGTTGTCAAGCTCTTTAAAGTTATGGTTGAAAGTTTTGTCATTAGCATTTAAAGGAGCTGTTCCAAGTGTTAATTCTGAGCTGCTTTTCCCAGGTTGATGCTTGGGCACAGTCCAACAACCTGCCAGGCCGCTTTACGGGTAGCACTGGCGCTCAAGTCCTGTCATCTGAAGAGCTGTCATCTAGCGGACCCCAAGCCTGGATCAGAAAGGTAATCTCTTATCTCTGAGCAAGCCCTTGTGCTCAAAGTTCAGTGCTGTATATTTTTAAGAATGTTTGTGGTTTGCATCCTAAACACATGCATATTGAAAGCTATAAAGCCCATTAAACTTTCTAGATTTTTAATTGGAACAGTGAGTGATTCTATATGATAACATAAGTTGACCTATTTTTTATATATTTGAGGAAGGATTTTTTCCATTTAATTTCATATGTTAATGATTTTATTGTATATGCTCTGAATGACTAAAACTAGTTTCTGCATCTTAATATCTTCCATTTTTATATATTATTAAGCCTCATCAGGCATAAGGGAAATTGAATTAATGTGTCTCAGTAGTTGATACAATTTTTTAGTTTAAAAAGCAATTTCTTATGCACTTGTGCTAAATAAAATCCTAACAATATTGAAAATAATGACATATAAGTACCGGTAACTGGTTGTTCAATACCTAAGCAGCTAAAGTAGAACTAATTTAGTGCTTTCTTATCTATTGATTTCTTCTCATGCATTGCACTGAAGAAATTATTTTGGCTTTGGGATGTGAGGGGGAAAAATGTTATAGCTAGGGAGAATTTATGAACAAAAATCCCTATACCATTACATACCATAATGTCTTGACAGAGAATACTTTGCATTTGGTCTGTAGTGTATAAGCAGTTCAAAATATTATATCAGTTTCCCTTACCTTGTTTTATTGTTATCTGCACTCTCATTACAGGCTCTCACCTAGTTAGAAAAGTTCCTTTTTTGGTTATGTTGCTTCTTTTACTTTATATTTTTGCTCCAGTTCAGTAGTATGTTGAATGTATGCTCAAAACCACTTCTCCACATGGTATCTTTAGTGCCACTGCGAGGATTCCTGATGTCCGTTTCATGTATGTTTATTGATGTGCTCAGCTCGCAAACATAAAAGGGGGAGTAGGAGACTGCATGAAATGAGATCTTTGTTTTCATGTAACAACAGAGGAAAAAGTCATGTTCAAAATGTTGGGGCCATATATCAAAAATAAAGTCCGTTTAATTAAACCATTACCAAAGGTGATTTGCCAGACCCTTAATTGATATAGTTTTTTATTCTGTTAAAACATCATAGGTTTTCATTTTTCACTTAAAAATTGATGTTTCAATCTAAAATTAACTAATCAATGCTGAAAAACAAAACATTGTTCAGATTAATATTACTGCACAAAAGTACTAATTAATATTCTTTCAACTAAGTGGTACATAGCTTTGATGTTTGAGCTATAACATAATACATAATTAGCCAGATTTCAGTAAATGATTTTGGTATACAAATTTTAAGTGTTCCTACATATTGATATTTAAAACACCTTTTGTTGAGTTACTCCAACTTTCATTCTTTTAAAGAGATTTACAGTTGTCTCCTACCTTATGTTCTGCTCAGTGATTGTCTTTGCTTCCTTGCTGTTGGTTCTTGCTTTTGCAGTACTAGAGCTGCCTGTCTGTCATCGTGCTTTTGCAATGGTAGACCAATGCACCTTGTTTTCCTTAGCTTTTGCTTTGTGCCTGTCTTGCTTTTTCCCTTTTTAGTAGTAGAGTCATACAGCTCTCACTTTGGACATCTATAATTCAGCTTTCACTTTGGGCCCCTGTAGTAGCTGATTTGCCCAGCTATCTTTGAAGTCTCTACTCTGGTTCGCTCCATCATCATAAAGGTTCTATAATTTAAAACTAGGCACCTCATCTAGTGCAGACATATTTTTTCTCTCCTTTTTCCCCTATGGTGTTTGACATTAACTATTTCTTGGTTCAGTTATCTGTATACTAGTGGATCTGCCATTTTGTGGTGCTTCCATAGTGATAGGGCCCTGCAGCTTCTCACCTGTTCCTTCTGTAACGTTGGAGACATCAGGTTGTTTTGTTATCTTTGTAGTTAACTTTCTGTCTCAAGTAGTTGAGCTGCTAAACCTGTTGAGTCTTGCCTCTATACTGACTTTAAAGACAGGTGGCTTGCATGGTTTTTGCATGTTTCCTTTGCAGTATTTGAAGAGGTTGCCTTATGTGTCTAAAGCTGGTTGAGATGGTATTTGTTGCCCTCAAGCAAATAACATTTTATTATAGAGTAGCCTTTTCCATGCTGTTCATTCCTGTGATGGAGGAGCCCCTCTGCTCTTGTTGTTTAATTCTGTGGAGTTGAAATATAGCATCTTAGACTTTGTTTGCTTAGCCTCTGCTTCTCTCAACTAGAATTGTAGAGTTACCCACCTCTTGCTACTTTACGTCATTTGTTTAACTTGGAAAAGATGTCAGTCTAAATTGACTTGTTACTTAATTGTTTTGTCTACCTTTTGCTATTTCTATATTAACTGAACTGCTTGTCTTTTACTGCTTGTCTCTGTAGTGGTAGAGATGCATTGAGCTTTCTTCTTGCCTCTTTGGTAGCGGGGCTAGGAAGTTATTGAATTTTGTCTCAGTGATAACTGAACCCACCATGAAGACTTCAGAATTACAGCTTTGTTGATCCAAAAAATTGAGAGTCTCACATAGCTCTTGTTTGTCATTGTAATAATGGAGCCTTTCATGTTTTGCTTGGTATCTCCATCTTTTGGCTGTTAACTTCTTAACTTTCTCCCGCAATTCCATTACAAGAGGGAAGGCTTCACACATCCTTGTTACTTGCTTGTATTTTGGTTGAGCCATGGAAATTTTAACTATAACATATAAAGATGAGATTAATAACTTAGTTGATTGAAGATTTTGGCATGCCTGTGTGAACATAATTGTGAACTGTCTTGCTGATGCTTTTATTCAGAGGTTAAATCATGTTTTGAATAATGATATACTGTTAACAGAATAAATTGTGTTGTATGCTATTGTAATTGTGATAGCTGGTTGAAGGCTGCAAGTGTTAGTAGAAGATAACTGAGGAGATGTCCACATCACTATTTTAAAGCTAAATAGAAGTTTTACCAAACTTCTTTATAAACTAATATGATTTCCTAGGATAACTTATTTCTGCTCAGTTGACTCGCCACATTTAAAAATTTAATATATAAATGTACACTGCATTTTTGCAAATTTGTTTCTAAGCCACTTATTATTACACTTTATTTTAACAGAAAAGACATTTACACCCACCCTGATCAGCACACCATACAACCACCTCCTTCTTGTGCCAACAAAATTATCCATTGGTCAACCATTAAAATGAGTTTTCTCTGTCGTTCTATGAAGGCTGGAAAGATTAATGTTTCAGTTCTGCTGGAGGCCATAGGTGTATTCCTTCTAATATTGTGAGCTGAGCACTTCTCTAAAGATAATGAAACAGACATTGATGTTGCAAATTCTATTAAAGCAGGTACAAAACAGGATCGGAAACCCTGGGCCACTGTGACTGGGGTTTTTATCAGTCTCTGCATGGTGGCCTCTTTGCTATTTTGAGGCTCCTTGGAAAAGAAACAAAGAGGGGAGGAGGAAATGAAAAAGTAAGTATGGCAATAAAACCAACCATATACTGGCTGAGACTACTACGCTTGTGCTTCTGGGTAAGAGGAGGTGGGATGACATCCAATTGCCTGGAAAGAAAAGGGGCCCTTGGTAGAACTGATCAATAAGTAAAGTAGGTATTATGTGTGCTGAGGTTTTTTAGGTTTATTAGGTTTCAAATGCCATCATGCATTTTGGTGTCTTTGCAGCAGATCAATAGCATTAGTTGGCTGAAATCCTTCATCCATGAACATAGAATGATTATTTTTTTCCAAATTATATTCTTATACATATCAACCTGGTGACACTACAGGATATATGAGGAAATTAATAATTCATTTTTTAAAATAGGTGTTAATGATGTGTTTACTTGTAGCTTATTTGTATAGCATATTTTCCATTTGTTTTTTACATTTCAAACTGCTAAGATTTTTCAGTATTTACTTTGCAGATGCCCATAGGTGGTCTTGTCTTGTCCTTGAATTTCTATCAGACATTACTGGGATTAATCTGTGAAATCCACTATGCTGACCATAGTTAATTTTTATGCCTATTTAAGGTAGAATATCCACCGCTTTTCTGAGCGGTGTATAAGCACCACTGGCATGATGTCATCTGAGCCCATTTTGGATTGATTTGTCTCAGAACCACCTTTAACTCCAAACACTTTTTTTTCTGTATAAAATAACAACTTAGCGTTGTTGGGTTCAAAAAGATTGAATTTCATTTTTTTGGGAGGGGGAAGGTTGTTCCTGGGTGGATGTGAATGGGAGGTTGGAGTGGGCACAAAGAGAAGTGAAAGTTCACAAACTGACTTGTGAACTTTCACCCCTCTGTATGGAAACTTGTTGCAGGGTCATTCCTTGTAGCTGCCTTGTTGCCACGGTCACTGTCACGCCCTTCTAGTCACAACACACTACGGCCGCTGAGGCCTAGGTATGTACGTCAACAAAAACTAATTATATATATATGTGGAATAATATATATATATATTTAACTATTTGTACTGTCTGAATAATGCAGAATATATTTTTCCTGTAAGATGCAGAGGGCATGGGTCCTTGTGTTTTCTTTTCTGCTAAGAGTACTTTTTGTAAAATTGAAGCTCTAACCTGATGTGTGGATACGTGAAACCTTTTCAGCTCTTCCTATGCTACAATATAATTAATTATAATGTATTTCTGTTACTTACTTGCTTGCTTGCTTTTGGTGCCCAAATATTTCATCATCTTTTTACAGTTTTGGTGCCTTTTTTAGAGTTATAGGGATTTGTAAAGTTGGCATTGGATTTCATACCTAAACCCATTCGCTAGGTTTTGCCCGATATAACCACTTGTCTAATCCTCTTTGTCCAGTAATTTTTTTTGCCAGTTTTAATGTGAATCTCATTAAATATTAGTGTAACGTAACAGTATTTATACATCAAGTTAAACTGTATGATCCACTTTATCTTAAGACCTAGTGCCACAATTGTGTGACTTGAGAAAATGACACCCCATTGCCAGTTACCAAAAAGACAGAAAAACTTTACGTTTAAAGGAATACTCAGCCCAAAAAATATGTATTTTTTAATATGTTACTTGCCCCATGTGGTTTGTAGTGTTTTGTACTGGTTCACACGAATAAAATGGAGAACGGACATGACAGAAATTCAAGTTGAACAGGACCCAGCAGTGACCAAGTCTAAACAACAGCAAATAATGTGTAACACATGCATTACGAAAGGGAAAATATTCTCCTGTGACTCGTCTGGCATACTCCACTTGTACATTATCTATTCTTATGCTCAAGAGTGTGCAAAATACAATCTTTTTTTGTTAAAATTCTAGTTAATACTTCACTCAGAATAATGCATTTAAATTGAAGACAGGAATCTTGCCCAATGTATTAGGGGCAGAGGCAGGTCTTCAATTCAGAAATGCAACCCTGTATGAGAGACTTCCCAGTTGCGATTTACTTTTGTTTTACTGGACAGATTAATGAAACAATATTTTTTTTTTTTTAAATGGACGTGTTTTGAGTGTTTGTCTGGATAACTTTACACGAATAATGTAACACGAGTAATGGCAGATTTTTTTTCATGGACATTTTAATATTGTTTGCTGTTTCTAGCGTTGGTCACTGTACACTCACAGCAAATCATAAACTTAATAAGCTTTGTTTTTTCATGAAAACGTGAATTTCAGCATTTTTCTCTAACATTACTACAAACCACATAGAACAAGTAATTTGACATGATCACTAACTTGGTAATATGCAAAGTTAAGAGTTATAATTGTTTTTTCTTAACTGTTTATCCTGATTAGTCTTGGGAAGTTAGTGTGCTAAATAGGATAAACTACAGTGCGTATAAAAAGTATTCATCCCCTTGGATATTTTTACATTTTATTGTCATACAACATTGAGTCACGGTGGATTTAATGTTTTTTGATACTGATCAACAAAAAAAGAATCTTTACTGTCAAAGTGAAAAACATTTCAGCAAAGTGATCTGAATTAATCTCTCTCTCTCTCTCTCTCTCTC
>JANRMT010028174.1:31301076-31313700 GCA_026402145.1 Polypterus bichir lapradei | reverse complement strand
TTGTAATGTGATTGAACATTCCGGTTGATTTTACGACTTCTCTCATCGCACTAAGTATTGTAGTTCACTTGCAGGAGCGAAATATTTGTGCTAATCCGAGACAGAGGCTGTGGGCTGAGGGGAGTGGGGTGAAGCATGATGTCAGGAGTGGGGAGCTGGGCGGGGCTTTTTGCCAGCCTCTGTTTGAATCGGCCTACCTCTGGCCACGTTTTGGAGCATACATTGCTTCCGCTTAGCTAGTGAATACCTGTTTGTTTATTGATTTTTAAAGTTTGTCCTGTTTAACTACTACGCGAGCAGAGCCGCATATTTAGTAGATGCACCTTTTGGCAGTGTTGATCAGTACCAAAAAGCCAATTTAAATTCAGTCTGGTGTAACAATAAAATGTGAAACCTGCCTGGAGAGTATACTCTCTCTGTCTTGTTAGGTCTGTCCTGTACTCAATTAAATTTCCACTGAAAGGTCCTCAAGAGCATTGTCTTCAGCAGGTACCACCAACAATATGGAGGAACATAATTTAGTCTGCTTTTACTTTGGATTTATCCATTCTTTGGAGTTATCTCTCCTACACCATATTATAATCAGCAATTACCCTTACTTTTGGTACTTGCTTCTGCAGTGTTAGAGCTACCCATCTCTCGTAGTGCTTCTTCAGTGACAGAGCCATGCAGCTCCTTTTCCTTGTCTCTGTTTGTGGCTTTTACTTCCTCCCCTTGTGGTTTCAGAGCTGTGCAGCTCTCACCTCAGGCCTCTTAGGTCATCTCTCACTTAACACCTCTGTAGTAATTGATTTGTCCAGCTGTCTTTGAAGGTTATGTAACTGAGTACTAGGCACCTGATCTAGTGTAGAGACTCTAGTGCTTTTTCCTTTTGTCCAAATTGTGTGACTTGTATTTCCAAGTCGGTACAGTTTTCATTTGGAATTCTCATATTTACGATCTGTCCAAGAGCACCTGAATGCAGCATATGCACAGAACTTATTGGGGATGTCTCCCTTCACCTTTACTGACCGGGACTAAATAAATGAGTTCTTAATTCCCCTGACCAGAAAGCAGTGGCAGATTAGCAGTGCAGGCAAACTTTTCATTTATTTAAGTATCTAATACCATAGACTGAAACATAAGTAGAAAATGTATATCTTGGAAGTGAGTCATTTCTTACTTACAACAGAGACTGACTCCTGGCAGTACATGAAAAAGAAGACCATATCACTAGGTTATTATCTTTATCATCCTGAGAGTGTGGAGTTGTGCATTCTTGTTTTTTTCCCATTTTTCTAAAGAAAATAATTGTCATGCAAATACGCCACTGGATAGATCAAACCTTTGTTTAATCTGCTAAAACAGATAAATTGTTAAATCTTAACCAAATCAAACAGTTTAATAATGTCAGTTCAGTATTTCAGTCACTTGTACAAGTCCAAGTAATGTCTCCTTTAGGCATCTTCGTTGTCAGCATGGCACAGAAGAAAATTCAGCATAATTCAGTTTCAATTAAAAATGTTCATTCACATACCATGGCACAGGCTCTGCTTGGAAAAACCATTTGGAAAATCAACTGAGCTCTTGGCTCTCTAGCCTGTTACCTGCTCCAGGTGCTGTTGGAGGGTTACGGATAACTGCAATGCTGGACATCCTGTCTCTGACACACTAATTCTGAGGACTTTTAGCCAACAAATTATTCATCAAAAGTGTGTCAAGAAATCCAATGGGGGCTCCTTTGTACCAACAGCAATACGCCTGCATAATGCCTCACTGGAACTGCCAAGTCAGAAGTTTTCTTTCTTTTTTTAATTTTCTTCCTTTTTAGTCATTCTGGTGTGTGTTCAGACCATGGTCTGTGTGTATAATATTTATTTACCTGCCTATTTATGCATTTATATATTGAAAGAGCTTCTGTTAAAAGCCAAATGTCCCCCTGGGGAGAAATAAACTTCTGTCTAATCTCAGGCTAGATCAGCACATTGGTTGTGATGCTGTAGCGTGTCAAGGGTTCAGCAGATGTGGGGTTCTTCAAGCGCCAGGATTATTTTAAAGGTTTGAGATCGTACTGTTTTGGTACAGTAAACTAACCAGTGTGTGACTAGGAGCTTTGGTGTCTTTTTACTAAATGACTCTACAGATAGACCACAGTAATGTGTTAAATACCGATTGAACTTCTTTTTTGTATACAATGTGTGTCACCAAATGCGACATGAAGGTGGTTAGACAGGTAGACAGGACTTTATTTGTTATAAGGGGGAAATTTAGCTTTTAATCAAACCTCAATAAATAAATGCATTAATTTTATAACCAATAACAACCCCACTAAAACACACACCACAGTAAAGGAAAGAAGACTAATAACTTGGTTACTGTCATAGTGAGGCATTATGCAGGAGTGTTGCCTTTACCAGTCACTTTTCTTTGCGCAATTCTGCAGAATAATTTATTGGCTAAAGGTCCTCCGTGTTAGGGTGTCAGAGTTGGAATGTGCAGTATTGTTCCCAAGATTACTGAACTGTGGCCCTGCATAACCTGACAACCTTCAAACTTCTGCAGACTCCCACAGCACCTGGAGCAGACAGCTGGAAATCTCAGTGCTCTGCTGATTTTTCCCAAACTGATATTCCTAACAGAGACTGATATGAATTGTACCATAGTATGTGGATGAACATTGTTCACGATGGCCATCAGCTTTGTCTTACTACGTCCAGCGGGTCCAGGGTGTGCGTCTCATAAGCCTGCCGCCTTAATCATTATTAGTATGCCATTTATTAGAATATGAAAACGATATTTTGTGACTTAAGTAGTAATATCTCACACTACTTATGCATTCCCACAGAAGGCTTAAAAAATAAAAATTCCAACTAACCCTAACCCTAATTTGTTCCAGGTATATTGGGTATATTCAGATAAAACTGAAACAATAAGTTATCAGTAGCCTTCCTCTGCTATTAACTACAGTAGTCTTGCAAATGATGCGGCTAATGTTTGAACAGCCAAAAAATTGAATATGTATTCACTATTACACATCAGTCAAATAAGTGTGTTGCTGTTGCCATTCATGAAAAAAAACACAGCTCATACAGTTTAATTGGGTAATTGTTCTTTGCATTTCAAAAACAGCTTTATATCCTGTTTATTTATTTAAATATAAAAAAATGACCAAAGTAAAAATAAATAAATAAATAAAACGGGTGAAAATAATACAGGAGAAAGAGGACTAATGCAGTGTGACACTGAATATGCCGTATTTAAATTTAGATTAGTGTCTTTAATTTGTGTGTGGTCAATAGCTGGCTTCTTAATGCCTCTGGGGTGTTAGCCTTGATCTTGAAATCACACATTCATATTGTGGCATCATGTGCATTTGAAACCTTTTCAGGAAAGGATTTTGTCACAAAGCAGCTTCATTGTGTAGTTGTTAGCTGTAGAACCTCAGTAGATGAACCACTTGGCATGCTCCCACCTGGTACTGCTGTCATTTTGCAGTACACTTCTACCCTTTTTTTGGTACAGGCTTTAGGTTAATTCTTGTTTTCATTCTCTGATAGCAAAGCTTTCTCTTGGGTTGCAGGCTATTGCTCAGACAGAATTTTGTGGCAAAGGAAGTTCCCCTATATTTATCTTAAACTTGCATGCTTTATGTTGAAGTTGAAGTTAAATACAAACCTTCTCAAGGTTAAATAATCTTAATATTAAGAAATAAAATATTTACTCCAATTATAAGTGGAGTTAAGTAAAGGAGAACTTTGGCATGAATCTCTGTCTTGCGGCTGTTTTCCTGTGTCAACATTTGACCTGTGTGAAGAGTTGAAAGCAACTGCTAACTTGCTGCTTTTGCCCCGTGTCTGTCCCTCTGTCTTTCTTTCTTTCTTGCTCTGTCTCTCTCTATGGCTCTCTCTACTTCCCTCTCTGAAACAGGACCAGTTTCTGCGTGCTGCTCCAGTGGCTGGTGGAGTGGGCGAGTTCCTTATGAAGAAGATGGGCTGGCGTGAAGGCGAAGGACTTGGAAAGAACCGGGAGGGAAATGTGGAGCCCATCCTTATTGACTTTAAAACGGACCGTAAAGGTCAGTGCAGTATAATAACCTCTTCATGTTTTGATAATAAAACACAATGTTCAAGGGTCATACATTATATTTAACCCACAGTGTGTTTACGGTCTTCTGCACTGGCTCTGGTTATTCAATAAATAAGCGGCGTCACTGAAATGTTCCCTCATCAAAGTGATCTTAAACAAATCTTCATGCAAGAGAGCATATGGAGTATGTAACCATATGCCAATTACAGAATTTCACTTCATTTTATTAATTCAGTTGTTTCTGATTTCACTGTATTTTTGCTTAAACCTGTGTAGCCTCTTGCTGCATTAGCCGTTTTCTATTTTGATAATAACAAAGAAGGATTCTGCATATGTTCAGGGCAAAAGTTTAAGAACATAGGTGAAATAAAAAGAAGAGGATCACAGCTGGCTTTGTGTTTAAATTTGTGTAAAGATATGGAGACAGCACTGCATGACTTGCCAAACAAACAAGCGCAGCCTGTGCTGTACTTGCAAAATCACCAGAGGTACTGATATTAAGGTCCAAACGCACACAATATGTAAATTAGCACATTTTGCTTTGTTGCAGCCTTATTTTAAAATTATTTAAATTTATCCCCACGTCAAGCAAAACTCAGTACTCTAGAATGACAAAGCAAAACAGCATCTTAGGAAATTTTGATTTTAACACAAGACTGCAGCATAGCAAAATCTGTGAAGGGGTTTGAATACTTTTTGAAGGCACTGTATGCAAAACTGACATTCTTTACTTCAGTGATAAATACTTTTGTTATGTATTCATAAAGTAATATTACTTTGATTTCCCCCTCAGCTGTACAGTGTAAAATAACAAATCAGACAATTCTGATTAAAGTGGACATTGTAGACTTTTATTTAAGGGTATTTGCATATATTTTTGGTTACACTATGTAGAAATGGAAACACTTTGAACAAACACATGTTGCCAAGACCAGTCTTTCACTACAAAAGACAAGTCTTTTCTGTCTCCCCTTGGCTCCCGGGAGTTTACATTAACTTTAGGCATATGGTAGTTAAATGTGTATCATGTGGCACTTGCTGTACTGTTAACAAAGAAATGATTTGAACAGTTGTTGCTCTGCATTCTCCAGTCACCGTTGGTTTTCCTAGGTGGTCCTAACCCAGGTCTTCAGATGTGAGTCTTTCAGCTGCACATTGCTCTATATAATAATAATATAATAAGTTTTATTTATGTAGCGCCTCTCATACACTCAAGGACACTTTACAATTCAATAGAAGACGGTAGAAATTACATACATGAAGAATAATACTCATTGAAGAGATGTGTTTTTAACAGATGTTTGAAATTAATAATAGATTTTTCCTTGTGAAGGCTGAGAGGGAGAGAATTCCAAATTTTAGGGGCTATCCTTCTGAAAGCTGTGCCACCCATAGTTATTAACCTGTATTTCGGTACAGTGAGTAACTTGGCGCCCGATGATTGTAATGCACGGGCAAGAGTGTAAGGAAGCAGCAGCTCAGACAGGTAATGAGGGGCTAAACCATGAAGGGCCTTAAAAGTGAGAAGGATCATTTTATATTTGATTCTTGAAGAAACTGGTAACCAATGTAACTCATGGAGGACAGGAGTGATGTGAGCAGATTTTTTGGTGTGTGTAAGTAAATGAGCAGCAGAATTCTGAACGTATTGCAATCTGTTGATTATATTTAGTCAGGAGGCCATCAAACAAAGCATTGCAATAGTCCAGACAGGTAGTGTACAGTCTGCTCCAATTAGAACTTCTTGGACTAATGTGCCACTCCTTTTCAGTGCCACAAGTTTGATCTGTCTGAAAGTCCAACAGACGGGTGTTGGAAAAAGTGCTTTTGTCCACATGATTTCTTGATGAATCAGCATAAATATTCATCACTGTACCAAATTCCAATTACAATTTGTTTTCACAAGTGTTGGCCAATTTCTCCACCATAACTTAAGCAATGAGTAGAACCTCTCTAAAGGGATTGAGCTGAGCCCACTGCAATTTGTGAATGTAACTGTAGTGTGTACAGTGGAACCTCGGTTCACGACCATAATTCGTTCCAGAACTTTGGTCGTAAACTGAGTTGGTCGTGAACCGAAGCAGTTTCACCCCTAGGATTGTATGTAAATACAATTAATCCATTCCAGACCATACAAACTGTATGTAAATATGTAAAAATATGTAAAGATTAAGCACAAATATAGTTAATTACACCATAGAATGCACAGTGTAATAGTAAACTAATGTAAAAACATTGAATAACACTGACACAAAACACCCAGGCTCCCTGCTCAGCTACACGAGCTGGCTCGCTCGCGCGCTCTCTCTCTCTCTCTCTCTGTAGCACACACACCACCAAAGCCCCTCCCTCCCTCCCTCAGCTACAGGAGCAGTCTGGCTCACGCGCTCTCTCTCTCTCTCTGTAGTGCGAGCACACACACACACACACACCCCTATCCTCTCCCCCCCCATCCCTTCCCTGTCAGCTGCCAGTGCTCTCATCTCTCTCTCTCTCTGCGCTTGCTCGCTCGCGCTCTCTAATCTCTCTGTAGCACGGGCTCGCGCAGCATTTTTTTTAAAATGAGTTTTAAGCACAGCAGAAAAAAAGGAACACGAACAAATCCGAAGCGCATGCAAAAACCAACTCACAAGCAACCAAAAAAGTAAGATTGCAGGAGATCACGCTATTAAACTTAAAGCCTGATCGCTGTAAACAATGTTTTTAAAATGAGTTTTAAGCACAGCAGAAAAAAAGGAACATTTGGAAAAAAAGAGAAAAGTAACATTGCAACAAATCACACGAAGTCCTCCATGTAAACAATTTTTTTAATGAGTTTTAAGCACAGGGGAAAAAAACAAACATTTGAAAAAAGAGAAAAGTAACATTGCAACAAATCGCGTTATGAGCTGAAAGATTAACTTTTGAAAAATCCGTAATACAAAAACCACCAAGAAAACTAACCTTGCATGAGTCGAGTTCTGGCATGAAGTGTTTTCCTTCAGGTGTTTTCTTTCTTGTGATTTCTTGGGTTTCTGGTGCTTTTAGCTGGTGGGAGTGAAAGCCTCATGCAGCCATTCCAAAAACAAAGTTCTTGTAAAACAACCCTTCATGTTTGCCCTCCACATTACTGGCAGTCTGGCTTTGTTTACATTGTGCTGCTTGAAAGCACGAGGGTTCTCAGATTGGTAAATGAGTAAACTGGTAAACAGTTTTTCCACCTCTTGTAATTTCTTTCTTTACTTCGATTTCAATTTTCTTCAAAACTTTCTTCTCACCTCTCTTCACTTGCTTAGAAGCCAATGGAAGGAGAACAATGAACCGAGCTCTTGCAGCCACGCGGCAGCCTGCCTGTGGTGGGGGGATAGTGCGTTTGCACGTATGTGCTGCAGTCTCCTCCTCCTCCTCCCCCGCAGGCACATAAAACTGGGGGGATGGTTTGCCTGCCTATCTGCAGCCAGTAAGTGCAAGCCAACACGTGCAGCAATCTCCTCCTACCCCTCCCCAGCAGGCACGTGCTCGCTCGCTCGCTCTTGCGCTCTCTCTCTCTCTCTCTCTCAGCTCAGCTCAGGCAGGCAAGGGAAACCTGCTTGTTCGGCAAACACGTGCAGCAATCTCCTCCTCCCCCTCCCCAGCAGGCACTGCTCGCTCGCTCTTGCTCGCTCTCTCTCTCTCTCTCTCTCTCTCTCTCAGCTCAGCTCAACTCAGCTCAGGCAGGCAGGCAGGCAAGGGAAACTGGCTTGTTTGTATACCGAGTGTGTGGTTGTGAACCGAGGCAAAAGTTTGGCAAACTTTTTGGTTGTGAACCGAGACGTTCGTGAACCGAGGTTCCACTGTATTCAAAATTTGGTGGAAGCCTAACATCGCCTTTCCATTTTTACCAGTCCATGTTAGGGCTTGTGTAGACCTGTGTTTTTTGTTTTTTTTTCCTATAGCCTTGTAACATATTTAATATGCAGCTCACCAATAAAATAAATTATATGCTATCTCCCCCTTTGGACCACAGTACATGTGTTTAAAAAAAGAAAAGAAAAAATGCTGCTGCTTATCTTCCGATCCATTGTGCACTTTGAGGTGTTTCTTCTGCAGGCAAAGGCACAACACAGACGCCTGCCCTGCCTGTTCCCTAGCAAACACCTGTTCCTTTTTCCACTTTTCTACTAATGAGGCTGAGCTGTGAATGGCCATACTCAGTGTTGTGTCTGTCTTTGATCCATCTTTAGGATTGCACTCATTGTGAATTTGGCCTTCACAAGTGTCTCTCTGTATGTCAGAAAATGACTGGGGGGATACATTTTTTTTCCCCTACTGGTGAACTTTAAGCACAATATTACAGACACATTCCAAATTGGCATATGAAACACATAAGCTTACGTGTTTTAAAGCATCAACACATGAAAACCATAAGAAAAATACTGGATCTTAGAAAAATAAAAATCATCATAACATTGGTTTTCTTAGGACCAGTTTATACTTCTCGTCCAGATCGTGTAGGCACACGCATCATGGCTGCCATGCGTTCCCAGCGTTCTTTTAATGCTTCCTTTGAGCACATCCTCAGAAATTAACGTGACACGTGCATAAGTAGTAGTACCAGGCAAAAATCACGGTGGGAGGGGGGAGATGCAGTGTGTTCAAGTTGGAACATGATGTCAGAGTCTCTGTTTACTATCAACATGTAGGTAGGATATAGCGAGTTGGATAATGGATGGATAGATGTGACAGCAAGCCGCTTTGCAGATTCTACAGGGTCAATATGTGTGCTTCGATGTTTGATGAATGGTTCAATGTGGTGACACAGGATGATGACATACAAATGCATGTGTGGTGCTTTTATATTCAAGCGTTGTATAGTCCCCATTGTAATGACGTAATATGTTTTAGTGGTTTCACATATCTCTTTTTTTTTTTTTTTTTTTCCCTCAGAATGTACAGCACCGTATTTGAGCCACAGAGGAAAAAAAAATTACAGACACAGAGAAAAGGTCTATTTTGTGATTAAAGTGGAAATTTCGACTTTAATTTTGAAATTTCTGCTTTAATCTCATAGTGTATTTTGTTACTAAAGTCATAAACATCATCTCAAAACCAACCCAGCTTCTGGGGCTTCCTCCTACGCTGACAGCAGCGGCAGGCAGCAATTGCCAAACAGAGCACGTTAAATGTATGATATTCTAGCTCTCTGCGCATTTAGAATCCTTAGATTTTATACTTGATATCACTTTCATGATGAAATGCATTAGCGTATGTATATTACATTTTACAGATAAATCGTTAACCTCATTTAAATTATGAATACTGTTAATTAATAAATAAAATAATAATAATAATAATTCATTACATTTATATAGCGCTTTTCTTAGTACTCAAAGCGCTATCCACACAGGGAGGAACCGGGAAGCGAACCCACAATCTTCCACAGTCTCCTTACTGCAAAGCAGCAGCACTACCACTGCGCCACCTTGCACATGTGGGGGCGGAGTGGTGCCGCTGCTTCCTTGCAGTGAGTCACGTCCCCTGGTGTTCCCTGCCTGTAGTTTGCATGTTTTCCTAGTGGGTTTCCACAGTGTGCTCCTGTTTCCTTCCAAGGACATACAGGTTTTGGGATTTGGTGATGCTAAAATGACACCAGTGTGTGTATGTGCTTTTGTTCACCTTGCGATGAGCTGATGTCCCGTCCAGGGATTGTTTCTGCCTCCCTCCCGATGCATGCTAGAATGGGCGCATCCCTGGGTTGATGGATGTAATCATTAAACATCCATCCTTCATCCTTTTCAGAGATATTGTGGCAAGATGTCCTCGGAATTTAATGGATGTTTCAGGCAATTCTGAACACAGGGATGCCAAACGTGTTCTTACAGTGATATCTCACACTGCCACCTGGTGGAATCTTCCATATTTACATAAAATATGCACGCAAATATCTGCCATTCTGCAAATCTGGTTCATCCTTGGAAAAAATTTCCGAATGCCTGAAGGTTCCATGTTCAACTGTACAAACAATAATATGCAAGTATATACACCATGAGGCCACACAGGTGTCATACCGCTCAGGAAGAAGATGCATTCTGTTTCCTAGGAAAGAACATACTTTGGAACGAAAAGTGCAAATCAATCCCAGAACAGCAGTAAAGGACCTTGTGAAGATGCTGGAGGAAACAGGTAGACAAGTATCTTTTCCAAGGTAAAACAAGTCCTACGTTAACATAACCTGAAGGCTACTTAGCAAGGAACAAACCACTGTTCCAAAGCTGCCATAAAAAAGCCAGACTGCAGATTGCAATTGCACTTGGGGACAAAGATCTTGCCTTCTAGAGAAATTTCCTCTGGTCGGATGAATCCAAGATCGAACTGTTTGGCCATAATGAACATTGTTATGTTTGGAAGAAACATACCAACTATCAAGCACGGGGTTGGTTTGCTGCTAGAAGGACTGGTGCCCTTTATAGAACAGGTGGCATCATGAGGAAGGAAAATTATGGAGATATACTGCAGCAATATCTCAAGAGCTGAGCAAGGAAGACGAAGCTCAGTTGCAAATGGGTCTTCCAAATGGACAATAACCCCAAGCATATCTCCAAAGTTGTGGCAAAATGGCTTAACACTAGAATCCCTGAAGCCTATGAAAAAACTTGTAATTCCGGCCCACCTTAAATCCCTTCAACACCTCTCAATCAGCGTCTTTTGTTTTGTAAATGTGTCGATCAGCACAAGCAGCAAGCAGCCTGCTGTCCCATCCCCCGTCTTGATGGAGCTCAGCTCGGGCAAAAAATTCTCAAGCTCAAGCCAAGGCTCCTTATCTGCATGTGATGTGCCTGGAGTTGTACAGGGTAAAAAATACAGTATATCATTATTTGGAATATGTGCATTTCATGTGTGTTCCGTGTCTACAAAGATCTGGGTAAGTGTAGGATGAAAGGAAATGCAAGAAATACTGAACACATACAGTACCCAAAGCAGAAACTTTTTCCATGTTATACTAAAAATGACATAAAGTGTATAATGTGTGAAGACTTCAGTCCAAATATTAAATACATATGTGTGCTTTTATTCAAGAATATAACCAAAGGAAAACAAAGCATTTGATTTACATGTCCCAGTCAATGTGTTAAAAACCCAACCTTAAATGTCAATCAGCAGGGAGTTTACACATATTCTTGAATGGTACAGAGGTAAGAACCGCTGCCTTATAGCCCAAAAGTCCCGGATTAAAGACCGGGCACTTAGCGTTTTGAGTAATGACCTGCTATTATTATTACTATAATATAATAAAAACATACATTTGATTTGAATCTGTTAACACCCGGTGTAAATTTTGGGCTACTTGTAAAAGTTAGCGACTGTCTTTTTTTATTATTGTTCAGTTTTATTCTCTCTCTGATATTCATGTGGTATAAGAACTTGCCTCTCCCTCTCAGTGTTGATGGCATTTATCTCCATTCTTTTCATAAGAGCAGTGATGACCACAGTTGGTACTGTGATTGATGCCTGCTCAGATTTGTTGTACCGGCAATCAAAGATACGATGTCTTGTGACCGCTATCAGACTGAACAAAGGCAGAACTGTAACAGCAAACAGTTTCTTCACAGCAGTTTCATTGGCTAATAGAGTGTTCTGCATCGCAACTCAACTCTGCTTGGCACCACAAGTAAAATGGGACTTCCACCTGCAACTATAGTCACTTTAGTACGCAAGCAATTTGTCACGCTAGTGTTTAGATCTCGTAGTGTCATGATGACGGTGTATGTACCCAAAAAGAAGAAGCCTTTGATTTCAGTCTGTAAGAGCCGGTGTAAAGTTTTGCTGCCGTTAAAAGATATTGTTGAAGGGGTATAAGCAGACAGACAAACGCTGGTGAATTATGTCTGCTTGTTATTTTGTTGTCACTTCAGTTTTTTGTTATTCAGTTTTATTCTTGAATAAAAGCGCACTTGTTTCGTTATACCTTTCTGAAAGTGTTTATTTTATATTCCAGTAACCACTTGAATGAGATCAAATCTGTCTCTGCCTCTCTCGCGTATGCATGCACACCTTCATACATGAAAATGTCACTATTTTGAAACACTGTGCTATGGAGTAAAGAGTAGATTGAACAAAAAAACATGTTCAAGTGGTAACTCATGTTCAAGTGGTATAACGTTGGTCGTATAAAGCACCACTGGTTTCAGATCCACTTTAAATATTTGTCCGACATTTGGAATTAAATGAAGGTAACATGAATTAACTCTGGAATAATAATTATGGAAGGTGATGGCTTCTCTTACCCTGAGTGTTGATCATTTTTTAAAACCTTTTCTGTTCATAGTTTTAATCCGAGCCCTTATGTTTTGATAAATAAAAGGTGATGACTGCTGTTATCTGATTTAACATTCGATAGCCAGCTGGATATGGACATATGTTAAATTTGATGTTCTATATTAATCCCCGATGGTTGAACAGGTAATGGTTATCACATAGTCGATGACACCAGTGGAAATTAAGAGGAATTTGCATTGCAGAGAGTCATGGGACAATGGAACAAACTACTATTGTATACTATACTATAGTATTATACTATAGTATTCACAGCGCATCACCTTT
>JANRMT010028174.1:31240555-31286076 GCA_026402145.1 Polypterus bichir lapradei | reverse complement strand
ATAAGTGAACCTCAAGTTGTATTGGTTAAGTCAAGTAGGTAACTCTTTGGGAAATAAATTGACCAATCAAAGGAGAGATGCCTTAAGGAAAGAGTTTGGACAGGACTGGTCAGTTTGGTGAATGCAAACACAACAGGCCAAGAGGAAAAAGATCTCCCAGAACATCTGATAGGGTAGTCGGGGCACTTCAGTGTAGTAAATCTGAAAGATCTGAGCTTCATTATTCCATCTTTGAGGCAAATAATAATTGGAGAACATTTAAAGGGAATAGTCAGTCCAGAAAGCAAGCTGTTTCATAAGGTTTGTAGTTATGGCCAAGTAAAAAACAGTAGATTTCTGGTTTTGTTGAAAAAAGAGATAAAAAAACTTTCTTGTACAATTAGGGGACTATGCTGACATGCATGAAAAAAAAAACTCACATTAGTTGTGTCTCATAATCACACAGCTGTATGATCACAATGTCCCAAGCTCATTTTTTTATTAAAATATTGTTGAACAAACCACCTTTAGAAAATCAGAGCTGTTCACACAGGGTCAAGGTTAGATTGCCCATTCCATGTCTAATGGCTGTGCCTTACACTCTTAAAGGGGCACCTTCATGAAGTTCTCCATGGGTGGTAGACTGGGGTAAAGTATAGACTGCCTCAGTCAGTGAGCAGAAAGCCATAGAGGTCCTGAGGGTTAAACACAATTTCACATTTCTTCCTATCCCGCATCTAGAACAGCAGCTGTGTGCTAAGCTGGTACTTTTAAAGTTTGAGTCAGTGTCTGTTTTATCGTGTTGTCTAATCACCTTTGATATGCACCTGCAGGGAAAGTACAGTGGATATAGAAAAGAACCCCCCTCCAATAAAATATTGCCATTTTTTTTTTTTGCTTTACAGACTTAAATGAAACTCACAAATCAATCTTTCTTTCCATCTTTACTTACTCAATGCAACCCATAACATCTAAGTGAAAGATATCACAGCTACAGTTCGGAAAAATTATAAAAAAGTCAAAAACAAGAAATACTGAGATTAATGAAGGATCACCCCATGTCAGCATTTTGTTGAACCATCTTTTGCTTTAATGACAGCCTTGAGTCTGTTGGGATACTTCTCTATCAGCTTTGCACATCTAGATTGAGCGATATTTGCCGCCTACTCTTCTTTACAGAACTGTTCACATTCAGTCAAATTGGATGGTGAGCGTTGGTGGACCGCAATCTTCAAATCTTTCCACAGATTTTCAATGGGATTTACAGTCATATGAAAAAGTTTGGGAACCCCTTTCAGCCTGTATAATAATTGACTCTCCTTTCAACAAAAAAGATAACCGTGGTATGTCTCATTTCCTAGGAACATCTGAGTACTTTGGTGTTTACCGAACAAAGATTTTTAGTTAAGCAGTATTTAGTTGTATGAAATTAAATCAAATGTGAAAAACACAAATCATTTTGCTGATTTGAATGCCTGTCACTGTTCAATGCTGATTACAACACCAAATTGGTTGGATGAGCTCGTTAAGCCTTGAACTTCATAGACAGGTGTGTCCATTCATGAGATAAGGTATTTAAGGAGGTCAATTGCAAGTTGTGCTTCCCTTTGACTCTCCTCTGAAGAGTGACAGACAGCATGGGATCCTCAAAGCAACTCTCAAAAGATCTGAAAACAAAGATTGTTCAGTCTCATGGTTTAGGGGAAGGCTACAAAAAGCCATCTCAGAGGTTTAAACTGTCAGTTTCAACTGTAAGGAATGGAATCAGGAAATGGAAGGCCACAGGCACAGTTGCTGTTAAACCCAGCAGGTGTGGCAGGCCAAGACATACAGGAGTGGCATATGCGCAGGATTGTGAGAATGGTTACAGACAACCCACAGATCACCTACAAAGACCTGCAAGAACATCTCACTGCAGATGGTGTAGCTCTACATCATTCTACAATTCAGCGCAATTTGCACAAAGAACATCTGCATGGCAGGGTGATGAGAAAGAAGCCCTTTCTGCACTCACGCCACAAACAGAGTCGCTTGTTGTATGCAAATACTCATTTAAACAAGCCAGATTCATTTTGGAACAAAGTGCTTTGGACTGATGAGACAAAAATTGAATTATTTGGTCAGAAGAAAAAACGCTTTGCATGGCGGAAGAAGAACACCGCATTCCAAGAAATACACCTGCTACCTGTTGTCAAATTTGGTGGAGGTTCCATCATGCTGTGGGGCTGTGTGGCTAGTTCAGGGACTGGGGCCCTTGTTAAAGTCGAGGGGCGGATGAATTCAACCCAATATCAACAAATTTTTCAGGATAATGTTCAAGCATCAGTTACAAATTTGAAGTTACGCAGGGGTTGGATATTCCAACAAGACAATGACCCAAAACACAGTTCGAAATCTACAGAGGCATTCATGCAGAGGGAGAAGTACAATGTTCTGGAATGGCTGTTACAGTCCCCTGACTTGAATATCATCGAAAATCTATGGGATGATTTGAAGCAGGCTGTCCATGCTCGGCAGCCATTAAATTGAACTAAACTGGAGTGATTTTGTATGGAAGAATGGAGTCTAAAATACCTCCATCCAGAATCCAGACACTCATCAAAGGCTATAGGAGGCGTCTAGAGGCGCAAAGGAGCAAAAGGAGGCTCAACTAGTATTGATGTCGTATCTCTGTTGTGGTGCCCAAATTTATGCACCTGTCTAATTTTGTTATGATGCATATTGCATATTTACTGTTAATCCAATAATCTTAATGTCACTGCTGAAATCCTACTGTCTCCATAAGGCATGTCATCTATTAAAAGGAAGTTGCTACTTTGAAAGCTCAGCCAATGATGAAGGAAAATCCAAAGAATTAAGAGGGGTTCCCAGACTTTTTCATATGACTGTAGGTCTGAGCTCCGACTGACCACACGAAGACATTCACTTTTTTCTCCTTCAGCCACTGTGTGGTCAGTTTTGCTGTGTGCTTCAGGTGGTTGTCATGTTGAAAGGTGAACATTCTGCCCATCTTTAACCTTCTGGCAGAGGGTAGCAGGTTTTCCTCAAGAATTTGACGGGGTTTTGCTCCATCTATTTTTCCTTCTACCCTAATGACAGCCCCAGGCCCTGCGGCAGAGAAACACCCCCACAACAGGATGCTGCCACCTCCGTGCTTTACTGTAGGTGTAGTGTGTTGTGGATGGTGAGCTGCATTGGTGGACCGTTTGGTATTGAGGCCAAATAGTTTAGTTTTGGTCTCACCTGACCATAAGACCTTTTTCCACTTAGCATCAGAATCTTCAAGGTGCATTCTGGCAAAGCTCAAACGAGCCTTAATGTGGCCTTTCTTGAGAAGTGGCTTTTTCCTTGTGACCCTCCCGAACAAGGCACAGTTGTGGAGCGCTTGTTGTCACATGCACACAATGACCACTCTTTGCCATCAAATCCTGTAACTCCTTCAAAGTGGCCATTGGCCTCTTGGTAGCCTCTCTTACCAGTTTCCTCCTTGCTCTTCCAATCAGTTTGGAGGGACGGCCGGATGCAGGGAGGATCCTAGTAGTCCCAAACACTTGCCACTTCTTTATTATGGACTTTACTGAGCTCCTTGGGACTGATGAACCCTTTGTGAGATTGTTTTGTCTCCACCTCCTGCCTTATGTCTGTCCACAGCTCTATCCCTCAGATCTTTTGTAAGTGGCTTGCCACACTTAGTCAGGTGTTTGTTGTCAGTTGCACTACCAAGCAAGGGGATGAATGCTCCAGGAACAGCTTCACTAATCACACGGATTACAACTGAGCACAGGTGGAAATGGTGGACACTTTCAAACGCCTGAAAAATCATCTGGTGTGTTCTCAGCTCCGTCGGCTCCCCTTCGCTATGTGCTAGTGAAGGGGGCCGAAGGAGCCGAGAACACAGATCTCCCTACCTGTCTCCAGCAGAGGCTCGTTCTGCTGATCAGCTGGCCGGTGAGTGACACAATGCACTAAACTTCCGGCTGGCTGACAGAGGAGACAGCCACTGCAGCAGACAGAGGCATCACATTACTTTGGATGGGGGCGGTGGTCGAGATTTTCGGCAAGCTGGATCTGCCCGTCCATGTGGACACCCGCAATCTGCGGCTGCCAAAACAAAACCTTGTTTTCATTGTGTTTGTCTTTAATCTGGCATTATAGTAGAGTGTTGGCTTCCTAGCCAGTAGTTCTGTGGTGAAATGACATGTATGTTGCCTTCCTTTCCTTCAATGGATGTAGAAAACACATTAGCATAGTATATACATACAGAGGAGTTGGAGTCGGAAGATTTAGAAACTGAGGAGTCGGAGCATTTATCTACCGACTCCACAGCCCTGGTATTTAGACCCCTTCAGTCTTAGCACACTTTGTTTTGTACATTTAACTTTAAATGGATAGGTTTGTCATTTTTGCCCATCAGTTTAGAGTCAATAGCCCAAAATGACAGAAAGAAAACATGTTTACAGAAAGGTTTGCAAGTTTATGATAAAATAAAAAAAAGAACTGCAATCTCTCATTCTTAGAAATATTCAGACCCCCAATCCCCTTTGGCAGCAATTCCAGCTTTTGAGTCCTCTTGGTCCAAGCTTTGCATACCTGCATTTGGGCAGTTCATCCCATTCTTCCCGGCAGGTCCTCTCAAACTTTGTCAGACTAGATGAGAAGTGTCTGTGAACGGTCATCTTCAGGTTTCTCCACTGATGTTCTATAAGGTTTCAGTGTGGCCTTTGACTGGGACACTTTGAGGACTGTCAGAGACGTGTCCCAAAGCTACTCCAGCATTGTCTTTACTGTATGCTTCAGGTCCTGCTGAAAAGTGAACTGTTGCCCCAGTGAGGGTGAGTGGCAGTAAGAAAGCCATTCCTTAAAGGACAAAACAGGGCCTTGAAGTACCAACTGTGGACTACTGCAGACTGAACAAACACACATCGAGGACTGCGTTTATTGACATTGACACATTTGTTAATAAAGATCTTCCCCATGAACAGACTGTCAACCAGCAATATCACACTGATCTGCTGAGGTGTCTGTGGGAATGCATCAAGAAGGAGAAAAATATATAACACACGCAAAACTGCATTTTCCACCATCACATCTAAAAGATTTTTTGACCAAAAATAGTGTGGTGGTTGCTTTGTGCCAGATCTCACGTCCGGTGACTTCTTTTTGTTCCCACAATTAAAGCTTGAGACTGAAGGGTAGACAATTTTCTACCGTAGATGAAAACCAGGGGAAAGAAAATCACTAAACATGATAGCACGTGATCTTCCTTGTTATCTTTTCCTACTGCTATGTGAGGTTCAGATGTGGCTTGATCAACCTTCTCCATAACGCTGCTTCCTCCCACCTTTTCCTTCAGGTGGTCTTTTACTTTTTCCGTCCACTTCCACTTTGGCCTCCCTCGGTTTCTGTTTTTCTACACTTCCATTTCACAATATTCCTTGTCTCTCTCTGTCCGTATCACTTCAGCCTACTTTTTTAGAAAGCTCTCCACCTTTTGTTGTCCCTCTGATCGTCTCATTTCTTATTCTTCTCAACATCCATCTTCTTCTTCTGCACTCTCTTTACTGCTCATGTCTCGGCTCCATACATTATTTGCTGGTCATACCACTATCTTAAAAACCTGACCTTTAACCTTCTTCTTAATTCTTTGATCACACACTTCTTCCAGTTGTTCCATACTGAACTCAGTGGGGTATTTCTGCATCTAATTCTCCATCTCGACCTACCACTGATCCTCAATATCACCTGTCAACAAGCATTTTGCTACTGGGATTCATTCATCTGTACTTTAACAAATTACACCTGCTGACTCCAAATCTGAAAATCATTTTCGTCCAGCACGTCCCATTTTTTTAGTTATGATGTTCCAGGTCTTGGACAACTAGGGTGACTGGACAGTAAAGGCGATGCGTTTCATCATTTAAGAAACAAGTTTGGTCTTGAGAAAAGTGAAGCCAAAATTAAGGAAGGTGTCTTTGTTGGCCCTGAAATACGTGAACTGATGCTTGACGATGAGTTCACAAGGAAACTGAAGCCCACTGAATCAGCACCCTCATTCGTGCAGGTTGTCCAGAATTTTCTTGACAGTCACAGAGCAGAGAAGAATACTGAGCTTGTGGAGAATATGCTGAAAGTATATTAGCTAACAGGAGCCAGAATGTCACCGAAGACGCATTGTTTACATTCTGATCTCGACTTTTTTCCACCAAATCTAAGTGATGTCAGAGATGAGCACGGGGAAAAATTCATCAGGATATAACGGTGATGGAAAACTGATATCAGGGAAAATTCACTCTGAGCATGATGGGCGACTACTGTTGGTTCTTGCAAAGAGAGACGGATGTTTTTTTGTACATTAGAAAAATCGAGACGAGAACAGGCCATTCAGCCCAACAAAGCTCACCAGTCCTATCCACTTATTTCTTCCAAAAAAAACATCAAGTCGTGTTCTGAAAGTCCCTAACATCTTACTGTCTACCACACTATTTGGTCTCTTATTCTAAGTGTCTATCGTTCTTTTTGTAAAGAAAAACTTCCTGTTTGTGCGAAATTTACCCTTCACAAGTTTCCAACTGTGTCCCCGTGTTCTTGATGACCTCATTTTAAAGTCACAGTCTCAATCCACTGGACTAATTCTCTTCATAATTTTAAACACTTCAATCATGTCACCTTTTAATCTTCTTTATCTTAAACTGTAAAGGCTCAGCTCTTTTAATCTTTCCTCATAACTCATCCCCTGTAGTCCTGAATCATCCTAGTTGCTCTTCTCTGGACCTTTTCTAACGCTGCTATGTCCTTCTTGTAGTCTGGAGACCCAAACTGCACATAGGACTCCAGATGAGGCCTCACCAGTGTGTTATAAAGCTTGAGTGTCACCTCCTGTGACTTGTACTCCACACATCAAGGCGCTATATAACCCGTGAGCCTTCTTAATGGCTTCTGAACACTGTTGGGAAGTCGATAACTTAGAGTCCATTATGACTCCTAAATCCTTCTCATAAGGTGCAGTGCAAGGGTGTCAGACAATTTTGAGCACGCTAACCTCACTTTTATATTGAGGTAAATTGACATAAATATGCTTTAACGTGTCTCTGGTATCATCTTCTGGTTTGTTTTCAGAATAAACACATCAAAACAATTTTGGTGGGACAGAGTCCAAACTCCAGATATCGTGTTGATATATTATATTGATATTCAAAAGTGTCAAAACGTCAATGATGTGTATCTCAAGAACCTGATGTGCTAGCTTAATTCTGATTACACGTATGAAATCAGTGTAAAAAACTTAATAAAGAGATGCTCTGAAGTTCCCAGAAACAAATATAAAATATTTTTTGTAGACCAGTGATTTAGCTCTCCCTACAAGCTAACTTCTGAATTCTGATCATCATTACACCTCATATATTCTGTCGTCATCCTATTTAACTTTAACCCTCTATCTTTCAAAATCCTCCTCACTTTTTTCAGCTTCCTCCCGAATTCCTCTTTTCTGGTGCTACCTGACACAATGTCATCAGTAAAAACCTGCACCGGGGGTTTGATCTTTAATCCCCGGACTCAGCACATCGATAAGTGGGATGGGTGTATTGCATCTAAAGGAGGACGTATCTTGAAGATGACTCGAAAGGAATTGCTCTTGAGTTGTATAATCATTTTTTTGGTCCCCCTATCCACCACCATTGCTGTCATTGGTGTGTTCATGATGGTTTAGTGACGTGAATTGAATTCAAGTTGTCCGACCACCATTCAGCCCTGTAATTTAATTTTAGGGAAGCACCCTGTGTCTGCTCTGATGGAAATCTGCAATAAGAGGAAGTGGTCACCCCCTGAATTTGTCTTGGTTCATGACAGCGGCCCCGACCATCGTAAGAACTTCCTGTTCAAGGTGAGACTGTTTTCTGCCTTTTGTTTGACTACTGTTTGAAATTTCCTTGGATGCCAGTTATGAAATGTCGCCTTTTCTGTTCTTCACAGGTGATGATTAACGGCAAAGAGTACAAGCCCAGCATGGCCAGCCCTAATAAGAAGCATGCTAAAGCCATGGCTGCTACTGCTGCCCTGCAGGCCATGGGCCAGGTCTCCAGAGATGGCATACCCAATGGGCCCACTTTCACCAGTGCCACAAACTAACTGCCAGGTCAATGCGGGCAAGACATGCCCTGCCTCTACTGTAGGTGCAGATCGGATTCTCTGCAGCGTCCATTGTCCAATGCTCACTTAATTCTCTGTAACTTAATAGTGAACGTGTTATTGTATTTTATTTTTTTTGTGAAATGGCATGCCGGGGGGCACTGAATGGCCTGCCTTGTCCTTTCCCTCTCTTTCTGGCTAACCTCTGTCATTTGCTCCCTAGGTGCATGCTAGTATTTTTAACATGGAGAGCGATGGAGCCTCTTCCAGATTTTGTTTACTGCATTGGGAGACTTAAGTTGAGGAGGAGGAGGAGGAGGAGGAGGAGGATTGCTGCGCCTCTGCCAGGTGTCACCGATTGGCTGCTGGGGTTTATTATTTGTTAATCCAATAGTACATGTCAGTAATGGTGACATTTTTACAATTCTCAAAGTGGCTTTTTAATATTATCACATTGAAAAAGAAACAAAACTAAGCGAATGATTAGTGAGAAGGAGATCGGTTTTGAGAATATTTTTCCTTGAAGCTACTAGCATGAGACAGGATTGGAGTCCTGGAGGAGCTCAGCGAGAGGGAGGCTGCATCTGTTTTTGTATATTTTGTTAATTTTGGAACGACAAATGAATAAAATGGTTGATTGGACCATAAAGTTGTCATTTTAAGGCTGTAATTTTGTTTCTCTGTGCGGAAAGCTCTCCGTCAGTCTGGCAATGCAATGACTCTTCTAGAAGAAGGAGGAGGTAAGTGAACTCGCCTGCTGATGTTCCTCAAGCCGTTTGGATTTCATGTTTCTGCTTGTTCAGCAGCATCTCTGAAATTTTACATATAATGGAGATTCATGAGGATTCATCCAGGCCTTTAATGACCTTTTAGCATGGCCATCAGCAGTGTGTCTGCCTGCAGAGAGAGTGTCGACCTCGTCGAGAGGTTTAGTGACATTCATGTCTCTGGTGACTCTTCCTGTGAAGTCAGTAGACAGATTGGGAGAGCATGGGGGGTCATGAGGTGACAGGAAAGGGGTGTGTGGCGCTCCTGATATCTCTGCAAAAGGACGAAGGTCCAAGTCTTTATAGTCCTGGTGCTTCCTGTCTTGCTATATGGTTGTGAGACATGGACACTATCCAGTGACCTGAGACGAAGACTGGACTCCTGTGTCTCTTCGGAGAATCCTTGGGTACGGCTGGTTTGACTTCGTGCTGCTCATGGAGTCCCGAATGAGGCACATTACCTACATTGTAAGGGAGTGTCAGTTACGGCACTACGGCCACATGTCGAGTTTCCCAGAGGGTGATACGACTTGTAAGATCCTCATTGTTGTGGACCCGAGTGGCTCGACCAGGCCAAGGGGTCGCCCACGTAACATCTGGCTGCGGCAGATAGAGGGTCATTTCCGGAGGGTGGGACTGGACCGCGTGTCAGCCTGGGGGGTTGCCAGCTGGGATCCCGAGTTGTTTCGACGTGTAGTCGGTATGGCAACATCCTGTACCAGTGCAGGCTCCCCATCTTGACTTGAGGATTGTGTTAGGATCTTACTATCACTGGAACCTGGAGGGGATCTAGAGCCAGTCGCCGTGGCATTGGGTGCAGGGCAAATGAAAAATGAACGCCAATATATGCGTCACGTCATCTCTTTTAACAGAATTAACATTTTGTAAAAAACAAAAGTCATTTACTATGTGCTAAATCAAACGGTAAAGAGCTTAAGTGAGTCAAAGTTGTTAATTATCAGTAGATAATAATAATAATAATTCTATACGTTTAGTGCTTTTCTCGCTTAGACAAATGAGAGCCACTTCAAACACCACTAATGTGTGGCACCCACCTGGATGTTGCAATGGCCGCCATGTTTGTAGCAGTGCACTCTGCACACATGAGCTGTTAGAAACAGAACGATTATGGGGCCAGAGTGACTAGGCCGTGGTGGGCCTGGATACACACCCTACTCCTTACGAAGGATGCCCAGAGATCTTTTATGAACACAGAGTCAGGACCTCAGTTTTACATCCTAATCCGAAGAGCACCGCCATTTTTACAGTACAGGGGCATTGGGATCCACACTCAGACCACAGGGTTAGCGCCCCCCACTGGCCTAACCAACACCTCTTCCTGGCCCAGTGGCCCAAACATGCTTGGCTTCAGGTGGATGACCTCTTCTGAAGTGCAGGTGGTATGGCTGCTGGGTTTTTCAGTGTATATCCGTGATTATGCGCCCTGATGTGTAATCTGCAAAGAGAGACCACTGCTGGGTAAGAGCTATGAACCCCCATAAAACAGCTTGTGACCTGTCCTGTCACAAGAACTGCTGAATTATAATACCAAAATGCCTTCCCCAGGGTGGATGGCTCGAGAGAGAGTGGGAGTATTGACCATTATTGATTTGTCATTGGTGACCGTATGAAAATGAACCACGCAGCAGTGGAGCTGGCATTGAGAGAGCTGGTGGAGGGCAACACAGCAATATCCAGCTGCAGAGCCAGGGTACCATACGTCACCGCAGGTCTACGCCAGCAGTTATAGGATGGAAGTTAAAGTTTGGAGTTAATATGATTAGGCTGTACGATAAATAGTTAATGTTAGTTGTTTGGTTAAGGTTAGGGTTTAGTGTGGTTGAGCTGGTGGAGGGCAACACAGTAGTACCCAGCTGCAAAGCCAGGGTACCATACGTCACCGCAGGTCTACGCCAGCAGTTATAGGATGAAAGTTAAAGTTCGGAGTTAATATGATTAGGCTGTACGATAAATAGTTAATGTTAGTCATTTGGTTAGGGTTAGGGTTTAGTGTGGTTGGCACTTCAATCGATTTGATTTGTGATGACCTGTAAATGTCTTATTACTAACCTGCTGGTCTAGACGTGCAGTGATGTCACTTCTGGCCTGAAACTGCTGGCATAGACCTGTGGTGACATATGGATCTGTGACTCTGCAGGTTGATCCATCTTGGTCAACAGCCTAAATCGGGGGTCCTCAATCACGGTCCTGGAGAGCCGCAGTGGCTACAGGTTTTTGCTCCAACCCAATTGCTTAATAAGAAGCCCTTATTGCTCAAGTAACACTTCTGCTTCACTTTAGTTGTCCCACTCATTAAGATTGTGAACCCTTATTGCTTATTTAAGTCTTAAACAGCTGTATTCTTGGTTTTTAATTGCTCCTAATTAGCAATAACATGCAAACAACAAAAGAGACAAGCATTTCTCCATTTAGCTTGTTACCATTTACACCTGTGTGCATTTATCATGTACTATTGGGTTTAATTAAATACTTGGAAGGAAAGTAAAGAGAAAAAAAATGAAGGACTGAGAATTACTCATCCATTTTAGCCTTCAAATCATTTGGATGATATCCTTAGAAAGGAGAAGAAAATCTAGGATACGAGAATTACCTGACATAGCGGAGTTAAAGCACTAACAAGCCATGAAATTAAATTATTGGCAAGAATTGCTTTCTAATTAAGCAACCAGGTTAAAACAAAAACCTGCAGCCACTGCGGCTCTCCAGGACTGTGATTGAGGACCCCTGGCCTAAATCCATTGACTGAAGATATATAGTACAACCACCCTTTAGCAGGTAGATGAGGTACCAAGGGAGTGGGTCAAGATCAACGTCAAGTCAACCTGTGGCCTGCAGTGTACGTAAGAGGAAATGCCCTATCACACCTAAACAAGACAGATCTGCAACTGGCTAGCGGTGATTTCCTTCGATGCATAGTTTATAATTCCAACTTTCTGAGTTCACTTCCCACCTCTCTGCCGTCTCTGGGTGGACATTTCAAAAGACAGAGAAGGAGTGCCTACCCCGAGCAATTCTGCATTGTTGACAACGGGATGGGGTTTTGGGTCATCTGAGGTATCTCAGGCAGTGTAAGCAGCAGCTGAGGGAAAGGGAGAGCCAAGTCTGCAACTGCGTGAAGGAGAGATGTCCTTTAATGAAGCGTGTGATGTCTCGTGACAGCAGCCCATACCAATGCCCCTTATACTTCATAGGCCAAGAATGTGCAAGTTCAGTAATCTAAAACCAAGATTAAAGGACAAATTGTAAAATGTGCAAAACAGTGCATATCTCAAAATAAGCAACTGAATCTTCATTGAAAGCAGAGCCATACAATCCCTCAGTGTATTTAAGGCGCAGGTACATAAAGATTTTTCATATCCATCGAGACGTCACACCCCATTGTCTGGATGATACTTCAGGTCTTCTATTAGCGCAGCTCACCGTATCCCCAGTCTTGTCACTGCTGACACAGACGGCATGATTTGCAGTTCCTGAGCTGCCAGCTCCCTTAATGTCACCCCCTCCCTTAGTGTGCCTTTCACCCATTCGGATGCTGCCACACTTTGGCTCTTCATGCTCTCTCCTTGCAGAGTCTCACTGTGGAGCTCCTCCTTGCTTTGTCTTTGCCACATCTTGGAACTTCCATGCCAGCCCTGAGCCCTGCTCTCTTTCAGACAACGCGAGAGTGGGGTGCGGCACATCCTCAATGAATGCCTCTTGGGATGTCCTTCTCGTCAATAATCGCTCTCTTTCATTCTTCCTCCCTGGCACTCACTCCTCCTCCTCCTCTTCTATTTAAGCCTGCCGCTCCCAGCTGTTTCCTAACTGTAGTGTCGTCAGTAATCATCATCAGTCATTTTATGCTTTCACGTGCAATCTGCTAAAAAGGCCGCTGCCTGGTAAGTGCTAAAAGAGAAAAGCAAACAATAGATGAATAATTCTAACATCGGCTTGTGACACACCCTGCAACAAAACCTGAGGACTTAGAATCACAAAATGCCTTTCTCAGGGTGGATGGCTTAAGAGAAGGCGGGGGCATCAGCCATGATTAATATGCCAGCAGTGACCATATGAAAATGAACCATGCAAGAGTGAAACTGGTACTGACGTGCCTGATACAGGTCAAGGATCAACAGCCTACCTCCATCACGTTAAGATCTGTAACCACTCCTTAATAAAGTAGGCGAGTTATCAAGGGAGCAGGTCAAGATCTTAAATGAGCACACACAGGAGACGCCAAGAGGAAAGTCCACGTCACAGCTAAGCAAGTCAGATTTGCAACTGGTTAGTGGCGATCGCCTTTAACGCGGAGGTGGACCTGGCCACTCATACTGTCATTCCAACTGTGGATTCACGTCCCACGTCGGCTGTCTCAGAGAGAGAGAGAGAACAGGAGTGCTGACCCCGAGTGATTCCTTAATGTTGGTGAATGGGTGGTTTGTCTGGGACCTCTCAGGTAATGTCACACAAACTAGGAAACCATAGCTACTGCTGCCTGAAGGAAATTTCCTTAAACGAAGTGGTAGAACTGGTGATTTATAATCCCAACATCGATAGGTTTTCTCAGGGTTGATGGCTCAAGTGAGAGCGGGAGTGGGAATGTCAACCATGCTCAATCCATTCTTGGTGACAATATGAAAATGAAACACGAGAGGGGAATTTGTGCTGACACAATTGGTACAGGTCAGCAACCTAACTACACCAGCAGACAATCTACAACCCTTCTTTAATGCATTATCACACGAGTGTGTCCTCAAGATCAGCATTTCCTAAAGAGGGGCTTATCTGTCACCCAAGCCAAAAAAGAAATTTGCATCCAGTGTCACAAACGGGATGGTCTACAGAAGTGCCCAGTTTGTGAATTCTGACCACAGCGTGGTTGCTGCTCCTCTAAAGATCCAGCGTAGGTGCAGTAGACTCCAAGATAAGGCTGTTTCTGATGGGTTTGCACACAGTCTGCGTGAGGAACTTACAGACTTGGGTGTGACTGCTGATACTAATGGGAGACCATCCGTGACAAAACCCTGAAGGTTGCTGAGGGTTCTGTTGGTGTTACCGGTGTCCCATCGCGCAGGGTACTCTGGACATCATCGAGAGAAGTCATAGCACACAGCTTGATGGCAACTCCACTCTGTACCGGGAACTGAGGAGGATAGCTGTGAGGGGTCTGAGGGCAGATAAGGAGGTGTTTGTTAGAGGAAGCTGTGAGTAGGTGACCCACATCCTGCTTACAGAGAGCATTACACACATCCAAACCTGTACCTCAGAGAGTTGCAGTCAGGACGGCTGATGGAACGGTTCTTACGCATGACACTGCAGTTGTGACCCGCTTGGCTGGCTACTTTGAGCAGATGTTTAAAGCTGATCCTCCATCTAGGACATTGGGCATGGCTGGGTCCACGGTTCTTGAGGCTGATCCTCCAATTAGCTGTGAACCCCCCCCCGTCTCCCTGAAATGGCACAGGTGGTGAACCAGCTGAGGTTAGAGAAGGTTGCATGGATCTGTGGTATCTGGGGTGAACTTCTCCAGGCTGGTGGTAAGGCTGTCCTCCTGGCATTGCAAGCAATCTTTGCTTCCATTTGGGAGAAGGGCATCATCCCAACTGACTGGAAAACAGGATTTGTTGTCCCTATCTGGAAAGAGAAGGGTGATCGGCGGGATTGCAGCAGCTACAGGGGAATAACACTGCTCTTGGTATCAGGTAAGGTACGCGCTAGGATCCGCGATCACTTGCTCACCTACCAGCGATCCGAGCAGTATGATTTTATGCCTAAGAAATCTACCATCAACCACATCCTAGCAGAGACTCTCATGGAGCGCAAATGCAAATATTGGGAGAATTTCTTTGCAGTCGTTTACAATTTTTATAAAGCTTTCGACTCAGTTGATCGAGCTGCCCTGTGGGACATCCTGAGACTTTGTGGGATCCCCTCGAGGTTGCAGGATATCGTGGCCAGCCTGTATACTGGTACTGGGAGTGCTGTGCAGAGTGCTGGCAGAACGCCTGTGTTTTCCCAGTTGATTTTGGGATTCATCAGCAGTGTGTTTTCTGCTCCTACTCTGTTCAATGCTTACATTGACTGGGTGGCAGGAAGGATCGTGGGGTCCAGCAGCTGCGGGGCATCTGTTGGTGAAGTGAGATTCACAGACCTTGACTTTGCTGACGATGCTGTGATCTTCGCCGAGTCAATGGAGGCTCTGATCGGGGTGAGTGAGGAGTCTGAGTGTCTGGGCTTACGAGTGTCCTGATAAAAACCAAAGAGCCAGGCCTTTCATGACCTCTTGGGCACGGCCATCAGCAGTGTGTCTGTCTGCGGAGAGAGTGTCGACCTCATCGAGAGGTTTAGTTACCTCGGCAGTGACATTCAAGTCTCTGGTGACTCCTCCTATGAAATCAGTAGACAGATTGGGAGAGCGTGGTGTGTAGCGTACCCAATATCTGCAAAAAAACGAAGGTCCAAGTCTTTAGAGTCCTGGTGCTTCCTGTCTTGCTATATGGTTGTGAGACATGGACGCTATCCAGTGACCTGAGATGAAGACTGGACTCCTTCACTACTGTGTCTCTTTGGAGATTCCTTGGGTACCACTGGTTTGACTTTGTGTTGCTCATGGAGTCCTGAACGAGGCACATTACCTGCATTGTGAAGTAGCATCAGTTACGGCACTACGCCTGCATGGAGCGATTCCCCGAGGGTGATCCGGCTCATTGTTGAAGACCAGGTGACTGGACCAGGCCAAGGGGACACCCACGTAACACTTGGCTGTGGAAGATAGAGGGTCATTTCTGGAGGGTAGGACTGGACTGCATGTCTGCCTAGGGGTTTACCAACTGGGATCCCAAGCTGTTTCATAGTGTGGTGGGTGTGGCAACTTGCTGTACCAGTGCAGGCTCCCCAACCTCACCTGACCCGTCACAATGTACAATTGGAACAAGCAGAGTCATTCAAGTACAACACTGACTTGGGGGCTCCAACATCAGTCTGTGGAAGGACTGGGCACGCAGCAGATCCATCAGACTAAAACTATCAATGTCTCATTTATCACAACTGCACTGCGCTCCGCCGTAGTGAAGTGACATTTTCTTTGTGTGGTACAGCAATCATGCCCAGAAATGTCCCAGTGTGGACAAGGCCGTAGGAGTGGTGCGGTTAATATTAAATACAGTGAAGTTGATAATGGAGGGATCAAAAAAGCACACTGTATTAACCCAAGAACCACAAGTACACAGCAGTGACTTAAGCTAGCATCAACTTCTACAACGATTTTCGGTCATTGTCTTGATTTGCATAATGTTAGTTATTACAGGGTCACAGTGTATACCCGATCCCATCAGCTGGGCAGTCAGCGGTGCTCTGAAACTCACAATAGCAAAACGACTTTGTAATTCTCTGAATGGGCTGTCGGCTCCATGAAAGTGTAAGTTTGAGGCCTACCAAGTTAAGAACATTGCTGGCCACAGCCATTTGAAACAGAGAGAGGCTTGGTGAATTTCAGAGCCAGCACAAATGTTGTGCTTGTCATACTGAGAGAGTTGAAACAGAAAGGACCAGCGGGATTGTAACATAACAATAAGTTTAGGGCACAACACAAGATGTGGGACCACGCTGAACAATTATGGCGGCAGCTTGCCCACCTGCCCCACAATTTCCAGTCATTTAATTTGGAAACTTCAATGTTCAGTGAAATTCTCTGCAGTGGTTTAATTTGATGTGCTGTCCAACTAGACCAGGGGTCTCCAACACGTCGCTGAGCTACCAGTAGCTCACAACCCCTTTCCAAGTAGCTCGCCAAAAGGTTAATGAATCCTACATAAATTTGAAAACTTGATTAGTCAAATTAGGGGTGGGCAACCTTTCCAAAAATAATCATATCACAGTCCTTTTAACACAAAGTCACGATCCACAATCTGAATTGCAATTTATCTTTTCAATGAGGCAGACACTTAACAGAATATCTGGACTCAAACTCATCAAGACCCAAGTAACACTTTATTTTAAATATCAAACAGAGTTGAAGTCCATTGTTCTCTCGTTCGCTAGCTAAGTGGAGTTAAGGAACACGGCGTGAAGCTGGCGAGTGAGTGAGGAAGGCCTCTCCCTTCGGCCCGCTGCGTGTTTCTCAGATTCGCGCAAATAAATCGGTACCGCAAGCGAACTATGATACATAGCGAAATGAGAGGAGTCGCAAAATCAACCGGAATGTTCAAGCAAATTACAGAAAAAAACCCGATCTAAATCCGTTAAGTAGTTCTCTTGTGAAAAGCGGACAGACAGACAGACAGACATTAGATTTTATATATTATAGATTAGTAAACCTTCAAAATAATGTGCAGTTAAGAGTTTCAGCATTTCTGGAGCTTAGCAGAGCCACATAACTATAAGAATCTTGACCAAGCAGCTCTGAAAATGTCTGCTTTGTTTGGGTCTCCATACCTCTGACATGAATGTCAAGAAATCAAAGTTCAGAACAAGACTGAGAGACGAACATTTAAATGACTCCTGAAGAGCGAACCTGAGTGAGTCCACTCCACCATACACTTGCCTCTCTTGTTGACTCCATGCAGTGCCAGTCATCTGACTACAAGTAACTAAAAAACACATCACACATGCAACTGGACCTGTGAATGAAGTGACGCAGTGACATGCGACAAAATGACAAATGAAGAAGTCATATCTGTGTGTTTGGAATTGCATTGTTTTGTTTTGACAGCATTCATGGTTTAATTCAATAGTGTGAGATACACTAGAAAATGTATACAGACATACAAAAGGCACTTGCAGGTGAACTAAATATTATTTTGTGATGTTTTAATGCAAAATGTGAGTTGTGGACACCAACATTTTGTAAATGTTCAGGCAAAACAAGCTTATTCAGTTTGTTTGGGTTGAAATAAGCTATGAGAATAAACGTGAGTAGCTCTCGGCCGTTTTCATTTTGTAAAAGTAGCTCTCAGGGGGGAGAAAAGATTGGAGACCCCTGAACTAGACGTTGTGTCAAGTCCTGGAGTGTGACAGCAGCCTTAGTCTTTGTCCAGTCTTGATGGTCTTCAAGTCTTTGAGTCCCATGGAGAAATTTTCCTTAAGAGTTCCTTTGTCTCAAGTCACTCGTTTTGGTTGCCTTGTAGCATTGGTCTGTAATGTAGTTCGAGTCTTTTGAGATTCTACTGGCATGGTCAATGGTGGGTCAACCTTTAGCTTTATAGCGGTCGCACCGGATATGATTCGCCGCGTTTTTTGTGATGTATTCGAATCGGATTGCAGGTCAACTCCAAACTGCCTTTGGACCACTTTCTGTGGCACCAACAGATTACATCTAATGGTAAAATTCAAATAACCCAGAGAAACGGTGCAGAGAATCAAATATAATAAATCAACTACATACAGTACAAATCGCACAAACCCAGCAACAATGTTCCAGTTCCGTAACGGCACATCCCCTTTCCCAACGCATACGGTATACAAATAAGAAAAATCATAAACCCAAAATATCGCAGTGTCCACAGTTTTGTCTCGTCAAAAAATAAAATATCCCATAATGTTTTCAAGTCTATAGACATGCTAACGCAGAACAAAAGATTCTTACTTACTTGCTCAGTCTCGATCCTCTTAACTGTCCACTTCATGCGGTGGCCACCTCCAAACTATGTAGGACTTCGGTGCTCCACTCACTTTTTCCTCTACTTTTCCTGCCTTTTCGCACTCTTTAACAGTACATCCGTGTCCGTTTCCATTGTCCCAAACCCCACCCCGGAAATCACTGCAACAGACCCATACCTCACAACGGTCCTCCCTATTGACTTATGCCCATGTCGTCCATCTTACACTGTTTTCTATATGTGCTCAGAGAGAGACAGGGTTCATATTGGTAATAACACAATAGAGTGACAAAAGAAAAAACAGAAAATACATTTATGTGGCAGTGCCACAGCTTTAGCAAGGTGGATGTGTTGCTTTTACATATGATGGTGGTTTTCACGTTCAGTCCTTACAGACTGTGTAACCTCTGCTAATGGACCACATTCACTGTTGGGAATCACACTGTGCTTTAAGGTTCTTGTGCTTGCAGCGTGGCCCGAAAACCACACTGATGACAAAATAAGACCAGTACAACACAACATTATACTTGGTTTCTACTAAAAGATCGTTTATGGTGGAAATCCACAAGCAAGCTCTGTTAGGTTAGATTAGGTTAGGAGCACGCACTAATACAGTGCATTGCCGCACCCACCACACAACAAACCAACTCAGGATCCAAATTAGGACCCGAGTGCAGCCATGCAACAGGTGATACCTCAGCACCACACTAGTTCAGATGTACTGGAACAGTATGAAGTTTTTTTATGGTGGCTGGAGTGCCAAGTCTGCCACCAACTCCCAAGTTTTTCCCTGCATGTTGGAGGGCCTACATGCAGGGATGGATGCAGATTAACATCATACCCAGGACAGAGCATTTTCAGGTTAAGGGCCTTGGCAGAGACCCTTTTGGCATTATACGGGATTCAAACTGGCAACCTTCCGATTGCCAGTGCAGATCCCTAGCCTTAGAGCCACCACTCCACCCTATGCTCTGTTAGGTAAGTTGATAAATGAATGTGGCATTTACCCGAGGTGCTTTTGGTGTTCCGAATATTGTCTAGAGCCTGGATGGTTACAGAGGGCAGCAGCATCAAAGTCTCAGCTGTGGTGTGGTCCCAAAATGCCAGGGCCCAGAAACAGTTTTGGCAACATTACAGTAGAATGTTGTAGTTTTGGTCTGAGATTTGCCATCCCCTGTTCTAGAGGTCAATGCAAAACACACACTTTTCTCAGTCTTTCTCCTGCATTTGGAGCCTGAGGAGTGGAGAAGAAGTGCACTGGTACCGATCTTTAAGAACAAGCGGGATGTGCAGGACTGTAGTAACTACAGGGGGATAAAATTGATGAGCCACAGCATGAAGTTATGGGAAAGAGTAGTGGAAGCTCGGATAAGAAGTGAGCAGCAGTATGGTTTCATGCCAAGAAAGAGCACCACAGATGCGATGCTTGCTCTGAGGGTGTTGATGGAGAAGTACAGAGAAGGCCAGAAGGAGCTGCATTGTGTCTTTGTGATCTGGAGAAAGCATATGACAGGGTGCCTCGAGAGGAGTTGTGGTATTGTATGAGGAAATCGGGAGTGGCAGAGAAGTACGTAAGAGTTGTACAGGATATGTACGAGGGAAGTGTGACTGTGGTGAGGTCTGCAGTAGGAGTGACAGATGCATTCAAGTTGGAGGTGGGATTACATCAGGGATCGGCTCTGAGCCTTTTCTTATTGGCAATGGTAATGGACAGGTTGATAGATGAGATTAGACAGGAGTCCATGTGGACTATGATGTCTGCTGATGACATTGTGATCTGTAGTGAGAGTAGGGAGCAGGTTGAGGAGACCCTGGAGAAGTGGAGATATGCTCTAGAGAAGAGAACAATGAAGGTCAGTAGGAACACCAAGACAGAATACATGTGTGTGAATGAGAGGGAGGTCAGTGGAATGGTGAGGATGCGGGGAGTAGAGTTGGTGAAGGTGGATGAGTTTAAATACTTGGGATCAACAATACAGAGTAATGGGGATTGTGGAAGAGAGGTGAAAAAGAGAGTGCAGGCAAGGTGGAATGGGTGGAGAAGAGTGTCAGGAGTGATTTGTGACAGATTGATATCAGCAAGAGTGAAAGGGAAGGTCTACAGGACAGTAGTGAGACCAGCTATGTTATATGGGTTGGAGGAGGTGGCACTGACCAGAAAGCAGGAGATGGCAGAGTTAAAGATGTTAAGATTTGCATTGGGCGTGACGAGGATGAACAGGATTAGAAAAGAGGACATTAGAGGGTCAGCTCAAGTTGGACGGTTGAGAGACAAAGTCAGAGAGGCGAGATTGTGTTGGTTTGGACACGTGCAGAGGAGAGATGCTGGGTATATTGGGAGAAGAATGCTAAGGATAGAGCTTCCAGGGAAGAGGAAAAGAGGAAGGCCTAAGAGAAGGTTTATGGATGTGGTGAGAGAGGGCATGCAGGTGATGGGTGTAACAGAATAAGATGGAGAGTACAGGAAGATATGGAAGAAGATGATCCACTGTGGAAACCCCTAATGGGAGCAGCTGAAAGAAGAATTAAGATGGCCAGACACAAAATCCTGGCCCTGTTGGACTCTGGTAGTGACCTCTGTGTAGTCTGCCATGACTTGTTCCGGCCGACTCCCTACACAAAGATGGACTGGGTGAACATTTGGTGTGTTCACAGAGACGTAAAAGAATATGAGGCTTTATTACTCCAGCTGAAATTTAAAAGGAGCAACTCTAAAGTTTGGGTTGCTATAGGAGATATTTCACCATGGCCTCTTTTAATGGAGAAGAGAAATGTCCTGTTCTCTCAGATCACTTCTGTCTGTAGTAGACAGAGAGGGGCTTGTGGCTGACAAGGTTAATCAAGAAGCCGGCTTAGAGACTGAACCAGATTTGTCGAGTGAGGTCTGGGACAACTAGAGGGCTCTTTGCATCAGGCACTCGCACCCTTAACCTCCACAAGGCAACCAGTAGCTACTGCCCCTTGAGAAACAATGGCTGGAGAAGAGCCGGGTGTGGCATCAGGCCCTAGGGAAGCGGGGACACACACTCTGATAGTGTGCGCATGCCTGCAAAGGGCTGACAGTGGCCTAGACTTTGCATTTAAACATGCACATTGCAAACATTGGTTACTACAGGGAGCGGGGGGCCTGAATTTTAAAAATACTGCACTTTTTGATTAAGGATAATTTCTTATATTGGCCGATTTCTGATTGCATAGGGGAAGGGCGGATTGAGGAGTGGATCCCAAGCAGGCATAGAGAGACTGTTTCAAGGCTTGCTCACACTCATGTCTCAGCACCGAGATGACCCCGTCTCTGCTCATTTGCTGTGCCTGTGTACTGAAGTGGTAGCTCCTATTTGAATAAATACCCTGACTGGTCCAGTTTCGATGAAAATAAAGTTGGTTTTCTTGAAGCCATTGGACTCAGCGTCTTCTCTCGGGTGTAGGACAATAATTCACATGTCACAAAATATATTTACGGGAGGTGGACCATCTCCATTTATTGCTAAACAAAACAATAAACCTTCTTAGCAACTCAAGGGCTTCTGGTTATCTTATCAGCAACACCGCACAGGAAATTCCCAGACGGTGACTGAAGCTGTCGTGACCTGGATTTGGTCTGTTGGCAGGAGCAAGCGGAGTAGTCCAGGTGCGTGGAGAAGCTCACCCAGCTCGAAGTTGCACATATGGCATAGCCATTTGTAGTGTATTGCTCAACAAGATGAGAAGGCTTCTTTGTAACGTAAAATTGTCTGCTTTGTGACACATAAGGCAGTACTTTCCCAATTCAGCACCACAGAGAGAATTCCAGTACCACAGCACCCAGTTACACTCGCGCACTCCTCCACGAGCACATTCAGGTCAGAGCGTCATTCAACACAGCTGGAGTGAGGGCTCCTCTCTTTCAGCCACACGTGCTTCTCGAGGTGTAGGTGGTGGCATTACCTACTGAGGGATGAAGCTTGGAGCCTTTGGATTACATACCTGCTGTGGTAAAGACAAATTCTGACGGCCCAAAGGCAGGTTTGCGTTATTTCATTTCTAATTGCCAGGGGCCTCTCACAGGTTCTACCTCAGTCGGCTCTGTGCTTGAACCCTCCCTGTTCCTCACCCAAATTTTCCATTCTTATTGAGACATCAATGGTGGAGAAATGGTTGAAAAAGAGCCACATCTGCCACTGTCTTGAGAAGATGTCTTGGATTGTGTGTCCCAGCTCTGCTGTGTCAGACTAGACAGCTGAAGACATGTCTTTTTCCTTCAACCTCCCACTGTTGCTAACCACCAGTTTTAAAAGTGTATACAAATGTCAAACCCACCGCTATTACTTAGTTTACCCATTTGTTGTTTTTTTTTTTTTTGTTGTAAATCCATACTGCAAGGACAATTTCATCTGGCATGCTGGATTAATTGGTGAATCACCTTCAAAATGAACCTCTCAAATGTATACAGTTAAAAAAAAAAATCATCATAGATCCAATATCGCTCTAATTGCTTAAACTGCCAGGACATACCAAAAAATGTGAAAAAAAGAAATTTTGTAAGCTTCTCCAGATGAAACTGTCAGCCAAGTAGAATATTAATGTCTCTCTATTATTAAAAAAAAAAAAATCTTGGAAAGCTTGGAAGGAGACGATACGTGATTTTCTCGGAGCCACGTTAACGTCCTGTGAGACAAAAGGACAGCTGCTGTACAAGCGTTTAAATGATCGACGTGCAGCGCAACAAGCAGAACATGCAGCTCAGCAGCAGCAGCCAGCCAGCAGCTAATCCGACTGCATTTCCTTAGCGTGCGTTCACAATGCGAGTGGCAGAGATGCAAAGTGCCTGGCGCATAGCGCACCCCGGGAAGTGGAAGGGGGTAAAGCCCCTTAGTTATTAAAAAGAAATAATCTGACATGAAAGCACACTAAAATCTAAAAATGTAAAACATTTTATTACATATATAAAATATCACCAGCTCTTTTTCAGTTTAACTTCACGTGCCTCATACATCGATTTAAGCTCACACAAGACTAAGCTCTTCTTCAAACGACTGATTTAGCCACTCGGCAGGAGTGGCATTTCACGTCCAGCCTGCAAGAGGCTGTGTGTGTGTTTACAAGCTTTGCTTGCATTTACTGCATTTAAGTACACGCACTCTTCCTCTCGGCCAGTGAAGTAGACCCCAACACATGCTTATGCCAAGTACAGAATATAGTTATGTGGCACATAACTAAAAAAAGATAACTGCAGTTCATTTGATGCTGGCAGTGACAAAAAAGCTGTGCATAGACGGGTCTCTGGCTCTCCTGCAATCCATCTACAGAAACTGTAATCACAATAACATCTTGGCAGTGCCTGAATATGGGCACAGAGCCCTCTCCTACCCTCAAGATTTCCAGGTATATTTGTAGTCACTCATTTCCAGCTGCCTCAAGGCAAGTTTTCCTAACACAGGAGGCTCCAGCAGCTGTACCAGGGTGTCTGGATGCAAGCCACAATCCTTCAGATCCTGCATTGCTGACTCCTAGGAAAATAAAGTATAAGATATTAAGTTACAATTGTCAGCATGAACATGCAAATTCAGAGTCATTTATAATAAAAAAAATGCTTTTAGTAAGCAGGGCAAGAAAAGATTTGGAAAGATTTCAAGATGGGCTTCCTAGAGTAGATGACAGACTTACCAAGGAGCTATCATTAAAACAGTAGCAAAAATCGTGACAAAAACCTATGGGGGGTTTCAATGGTCAACAGTCTGCCTGCTTATACTAATGATCCACTCACTCCATATTCTATTGTAACACCCCAGGAACATCCATCCATCCATTATCCAACCCGCTATATCCTAACTACAGGGTCACGGGGGGTCTGCTGGAGCCAATCCCAGCCAACACAGGGCGCAAGGCAGGAAACAAACCCCGGGCAGGGCGCCAGCCCACCGCAGCCCCAGGAACATTTGAGTACAAAACACAAACCAACCCTGGGTCTGCCACAAGTCCACTATACAGGTTGCCTCCTAAACACATGTCAGGACAAGTATATTCTCATAAAAGTAGGTACTTTGCGTGGGGCAGGGTTTAGAAATGTTTCTTGCAAAAATATTCTTCCAAAAATAACATCAAGTCAGGTTTTGAAGGTCCCTAAAGTCCTACCATCTACCACACTAATTGGTGTCTTATTCCATGTGTCTATCGTTCTCTGTGTGAAGAAAAACATCCTAAAGTGCATGCGAAATGTATCCTTAACCAGTTACTAACAATGACCCCTTGTTCCAGTTGAACTGATTTTGAAATAAACATCTCAATCCACTATAATAATTCCATTCATAATTTTAATATCCCAATCACATCTCCTATTAATCTCCATTAGCTTAAACTGAAAAGGCTCAGCTCTTTTGATCTTTGTTCATAACTCATCCCCAGCAGTCCCGGAATCAGCCTAGTTGCTTTTTTATGAACGTTGTCTTGCACTTATGTCTTTCTTTTATGGGCCAGAGACAAAAACTGCACAAAGTATTCCAGGTGAGGCCTTACTAATGTGTTATAAAAACTTGGGTATAGCCTCCTTTGACTTGTACTGTAAACATCACAATATCTATCCTAACATTCTGATAGCCTTCTTAATGGCCTCTGAACACTACTGTATATGAAAGTTGACTGTGACAAGTCCTCTACGACTGCCAAGTCCTACTCAAAAGGTGTACTTAAGTTACAGATCTCCAACTGTGTAATTCAAATGTAATAATGTCTAAACAGGACTGGTCAAAAGGCATCATGCTGGATGAGGGACCAACCAACTTATTTAGATGAGAAGTCACCTAGTAGGCGACACATTTTGGATGCATAGACTCCTAGCAACATTAACTGCTCATGATCCAGGTTGTATTGGTATTATTTGCCACACTCGTGCTTCTGTTTTGGGTGTATTTTAAAACTTAAAAGTTTATATAATGCACAAATAAAAGTATAAACTTCCTCTCCTGTTTGTTCTGGTAATCTGTTTTGTCGCCAGGGGTCACTAATGTAAAGAAAGAATACAAGTGAAGCTGCAGTCTACAACTGTATCTTTGGAATGGCCTGAGAAGTGTAAGCTTATAAAAGCTATAATGGGGATTTGGAGCGCCCTGTTCAGATCTATGGAATAAAGAGAGAATAAGGTCGCCCTAAGACCCTTCCACAATGAAACACACCTAAACCTCACACACACACACCTCATCCATCCATTACCCAACCCACTATATCCTAACCACAGGGTCACGGGGGGTCTGCTGGAGCCAATCCCAGCCAACACAGGACGCAAGGCAGGAAACAAACACTGGGCAGGGCGCCAGCCCACCACAGGGCACAAACACACACGCACACCAAGCACACACTAGGGACAATTTAGAATTGCCAATGCACCTAACCTGCATGTCTTTGGACTGTAGGAGGAAACCCACGCAGACACGGGGAGAACGTGCAAACTCCACGCAGGGAGGACACACACACCTCATAATAGGTCCAATTTAGAATTAGGCTGCCACAATTAATTGATACAATTGAAATTAAAATTGTAATCTAATTATTTTTTTAAATCGACTAAATGTCTCTGCCACTCCCCCACATTGCACACAGGTAAATGGAGGCTCTCTGTACGGTTTTTGAGTAGGCCAATCATGGCAGCAGCTGCACCACATTCAGCAGAAGAAGCTTCCTACAAATATTAGACGAAATTGTCCTGTGTGGGAGTATTTCAATTGAAAATCAGGGAAAATGGTAATTCATTGTGTAAATCACGGATGGTGTTGCACAACAGCACTAGCTCAATTTGCGCACCTAAAGAAGAAGCACACTGAAGTACAGCAACGGACAAGTCAATAATGCTGCAAGTAACCCACTTTAACTTAACTATTCAACAATAGTCCTTTTAGTGTTACAAAGCTGGTTGACTTGAGAGATTCATGCTGGAATGAAAGTTAGAGCCAAAATATTAAATTATCTGCTAAATGTGCTTGTCATTTGTCACTAGGATTACTCTTGAGTACACTGAACTAAAATAATGTTTCAGTGTATATGGCAGAGGTTAGGAGCAGGCACTGATACAGCGCATTGCCGCACCCACCACATGACACACCAACTCAGGATCCCAGATTAGGATCAGAGTGCAGCCACATGGCAGATGACACCTGAGCACCACACTAGTTCTGATGGAATGGAACCAGTGTGAGGTTTTTTTTATGGTGGCTGGTGTGCCAATTCTGCCACCAACCCCAAGGTTTTTCTCTGCAGGTTGGAGGGCCTACATGCAGGGCAGGATGCAAATTAACGTCATATCCAGGACAGAGCAATTGCAGATTAAGGGCCTTGCTCGAGGGCCCAACAAAGTAGTCACCTTTGATGTACTACGGGATTTGAACCGGCAACCATCCGATTGGCAGTGCAAATCCCTAGCCTCAGAGTCACCACTCAAGCCCTCAGTATATATGCTAGCTAAATACGCCAGACTAGTCTGTAAAACAAACTTGCTAATTATATTTTGGACAGAGTTGCATTTTGACCCTTAGGCAGATATTTATGCCAGGGCCAGTGACCTTAACTTTTCAACTGTCATCTCTTGGATCTAAAAGAAAACTACTTACAGTATTAGTGGTCGTCAAAACTGAACAATAATCATACTTCAGCTTTATAAAGAGTTTTTGGGTATTTTCCCCAATCATTAAATTGTAAATAAATAACTTTCAATAAGCAAACAGGCCGACTCACTAAGCTGTATATTTTTTGTAATTCAGCACAGATGGCACAATTAATCCAAACTGAAAGGGAGCTAGCTACATGTTGCTAAGCTGCAAACTGTCCACCTGCCGAAGCGCTACTGATGGGAAGTTAACCTTTTTTTGAAAAGAAACAATTTCTACTGCAGCTTATGTTGCCAGATGTTCCGATTGTGCTGCTCAGAAAACTCAGCATACTACTTACAATGTTAAAAAAGGCATGCAAGTCTTAAGTATAAGGGCCCATTCACAATTGAGCACTGCCAATTTCCAGCGTTTTGCAGGTTTTCAGGTTTTTTTAGGGCATTTCTCAGATGTTTTCTAAAGATTTTTACAGAAGTGTTTTACAGGGAAAATATGACCGACATCACTTCCATTTTGTAGGCTGTGAGGTGTTGAAGACTACAGAGAATGCACCCTTCTGAACCGAGTGCAACAGCAAGATCACCGCATGAACAGTTCCACAGAGCCTTTTTCACAGACTTTTTGATGAATTATGAATGTGTTCATACTGTATAATGGTAACCTATTAATTAAGATGTACACTACAGGCCAAAGGTTTGGACACACCTCCTCATTCAATGTGTTTTCTTTATTTTCATGACTGAAGGCATCAAAACTATGAATGAACACATGTGGAGTTATGTACTTAACAAAAAAAGGTGAAATAACTGAAAACATGTTTTATATTCTAGTTTCTTCAAAATAGCCACCCTTTGCACACTCTTGGCATTCTCTCGATGCGCTTCAACAGGTAGTCACCTGAAATGGTTTTCACTTCACAGGTGTGCCTTATCAGGGTTGGTTATTTAGTGGAATTTCTTGCTTTATCAATGGGGTTGGGACCAGCAGTTGTGTTGTGCAGAAGTCAGGTTAGTTGGACGATCATTTATTTTTCAACAGGACAATGACCCCAAACACACCTCCAGGCTGTGTAAGGGCTATTTGACCAAGAAGGAGAGTGATGGAGTGCTGTAAATGGTCATGAAAATAAAGAAAACACATTGAATGAGGAGCTGTGTCCAAACTTTTGGCCTGTACTGTACATCTGGTTGAATTTGAAAAAAATGAAAAATGACCAAAGAACATCATGAATTTAAAATGAGGGAATGATTTACGCAAGTATCATCGGCCCTGCTCGTCACTATTTTTATAACATAATGTTTAAATGGAATGATCGCAATAACAAGCAATGGAAACTAAAAAAGAAATTCTTGTTGTGCAGATATTGTGCCTTTAGAACAAAGTGCAAAGCTATACCAAAATCGTCAGTCCAAACGAGTAACTGTAGCAGGCAGCGCTTGCAGTCAGGCTGAGAGAGAGAGAGCTGCTGCACAGGAAGGCCAACTCACAGGCTAAGAGTCAAAGTGGCAGCTGGTTAATGCAGATCTTAGGGTACTTGAGAGAGAGTGGCAGTGTCACCCTGAGAGATTCCTAACCTATGACACACCCCTTAATTTGTTAATATGTAGAGTGATTTTTATAAGTATACCAATTATGTTCTTTTCTGTGCTCCGTTCTGTCTGCTTATTTTATTCTCATCAATACAGTTTACCAAAACTCCCCCCCGCAACATTTAAGCAATACTGTACTCAAAGTGTTTACTGAATGTGCAAGTCTGAACCAATAAAGCTAAATGAGAAAGATACTGGATGAACAACAATTGAGTGTAAAGTAATATGAACATGCTGAATAAAATATCTATAAATCAATTAAATTCTCTGACAAACAACTAACTCCCTTAGGGTTACACAGGAAGCCAAAGATTTTCCCTTTTGTAACCTTGATACATCACCTGTGATCTATAACTCAACAACACACCCATAGGGAATGCCACGCTGCTTAATCAGATAAGGCAGATACAGTGATTTAAACTTCAATTCAAAATCGTGTTTCAACACATTCAAAAAAATAAGAGAAAAACAGATAGTCACCTTGGAACTGGTGCTCTCTGTGCGAGAAGCTGTGTTAAAGATTGCAGTTGGGCTGTGGGTGTTGAAGACTGCAGAGAATGCCCCTTTCTGGGCCGAGCGCAGAAGCAACGTCAGTGCATGAAGAGAATGGGGCATAATGGGGCCGGTGACTTCAAGGCTGAACAAGTCTTTCAAGCCTGTTCGGACCTGTGTCTTCACATTCACACTGCGTGCCTATAAGTGTAGGAAAGTAAATGCAGGTAAAAATTTATAAAAGAAGCACGTTTACAGGATTGTAAGTCTTAATCTGACTCACACACAAAAATTAAAACTGTAAAATATTTCACAAGTCTTTTCAGATCTCTTCAGAAAGTTAAATTATTATCACATGCTGCAACAGCTCAAGTCTATACGTAAATACTTACTGTAATGGGATAAAAATGTTACTTTCATAAAATTTGACCTGAAGAAGCAAGAGCATAACAATAATTATCACTACCTAACAGTCTAGATAATAATCCATTTAACACAAATGTGTAGACGCAGGAGGGACTGAATGCGAACAAGGTATTCCAAAGTAGCCAGACAAGTTGAAGATTAGCACCTGTGAAGTAAAATGTGAATTACAAGTTTCAAAGATTTGTGGCTTATAGTACACATTTCCGGTTTCACTCAACATGGATGCAAAAAAAAAACAAAAAACACAAAAACTCAATAATATGCCATCACTTTATTTCTAGGACTAGAAAACAGGTCTTTGGATTATTCAGGTTAAGCATGCCTAATTCAAAAATTCCAAAATACGACGTGCTCCAAAATCTGAAATTGAAACCACTGATGTTCAGCAACAGCTATAGTGTAGGAGTCAAGGAAAGTTTAGAAATTGGCAGCTGTATATGTGAAAATATGAATTGTAAAATATGCATTTGAAGTAAATGGGGATCAGAAGGGGGGTAAAAAAGGAATAACTAAAGGAAGTCCACATTGGCTAATTGGAAATGCAAACATGCCATGCCAGAATATAGCTTCAGCACTTTAATGCACAGCAAGTACAAAGCCCACAATACTTATCTAAACTAAATGACAAACCATACCATAAAAGACAGAAGCACATCTGAAATGCGTGGAGCCCAAATACCTGCAGTGAGCTACATGTTTATGTCTCTCTTTTGTTGCCGTGTTCATTACAATGTACAAATCAATCATAAAGCTCAGTTACTTTACAACATCTATTTTCACCTTTAATTTTCTCACTGTGTCACGTCTTTTGCCCAATTTTCTTTTTCACTCACCCTGAAAAACTCTCACGTTTTAAAGTGCATGGACTGGAGGACTTGAGAGCTGCTCTTTTAGGTAGATAATGTGCGTAGGTAATGTGCATCATGAATAGTCCCTTATATATGTCACAGTCAAAAGATGGCCTACAGATTTTTTTTATCATAGCAGGACATCTCTTGAAAATGACCCCATTTGTGGTTGGCCTTCGCCGTTAGTGACAGGAAAAACATCTTACTACTGTGTATCCAACTGTACTGCAGAAGAGTGATAAAGTATGAGATGGCAAACACTACAGGGATTAGTTATTAGACATGGATGATGTGAATACATTATTCGCAAACAAACATTATTACTGGGTGGTTTAAATGTTGAATCACATGCAGTGTTTCAAGGACAAGCTTGAGCAAATACATTCCATGAAACATTACATGCTTCAATAGTCCCAAATAATCAGACGATCACATTCTGGTTTGCTTTGGTATCTGTGGCAGTCAATCTCGGAAAATTGGCAAAGAAAGCTGTTTTACATTCTCACTTCTGCTTCACAATAATGCCCTTGCTCACAGTATACAGTTTACTCTGCAAAACTGTACTGCTGACCAAGCCCTCGACACTACCACCTGTCCTGCAAGTTGAAATACTTCCTTCGAAGGATGTGCTATGCCAATGACAAAGACATCCAGTCAACTACAGAAGAGCAGGTGCATGTGCAAGACAAATATCTTATTTAAATGACATTCAAAATCCTCATGAGCATTATAAAAAGTGTACTGTTCATGGGATGATGTGGAAAAATGGAACTTGTTTGTTTGTAGCGTTTCTTTTAATAGAGCACCACTAGTATTCATTAAAAGACTCCTACAAATGTTAAATTCATAAAATGTAACCTTATGTGGATATATCTTTCATGACACATTTGGAAAATATGCTTTTTAGTAACACATTTCAAAGAAATATCTTGGTACAATCATCAGATCTTGGCTACCTTATTAGTTTTAGGTGTATACTTTTGTTTTATTGCGATGTTTTATTAGTAATCACAGCATCCACTTACGAAGTTTTAAACAAGCCACCCTCTAATTTATGAAATATACACACCCTAATGCTTGAAGACAGTCAACTTCTTACCAAAGATAAATATCAGCCAATGACATGTACATCCATACCTTTAGTGTCTGCATTGAAGCTCCTCTAAAAGCTGTGGGGGACAGAAGAGTTGGGGGAAGGCCTGCCTGTGGTCCAGCCACTGCTACTAGGCTTTTCAAGTTTATAAGGAAGTTGAGCAATGTAAAGGTGTTGCCTCCTTCTACCAGAGCCACCGACTCAGGCCTATGGTCCAAACGAACTTCACTGCGTTCCTTACGGCTGTTGAAGGTGGTCAAGGAACATGAGCTTTATTTTATCAGACACATTGTTTGATGACCAAAAAGGATAACTACCATAGAGTACATTAATAGAAAGAAAATGGAGGCTACCATTGGATAATACTGGGAGAAAAAAAAGAGCTGTTGATTGCAGCAGTTGCAAAATAAATAAATAAATAAATAAATAAATAGCCTGATATTTGGAAAAACACCACATATTAAAGTAATGAACCTAATCATGGCATAAGTGTAGGATACAGCTTGATTGACATTGTATCTGGTTTCCTGATGTCATCTTGAACACCCATTTCTGCAAGCCAAGACAAACCACCATCATCATCATCATCCTCCTCCTCCTCACTGTCCATGTGAACCCTGAAACAAAAAATTTATTTACATATTATCAAGTAGCTCTCGATTCCTTTTCCTATGGCAGTGTGCAGAGACTCATCCTCTCTGAATTCCTGTGCTTTTCTTGTTTTACTTTTCACCAAACTGTGGTCAGTTCAGATATATACATCGGTTCGAAAGCTTGCACATTGTTGTAATCTGTTCAGTCAGGCAATAAAAGGTGTCATTTTGCTTGACTTCTCAACACATGCATATTGAAAAATCTAACTTATCAATAATTTTGTAAAAATAAGATCAATATTGGCAACAGCAAAAGAAGCAGGAGTTAGGGAAGCACCGACCCCACTTCTCCTTTACAGGTACCGATTCTGATAACTGAACTCAGGGTACATATCTGATACCAGCACTCATGTATCTTCTTTAATTTAAGATCTATACAATTCACTGTGTGAAATTGATTGGGATTGTTCTGTCTATGAAGAGACATTTCTAAACTATCCTTCTATATAAAAGCGGTCGGGTGTCCTTCCGTCCCGTGAGTACTACGCAGGCGCGGAGTTTCACACACGCCTCGTCCAGTTTGCAATGCACGATGGGATTTGTAGTTACGTTTTTCCAGGTAAAAGATGATTTTCTACTCCAGACTGTGCGATATCTTCTTCTTCTTTCTTACTATATAAAAGCGGTCGGGATTGTCCTTCCGTCCCGTGAGTGGAAAGTGTAGCGGTATTCCGCTTATTACAGACTTACTACTTGCAGCTTGCGGTACGAAGAGACATGATGTGAGCAGAGTTCTGGTGCTCCCATCGTTCCTTTGCTTTTGTGCGCGATGCGCTGGAAAAATAGACAAAATTATGTCTCTGGAAATAATTAATGCTGATGGAGTACAAATGCCTCACCGTGTAGTAAATATCAGGGGGGGTTCAAAAGGGCGACCTCAATATAGAAAAAAAAGTTTAAATTTCATCACAAAAATAACAGAAACTACGAGTGTTAAAGTAATACCGCTCAAATGCAATATAACCAAATTAATGAGTTTGTATAAAATATCAAATTGATCTACATATTGAATTGCCTTAAGAAGTGGTCAACTTAAAAGTCGGTCGCCTGAAAAGGCGGGTCAGCCTAGTAAAAGAATAAAAAATAAAAATATAAGATTAGATATAAATTAACTAAGAACTTTAAGTAGGTTACTAAATTTTGCCACAAAACAAAGTTTATTGCTGAATTAAATTTAAAAAATCTTTCATGTAGAAAAAAAATAATACTGTGCATACTCTTGGACACACAAGATGCAAATGTGTCCTCAACAGGCAGAGAAAAGATCAATCTTATGGTTAGTACTAACTTCATCATCGTATGTTTGTGTTACTAATAAAGGACAAAAGTGCCACACTTGCTGACAAGTTCAGCCGAATGGCTGTGACACACCTGCATTCATGCCCAGCTGGATGACCAACTTTATTCTGCAGGGTTTCCATTTTTGCTCCAAAGGGTTTTTTCATTCAGCTTGGATTAGACTTTCTTTTTCCTACTGGTAATTTATCAGAGAATCCCCTCTGCTGTTGTTAAAAATTCAGTTATTTGTCTATAAGACGATTTTGTACTTCCAAATTCAAGTAAAAATTTTTGGGACAATGAGTACTGCTCTAGAGTAGAGAACCAGTTACAAAAACAAATCCATACACCATTATTTATTTATCTCTCCGTCTCTCTCAATCTCTACATACATATGTATCCAAATATAAGGGGGAAGGAGCTTGCACGGGGCAGTACCTTCCCCAGGATGACAAAAGGAGTCCCCCTGGCTTGGAGCATAGAAGCTCAACCCTGCTGGGGTCTGTAGCCCCAGCGAGGGGGCACATGGGGAATGGCTGAGCCCTCCTCTGTACAGTTGCTGCCACACCTGGAAGTACACCTAGAAGGGTATCACAGGACACCTGGCATTTCTGGGTGCTGTATAAAAGGAAGCTGCCTCACTCCGTTTGGGGAGCCACAGAAGGGAGGAAGGGAGACAAAGCTTGCCATGAGGAGTGGAGGTAGAAAGAGAGAGAGAAGAAGAGAATAAAGTGCTGTGGACTGTGAATATTGTGCTTTACTAACTAGTGCTTTGGGCTGTGCTACATTGGTGGGAAGCCTGTTAAATGTTTCCCAAAGTTGAATAAAACCTGTGTTGTGCTGGGAGTTGAGCCTGTGTCTGTTGTGTTTGGGGATCAGTATGCCCCCTGGTGGTCACAACACATATACGCATACACATACATTTATATATACATATATACACACACACAAAAATATTTGCAAACATTTGTGCCCAATGAGCATACACATGCTGACTTTGGAATTTAAACTCTTCTTTTATTAATGTGTTAGAATATTAAGACAATTTTGCAATTTAAATTATAATGAGGTGGAGAGTTGAACACTGTTTTTCAAATAATGCAATGATTAAATATTTAGTTTTAAACAAAAAAAAAAAAAATGTCCCCCTTACACTAAAAAATAGTTGAAGACTTTAAAGAAAAAAGTGCATTTTACAAGAAAAAATAAAGTGTTCATGCAGCTGAAAAGGAGGAATAACAACAACAAAACAATTAGGTGTTTTCCCCCCTTCTGTACCATTAGGCTGTTATCACAATTGTTGACTGGTAACTCTTATAATTCAACATTTACTAGCTCTGAAAAAATATACATTTGTGTGAAAACCGTCTTAAATATGGAATTTTCTCTCTGTGTACATTATCTCTTCTGCCATTGTTCAACCACGATATACCACACACACATTGAAAAAGACCAGCTATTGCTACCAAACGACATTAGTGAATTAATTTCTCCTGAAAAAGAAACGTCTGCCTCCGACATAGGAGAACAAAACAATCAGATGTAGCATTTCTAAAATATAAAATGCCCAACTCACAATTTTCTTTCCTCAGTTTCTGCGTCAAGACCTCCTTCACTGACCACCTCAGAACTATTTACATTTTTGCGTTTCCGGCTTTCCTCCAATAATGGCAGTGAAAACTCAATACCTGGAAGAAAAAGAAAAAACAACTCCTCATTGAAACACTGAAAACAATCTAATTTCCAAGAGTGCATACAAGCTAAAAGAGCCACATTATTACAATAAGCATTCGATCTTGACTAAACAAATACAGTATAAGGGTACAATGAAAGGGGTACTTTACAGTTAAGCTGAATTACAGCTGGTCCTTTTGGCTAAAATGTCCAGTTAAAGATGGCAAAAAAGTCTCAATTCACCCATAATTTTAAAAGGGTAGTCTAAGGTTTACCCTTATAATGCAAGAAAAGTATTCTAAAGACAGTTTATTAGATTTGTCAACAAACAGCACATCTTCCGATTCAGAACTATACTTCAGTTCTCTGTGTCAATTCATGGTCAATATTGCAATCAAACAATTTCTAATTAGTTATGTATTAGGGAATAAACATGTATTTTAAAGGTCATAAGATTGTTATAAACAGCACTTTTCACCCCCAAAAGCAATGTGAGTGATCAACCTAGACATGAAAAAAGTACTGTAAATTCTTTGATATAGCTAAACTAATTTATTCTACGATTACTCACCCTCATTTTTCATAGCTTCACGAAGTCCACGGGTTGTTGGAGACAGCAAGGCAGTAATGGCTTTATTGCCTGCTAAACCAGCTGATCTGAACAGCACAGTAAATTGGTAAGTACAAAGATAGAAGTAAGGGCAGAGTCGTGAGCGCAGCAGGTTATACAAAGAAGTGAAGCTCAATGACCTACACAGATAAAGAGTGTGAAAAGTTTAAGAAAGATTCATCACCATGATAGACATAAAGACTAGAAGTCTATATTCAGCATAATAGTAGATCAATCCACCAAGAAATGTACAGGTTTACTTTACATTGGAAGATTGCACATTTAATGCTTACAAACAGCAACATTACAGTACAAGTTCTAGAATCCACTAATTAAACAACATTCAAGTTGTCTTTCAGTTAAACACAGACTATTCACACATTTCCAGATAATAGAATTTTTAAAAATCAAAAAGCCCAGCTGTCTGTTTTCTAATCCACTTATCTAGTCCAGGATGAGGCAGAGTTTGTGCCTATCCTGCAGTACTAAGCGCAAAGCCAGAACTTTGAAATATAATGCTAGGAAGCTTGTGCATTTACCAGATTCCATTCCTGCATTTGTTCTAAAGTACAGCATATAACAACTATCTACCTAGTTTTTGACATGTTACTGTTTAGCCATACTTGCATTAGCTTCTTCAAATCTTTCCTCATTGCTGATCTCTCTCCTGGATAGTCTCACGGAAACTTTATAGGGACTTTAAGGACTCTGCTTCTCTTAATTAGATATCCAAGTGTGCATTATTTAGTTATTAAATTATTTTAATGATTTTTCTCTTTCCTTGTAATTGACATCTCGTAAAGCATTTTGAGCTGCATCATTTGTATGAAAATGTGCAATAGAAATGAATACTGTTGTAGGGACTTTAGAGCGCCTCTCATAACTTGCAGAGATAAAGAAGAACTTGTAAAGATATTAACATGCTTTATTACACAAATTGTGTACAACTACTTTTAAAGGGCGAAACATGTTTTATATGCTGTTTTTATTATTTGGCAGATATTGAACCACATATCTATAATCTGCTTCTTGCAACTGAGAGGACATGGCAGATGTTTGCCAACTGGACAACCAACCACAACAGTTATCTGGTAGGTAACCAAACCACCTGATGTTTAGATTGCGATTCAAATTAAAAAAAAAAAAAAAAAAAGTTAACATCCAATTTGAAACAATTTCTTCTTGATACAGTACAGATATAACAAGTTCACTCTACGTGGGCTTCCAGTGGTTTTTTTTTTGCCTTTCCCAAACAAGACACACTTTACAGATGTTGACTGCTACTATTTTATATTTATGTTTTGTTTGTATATTTTTACATTTATTTGAATTCATCTTATTAGCCATTTACTGTCATTATTAATTATATAAACAGTACACATATATGTTTTGTATGACTGCTTTTTTTTTTTTTTTTTTTAACAAAATGCTATGTATGATGACAGATTTGCTCCCCCTAGGCATGGATAATGCCATTCTTGCAAATTACCAGAGAAATTTGCCACTCTTCATAACATTATTCTTTTCAGCTGGTCTTTTGTTCCTCAACGTTCCACTTTAATAAGACCCCAAAGGTGCTCTGTTGGATTCAAGTCAGGAGATATACTTCGCTATACTATACTTTTCATTTTAATGTGCAATCTTTGCAGTATATTTGGGCTTGTTCTCTTGATGGAAAATTCCTCTCTTGGTAAGCTTCTTGAGACTGGACATCACCTTTTCATTCATTACTTGAGTATACAAACTGGCATTCATGATGCCATCCCATATAAGCACCATGAATACAATTATGTAAAGATAATACAATTTTGACTTAATTTTACTGATACGGATTAGGGTGTACTGAGTTTTGCTAAATACTGTATAAACCTGTTAATCTCCTAATTTTGTGTTATCACGTTTTTCTGCATGGGATTAAGCTTCACCTGTCTCCTTTATAAATATATGGTTGATTTCAAAAGGCTACACACATTTTATGAAACTTCAACTGTTGTTGACTTAAAGGCTAAAATTAACACAAATCACACCAGATCTCTCGTCATTTTATATACAGTGGGATGCAAAAGTTTGGGCAACCTTGTTAATAGTCATTACTTTCCTGTATAAATCGTTGATTGTTACGATAAAAAATGTCAGTTAAATATATCATACAGGAGACACACACAGTGATATCTGAGAAGTGAAATGAAGTTTATTGGATTTACAGAAAGTGTGCAATAATTGTTCAAACAAAATCAGGCAGGTGCATAAATTTGGGCACCGTTGTCATTTTATTGATTCCAAAACTTTTAGAACTAATTATTGGCTTGGTAAGCTCAGTGACCCCTGACCTACATACACAGGTGAATCCTATAATGAGAAAGAGTATTTAATGGGGTCAATTGTAAGTTTCCCTCCTCCTTCAATTTTCTCTGAAGAGTAGCAACGTGGGGGTCACAAAACAACTCTCAAATGACCTGAAGTCAAAGATTGTTCACCATCATGGTTTATGGGAAGGATACAGAAAGCTGTCCCAGAGATTTAAGCTGTCTGTTTCCACAGTTAGGAACATATGGAGGAAATGGAAGACCACAGGCTCAGTTCAAGTTAAGGCTCGAAGTGGCAGACCAAGAAAGATTTCGGATAGACAGAAGCAACGAATGGTGAGAACAGTCAGAGTCAACCCACAGACCAGCACCAAAGACCTACAACATCATCTTGCAGCAGATGGAGTCACTGTGCATCGTTCAACCATTCGGCGCACTTTACACAAGGAGATGCTGTATGCGAGAGTGACGCAGAGGAAGCCTTTTCTCCACCCACAGCACAAACAGAGCCGCTTGAGGTATGCTCAAGCCAGCTTCATTTTGGAATAAGGTGCTGTGGATTGATGAAACTAAAATTGAGTTATTTGGGCATAACAAGGGGCGTTATGCATATAGGAAAAAGAACACAGCATTCCAAGAAAAACACCTGCAGTAAAATATGCTGGTGGTTCCATTTATGCTGTGGGGCTGTGTGGCCAGTGCAGGGACTGGGAATCTTGTCAAAGTTGAGGGACGCATGGATTCCACTCAGTATCAGCAGATTCTGGAGACCAATGTCCAGGAATCAGTGACAAAGCTGAAGCTGCACCGGGGCTGGATCTTTCAACTAGACAACGACCCGAAACACTGCTCAAAATCCACTAAGGCATTCATTCAGAGGAACAAGTACAACGTTCTGGAATAGCCATCTCAGTCCCCAGACCTGAATATAATTGAAAATCTGTGGTGTGAGTTAGAGAGCTGTCCATGCTCGGAAGCCATCAAACCTGAATGAACTAGAGATGTTTTGTAAAGAGGAATGGTCCAAAATACCTTCAACCACAACCCAGACTCTCATTGGAACCTACAGGAAGCGTTTAGAGGCTGTAATTTCTGCAAAAGGCAGATCTACTAAATATTGATTTCATTTCTTTTTTGTGGTGCCCAAATTTATGCACCTGCCTGATTTTGTTTGAACAATTATTGCACACTTATATATTATATATATACATACACACATACACACATATACATGCAAGCGTGCACATACACACTTTTAAGCTGTAGAATTCCTACAAAAACATTTAGAACAGCGATAATTTTCTCTTTCTTGTACACACAGGGTTGCACACCCAATTAAATGTGAATTCTGTTTTGGAGCGGAAATGTGCAGTTTCTACCATAATGTACAAATGCTAATAAAGTTAATAATGCTAATAAATACCAAATGCTGGTATAATGCTAATTATAAAATGTTTGTAACATGCAAAGTTAAATGATTTTTTAAACTTTACTTTTGCTCACTATTTCGACCACTACATGGCATAGCTGGAAAATGCAGACTGTTTTAATGATCAGTGTCACAACACCAAAAAAAAAACAAACACACTAATAGGGAATTAAACGTTTAAGAAAGGCCAGCCACAATTAGGGTATGCTGCATTCCTCACAGATGATGGTGTGCAGTGAAAATCTCAATCCCAGCTCCTCCAAACCACTTTTGTTCTCTTTAAAACAAATAGAAGTGAAACATTTGTAAAAGCTGATCCTTACAGGAATGCAATAAACCACATACAAGAAGAACATACAAGACTGACTCCTCAATTTATATATGAAAAGTGACAATATTAAAAAAAACAGCAACTAAATTTCTAAATATGGACATTTTAAAAGACACTAAAAAAAGTAAGTCAGTTCCATTCTCAAATAAAATAAGAGAACTTTTGTCTGCTTACTGCAGTGGAAATTTAAAAGTAAAGGCATACAACAGCAAGAAGGCAGGTAGGTTTAGAACTCTATGATCTAATTGCAGATTCAAGAAAGAAACAGAGGGATAAAAAATATATATATATTTTTCATACTCCTACAGTGGTGTGAAAAACTATTTGCCCCCTTCCTGATTTCTTATTCTTTTGCATGTTTGTCACACAAAATGTTTCTGATCATCAAACACATGTAACCATTAGTCAAATATAACACAAGTAAACACAAAATGCAGTTTTTAAATGATGGTTTTTATTATTTAGGGAGAAAAAAAATCCAAACCTACATGGCCCTGTGTGAAAAAGTAATTGCCCCCTGAACCTAATAACTGGTTGGGCCACCCTTAGCAGCAATAACTGCAATCAAGCGTTTGCGATAACTTGCAATGAGTCTTTTACAGCGCTCTGGAGGAATTTTGGCCCACTCATCTTTGCAGAATTGTTGTAATTCAGCTTTATTTGAGGGTTTTCTAGCATGAACCACCTTTTTAAGGTCATGCCATAGCATCTCAATTGGATTCAGGTCAGGACTTTGACTAGGCCACTCCAAAGTCTTCATTTTGTTTTTCTTCAGCCATTCAGAGGTGGATTTGCTGGTGTGTTTTGGGTCATTGTCCTGTTGTAGCACCCAAGATCGCTTCAGCTTGAGTTGACGAACAGATGGCCGGACATTCTCCTTCAGAATTTTTTGGTAGACAGTAGAATTCATGGTTCCATCTATCACAGCAAGCCTTCCAGGTCCTGAAGCAGCAAAACAACCCCAGACCATCACACTACCACCACCATATTTTACTGTTGGTATGATGTTCTTTTTCTGAAATGCTGTGTTCCTTTTACGCCAGATGTAACGGGACATTTGCCTTCCAAAAAGTTCAACTTTTGTCTCATCAGTCCACAAGGTATTTTCCCAAAAGTCTTGGCAATCATTGAGATGTTTCTTAGCAAAATTGAGACGAGCCCTAATGTTCTTTTTGCTTAACAGCGGTTTGCGTCTGCCATGCAGGCCGTTTTTGCCCAGTCTCTTTCTTATGGTGGAGTCGTGAACACTGACCTTAATTAAGGCAAGTGAGGCCTGCAGTTCTTTAGACGTTGTCCTGGGGTCTTTTGTGACCTCTCGGATGAGTCGTCTCTGCGCTCTTGGGGTAATTTTGGTCGGCCGGCCACTCCTGGGAAGGTTCACCACTGTTCCATGTTTTTGCCATTTGTGGATAATGGCTCTCACTGTGGTTCACTGGAGTCCCAAAGCTTTAGAAATGGCTTTATAACCTTTACCAGACTGATAGATCTCAATTACTTCTGTTCTCATTTGTTCCTGAATTTCTTTGGATCTTGGCATGATGTCTAGCTTTTGAGGTGCTTTTGGTCTACTTCTCTGTGTCAGGCAGCTCCTATTTAAGTGATTTCTTGATTGAAACAGGTGTGGCAGTAATCAGGCCTGGGGGTGGCCACGGAAATTGAACTCAGGTGTGATACACCACAGTTAGGTTATTTTTTAACAAGGGGGCAATTACTTTTTCACACAGGGCCATGTAGGTTTGGATTTTTTTTCTCCCTAAATAATAAAAACCATCATTTAAAAACTGCATTTTGTGTTTACTTGTGTTATATTTGACTAATGGTTACATGTGTTTGATGATCAGACATGACAAACATGCAAAAGAATAAGAAATCAGGAAGGGGGCAAATAGTTTTTCACACCACTGTATGTAAAAGTGGTGTCTTTACCAAATATAATATAAGGTAACCAACCAAAATACGACAAACATGAGAAAAAATTGAACTAGGACGTTTATTTATTCAGGGTCAAAGGAAGCCTATCCCAAAAGTGCGGTGTAGTACTTGGGGACAACACTAGACATGACACCAATTAATTACAAATTTCATACACACAAATAATGATACTCACTCGCAGCAGGAACAATTTATTGTTGCTAACTAACCTAAACTGTACATCTTTTTTGGAATGTGGGAAGAAAAAAAAAAAAAAAAAACCCCCAAAAAACAGGGAGAACAAGCAAACTATATGCAAATGCTGACCAGCATTATTGTATACATGCAAAATGCATAAACATTAAAAGTTAGTTAAATCTATTGATTCAATAATCAATTTTTTTAACTTCTTTACTAATAGACTAAAATGATGGTTATGGCTTAATGACATAAATTTTTATTGAGGCAGTACTCTTAAATTTGTTACACCTTGATGAGTTAGGATTTCAATAATATATTGCAAATCACTTTTAATTTTTACCTTAAAGTATAAAATTATCACTTTAAAGACACTATTATTTCCCTTAACACTAATAGTAAAATTATTATTACTTGAAAATGTATTATTGTCAATTGTTCTGAGGAGACATGCAAAAAGGAACTTTATTGTGCTGTTGACACTACATACAGGTGACAATCCTGAACTTGTACTCTTGCTTAGCTGTAAAGTACAGTACCTTGAAATGGTGTTCGCCACTGAAATGGACTACTCAAAGCAGGCTTGTAAAGCAAAAATCACTGGGGTTAATACAACTTGGATACTGTATTGCTTATAAGAGACAACCCTAAACTGATCATTTTATTTTCAAAGGGAAAAAAATCAATGAATGTGTATTGTATTTCATGGGTGTTTTCTGTAGCTCTTTTAAAGCATGACCTCAATTACATTTACATTGTGTAAATAGCACGAAACAATACCCCTTTTGGGCACCAGTAACAAACTTGCTGTCATCTTAAAACAAGAAATCTAACGGCCATTTTTTAGCACATAAGGTTTAATGTTGATCAGCTGTGCCTCACAAAAGTAAACGTTGAAAGGCTGCCAGGAAATCAGGACTCCACTAGTACTTTTTTTTTTAACACACAAATCATAAGTTATGGACACTTTGGTTTTACACAAGTATCTTGATTGTCAATGTACTGTTCTTTAAAATAAATGCGTTAATCAGTTGTTTATTTATGACTAAATGATATATTAAAGAACATGTAATCTATAAAACAAATTTACTTGCAAAATTTCCCAATCAAAACAACTATCTTCAAAATTTGTTTTAATTAATATTTTAGTTGCTGTACTATTCATACATAATTTGTAGTTTCATATATATTGCATGCTGCATATACTTTGTAATTTTTTTGTCAACTGTTCTACAAAGAACATGCAAGAAAGAATTTCATTGTACTGCTGTATTTATACATAAAAATAAACTTTACTGGACATCATGCATGGGGGGGTGTTAGCACTAGAGTACAACTACTAGTAACATTTTTATATATCTTTTAAAAAAAAAAAAATAATAAAGCTACAAAAAATGTTTTTGCAAAGTCTCAAAGAGTGTTTTGCCCCATGCCTGAACTACAAAAATAGTACTCACTGAATGTAGTGTGGATATATTTGTCAGTCAGTCATTTACCAACCCACTATATTCGAACAAAGGGTCACAGGGGTCTGCTGGAGCCAATCCCAGCCAACACAGGGCACAACCCTGGGAAAGGGTGCCAACCCACCGCAGGACACGCACACACACACACACCCCCAAGCACACACTAAGAACAATTCAAAATCGCCAATGCACCTAACCTGCATGTCTTTGGACTGTGGAAGGAAACCGGAGCGGATATATTTGTGTCTGTGTAAGTGTGCTTTGCTTTTATTGTTGACTTGCACATAACCATAGTTATTCATAAAATTATTATTAACTAAAAACAAAAACAAACTTCAAATGTAACTGAATGGTCAATTCTTATACTGTGATGTCTTTCCATTAATCCACTTAAATACGAAATTAAACTTAAAAAAAAAAAAACCTATAGACTTCAATAAGGGCGTCTTCTATTATGTCTACATATCTATTTTTTTGCAGCTGGAATGATTTACTTTTCATCACTATTGGTTTTCTAAGGTAGAATTACTATATGCCATCTCTATGTTATACTGAAGACACCATGTTAACACTGCTTTTCCTGCTGTTTCTTTTCAAATGAGTTGACTGCTTTACTCTTGGACATTTACCAGTTCTAAATTTTGATTATACCTATTTGGTGTAAAATAACTATATGCCAGCCATTTTGACTTGGGTGCTATCACTGCTTATCAACTGATTTATTGCATAAGGACATAAACACACATCCTTTACGATGGGAAGTCTTTACTGTTATATAAATGCACATCATTATAGCATCTAACAAAAATAAAACTTTGGTGATAATCATGTTTTGTAATTGAAGAACATAAACACAAGCATACATACCACTCGCTTAAGATTTGCTGCTGTAGCAATTCATCCTGTGACCATGGAGCACACTTTCCTGCCATTTTGCGGTCCACACCAATACGAGGAAAAAGCTGTAGCCAAGGATAGGAAGGGTATTGCCAGTAAACCAAGCTTTGCTGGAAGGCACAGCGTAACTCGGTGCAGCTCCTAGGCTCCTAAAAGTCAACATTTTATTGAATCTTACTTAGAATTTAGAAATCAGTATCATTCATAATGTATGCACACTAAAATCTGAGGCATACCTTTTATATAAACTAAGACAGACAATAGTATTCCTCTTCCCTTATTGAATTCTAGTATCCCATGTAAAGTGGTACTCACTGATATGCTGCGAGGTAAATGTTGAACCATCCCTCTATAATGTTGGGACAGGCCTTGTGCCTCCTCTTGAGCCTTCAGGTGCTCTGCCCAAGAAAAAGGCAACTGGGATGTAAAAAGCAGACGGGTCTTCAAGCTCCAGTCAGCTGGGAACTCTGTGGCAGAAGGTGGGACCTCAAGTGCTTCACGTTTATCCTAGAAGCACAATTGAATGGATAAACAAAGAAAAGACTATGCTATTTTTTATTAACACATTTTATATATTATATATTATACTAGCCATGTGTGCCCAACTACGTTGCGCGTGTTAAAGTTGTCTGTGAAGGGCTCCCTGTTTAAACGCGGCTGCCAGTCGTGAACTGGGCCCTTCGTCGCACAGCATTATGATTTTTTATAAGGGAAACAAAATTACAAAAGAAAACCCTTGGATATTGATTCGATAGGAACGGCCTACTCGGAATCACTGTCCGAATCGTAATTATGTGGTGGTGTAGGAGCATTTCTGCTTCTGTTCATTCACAGTCCGTCTCGTTTTCATGACGCTATCGTTTCCTCTCATGATGTCTTCTCAACTTTTCTCCAATCTCGCAGGTTGCTTTGTGGCAATCCAAAGAGTAAGGCAATATACACGGAGCAATGGTTATAAAAGGGGACACATAGGTATCCAGGCTCTTTAAAGCATAAATGGGGATCACTTCACTAACATGTGAGCAAGCCAAGGTACAACTGTGAGATGTTACTTTGTAGCCGGTGAGTGCTGCACAATAATAATTTCCGGAATGTGCTGTCACATTGTTATTCATCTTACCCACTGTCTTTCTTTTATTCTTATGTTACGTAGGCACGTACCTTTTATCTTCGGCAATCTCATTCTCTAACCAGGCCTCAGGAGCTAACCAGCGTAACACTGTCCACCACCCTTTTCATTATTCTGGCACATTGTTGACATCCGTGAGTAACAAC
>JANRMT010028174.1:31223073-31235033 GCA_026402145.1 Polypterus bichir lapradei | reverse complement strand
TAATAGATAGATATGAAATACATTGTATGATAGATAGATATGAAAGGCACTATATAATAGATAGATAGATATGAAAGGCACTATTTAATAGATAGATAGATAGATATGAAATGCAGTGTATAATAGATATATAGATAGATACTTTATTAATACAAAGGGGAAATTCACATACTCCAGCAGCAGCATACTGATAAAGAACAATATTAAACTAAAGAGTGATAAAAATGCAGGTATAACAGACAGTAACTTTGTATAATGTAAACGTTTACCCTGGGGGTGGAATTGAAGAGTCACATAGTGTGGGGGAGGAACGATCTCCTCAGTCTTTCAGTGGAGCAAGACAGTGACAGCAGTCTGTCGCTGAAGCTGCTTCTCTGTCTGGAGATGATACTGTTCAGTGGATGCAGTGGATTCTCCATGACTAATAGGATCCTGCTCAGCGCCCGTCGCTCTGCCACGGATGTCAAACTGTCCAGCTCCGTGCCTACAATAGAGCCTGCCTTCCTTACCAGTTTGTCCAGGCGTGAGGCGTCCTTCTTCTTTATGTTGCCTCTCCAGCACACCACTGCATAGAAAAGAGCACTCGCTACAACCATCTGATAGAACATCTGCAGCATCTTATTGCAGATGTTTAAACACGCCAGCCTTCTAAGGAAGTATAGTCGGCTCTGTCTTCTCTTGCACAGAGCATCAGTATTGGCAATCCAGTCCAATTTATCATCCAGCTGCACTCCCAGGTATTTATAGGTCTGTACTCTCTGCACAGTCACCTCTGATGATCACGGGGTCCATGAGGGGCCTAGGCCTCCTAATATCCACCACCAGCTCCTTGGTTTTGCTGGTGTTCAGTTGTAGGTGGTTTGAGTCGCACCATTTAACAAAGTCCTTGATTAGGTTCCTATACTCCTCCTCCTGCCCACTCCTGATGCAGCCCACGGTAGCAGTGTCGTCTGCAAACGTTTGCATATGGCAGGACTCCGAGTTGTATTGGAAGTCCAATGTATATAGGTTGAACAGGACCGGAAAAAGTACAGTCCCCTGCGGTGCTCCTGTGTTGCTGACCACAATGTCAGACCTGCAGTTCCCGAGACGCACATACTGAGGTCTGTCAGTAAGATAGTCCACGATCCATGCCACCAGGTATGAATCTACTCCCATCTCTGTCAGTTTGTCCCTAAGAAGCAGAGGCTGGAAGGTGTTGAAGGTGCTAGAGAAGTCCAGAAGCATAATTCTTACAGCACCACTGCCTCTGTTCAAGTGGGATAGGGATCGGTTTAGCATATAGGTGATGGCATCCTCCGCTCCCACCTTCTCCTGGTATGCGAACTGCAGAGGGTCGAGGGCGTGGCGGACCTGTGGCCTCAGGTGGTGAAGCAGCAGCCGCTCCATGGTCTTCATCATATGTGACGTCAGAGCAACAGGCCGGAAGTCGTTCAGCTCACTAGGACATTTTGGGACTGGGGTGATGCAAGCTGTTTTCCAAAGCCTCGGGACTCTCCCCTGTTCCAGGCTCAGGTTGAAGATGCGCTGTAGAGGACTCCCCAGCTCCAGCGCACAGGCCTTCAGCAGTCGTGGCGATACTCCATCTGGACCCACTGCCTTGCTGGCACGAAGTCTCCTCAGCTCTCTACTCACCTGGGCTGCTGTAATTGTGGGTGGGGGGAAACTCTCTCCTTTGCTGGTATCAGCAGAAGGATGGGAGGAGGGTGCAGTACTCTGAGGTGAGAGTGGTTTAGGGTGGTCAAACCTGTAGATAGACAGATAGATATAAAAGGCACTATATAATAGATCGATAGATAGATAGAACTAAAACATAGAAAACTCCCGTACCTATGAGTTGTATTTGCTTATTACATTGGTCATTACAATATTATATAAATAATTAATTTTGTTAATACTAAATTATATTTTATTAATATAGTTTTTTTGTGTAAATAAATATGACTATTGTGAATATCCCCTTGGGATTAATAAAGTATCTATCTATCATTCTCTATTTGCTAAACTAATCTACTGTATAGATAGATAGAACTTTATTTGTCCCCAGGGAAAATTTGACTTTTTACAGAAGCTGTTTCAATAAATATAGTGGGGGAAATAATTATTTGATCTTTTCCTGAATTTGTAGCGTTGCTCACTTACAAAGAAATGAACAGCCTCTAATTTGTATGGTAGTTTCATTTTAATGGAGTGAGACAGAATATCAACCAAAAATCCAGAAAAAAACACATCTCTCTATATATAAAAAAAATCCAGGAATGGAAAAGCAAGGCGATGATACGTGATCTTCTCGGAAGTTCTTGAAAGACATTTTGAAGACCCGCGAGACAAAAAAGACTGGCCACAGAGCGTCTCATGGGGACCGTAAACATGAGACTTTGTGCCAAGAGATTGTCCCAGGGCAGTCTTGTGGGGACATGGAACATAAGATTCTTGCAAGACACGCCCTTCTTATCAAATAAGAGCACGGACAGCCAGCAAAACATTCAGTCATGTAAAGTCACATGGCACACACAGATCCTGTGCTCACAGCAAGAGCAGCACAGAGAAAAGAGACCCAGGGCACGATGCATATGCAGAGAAAAGTACGGAATATGAAAGCAGTAACAGTCGAAAGTATTGTAGCGTCCCAGCCAAGCTGAAGCCTTTTTTTGTTTTAAGTGACTGTTAGGTCTGATCGAGGGAGGGCAGAGTGCAGCACGGAAGACTGATAGCTGGGTGCTGATTGATGCGGTAAGGGGGAGGCGAGACCCATGGGAGGAGGGGTTGGAGAGGGTGCTAGAAAGTGACACTTTATTACGTCAGTCGCTGCAGTATCAAAAAAAGATAGCACAGATCGCATTGACGCAAACAAAAGGAAATTAGTTTAAGTCAGAGAATTTCAAAAAAGGGGTTTAACTTACATGCATTTATTGGTTACTTTGCAAAAAAATGATTAACTGATGATGATGTGGATCGTTTTGTCTGTGCTAAAATTCCAAACAGAGAAACCTATCCTGAATTATTGTACAAAGTCATTAAACACAAGTCTCACAGACCTCATTTAAAAGATTCAGCATATTGGGACACGAAAGATTACAAATATTGTTTTTACAGAAGTTCTGAAATAAAAGTGAAACTAATGAAATAGCAACAATTCAAAGAAAAAAAATCTTACAAGTGTGTATCCGGAAAACCAAACACGGGGGTTGGCGAGCGAAGCGAGCAGGGGGCGAAGCCCTATAGTTACATAAAAGTTATAAATTGATTTGCATGTCATTGAGTGAAATAAGTATTTGATCCCTTACAGCCCTGCCAGAATTCTGGCTCACACAGATTACAATCAATGAATGAATCAATCAATCAATCAATTACAGATACTCCTGATCTCAACTTGTGATGTGTACAAAGCACACCTGTCCACAGAATCAATTTCTTCCATTCCAACCTCTCCACCACCATGGGCAAGACCAGAGAGCTGTCAAAGCACGTCAGGGACAAGATTGTAGACCTGCACAAGGCTGGAATGGGCTACAAGACCATCATCAAGAAACTTGTTTTTTGAATAATTTTCATAATTTTTTTTCATAAAATATTCAAAATTTTGGCTCTGTACGCTACCACAATGTATTTGAAACAAAGCAATCAAGATTAGATAGAAGTCTAGACTTTCGGCTTTAATTCAAGGGATTTAACAAAAATATTGTACAATCTGTTTAGAAAAGACAGACGTTATACATGGTCCCCCTATTTTTAGTATTTGGACAAACTAACATGGTCATAAATACAATGATCATTTTCAGTATTTGGTTGAAAGTCCTTTACAGTCCATGACTGCTTTAAGTCTGAACCCATGGCCATCTCCAAGTGCTGGGTTTCTTCCCTAGTGATGCTTTGTCAGGCCTTTACTGCAGTGTTCATCAGGTGCTGTTTGTTCGTTGGACTTTCTGCCATCAGTTTTATCTTCAGCAAGTGAACTGCATGTCTAATTGAGTTGAGGTCAGTTGATTTACTTGGCCATTTAGGAATATTCCATTACTTTGCTTTGAAAAGCACTTGGTTTGCTTTCACGTTATGTTCTGGCTTATTGTCCATCTGTACTGTGAAGTGTCGTCCTGTCAGTTTTGCAGCAATTGTCTGAATCTGAGCAGACAGTATAGCCATCCTGTAACACTTCAGAATTTATCCTACTACTTCTACGAGAAGTCATATCATCAATAAACACCAGTGACTGACTTCCATTGGCAGTCACATATGCTCATGCCATAACATGGCCACCACTATGTTACACAGATGATGTGGTATTCATCAGATCATGAGTTGTTCCTTTTCTTCTCCATATTCTTCTCTGTCCATCATTCTGGTACATATTGATCTTAGTTTCCTTTGTCCAAATAAAATTGTTCCAGAACTGGACAGGCTTTAAAAAATGTTTCCTGACAAAGTCTAATCTGTGCTTCCTATACTGGAAGCTTACCAGTGTTTTGCACTTTGTGGTAAACCCTCTGTCTTTACTTTCATGAATTCTTCTCTTGATTGTAGACTTTGGCAATGACAGGTCGACCTCTCAGAGAGTGGTCTTGGTTTGGCTAAAGGTCATGATTTGGTTTTTCTTCACCAAGGACAGAATTCTACAATCATCCAGCACAGATGTCTTCCGCTGTTTTCCAGACCTTCTGGTGTTGCCAAGTTCACCAGTGTGTTGATTCTCTTTAAGAATGAACCAAATGGTTGATTTGACCACGCCTAGGCCCTCATGCATAACGCCGTGCGTAGAATTCACACTAAAACATGGCGTACGAACAAAAGCGGAAATGTGCATACGCACAAAAAAATCCAGATGCATAAATCTGTGCAAACGCCAGCTTCCACGTTCTTCCACTACATAAATCCCGGTCAGCGTGAAAAGTAACGCACATGCACGCGCCTGCTGCCAGTCCCAAACTCCTCCCAGAATTACACCTCTTTGAATATGCAAATCAATATAAATTGCCCTTAAGTTCAGCGTTCTGTGAAAAGGCAATGGTAAAAGCACGGGGGAAAATAGAAGAATTTCAGCGAATACCAAGTGGAAGCAAAGTAAAAACATACTATTTATTGGTTTAAACAGTGGTATAAACAACAAAAGGAAGTTAATCGAGTGACATAGAGTTTCGGAGAAACTCGAAAGCTCAAGTTCACAAAGTCGCACAGTGCCCGAAATAAAAAAGAAGTTGTCAGATATCAAAGTCGCCGTGAAAAGGCGAGATGTAGCCCACCGTCTGAGAGTCATATGGATGCTTATTAGGGTACAGAGAAAAGAAAAAAAAAATAGGCACGCAGTAGGAAAAAAGCTTGAAATGTCAACTTTAATCTTGAAATTTCCACTTTAATAACGTAGTTTATTTTGTCATTAAAGTAGAACATCATAAACTTCTTCTTTAAATCATTTAATATACTAATTTCTCAAATCTCATTGTAACTAAAGTAGCACGTTAAATACTTTGTTTTGCTCTATGTGTGTGAATCACTACATGCTTCTTAAACGGGCTTTCTCTTCCTCTTCCTGATATTACAGCTCTCTGAATAATTTAAATACTGAGATGTATACTTGATATCATTTTCATGATGATAGGAGTTAAAGCATGTTATTAAACATGGGAACACGGTGGCGCAGTGATAGTGACGAGCTGGCGCCCCGTCCAGAGATTGTTCCTGCCTCCCGCAAGATGCTTGCTGCACCGTGCGCGACCTTCGATGAAATAATTTATTGCAGCAGTCCTTTTTCTCTCAAATGTACTAACCCCCAATTCCTGTCCTTCCTTTTGTTTCTTCAAGTACCCAATCACCATGCAATCAGCTCTGTAATGGACGTTAAGCCATCTGTAATCTTAGAATGCCGATTCTTCAAAACTTTTAAGGAACATTGAAATATCTTCGTAGTACATGTTTAATTATTCTATCCATCTATCCATCCAGGGTCACGCCAGTCCCAGCAAGCATACAGCGTGAGGCAGGAATAATCCCTGAACTAGTTAGCGCTGCGACACTGTGCCCTCACATGTTTAATTATTAACAATATAGATTATTTAAATGATGTTAGCCTTTAATCTGTATCCTGTTTAATAAAACACCTGTGTGTGTCCAGGTGTCCGTGTGTGTGTGTCTTCTAGTGAAGTGCGCATGCGCGGGGCCACACGGCACGTGTTCAGTCTCTTCCTGTGCATTCCCTGTGCAGAGAGAGAGAGACAGACACACACACAGGTGCATGTGAGACAGACAGACAGACAGATACACACAGGTGCATGCAAGACAGACAGACAGACAGACACACACACACAGGCGCATGCGACACACACAGACACACAGGTGCACGCGAGACAGACAGACACACACACACACACAGGCGCATGCGACAGACACACACAGCAACAACAACAACAGCATTTATTTATATAGCACATTTTCATACAAAACAAATGTAGCTCAAAGTGCTTTACAAAATGAAGAATAGAAAAATAAAAGACACAGTAAGAAAACAAAATAAGTCAACATTAATTAACATAGAATAAGAGTAAGGTCCGATGGCCAGGGTGGACAGAAAAAACAAAAAAAACTCCAGACGGCTGGAGAAAAAAATAAAATCTGCAGGGATTCCAGACCATGAGACCGCCCAGTCCCCTCTGGGACACACACACACACACACACACACACACACACACACACAAGACAGACAGACAGACACACACACACACAGGCGCATGTGCGCAAGACAGACAGATACACACACACACACACACAGGCGCGAGAGAGACACACAGACACAGAGGCGCGCGCTTAAGAGAGACACACACACGCAGGCCCGCGAGAGAAAGACACACACACACACACACACACAATAGCACGCGTGCATTGTTGCAATGTTACTTTTCTTGGTTGCTTATTAAATTACTGATTTTTCAAATGTTCATTTTTTTCCCTGTGCTTAAAACTCATTAAAAAAAAGTGTTTTTAGCGAGTGGGTCATAAGGCTATAGCGCAAACTCTTGCAGTGTTAGTTTTATCTGTTGTTCAAGGTTTTCTTAGTGTTAATGTTTTTACATTTAGTTTACTATTACGCTGTGCATTCAATGGTATAATTTACTATATTTGTGCTTAAAATCTTAAAAAATATATATATTTACATACAGTTCATACGGTCTGAAATGGATTAATTGTATTTACATACAATCCTATGGGGGACATTACTTCGGTTCCACTGTATTACTGTCTGACAAAATTACAGGCATTTTATGGAAATACAAACCAGTATTACTGAGAGAGAAAATTAAAGGCACACAATACAGGGTGACGCATATTACAGCCACAAACAAGGTCCCTTGCCATTTAATATAGACTGTTCCTACAAATGTTTATGCACTACTGTTCTAGCACCCGTTATTGTAACGGGCTTAATGTCTAGTAATGTAATAAACATATTTTGCTGCATTTCTTCTTAAAATGATATCATCATTATATGTAAATACGCTCTTTATAAAGTGGCTCAGGTTGTGCAATATTATAACTGTATCGCAAGTTTACAGTGAGGTAATTGTACTAATAAGTACAAACAGTTCTACTGGGAGCACTTGATGGACTGATTGAGTGCGTTTATGGATCTTGGGATGAAACTGTTCCTGAACCGCAAGGTCCGTACAGGAAAGGCTCTGAAGCATTTGTCATTTGAGAGCAGTTCAAATAGGCAACATGGATGAGGCAGCGTGTGCTTGATGCTGTATACTGATAATTCTCTTTCCAACCAGCTGCTGTAGATCTGTGATTTCACACTCAGATACAGTGGGATAAATACTGGTGGTGCATTGAGAGAAACAACATTAAAGCAGCTATGGTATTTAGAATAGTTTGGCCATTCCGTGGACCATTATATTGTTACAGGTTAATTACAATCAGATGTCTTAAACTAATAAACAATATGTGGTTAATTTCAGGGTATATTATAAAGCTGCATCAGGGATGTGGATTTAAAAAAGAAAGGGAAACCACACTGGAACAAAGGCACTGCTTTGATGCTGGGTGCTGCCAGTTTGCAAAACCGAACAGAGAACTTGCGTACCCCAAGCATTTAGCTGGTATGAAAATGTGTGTTGCTTTACGCCAAGCTTAGGTTTTATACATCGCGATGTGAGCGTGGAAACAGGCTTACGCAACATTTTTGTGGGTATGCACCGTTTATACATGATGCCCCTGGTGATTCTGCTATCTCTCTGGTGAGTTTGTTTTGTTTCCTCCTTGCACCCTATGCTGGCTGGGATTGGCTCCAGCGGACCTCTGTGACCCTGTGTTAGGATATAGCAGGTTGGGTAATGACTGACTGACTGACTAAAACACTATCCATACTGGAGCTCAGCAGCATAAGGCATCTGAAGATAATAATTCATTTCCATGTTGTAATGAGCGCTGCGACAAAAGAGAAAGAGACTAACAGACACACACAAATGTAGACCACACAGCTACTGGGCTCTATGTGCTTGAGAATCCATCTGACTGATATCTTTCTGTCATTTTGATTATCGTATCACTATGTGACATAACAACAGCAGACTTTAGATAAGCATTGTGGTCTGGGGATATACGAAGAGTTAAAATGCTGTGACTATTCTGTTATGGTAGGTTTTCATTCCCAATTAGACGTCCATCCATCCATTATCCAACCCACAATATCCTAACTACAAGGTCACGGGGGTCTGCTGGAGCCAATCCCAGCCCACCGCAATTGACCGCTCTTTGGACCTCATATTGAGAGTTCACAGTGACAGCTTCCAAATGCAAATTCTGTAGTTGGAATCAGTTCCAGACATTTCACCTTCTTAATAGTTAATGAAATAATGAGGGACCTGCATCCACCTGGCTATAGAACAGCTTGTCAGTCAAATGTCCAAATACTTTTGAGCACTGGAAATGGGGGACCATGTATAAAAATGCCTGTCATTCCTAAATGACTCATATGATATTTTTGGTAAACTTCTTAAATTAAAGCTGAAAGTCAGCTTCAATTGCATAGCGTTTGCTTTGTTTCAAATTCATTATAGTTGTGTACGGAGCCAAAATTATAAAAATTGTGTCACTGTCTAAATATTTATGGACCTGACTGTAGCTCCTCCGTGTTCCGAGACCAGTCAAACCTGTCATCAATGTGGACCTACAAGTACTTATAGGAGGGCACCCCCCTACATCCATTCCCCAAATTGTGACCGCACAAAGAGGCATTTTGGTGTGGCGAAAGTCAATAACCAGTTTCTTGTTTTTGCTGATGTTAAGATGTAGACAATTTTCTTTGCACCAAGAAACACGGTTCTCCACTTGACCCCTATACTCTGTCTCATCCTCTTTAAAGATGCACCCATAAGTGCAGAGTCATCTGAGAATTTCTGCAAGTGACATGAACTAGTGTTGTATTTATCAGCTGAGAGGATTAGCTAAATTCAAGTCATTTCCTTCTGTAGATGACTCTGAAAAACGGATTCATGCGTTTGTCTCTTTACGGCATGACTATTGCAATTCATTATACACTGGAGTTAACACTAGAATTACCGGAGCCTATGAAAAAACTTGTAGATCCGTCCCACCTTAAATCCCTTCGCACCTCTCCATCAGCGTCTTTTGTCCTTTAAATTTGTTGATAAGCAGCAAACAGCAAGCAGCCTGCTATCACATCCCCCACCCCGCACAGTTTTCTCAGCTCAAGTCTGTTTACCTGCGTGTCAGTTGGTTAGAGTTTTACAGAATGAGAAATCAAGCAAAATGACACCTTTTATAAATACTATATCGTTATTTGGAACACATGCATTTCGTTTGTGTTCCTTGTCTACAATGATCTATGTAAACACATCGTTAAAACAGAAACGTCTTTCATATTTTACTAATAATTGACAAAATTTAGACATAAAGTGTATAATGTGTGAAGCCTGGATTCCAAATATCAAAGAAACACTTTCACAAAAGGTACAAATAGAACAAATGCGCTTCCATTCAAAAATATACCTGCAGAAAAACAACCCGTGTTAGGGTACGACATTGACACACAGTTGCTACGACAGCTTCGGTGGTGCAACAGTATCAACTGTTGACTGGTAATCAAAGCTTCACAGGTTTGAACCCGGACGAGTCTGTTTTGAGAAGTGAGCTGCTCGTATTCTTACTGTTTTAGAATAAAAACATACATTTGATTCCAGTCTGTAACGGCCGGTGTAATTTATGATACTTGTAAAGGTTAGCTTTGATTTTATTTTTATTCAGTTTTATTCTCTCAGCCGCTTTCATGATCCCAACTCCCAAGCATTTGACACTGCTGTTTTCACATAGGCACGCTATAACAGAGGTAAACTCAAATCATGATGACGGTTCTACATCGGATCAAAAATGCACTTTTGCATTGCTGTACTTTGTATATGTACATGGGAAGCTCTGCACTCTACTTGTGACTGTAGGAAGTAAGTAAATAAATAAAGGTAAATGAGTAAATAACATTTGATCTGTCTTTTATGTACTGTAAGTAACACATAAATGTTAATGTTTTGGGCACATGCACCGTCCTTTGTATGTAAGAGCCAGATCGAACTGGACATTCTCTGATCTGGAGGGATAAAAGCTGACACACAAACACTGGTGAATCTGCCTTTATTTTTTTTATTCAGTTTTATTGAGTGTTCCTGCTGCACTGAATAAGCTCACGCTTTCTGGTGCACGATGCCGAAGCAGCACGGAGAAAAATAAGAAAGAGACAAATATATGGGACATTGGGTATAAAATTAATCAGAAAACATCATCACACTAATGCAATATTATTTGAAAACGAACAGCGTCGGATCGGGTGTGAATTTACGCTGCCGCTGTTACTTAGAGTCTGATCAGGAGAGGCGGAGGGGAGGTGTTAGAGTGTGATCGTCATTGAGAGAATAAAACTGGAGCTTATTCAGTGCAGCCTCCCAGTTTTATTGTCTGATTCACGTTCAAGCTTCCAGACACACACCCCCCTCCCCTTCCGATCTGACTCCGTTTTCAAATAAAGACGCGGTACAAACTTGTTTTGTTACACCCGCTCTTTATTTGAAAACCGTGTCAGATCTCGTGTGCGAACGAGACTGGGAAAACTGTGGACATGGATGTGAGTGGTGTGCGTGACTGAGAATGGCTGTGGATGTGAATTTTTTTTATTCCGTTTTATTCTTGAGTGTTCCTGCTCCATGAAGGCATCTTTGACATTTAAATACAGCAGGTCCAGCTTGTTATTTCTTTGAGTGGAACTGGTCACAAACTGATAGAAATTTGTCATTGTTTTTTCCAAAGTCACACGGTTGAAGTCACCACATATTATAACTGCAGGTTCAGAGTGAGTCATCATTAAAGTGTTGGTGACAGAATAAATCATTTCCTTTGCTGAGTCCCCATTGGTGGAGGGAGGAATATAAACATTAATAAGGATGATGATGATGATTGAACTCCCTCTGCAAATATATGGACAATTTCTGACACCCAGAATTTCAATGTCTGAATTACAAATTGTAGTTTTGACTGTAATCTACTCCCTTTCACATAGATGACCAGTCCCTCTCCTGTCTTTTTTCCACACCGCACTGGGTCTCTGTCTGTTTGAATAACATGAAATCCATCCAACATTAAAACTGTGTCATGTATTATCTGGTTTAAGCCAGCTCTCCATGATGCACTAAATGCCACAGTATTTGTGTGGTCTATGGCCTGCTATAAGCACAGATAGTTCATCCACCTTATTTGTTGGTGATCAAACATTTCCCATTACAATAGATAGTAGACCAGTTCTAAACCTCTTCACTTTGCTTTTAAATGTTGTGCCGGCATGTCATCCTCTCATTCTGTGGACAAACAGCTCCCGTGGTAAAGTGTAAATGAGCTGCTTAGAAGCTTGCTACTGCAGTGTACAGTACAGGCCAAAAGTTTGGACACACCTCCTCATTCAATGTGTT
>JANRMT010028174.1:31188782-31214080 GCA_026402145.1 Polypterus bichir lapradei | reverse complement strand
TATCTATCTATCTATCTATCTATCTATCTATCTATCTATCTATCTATTATATAGTGCCTTACATCTATCTATCTATCTATCTATCTATCTATCTATCTATCTATCTATCTATCTATCTATCTATCTATCTATCTATCTATCCTTTATTCAGTACAGTGCCTTCATACTGTATCCTTTGGTTAACATATTCATTTTGAATGCTCTAAAAGTGAAGTGAAGTGTTTACTTGTGTTTTGCTCTGCCTGGTACTTTTGTGATTACTAGATTTCTGAACCTATGCTCTGTTTGATTTCATTTTCAGATTCTGGAGCTTCCTGTGTTACTGAGAATGTTTGTTAAAAATAAATCTTTCATTATATAAAGATTATTTAAGGTCCTTTTTGTTTCTAGTTGTGGCTTTGACAGTAAAACCCAGTGGGTAAGTTTGGAAGTACTTATGGAGACTCCCAGTTCAAAACAGAATAAACTGCCAGGAACTGTGGGAGAGCTTCTAGATTTATAGGGCAGTTCTTGGTGGCCACACCTCTTTGGATGCCATTCACAAAACACATGGGACGTAACCCTTTTGCTTTTCGATTAATAGTTTTATCTCAGAGAGGCATGGTGGTGCAGCACACAACTCAGTTCACATATTTAACCAGGAGAATCACTCCAGCATACTTCCTTATCCCTCAGGGACACGTGACCATTATAATTCACTTAAAACTAGTTCAGATTCTCCAAAGTTTATTTCGCCAAGTTCACTAAAATTCATGAACCTTTCAGTGTTTTTGCCAAACTCAAGGCAAAGCAAATTCAGCTGGGTTTATTCATCATTTCTTCTTCTTCTTCTTCTACTTTTGGCTGCTCCCATTAGGGGCCGCCACAGCGGATCATCACTATTGGGGAGAAAAGAGTGACCACTAGAGGGCGACATATAAAATGGTACTTCTACTAGGCGATGTCAACATTCTTATGCTTATGCAGGACACCACCTGAAGATTGGAATGTGTTTGCCTGTCTTGATTTTTGGTTTGCTGCCTAAATGCCTCCAATCGCCAGTATAATAAAGAAGATGGGCTTCTAGTGAGGTCATCCTCAAAAATGGCTTTATTAGAAAAAAAAAGTCCATGAGTAACTGCGGCTGCACTGAAACCAGCTTTAAGTGGAGTCCCAAAAGAGACGTGCGCTGCTGTGAGGTGGAGCAGAAACCACCAATTGTTTAGCCGCCTGTCTTTGGTCAACCACAAAGGTTTATAAAAGCAGAGTCAAGTTCAAAGTTCTTGCTTTGCAGATGAAATCATTTCTAGTTTAATTAAGCCATAGGAGAATGAAAATAAGGCATTATTGAAAAGTAGCGGCTTGTTCTGCGGTTACTCAGCAACTGCCAAACAGAGATACAAAGAGCGGCTCACGCCCTGTTAACAAACTCCACACAGGTGCTTTCAGACAATGTATAAGCAAATACATTTTTTTCTTCTAATTTTATCTGTAAGAATTTCTCTAATAGCCAAACAGAAGGGTGTTTTATTGATCTTTTTTTTTTGTAATCACAAAACGTCCCATGCTTGGGCCAGCGTTATCAGCCGCAATGGTCACAGAGTTATTACATCTAATATTTGAGGTTGAGTTGCAGCTCGGTGTAATCTCTTATCTTTAACCGCTGATAAGCAATGTTTGGCACCTTTAGGTAAGCACCCGGATAAAACCACACTGGGGCAGAGATGAGGTTTAAGGTTTACGGCTTTTTCTCGTTCAGGGGACAGAGAGTGAGGGGAAGTGGAGAAAAGTGGCTGTTTTATGAACATGTGAGGAAATGGCAGTTCCAAACTGTGCTTCTGAGATGTCCAATTAATGGAATCTTTGCAGTAAGAGAGAAAGGAAAGCAAAGTAACTGTTGCCAGACGCGTGAGTATGGGGAGCATTTTGTGCTGGATGAATACAGGTAAAGAAAAGAGTGTGACACCGTTATTAACTATCGCTCTGTCCATTTCCTTAGAATGTGGGAGAAGGAGGAGAAAACACCAGAAGACCGATGAGGTCACTTCCCTCAACCATGAAACCACGGCCCTTCTAGTCTCAGGCCTCACAGAAAGTCGCCATTCACTCTCAGGCCATCTCTGAGGAGAACAGAGCTCTGTATTATATTCTGAAGTATTCTCACGCGGTCAGATGTGATTCCTGAATGAGAATCATTCAGGTCAGGTCAGGTTGGGGAGCATGCACTGATACTTTGTGTTGCTGCACCCACCACATTATGAAACAGCTCGGGATCCGGGTTGGTAACCCCCCCACCCCAGGCAGACATGCGGTCCAGTCCCACCCTCCGGAAATGACCCTCTATCTACAATAGTCAGGTGTTATGTGGGTGTCCCCTTGGCCTGGTTCAGCCACTCATGTCCTCAACAATGAGGATCTTGTGAGGCGGATCACCCTCAGGGAATCGCATCACATGACCGTAGTGCTGTTACTGACTCTCCCTCACAATGCAGATAATGTGCCTCATTCGGGACTCCATCAGCAACCTCTTTTTCGACACAAAGTCAAACCAGCGGTACTCAAGGATTCTCCAAAGAGACACAGTACCAAAGGAGTCCAGTCTTTATCTAAGGTCACTGGATAGCATCCATGTCTCGCAACCATATAGCAAAACAGGAAGCACCAGAACTCTAAAGACTTGAACCTTCGTTCTTTTGCAGCGATATAAGGAGCGCCACACACCCCTTTCCTGTGACCTCATGACCCCCCCACGCTCTCCCAATCCGTCAACTGACTTCATAGGAAGAGTCACCATAGACATGAATGTCACTGCCAAGGTAAGTAAACCTCTCGATGAGGTCAACACTCTCTCCGCAGACAGACACACTGCTGATGGCCGTGCCCAAGAGGTCATTAAAGGCCTGTCTGTTGGTTTTTATCAGGACACTCACAAGCCCAGACACTCAGACTCCTCACTCAGTCTCTCGAGTGCCCCGATCAGAGCCTCCATTGACTCCGTGAAGATCACAGCATCGTCAGATCAGTGAATTATTCTTCACCAACAGATGCCCCACAGCCAAAGGACCCCATGTCCCTGCAAGCACTGAACAGAGTAGGAGCAAAAACAGACCCCTGATGTACCCCAGAATCAACTGGGAAAAACGCAGAGGTTCTGCCTCCACTCTGCACATCACTTACAGTACCAGTGTACAGGTCAGCCATGGTATCCAGAACCTTTGAGGGGCTTGAGGGGATCCCGCAAAGCAATGTCCCACAGGGCAGATTGATCAACTTGAGTGAAACGCTTTACGAAAATTGGCTGCAAAGAAACTCTCCTGATATTTGCATTTGCACTCTGTGGTATAGCAGGTCCACGGCTTCAAAAAAAAAATGGGGCCAGTTTTTAAATCTATAAAGCCGTGTCACTCTCCGTGGGCACGATTGCACAACTGCGAGGAGTTAACGAGGTAGTTGGGGCGAGTTGCACCTGCACATGCGGGTGCGATTGTTCTCAATTGCTTCATTGACGTCCTGCGGCGTGTGATTAAGGCGCTGCGACCACGGAGACATGTGTATATATACGGGCTGGCACAGAGGGGGACAGGAATCAAAGACGAGAGGAAGAAAAAAAAGGTTGAAAGTGAAGGAGGTTAAAAGACATGAAAAACAGTCTTGGAAAGACGATCTGGCCACCTGGAATGAAGAAGCAGTACGAGGTGGGGCCCCACGAAGGATCGTTGACTGTGGTGCTCTATGGGCTAATTCGCCCCACTGCATATTCGGGTGGAGTGTGGTGAGCAAGGCAGGTGCCCTCCCTAGGCTTCCGAGGTGCGACCAAGTGAGCGCAAAGGAAGAAGGGAGGAGAGCCGACCTTGCACAGTCTGGCTGCGATGTCCGAAAGCATTTAAGACGGGGGTTGGCATAATGGAGCTCGTGGCTGCTGAGTCTCCGCAGGCTATGCGAGCAATGGGTGAGCCGGGGAGAATGAGAAGGAGGTGGGCTGGGATTGGGAGGAGTTAGTCTGCATTTTAACCTCGGATATTTAATGGATTTATTTATTGATTTTTTTTTTTTATCCCCACTTTTCACAATGATTTTTCTGGAGTTATACTTTTTTTTTGATCACTGCACAGTTTACACTTGTTGATTTTACTTTTCTTTTGACTGTTTTTTAATAAAAGCACTTGGCATCATCAGAGAATTGTCGTCATTTGTCAGCTCATCTTGGTCATAACTCTCAACGGCGTTGGTTCAGCAGACTCCCATGTGGGAAGAGGGAGTCTGTAGTAGACTGGCATCATCACACACTCCATGAGAACCCTCAGTGCCAGGATGCAGTTGATTGTAGACTTCTTAGGTGTAAAATCAGACTGCTCTGGTCAGTGGTAAGTGAGCAAGTGATCACGGATCCTATTGAGGATGACCCTATCAAGGACATTACCTGGCACTGAGAGCAGTGTTATTCCCCTGTAGCTGTCACAATCCAGGTGATCACCATTCCCTTTCCAGATAGGCACAACAAGTCCCATTTTCCAGTCAGTTGGGATGATGCCCATCTCCCAAATGGAAGCAAAGATTGCTTGCAATGCCAGGAGGACAGCCTTACCACCAGCATGGAGAAGATCATTCAATATACCACAGGTCCCTGCAGCCTTCCCTACCCTCAGCTGGTTCACCACCTGTGCAATCTCAGTGAGACTCGGGGGTTCACAGCTAATTGGAGGATCAGCCTCAAGAACCGTGGACCCAGAGATATCCAACGTCCTAGCTAGAGGATCAGCTTTAAACAACTGCTCAAAGTAGCCAGCCAGGCGGGTCACAACTGCAGTGTCATCTGTAAGAACCGTTCCATCAGCTGACCTGACTGCGACTCTCTGAGGAACAGATTTGGATGTGCGTAATGCTTCAATTTCTCTGTAAGCAGGACGTGGGTCACTGGACCATAGATGGTGTGTCACCTGCTCACAGATTCCTCTAACAAACACCTCCTTATCTGCCCTCAGAGCCGTTACAGGCAGCCTTCTCAGTTCTCAGTACAGACTGTAGTTGCCATCAAACTGTGTGCTGTGACTCCTCTCGATGATATCCAGAGTACCCTGAGAGATGAAACACCTCCTTCTGGGAACACTGGCAATACCAACACAACCCTCAGCAGTCTTCAGGATCTTGTCACGGAAGGTCTCCCACATTACATTAGGATCAGCAGTCACACACAAGCCTGTAAGTTCCTCACACAAATTGCATGCAAACTTGTCAATTACATTTAAATACAGATGGGGGAGCTTTGCTCTGGATAGGACCGTGAGCTGCAAGGTGGTGATTGACAGCATTGCCCTTCATGGGTGGGATCCTGAAGTATCAATCAGGTACTGTTTCAGTCATTAACCAATGACAGGTTTGGCCGCCAAACTCAAAAGGAGGGAAGGTAGTAATCTGAGAGGGGAACTAGCCGATCTATGTTCTGGCAATAAGGAAAGAAGTAAAGAGATGGATTCTATCAACGTCAATTGGGAAAGGTATAAACGACTCTCCCACTATTGGTATGGACAAGGTTAGTGAGTTGGCCACCTGCGTGCCTTTCTAAGGCTGTCCTTTCATCCTGGCTAGCCAATCATCAGAGGATGGTGAGATCTGAACCTTGTTTGCTTTCTGGATAGCGCCATCTTCATATTGCCCAACTTTTGCAAAATCTTCCATTTCATCTTCTGATGTCCCCCCCTCACCACACAGACAATTCACATTTGGAATGTTGTGTCTGGAGTCTCGTAGTGATGAAATATGCATCAAGTGTTTTTGTGTATACTGTATTTATGCATATATATGTGGAGTTATATATATCTGTATGAGTGCTTCCTTTGTGGTTAAAATTTGTACTGAGTGTGTTTATGTTTATGTCTCTCTATTATAATAAAAGGAGGAGGGTCCGTCGGATAGTCGAACCTCAGATTTAGGAGGAACAGTGTGGTTTTCGTCCTGGTCGCGGAACAGTGGACCAGCTCTACACCCTTAGCAGAATACTAGAGGGTGCATGGGAGTTTGCCCAACCAGTCTACATGTGTTTTGTGGACTTGGAAAAGGCGTTTGACCGTGTCCCTCGGGGAACCCTGTAGGGGGTGCTCCGGGAGTATGAGGTACCGGACCCCCTGATAAGGGCTGTTTGGTCCCTGTACAACCGGTGTTAGAGGATGGATGGATGGATGGATATTATAATAAAAAAATCTTGGGAGAAAGACTTTTTATCCTGCGATGAGACGTGGTCCGCATTGCCGGCAGTAAGTCGAGCCCGTTTCCAGTGAGAGTTGGACTCCACCAGGGCTGCCCTTTGTCACCGGTTCTGTTCATAACTTTTAAGGACAGAATTTCTAGGCACAGTCAGGGTGTTGAGAGGGTCCGGTTTGGTGGACTCAGGATTGGGTCACTGCTTTTTGCAGATGATGTTGTCCTGTTTGCTTCATCAGGCCGTGATCTTCAGCTCTCTCTGGATCGGTTCACAGCTAAGTGTGAAGCGGCTAGGATGAGAATCAGCACCTCCAAATCCGAGACCATGGTCCTCAGCCAGAAAAGGGTGGAGTGCCCTCTCAGGGTTGGGGGAGCGATCCTGCCCCAAGTGGAGGAGTTCAAGTATCTCGGGGTCTTGTTCACGAGTGAGGGAAGAATGGACCGTGAGATCGACAGGTGGATTGGTGCGGCATCCGCAGTGATGCAGGCTCTGCATCGGTCTGTCGTGGTGAAAAAAGAGCTGAGCCATAAGGCAAAGTTTGCAATTTACCAGTCGATCTACGTTCCTACCCTCACCTATGGTCATGAGCTATGGGTAGTGACCGAAAGAACGAGATTGCGAATACAAGCGGCTGAAATGAGTTTCCTCCACAGGGTGTCTGGGCTTTCCCTTAAAGACAGGGTGAGAAGCTCAGTCATCCGGGAGGAGCTCAGAGTAGAGCCGCTGCTCCTCCGCATCGAGAGGAGTCAGATGAGGTGGCTCGGGCATCTGATCAGGATGCCTCCTGGACGCCTCCTTGGTGAGGTGTTCCGGGCACGTCCAACCGGGAGGAGGCCCCGGGGAAGACCCAGGACACGCTGGAGGGACTATGTTTCCCGGCTGGCCTGGGAACGCCTTGGGATTCTCCTGGAAGAGCTGGAAGAAGTGGCCGGGGAGAGGGAAGTCTGGGCCTCTCTGCTCAAGCTGCTGCCCCCGCGACCCGACCCCGGATAAGCGGAAGAGGATGGATGGATGGATGGATATTATAATAAAAAAATCTTGGGAGAAAGACTTTTTATCCTGCGATGAGACGTGATGTTTTGAAGAAAGACACTTTCACGTCCCGCGCAACCACGCCCAGGAGCGGAAATAAAAGACAAAGAGTCGATGACAAAGTAGAAGATTGTAAAGAATTCAAAAACATTAGCGCGATACACATGCAGAGCAAGATAGAGATAATGGAAGTACGACAATTCGAAATTCTCAAAAAAAGTGATAGTAAAGATTGCATTAGTGCAAACAAACAGAAATTATTACTCGGTGAAATAGCGGAACAGCGAAAAGAGATTGAATATATTGTTTGGATTTAAACTTTAAGTCAGAGACTTGTAGACCGTCTAATTCGTGTTGCCATCAGGGAAAAGTAGTGTTTCTTCCCAATGAAGAGGCGTATCCGCAAGAATTAAAAGATTGGTTGTTTGGTGAAATTGAAATCCCGCGAGAGAAAATTTCAAGCCCCACGAGGCAAGAGTTTATGCAAAGAGATTTGGAAAAGTCCTGCCCACATCTAAAACATTTACAGCCATGCACACAGTTCAATTATTTCTGATTTCTGTGAATTCTATTGTCAGACACAGTTTGAGTAGAGAGAAAGAAACGATATTCACTCACAGGCAGTTATACGTTGCGTTGTCACGATGTAATTCCAAACACGGAATCAAAATTCAATGTGATATTGACGAAAAGGCAAAAGCGAAAAGAGATCAAATGTATGGACATAGGTGATATGACAGAAGTATGTAGATATTGCTTGGCTTTAAACTTTAAGTCGGAGACATGTAGGTCACCTAATTTGTGTTGCCATCAGAGAAAAGTAGTGTTTCTTCCCAATAAAGAGGCCTATCTGCGAGAATTTAAAGTTTTATTGTTTGGTGAAAGTGAAATCCACAAATGCGAGCGGCAGAGACGTGAAGCTGCTGGTACATAGTGCAGGTGGGGGGTTTGGTGAGTGAAGCCCCCTAGTATATATGAATGTGAAACTGATTGAGGTAGCAGCTCAATGTAATGTTATATAATCTTTGCTCTGTGAAAAACAGGAATGTGATTGAGACATACTTCTGTCTGCTATGACATCTTTCTGTCATTTTGACTATTGCATCGCATCACTATATGTCCTAAGCATATCAGTCCATACGATAGGTGTTTAAACACTGTGGCTATGTGGATGCTATGTAGCCTTGTTGTTCTTCTGCAGGTATCGTTAGGCAGATTTGTTGACTCGGGTGTGTTGAATACTGAAATTCTTCAGCTCTCTTTTGATGGGGTGTGACACATCATTTACTTCGAATGCATATTTTGCAATTCATATTTTCACAAATATAGCTGCCAATTAGAACATTAGAACACTAGAACACTCTAGACACGAGCAGGCCATTCAGCCCAACAAAGCTCGCCAGTCCTGTCCACTTATTTCTTCCAGAAAAACATCAAGTCGAGTTTTGAAAGTCTCTCACGTCTCACTGTCTAAAACACTACTTGGTCTCTTATTCCAAATGTCTATCGTTCTTTGTGTAAAGAAAAACCTTCTAATGTTTGTGCGAAATTTACCATTAACAAGTTTCCAACTGTGTCCCTGTGTTCTTGATGAACTCATTTTAAAGTCACAGTCTCGATCCACTGGACTAATTCCCTTTATAATTTTAAACACTTCAGTCAGGTCTCCTCTTAATCTTCTTTTGCTTAAACTGTAAAGGCTCAGCTCCTTTAATCTTTCCTCATAACTCATCCCCTGTAGCCCTGGAATCAGCCTAGTCGCTCTTCTCTGGACCTTTTCTAGCGCTGCTATGTCCTTTTTGTAACCTGGAGACCAAAACTGCACCCAGGACTCCAGATGAGGCCTCACCAGTGTGTTATAAAGGCTGAGCAGACCCTCCTGTGACTTGTACTCCACACATCAAGGCGCTATATAACCTGACATTCTGTTAGCCTTCTTAATACCTTCTGAACACTGTTGGGAAGTCACTCGCTTAGAGCCCACTATGACTCCTAAATCCTTCTCATAAGGTGTACTCTCGATTTTCTGACCGCCCATTGTGTATTCAAACCTCACATTTTTACTTCCTATGTGTAATACTTTACATTTACTGACATTAAATTTCATCTGCCACAAATCTGCCCAAGCCTGTATGCTATCCAAGTCCTTCTGTAATGATATAACGGATTCCAAATTATTTGCCAATCCACCTATCTTGGTATCATCTGCAAACTTAACCAGCTTGTTACTTATATTCCTATCTAAATCATTTCCATATTTTAAAAATAGCAGCGGCCCCAACACTGACCCCTGCTGGTCACCACTCTTAACATCGGCCAGTTCTGATGAGGTTCCTCGCACCATCACCCTCTGTGTCCTGTGTCTGAGCCAATTCTGCACCCATCTAAATACATCACCCTGAACTCCCACTTCTTTTAATTTGATGCCCAACCTTATCAAATGCTTTCTGAAAGTCCAGATAAATAACATCATAAGCTCCAATTTGATTGTATCCTTTTGTTGCCTCCTAATAGAATTCCAGCCTGTTAGTAAAACACGACCTCCCTCTTCTGACCCCATGCTGACTGTTCAGAATAACTCCTGTCCTTGCCATGTGTTGCTCAATCTCATCCTTAATAATTCCTTCCATTCATTTTCCTGTGATGCATGTTAAGCTAACTGGCCTATAGTCACTCTGATCTGCCCTGTCACCCTTTTTATATAATGGGATGATATTTGTCATTTTCCAGTCCTTCTGAATCTCTCCAGTGTGCAGTGACTTCCTAAAAATATGCATCAAGGGTTTATATCTGTACTCAATAGCCTCCTTAAGAACACGAGGATAAATATTATCTGGTCCTGGTGATTTGTTTGATTTCAGCCTATTTAATCTGAGCAGCACTTCTCCCTCTATAATCTCCAAATCCTTCAGTACCTCCTTAGTAGTCCCTATTACTGCTCTGAGGTTATCCACCTGCTCACTTGTGAACACCTCAGAAAAATGTAAGTTTAGGGAATCCGCTATTTCATTGTCTGTATCTTTTAATTCCCCTTTACTATTCCTGATGAACTTGATCTCCTCCTTGACTTTTCTTTTACTACTAAAATACTGAAAGAATCTCTTGGGGTCTTCTTTCGCCTCATCTGCTATATTCCTCTCCAACTGTCTTTTAGCCTCCCTGATATCCTTCTTAATGGTTGCCCTCATGTTCTCATACGCGCTACGATTCACTTTACAGTCATTAGTCTTATATGTCTTATACAGCAGTTTTTTCCTTTATAACTTCTTTTTTAAATCTTTATTAATCCACCATGGAGTTTTTTTTTAGTTTCCTATTAATTCCAAATTTAGGTCTGTATCTGTCCTGCATTACATGTAACACATTTTTAAACCTGTTCCACTGCTCCTCGACTGTCTCCACACTTTAAAGCTCATCCCAGTCTATCCTACTTAGACTTTGTCGCATCTGCTCAAAATTAGCCCTCCCAAAGTTCAACTTAACAATTTTAGTCTTTGCTCATCTGCACTCTTACACAATACTGAGAATTGTATCACATTATGGTCACCTGACCCTAGTGGTTCAATCATCTCTACACCCTCAATTCTATCCTGATTATTACAGAATACTAAATCCAGACAGGCTTCACCCCGTGTTGGTGCTTTAACATGCTGTGTTAAAAAGCAGTCATTGATTACTACTAAAAACTCCTGCTCTGTGCTCCTCCATCTGCAAGGTTATCCCAGTTAATATTTGGATAATTAAAGTCCCCCATGACTATAATATCCCCCTGTAAACTTGCCTTTTTGATATTATTAAAAAGATGTGTGTTGAAATTACTGTCTGAATTGGGTGGTCTATAACACACTCCTATAATAAGACCTTTTTCCCTAATATTTTCCAGGTGAAGCCACATGTCCTCACTAAGATGGGGCTCATCATCCAACTGAAGAGCTCTTACATTTAAACCCTGTTTGGCATAAACAGCAACCCCACCTCCTTTTCTGTTCTGTCTATCCTTCCTATAAAATGTGTATCCCTCTATGTTACACTCATCCCCATCTTTGTTATTTAGCCAGGTTTCCGTTATTGCTATAATATCATAATTATGTTCTGCTACATACAACTCCATCTCACTTACCTTATTTTTGATACTTCTAGCATTAAGGCAAGCTGTCGTTAACGTGTTACTCCTTCTACACTTAAATGTTTGCTTAGAATTTACATTACTATGCATTTTTATTTCTACACCATTGTTTGTACCTCCATGTATAGATCTAAACCTGGCCTGTGCTAAACTCCCTGCCCCCCCATTCCCTAGTTTAAACAATTCTCGACTAGCCTACACATACGCCTCCCCAATACATTGGTGCCCCTCCAGTTCAGATGTAACCTGTCACGGCAGAACAGGTCCCATCTGTTCCAAAAGGAGTCCCAATGCCCCATAAACCTAAACCCTTCTACCCTGCACCAAGATTTGAGCCACGCGTTAAGCCTTCTTATCTCCTCAGTCTTACCTGGATTGGCGCGTGGCACAGGCAGAACTTCGGAGAAGACTACTTTATCAGTTCTGCTCCTCAGCTTGGCACCTAACTCTTTGAATTTGAATCGCAGAACTGACAGACTACCCTTATGTATGTCATTTGTTCCAACATGGACAATGACAACTGGATCCACCCCCGCTCTGTCCAAGAGCCTATCCACCCTTCCTGGGAGGTCTCCCACCCGTGCTCCTGGAAGGCAACACACCGTGCGAGACTCTCTCTCTCTGGAAGCACACCTGCGCTTCAATCCCCCTAATGATTGAGTCCCCAAATATCACTACCTCTCTCTTTTTGGGAACTGGTTTTGAGGTGGCCCGTTGGGGCTCCTCATCCCTGCCTACCACCTCAGAATTATCAGAGGCACCGTCCAGCTCCGCAAGGACATGATAACGGTTAGACACTTCTAATTCTGGGGTTGATGCCCCAGACAGCGTGCACCCTTTACCTTATGCCTTGTGACCATGACCCACCTATTCCTTCCTGTCTGGTCTGGAATCTCCTCCCGCGCCACCGTGGGGGTGCACACTATCTCTCTAAAGGACACCTGGGCCAAGTCCGCCAATTCTCTATTACAACGCAGGTCAGCCAACTCCTTCTCCAGTTCAGTGACCCTGAGCTTGAGGTGCTGGATCAGCTGGCATCTGTTGCAGATGTAGCCCTCATAGACAACTAGCTCCTTCAGACTATCATCTAAAAAGTCCAACATCCAACAGGACTTGCATTGCACTGGCCTCATTATTATAATTTGATTTGGGATTAGTAAACAGCCCTAACTTTTTTTTTTCTTAAAATTTAATTTCTTCTTCTTTCGGCTGCTCCTTACTTAAATGGTAACACTAAGATCTGCTACAGATATTTTACACCCTTTCCCCTTAGGCTCCTGTACGGTTGTCCCTCTCAGCTGCCTGCTATTTGTCTTTCTATGAGGTTAACTTTACTTTTCTCTGTCTCTTCTCCTAACTTTGCGCTCCTCTTACTTATTAGCTCTCCACTTGCATTTGTTTGTATTAATGAACCCTTGCGCTATCACTTCTGGACCGCTAAGGACTGTTTAATCTAAAATAAACAAATAAATAAAACTTTACTACCTTATTTGCTCCTACAGCCCCTTGTGCCTGATCGGCGTCTTACCTACGCACTGCTGAGCCTTCCCCTTTTGCTGCAATTCTTTCAGATTGACATGGACTCTTACACTATCATTGTAATGCTGAAGAAAAGAGAGCACACACAGCACCTGCGACAATGTGTTGTTCATGCTTGGCATCTTCAAATGCCAATGTATTATCTGAGTGTACAGAAAGGTTTTTCTCTTGCAACAGGTTTCTAACATGTGTAAGGTGCTCTTTGCACACACAACACACATACGTTAAATGAAGGTCTTTTTAGGAGACTTCTCGGATGTGCAGTTTATCATAATCAGAAACTTGCTCTCTTTCAAACCAACTTAACGAAAGCACCTCTGATTTTTGTGGTTCGAAATCTCTGCCTCTACTTTCAGTGCCGCCTTCATGAGGCATTGGACTGATGTAGAAATGTGACAGTCAGTGAGCCTTCTAATGTGTTCCCACCCAGTTTTAAGCACAATTCACTCATGTTTATCTCCAGAAGTACATATTATACGTCTGACTTAGTGCGACAAATTTCTAGGTGATTCACCAAACTTATGTGTAGCACATTACTGCTATATTTTCCTAATCCTTAGGATGGGGCATCCTTCTGAACACCTACCATCATTTTTATGTTTCTGTATTCTTTTCACACTATCCTTTAGTGTGAATCTACAAGACTAGTTCCAGGGAGGTGTCTGAAATTTGGGGACGGTCCAAGATGTCTTCACTTAACACTTGAATCCCTGAAGCCTACGAAAAAAGTTGTAATGCTGGGCCACCTTAAATTCCTTCACACTGTCACTGGCTGTTACAGACTCAAATCAAATGTAAATTTTTATTACATGATAGTAATTATAATAGCAGCTCACTAGTCAAAATGGTAAATGCGGGGAAAACCTGGGATCGAACCCGCAACGTCATGAGTTAGAAGCTGCTGATCTAACCTGTAAACCAGCCATGCAATTTATATATGGACTTTGGTTTTTACGTATCGACAGCAACATGTAAATTGAATAATTTGTTTATCTTTGGTTATATTCTTGAATAAAGGTGCACTTGTTTTATTATATCTTTTGTGAAAGTGCTTATTTGATATTTGCACTTCAGACTTCACACATTATACACTTCACTTCAGCATTAATTATTACTATAACATGAAAAAAGATTCTGTTCTAGTTTTGTGTTCAACATTTCTTGCGTCACATGTCCTGTCATTCCACATTTATGCAATTCCTTGTAGACACGGACTACACATGAAATATATGTATTCCAAATAATTATTTACCCGATACAATTCTGGATACTGCCTCACAGTTAGGGGACCTGGGTTTGCTTCCCGGATCCTGTCTGCATGGAGTTTGCATGTTCTCCCCGTGTCTGCATGGGTTTCCTCTGGGTGCTCTGGTTTCCTCCCACAGTCCAAAAACATGCAGGTTAGGTGCATTGGCGATTCTAAATTGTCCCGTGTGTGTGTGTGCCCTGCGATGACTGGTGCCCTGCCTGGGGTTTGTTTCCTGTCTTGCACCCTGTGTTGGCTGGGATTGGCTCCAGCAGACCCCCGTGACCCTGTAGTTAGGATATAGCAGGTTGGATCATGGATGGATGGATTCTGGATACCTCATACCCAGACTTTCAGTCTGACTTCAGCTGTGTTGGTGGGGGTGATGGGATAGCAGGCTTCTTGTGCTGATAGACACATTTGCAAGACAAAGACGCCGATGAAAAGGTGCAAAGGAATTTAAGGTGGCTCGTCATTACTTCTTTCTTCGTCAGGGAGGTAGTTTTAAAACTGAGCTTTTGTAACCATTCAAGTGAAACTTTACAGTCCTAATAAACAGCAAAATAACACAGAATATTCCATAGTAAAATTTGGTTTTGTAAAATCAGTCAGACCTCTGTTTTTAAAAACCTAATCTGGTTGTATGTTTGACTTCCTCCAGCATATGCCTACCCTTATTGGATAAGTTTTCTATTTTTCTAGTCAACATTATTTCCTTACAAATATATGTCAGTTTGCCATTGGTAATTGTTTTCTAAAGTGAAGCATTTTTTTACAAATCTGAAGAAGAATTTACAACAAAAGATGCTCTATTTGACTGTAATTGTAACTTGTTATAAAACTTAAAGAACTCCTAAGGGAAAATATAAACAAATACAAATTTAAAATTACTACAAGGTAGAACTAATGCGAAAAATCTAGAAAACTCCAAAAAGCAAACTGGCCAAAGGACTGGAAACCTTTCAAACAGAGAACAATCACAAAAAGGAGCCACAGAAAACTGGTTGTGGCAACAGGCGTCTTAAGTAGTCCTTTCAAGTAACTGAGGTCCTAATAACCACAGCACCTGAGCGTTATAATTAGAGGGGCCACGTATTCAGACAAGGAATACAATGAAGGATAAGGGACCAACACCAGCTCGAACATAAAGAAGACAAACATTAGAACAATTTTGACCAGAATAGGTCACAAGCTTGACAAACCTATTTACTTATTTTTTAAAAATAAGTATTTTTTTTAAAGTTTGTGAACCCTTTAGAATTTTCTATATTTCTGCATAAATATGACTTAAAACATCATCAGATTTTCACTCAAGTCCTAAAAGTAGATAAAGAGAAACCAGTTAAACAAATGAGACAAAAATATTATACTTGGTCATTTATTTATTGAGGAAAATGATCAAATATTACATATTTGTGAGTGGCGGCAAAAGTATGTGAACCTTTGCTTTCAATATCTGGTGTGTCCCCCCTTTGCAGCAATAACTACAACTAAACGTTTCCGGTAACTTTTAATCATTCCTGCACACCGGCTTTGAGGAATTTTAGTCCATTCCTCCGTACAGAACAGCTTCAACTCTGGGATGTTGGTGGGTTTCCACACATTAACTGCTCGCTTCAGGTCCTTCCACAACATTTCGATTGGTTTAAGGTCAGGACTTTGACTTGGCCATACCAAAACATTAACTTTATTCTTCTTTAACCATTCTTTGGTAGAACGACTTGTGTGCTTAGGGTCGTTGTCTTGCTGCATGACCCACCTTCTCTTGAGATTCAGTTCATGGACAGATGTCCTGACATTTTTCTTTAGAATTCTCTGATATAATTCAGAATTCATTGTTCCATCAATGAAGGTAATCCGTCCTGGCCCAGATGTAGCAAAACAGGCCCAAACCATGATACTACCACCACCACCATGTTTCACAGATGGGATAAGGTTATTATGCTGGAATGCAGTGTTTTCCTTTCTCCAAACATAACGCTTTTCATTTAAACCAAAAAGTTCTATTTTGGTCTCATCTGTCCACAAAACATTCTTCCAATATCCTTCTGGTTTGTCCACGTGATCTTTAGCAAACTGCAGACGAGCAGCAATGTTTTTTTTGTACAGCAATGGCTTTCTCCTTTCAACCCTGCCATGCTCACCATTGTTGTTCAGTGTTCTCCTGATGGTGGACTCATGAACATGAACATTAGCCAATGTGAGAGAGGCCTTCAGTTGCTTAGAAGTTACCCTGGGGTCCTTTGTGACCTCGCCGACAATTACACGCCTTGTTCTTGGAGTGATCCTTGTTGGTCGACCACTCCTGGGGAGGGTAACAATGGTCTTGAATTTCCTCCATTTGTACACAATCTGTCTGACTGTGGATTGGTGGAGTCCAAACTCTTTAGAGATGGTTTTGTAACCTTTTCCAGCCTGATGAGCATCAACAACTCTTTTTGTGAGGTCCTCAGAAATCTTTGTTCCACAAACATGTGTTGTGAAGAGCAGACTTTGATAGATCCCTGTTCTTTAACTCTTTGAGGGCTGAATATTTTTTCAGTTTTCTGAAAAGCACACAATGTACTGGTTTCACACATGAATCAATATAAAATGTCTGTTGCTACGTGCTGGGGCTGCTGCAGGTGCGCCTCAATGGCCAGCAGGAATGCACAGTGGGCTGGCTGTCTTCGCACAGCAGGTAGGTGGCGGTGGTAGTCGCAGTGTGACGCAATATGGTTTGTACCTCTTGTCATCATAAGTGGTGGTCCTACCAAGCGAAGGCTGCTGTAGGTGTATCAGTTGCACGAACGTGTTCAACACCACAATCAGCTAGAGACTGATCAGCCGATATTGGTCCCTCAATTTCGTTTTTGATCTCCATCTCCAAATCATTTGCATCAAATTCCAAGTCCGACAAGTCAGAGTCCGGTTCAGCGCTAATACGTAAAACGTTTATGGAGTATTTTAATTTCCACATCTGCTTTAGTCCCTCAACAGATGTCGATGCCATTTTAGAGGTTGTTTGCTCTTCGCTACTCATGTAAGTGCAGGGAATCAAGGAAAAATCAGCAAAAGCTACTTAACTTTCCTTCTAACAAAGAGAATCAAACTAAAACGTAAGGGCGGGTTTTGTTGCAGTTTACAGCCGATTTCTGTCCTCTAACCCTGAATTTCGACAAAAGTCAACATCAGCCCTGAAAGAGTTAAATAACACAGGGTGCCCACTCACACCTGATTGGCATCCCATTGATTGAAAACACCTGACTCGAATTTCACCTTCAAAGTAACTGATCATCCTAGAGGTTCACATACTTTTTGCCACTCACAAATATGTAATATTCGATCATTTTCCTCAATAAATAAATGACCAAGTATAATATTTTTGTCTCATTTATTTAACTGGTTTCTCTTTATCTACTTTTAGGACTTGTGTGAAAATCTGATGATGTTTTAGGTCATATTTATGCAGAAATATAGAAAATTCTAAAGGGTTCACAAACTTTCAAGCACAACTGTATGTTGCTATGTTCTCTCTCTCTCTTGCAGATTCACGCTATACAATATCTGCAAGATCCAGAAGTGTATACAACACAACTACTGTTCCAGACTTTGGTCTTGTCACATCTGGACTGCTGCAACTCGCTGTAGGCATGAGTACTGGCCTCGGTCACCAAGCTACTTCAGATGATTCAAAAGGCAGCAGCACGTCTGGTGCTCAACCAGCCGAGACGGGCACATGTCACACCACTCTTCTGATTACTACATTGGCTCCCTGTAGCGGCACATATTAAGTTCAAATTCTTGGTGCTTGCCTACATCACAGTCAATAGACCAGAACCTATATTTATGGAGACACTTGTGAGATTCTACATGTATGCTCTTTCTCAAACCCTTTTGAGTATAGTTGATAAATAACATTTGGTGATGCCACCACTGTGTTATATCTCAGTTCAAATCCTCTAAAGTGGAATGAGCTGCCCCACCTTCACCCAGAATTCTGACTCTTTCAATGTGTTTAAGAGCATCTTTTGTTCTGTGTTCTGTCTACCTGACGTCACTTGTTAGATTTTATAATCTAGGAATTGTAACTAGTTTGTATTTTAGTTCTGAGCTCATCATTTGGTCAGATGTGGTAAGTACCTAATGACAGTGTTCTGAGGAAGGACAAACCAAAAAAAAATATCGAGAGAGTGTTGCTTGGCCGAGACTCAAGTGAGATGTGAGAGATGAATGAACGTTATCCCGCCTGTTTCAAACCAACAGAAAGATAACTGTGGCACAAATTACAGTTTTTTTGATGACTTGTTTACTGATGGTTATGACAGTAGTGTGTCACAACAGACAGTGCATCCATAATTGAAAGCATCTACAGTGGGCACACAAGCATCAAAACTGAATCTTGGATCAATGGAAGAAGGTCTTTTAGTCCAATGAATCTAATTTTCTGTTGTGAAGAGCTGGGTATATGTGCATGTAGAAGTTAATTTGACTCGTACCATCTACCTAAACGTCACTGCAGACCAGGTACACCCATTCATGGCAATGGTAGTGGCACTGAATAATGTACCCTGCCACACTACATCAACTGATCAGGAATATTTTCAGCAACATGATAAAGGGTTCAAGGTATTGTCCTGGCCTCTAAATTTCAAAGATCTCAGTCCAATCGAGCATCTGTAGGATGTGCTGGAACAGCAAGTCCAATCTACAGCGGCTTCATCTTGCTGCTTCTAAGAGGTAGAAGACCTGCTGTTGATTTCCTGATTCTAGATGACATCTTCAAAGGTTTTGTAGAGTTCATGTCTTGATGGGTCAGAGCTGTTTTGGTGGCACACAAATGAGCAACACTGACATGATCAAAGGGAGAAGACAAAGTAACAAAATAAATAAATCTTTCTCTTTCTCATCTATCTGTCTGTCTGCCCGCTTTTCACGAGAGAACATTCACATTAAGTATCATAGTTCACTTACAGGAGTGATTAATTCGCGCTAATCCGAGACAGAGACTGCAGGCCGAGGGGAGGGGAAAGCGTGATGTCAGGAGTGGGGACCTGGGTGGGGTCCTCCTCACTCTAGCGCCAGCCTCCGTTCGAGTCGCTCTACCTCTGGCCACATTTTGGAGCGTACCTTGCCTCCTCTTAGCTAGTGATACCTGTTTGTTTATTGATTTTTAAAGTTTGTGCTGTTTCACTACTACGAGGATGGAGCTGCAAGGGACAGCTAGTAAATAAATAAAAGCAGCTGTAGCTGCTCCACTGGGAATAATGTAGTCATTCGGTGGTGGTTCGGTCATACAGGGCTTTTCATGCATCAGTTTCACGTACGATGTCAATGTCTGATAACCAATTCACATCTTCTTCACTATCGCTCAGTTCAATTATTGTTCAGTTCCTGTTCATTTTAAAGCTGCCTTTATGGCATTTCCTTTGACATTGTAGTTTTAGTTGGAGGCTCCATGTCACTCATGAACAACAACAACAACAACATTTATTTATATAGCACGTTTTCATACAAAAAAATGTAGCTCAAAGTGCTTTACAAAATGAAGAATAGAAAAATAGAAGACACAATAAAAAATAAACATAAGTTAATATTAATTAACATAGAATAAGTAAGGTCCGATGGCCAGGGTGGACAGAAAAAACAAACAAAAAAAAAACTCCAGAGGTTGGAGAAAAAAAATAAAATCTGTAGGGATTCCGGACCAAGAGACCGCCCAGTCCCCTCTGGGCATGAATATTGATTAATTACCTTAGAGTTACCATAAAGTGCCAGAAAGCATAGAAATACTCCTTTTTTTGTAACATGAAGTTATATCATCCACTAAAAGGCAGCACAACACTGTCTCAAGAGTTATTAAGGTTAACACTATAAAGCATATCATTACACGTTACCACGAGCCTGGCTCAGGTTTAACCATTAAATTCCAAGGCTGAGTGACACTCAGGGTGAATGTCAATGAGGTTAAGGTGGGATGTCTCATTCACTGGCCCAGTATTTCGGAAAAATGGTCTCACATCCTCACCTCCCTACACTTCTCCCGCTCTCTTACCACTCAGGCCACACTACCTCCCTGTACTTTGGTCCCCAACTCATCTCCTGACTACAAGCTCAGTGTGCTACTGACATGGAGCTTTCTTTAAACCCTGCTGTAGGGTTAACTGTGAATCAATCCCTCATGGAGTCCAGGACTCAGTATAAAATTCCTGAGACAGTTTTCTAAGAAATCTCTCTCTCTTGGCCCTGGATACTCCATCATCCTTGAGCCCAAACTTACAGGTCAAGTATAAAACACCTTTGATTGCTCTGATGCCACCTGTCCTGCATAGTATACAACAGATCTGTTCTAAGTGGGAACCCACATCCACTTGAGATTATTTTGTCTGTACCCCAGAACCTCACTCTTATTTCAATGCTCTTTAAAGTTCAGTATTTTGTTAGACATTTCTACAAAAATATAAGTAATACAATAATCATGAACAGTTACAAACTCTCCTCTGATCTGTTTCTTTTTTCAGTGCCTTGTTGTGGTACTACTGGTCTACTGCCAAGCTTCTCTCCTACCCATGGAAAGACATCTGTGATACTAGGTGCCTTGGAATCAACAAATGGAAAAATTCTGCAGTCATATTAGACGGTCCAGCACAGAAGGAAACGTGGAATGGCCAGGAGTGGATGGGCATCTCCAGGACAGTGACTCTACCTAACTTTGTGTTATAACTGACCAGGAACCGCTGAGAGGTTCATTTTCCCCATTGATGCAGCCAATTTCAGTTTTTGTTTCCCTCACCTCTGCTGTCAGCTGGCTATAATTCAACAAAGAATTAATGGACAGATATTATTAGGTTCCATTGATATTAATCAATTTTTAGCTACTTTGTTTCTTCCATTTTTTTAAATCTTTGTCTTCTTGTGTGCTCATTATGCAATTAGAAACTTGTAAAGTTTGCATTTGTATATACAGTGAACTTGTCGCAGTTCTCTGAGCCTACACTCAGTGAAGAGCACTATTAAATAAATTGAAATTGAAATCTATATCTATACTAATAAAAGGCAAAGCCCTCACTGACTCACTCACTGACTCACTCACTGACTCATCACTAATTCTCCAACTTCCCGTGTAGGTAGAAGGCTGAAATTTGGCAGGCTTATTCCTTACAGCTTACTTACAAAAGTTAAGCAGGTTTCATTTCGAAATTCTACACGTAACAGTCATAACGGTCGATAACGGTGGACAACGCAATGGTCCGCCATGTTGAACTTTCTTATTTATGGCCCCATCTTCACGAAATTTGGTAGGCTGCTTCCCTGCGCCAACCGAAACCGATGTACGTACTTATTTCGATGGTATGACGCCACTGTCGGCCGCCATATTGAACTTTCCAACGTCACTAATTCTCCAACTTCCCGTGTAGGTAGAAGGCTGACCCCATCTTCACGAAATTTGGTAGGTGGCTTCCCTGCGCTAACCAAAACCGATGTACGTACTTATTTCAGTGGTATGACGCCACTGTCGGCCACCATATGGAACTTTCCAACGTCACTAATTTTCCAACTTCCCGTGTAGGTAGAAGGCTGAAATTTGGCAGGCTCATTCCTTACAGCTTACTTACAAAAGTTAAGCAGGTTTCATTTTGAAATTCTACTGAACTTTTCAACAGTCTTTGTTACTTATGGGCCCATCTTCAAGAAATTTGGTACACGGGTTCCCAACGCTAACTAAATCCTACTTACGTACATATATACGTCCATAGCTTGCAGCTCGGTCACCGTGTGAGGCAGCGTTGGGTCCCCCATCCCAACGCCTCCCACGTTGTTGGCTGCCTGCCTATATAAGGCTGTCCGTTGCTCCGGTCTCTACATTCCCTTCCTTGCTTCGCCACGGGATTCACGTCTCCCTGCTGATAACTACAGCCTTTTTATTTAATCCATTTATTGTTCGTTTATTACGATTATAGTTATTGTGTAGGTATTTTAGACTTACTTTACATTGCTCAGGTGCCCATTTCCTTTATCATTCCAACCATACCCCCATTACCATGTCTATCGAGGTGATCACTATCGATCAAAGAACTGTCACTTACCGAGTGGTTTCCATGCCCAGAGATGGCACCTGCCTTTTCCATTCTCTTTGTTACATATTGCACGGCCATATCAGGCTCACTCTTGATATCCGGAGGAACATTGTGTCTTATATATTGAATGACTGGGACAGGTTCAAGGAGTGGACTGATGACGGTACAGGAGATAATTATACTACACAGGAGCACTAGAACAGTGAAATGCTTAAGCCCTTCACCTATGGTTCTGCATGTGAGTTGATGGCTGCCGCTGAATTGTTTGGTTGTCGCTTTCAAGTGTAACGAAATGGCCAAATATTTTACACCTTTCGACAACCGCCAATGCCTCTTAAACATCTTAGATTCACAGGTGACGATTTCAGTAGTGGACACTTTGATGTTTAGAAATGTTTAAACTCTCAAAAGCTGGATGTGAAGTTATCGATGAAACTGGTTGTATGCTTACAATGCTTGACAGATGCCGAATGTCACTTCAACACAAGTCCTGCAAATACTGTCGTAATTGAAACAAACCATGAAACTGAAACCGATTATGACAGCAGCAATCCAAGCTGTGAGATTTGAGACAAGATTACTGTTCACATGGCCAACTGTAAGTTGCATGCTCAAGAGTAAGCTCAGCGCACAGCTTGGTCATGTTACAACCGGAGGGCCGAACTCACAATGTGGTATACAAAGAGATCCTTAACAAATAATTATTGGCATATTTTCCCTCAGTTTAAAAAGGTTTAATTTTCTTCTTAATAAAAATTTTAATGCAGTACTTCGCCCCTGCAAAGCGCGGGTATTCCATGTCCCAAGAGCCAGCTTCTGTAGCTGAGGATCGGACTGCCAAGGTCCCTGCCTTCAGCCACCACCCAACTCACACTGCACCCGACCTCCTTGGCCCCTCCCATAGGTGGTGAGCCCATGGGAAGGGGGACCCACGTTGCCTCTTCGGGCTGTGCCCGGCCATCAAGCGCTCGCCATCGAGCCCCACCTCCAGGCCTGGCTCCAGAGGGGGGCCCCGGTAACCCACGTCTTGGTGAGGGAAAACGGCATCCAAATTTTTTATTCAACATAGAAGGTCTACCGAACCGCTCTTTGTTTCATCCCTCACCTAGGACCAGTTTGCCTTGGGTGGCCCTACCAGGCGCATAAAGCCCCGGACAACAGAGCTCCTAGGATCATTGGGACACGTAAACCCCTCCACCATGATAAGGTGGCGGTTCGAGGAGGGGTTTCAGGATTCATTTCATTCGGATTCAGGAGGAACAGTGTGTTTTTCGTCCTGGTTGCGGAACAGTGGACCAGCTCTACACCCTTAGCAGAGTCCTGGAGGGTGCATGGCAGTTTGCCCAACCAGTCTACATGTGTTTTGTGGCGTTCAACCGTGTCCCTCGGGGAATCCTGTGGGGGGTGCTCCGGGAGTATGGGGTACTGGACACCCTGATAAGGGCTGTTCGGTCTCTGTACAACCGGTGTCAGAGCTTGGCCAGAGCAGTGTTCTTAGTTTGGCTAAAGGTCATGATTTGGTTTTTCTTCACCAAGGACAGAATTTTACAATCATCCAGCACAGTTGTCTTCTGTGGTTTTCTAGACCTTCTGCTGTTGTTGAGCGCATCAGTGTGTTCCGTCTTTTAAGAATCTACCAAATGGTTGACTTGACCACTCCTGGTGATTCTGCTGTCCCTCTGATGGGTTTGTTTTGTTTCCTCAGCCTAATGGTGGCCTGTTTTTACTTGCATGGACAGCTCTTTGGACCTCATATTGAGAGTTCACAGTGGTAGCTTCCAAATACAAATTCTGCACTTGGGATCAATTCCAGACCTTCCACCTGCTTAATAGTTAATGAAATAATGAGGGACCTGCTCCCACCTAGGTAGAGCATAAAGGATGTGCCTAAAAAGGCAATTTAGCATTAACACAAAACCAGACAGAACAGAACTAATCAGAAAAGCCAGTAAAATCCACAAAAAGAGACAATCCTTACTGTAAACACCTTCACACTTGAAGGCACCACTGCTCCTGACTCCTTAACTTTGAGCTACTTATCAAGTCAGAGGGAGGAGCCAGCAGCAATGATGTCATGGCAGCTTCCCTACACCCTGCCCACAAAAAACAACGAACGGAAAAACATTTAAAAAGACAGTACATAATTACAAAAAACCAGACATAAGAGTTGTAAAAAGGTTTGGGGCAGCCACCCATATAATTGATTTCCTGGCTGCAAAGTCGATCAAATAATACAACACTGATGTGCACAAAACCGAGTCCAAAACAGAACTGAGGGAATAGGGAAAAGGTGGAGGATTTTAAAGAGGAAGACAGGAAGTGAAGTCAAAGGGGTCGGGCTCATGAAGCCATTGGTTCGAGCCCGGACGTGACATCACAGGGGCTGGAGCCGGCAAGGTCTCCTTCCATTGGCTCGATCCCGGAAGTGACGTCAAGAGGACCAGGTGGAATCTCCCGTGAATGGTCTGCAGGCAAGGGAGAAAAAGAGTCAGTGCACTTGGCCACATCCCGGTGTGTCTCGGAACTGCCCTTACTCAAGCCCTTTAGCTGCCTCCCATGTGCACGTGTGTGACAAAGTAAAAAAAACAACAAAGTAATACAAGCCAGGAAGAAAATTCTGGCTTTAACAAAATTTTAGTAATAAGTGACAATGATAGAGTGTTGGGGTACCAAAGTGATAACCCCACTTAATGAGAGGCAGCACCTTTGCTACAAACTGAATATACAACAAAGAAAAGAATGGAAGTACAGTACCATTTATTCACCAACTGCTAGGCATCGAAAAAAGCAGAGTCTGAAATGAAGTTGACTTCTGGTTACTCTTCTTCTTATACAGGAGATTAGCTGGAAGGGACAGGACTTCTATAGTAGGGCAGAAAGTTTGCCTGCATCGTCTTCCTCAGTTTCAGGGAAAAAGAGGTAGCAGCAGTTAAAGGCTTCACCCACATTTTCAGATAGATAGATAGATAGATAGAAAATGCACTATATAATAGATAGATAGATAGATAGATAGATAGATAGATAGATAGATGTGAAAGGCACTATATTATAGATACATAGATAGTGAAAGGCACTATATAATAGATAGATAGATAGATAGATAGATAGATAGATAGATAG
>JANRMT010028174.1:31173708-31188772 GCA_026402145.1 Polypterus bichir lapradei | reverse complement strand
ATAGATAGATAGATAGATAGATAGATAGATAGATAGATAGATAGATAGATAGATGTGAAAGGCGCTATATAATAGACAGATAGGAAAGACACTATATAATAGATAGATAGATAGATAGATAGATAGATAGAGGGCGGCACAGTGGCGCAGTGGTAGCGCTGCTGCCCCGCAGTTAGGAGACCCGGGATCGCTTCCCGGGTCCTCCCTGCGTGGAGTTTGCATGTTCTCGCCGTGTCTGCGTGGGTTTCCTCCCACTGTCCAAAGACATGCAGGTTAGGTGCATTGGCGATTCTAAATTGGCGCTTGGTGTGTTTGTGTGTGTCCTGCAGTGGGTTGGCACCCTGCCCAGGATTGGTTCCTGCCTTGTGCCCTGTGTTGGCTGGGATTGGCTCCAGCAGACCCCCGTGACCCTGTGTTCGGATTCAGCGGGTTGGAAAATGGATAGATAGATAGATGTGAAAGGTACTATATAATAGATAGACAGACATGAAAGGCACTATATAATAGATAGATAGATAGATAGATAGATAGATGTGAAAGGCGCTATATTATAGATACATAGATAGATAGTGAAAGGCACTATATAATAGATAGATAGATAGAAAACATACAAGAATGGTCTTGATTTGCAAGCGTAACATGCATGCTTTTTCTTGGCCGTGTTGAACTCGAAGTTTTCCTCTGCATGCTTTACTGTTTTTCTGGGTTATACTGGAAACACCATGTTTCGTCACCCATAATAACCTTGTTAAACATGTGTTCATTTGCAGAAAGATCAGTCACAGCTTTAAGCCCCCATTGTTTCTGTTCATCTGCCAAGATTCAAGGCGATTCGGTGACACTACACTGCTGCTCCAGGAATTAAATTGTATATAGATAGATAGATAGATAGATAAAGTGAATTCGGAAACTAATCAGAACCCTTTTGTAAAGCGTACTCTTATTCTGTTTAATAGTTAATTTGAAATGGATACATTTATTATTTTTGCTAATCAATTTACAGTTAACAACAAGTAAAGAGAAAGTGAAGAAATTTTTAGAAATGATTAAAAATCAGAAACTGAAATTTCTCTTTCATTTTAGTATTCAGAATCTTAATTCAGTACTTCGTAGAAGCCCAGCTCCATTAGATTGAATGGGAATCGTCTGTAAACTGCCACTTGTCCTGAAGCCACATGATGTTCCATTGTTATCTATAAATGACAAAAATCTTGCAATGAAATGACTGGGCTGGAGAGTGAACCATTTACAGGCCAGTAAGCCATAATGGAAGGATAGCATGGAAGCTGATGCAGCCTGGGTTAGGATGGTTGGTAATTCTTATCCCAGTCAGGGTAATATACTAAAGGACAAAGTGGGCAAACATGGATGCCAGAGGCACTTCATTTCCCCCACATGACAGGAGGCAGTGTCCCTCCAGGATGGTCCCAGTTAGGACTCCTGCAGGGTTGTAAGAGAATTGGAGTTTAGAAGAGCAGCCCTGTCGGTGTCCTTGGGTGCCACAAGAGGGCGCTGTTGGGGGAGGACAGCCCCGGTTTCTGTATGACCCAGAAGTGCTCTGGATAACCACTGCAGTGACACCAGAAGTGTCTGCGGATCTTTGTTAAAAAGAAGTCCACTGCATCTCCTTGGGGAGTCAGAGTCGGGAGGCAGCAGGCGACACTCACTTGGAGGAAGGAAGGAGAGAGAGAGAAATGAATCTTGTGTTTTGTACTCGTATATTTGGGCTGTGTTCACTAGGAAACGTATTGGTGACAAGAAAAATCCTTTATTTGAACCCGGGACTCTTTTGGGTGATACTGTGTCTGTGGTTTGGGGCCCAGTGGCACCTCCTTGTGGTTACAACATGTAGATCTGAAAGACACTTTATAAATGCATACTTGCAAATGCCATCACTTGTTGACCTGGTTTGTCTTTTACTGACAAACAGGTGTACTTTTACAAAGAGACTTGTTTAAGCACCTCTTGCCCACCTTATTGTCTTATCAGTAAGTGGACTAGATTCATCCATCCATTTTTGGAGCTCCTTTTTCTATTACAGCAGAGAGGTTCTGGAAACCCAATGCCAGGAGCAACGGGGGCAATGCCCAGGATCGGACGCTACACACTTAAACTCTGATGAATCAGAAGCATTATAAAGTCATCATTCCAAGAAAGTTATCAAACAGTCTTCACTGTCTACAGCACAATCCTTTTCGAAAACTCACCCCAAGCCGTAACGCAGCTTCCAATGTGATTTGCTTCAGTTTTCAACCTTTAAACTGTTGCTCTTGTAAATGAATTCTTTTTTCTTTTTTTTTTTTTTGAGCCTAGAAAATTGGTTTAATCAAAGTCTCCGTGCCCTCCGGGGTTCCCACACTTTGGTCTGGCTTGTGTACGAGATCATGTGACACCTCCTGATTGCCCGCTCCTTTCATCTTTTCTTTCCATCAGAGAGAAACGCTGCACTTACTTCCAGCACAACTGATCTCTCCCACCATTTACTGCCGTGACCCCCGAGAACGGTGCTCATCACGAGTGTGTGACTAAACGCCGTGGCTGACATCGTGCGTCTGCTCCTGTCACAGGCTCATGCTGCGCAGCTGGCCTTGCCTGCAGCAAATCATTTTAGACAGTGGAAGGTTTGCCATTAACTTCTTCCTGCTGTCTTTTTGATTCTTCCCCCTTTCTATGTTTATATATTCAGTACCACCTACGCTTATTTATGTCACTGCTTGAACACTCCAGGAAAGAAAAGACTGATTTAACATTATGGATACTCACTGTTAGTTAAATTACTGGAACAGAGGACCTGGGCAGGAGCTGAACATCAGGCAACGCTACACAGAAAGAAGTCCATAGTCAGGGGGGTCTCTGCTACCAACAGGGGGCTTTATGACTGCTAGGATGCATACAAAAAAAGAGAAGCCCACCAAGCATTGAGCACATGCTGACGATGAGGTTGTGACACATCCATCTATTGTGATGACATACAGTGAATATACAAAGACATTTTCACATTTTATTGTCAAGCGACACTGAATCCATAGGCGGTTTTAGATGGGGGCCAACAGGGACCAGTGCCCCTGTAGAACTGGCCCTGGCCCCTGTGATGAAGAGATAAAATTTTAATTAATTACTTATGGTGATATGCGCTGGCAAGGAAACCGGAACTAGCATTGAATCCAGAAGAGCCAAGGCTTTGAACCTTGATGCATCTGTGGACCGTTTTGCAAGAAATCACAAACGCAGAATACTCTTATTATAATGTTACAGGCTACCGTGTTGCCAGTGCTAGAGGATGAGAGATTACTGAACAGAAAATGTGAGTGTACATTTAAGTTTCATGCTGTAAAAAAGTCACTTTATAACAAAATAAATACATACCTACATAACTTGCATACAAAAAAGAGATCTGTTACTGTTGTCACAAGAACGAGACATGAACAGATAAAGGTTTGGGGCAGCCACCCGTATAATGTGGTATCCTGGCTGCAAAAGTCGTTTATGCAAAATATACAGCACTGAATTGCATACAACTGAGTCCAAAACAAGACTGAGGAAAAAGGGAAAAGGGGCAGGTTTTAAAGGGGGAGACAGGAAGTGAGGTCATATGGATCAAGCACGTGGTCTTCCACCATTGGATCATAGCCGGACGTGACATCAGGGGGACTGGAGCTGGTGTGGCCGACTTCCATTGGCTCGGTCCCGGAAGTGATGTCAGGAGAGCCAGGTGGAATCCCCCGGGAATGGTCTACAGGCAAGGGAGAAAAAGAGTCAGTGCACTCTGCCACACCCCGGCATGCCTCCGAACTGCCTTCACTCAAGCCCTTTAGCTGCCTCCCATGCGCACGTGTGTGACACTGTACAAAAAGTAAAATTTGTTTAAAGGTTTATTGTGCATATGTACAGTATGTGAAATCTTTTGTTTGAAATTCATTTGTATGTTTTATTGTTAAATGTTCAATTCATTTTTTTTTGTGCTCCAAATAAATTCACTTAATATATTAAACAATTAAATATTGCCCTTTATTTTTTTTTTTTGTTCTGTGCCCCCATGAAACACTGGCCCCACCCTGGCCCTCCCAGTAAATTTGGTCTGGAACCGCCACTGACTGAATCCTTTGGGTTTTTTGACATTCATGGACAGAAAAAAGACTCTTTAATGTTAAAGTGAAAATGTGTCCCTTCAAAGTGGTCTAAATTAATAAGAAATATAAATCACAAAATAATTGCTCTTATTAAGTGTTCGCCCCTTGAAGTCTCCACTGCTGCAATCCCAGAATTTCCTCAATGGAGATCATCTCTCTGGGGTTTCAGTTGATTGCAGTTGAAGTGTGCCTGAAAGTGGAAGGACCAACTTATGGTGAGTCAGCATGGTGGACCAACCTACACAATGAAGACAAAAGAGCATGCCAAGCAACTTCATGAAAACGCGAGTGAGAGGATGGAGGCAAGAAAATATCCAAGTCGCTGAATATCCAGTTAAATCAAACATGACGAAATGGTTAAGAGTACGGCAATCTGCTCGATCAGGCCATCCACAGGAACAGATGAAGACAAGTGAAGGAGGCCACCAGGAGATCTCTGAGGACTCTGAAGGAGCCACAAGCTATGGGAGCTCAGACTAGAGAATCTGCACAGACAAAAACTGCTGCCTGAGGGCTTTATTATAGAGCGGCAAAGATGAAAAACGAGCAAGACCTCTTGGTAGAAGGCACACGGGGGACTTTGTCAACTGGAAGAAGCATCTTTGGTCTGATGAGACCAAACTTGAGCTTTTCAGTCCTTGAAGCTGAAAGCCATCGTTTGAACACTGCACATTATCAAAAACACGCAATCCCTATAATGAAGGATAGTGGTGGCAGCATCAGGCTGTGGGGATGCTTCTCTGCAGCAGGCCCAGGAAAGCTTGTGAGGGCAGCAGTTAAAGTGCCAGCAGGCATGATTTTTTTTTTTTGTTCTTTATTTCACCTTATGTGATTCCTTGTATTAGGAATTTGTCAGTTTCCGCATATCCCTTGGGGTCAGACATTGTACGGCGCCCCTGGAGCAATTGCAGGAGAAGGGCCTAGCAGAGTAAGATCTCTTCTGGCAGTAACAAGGAGTTGAACAGGCAACCTTCCAGATGCCAGCACAGATCCTTAGCCTCAGAGCCACCACGCCACCCTAAATGATGGGCACACCTGCACTGATAACACAGAAAAAAATCCCAGAGGAAAACCTAGACAGTCTGCAAGAAACCTGCACCTTGACAGAAGATTCAAGTTAGTCTGAGCATAAAGCCAAAGCTATACAAGAAATGGCTCCTAAAGAGCAATGTGAATGTCCTGAGTGTAGATCTCAATTCAACTAAGAATTTGTGTCTGGACTTGACAAACGCTACTCAGACGCGTTCACTGTGACACCTGACAGAGCTTGAGCAGTTTAGCAAAGGAGAATGGAGGAAAATGACAGAGTGCAGCTGTACAAAGCTGACAGAAGAGACATAAAGAGACCTGAGCACACAGACTCAAGGATTCCATGGCTCCCATCTACTATGAATGCTGACTCGATGAAGAAGAATACTTAGGACATCGATTATCCTATGTTTTATATTTGTCATTTATTTAGTCCACTTTGCAGAGATCTGTTTTCACTCTGACATTTTTGTTGAGCGGTGTCAAAAAAAGCCAAACTGAATCCATTGAGACTCAATGTTTGTATAACAATAAAATGTGAACGCTGCCAAGGGGTTGAATAGTTTTTATGAACTCTATAGACTAATTAATAAGGCAAAGATAACAAAGTTAAAATAGAAGAACGTGTAAGTGGAGGGCCAACCAATTGTATGAAGAGAAATGCGGAGACAGTGCTTGTCAGTATGAGGCTCTCATTGGAGTAACAATTAGATTCATTTTCTTATAAAATTCTTCCTCTTCATCTTTTCCCACTTCTGTGTGAGGTTGATGAGTTTGAATCAGCCTTCTCCATAAAGCATCTTCTCCCCAGTCAGACCTTCTTTTACTTTATCCATTCACCTCCTCTTTGGTCTCCCTCACTTTCTCTTCCCCTGTACTTCCATTCCCATCCCCATTTTGCCTACATAGTCCTTGACTTTCCTCGTCACCTGCCCATACCACTTCAACCAACTTTCCTGTTCTTTCTTTTGATGAATCTCTGATTGTCTCATTTCTTATTCTGTCCTTTTTTGTAACTCCACACATTCTTCTCATTTCTGGCACATCCAACTTCTTCTCCTGCACTCCCTTTACTGCCCATATCTCAGCTTCATAAATCATTGCTGGTCCTACCACTGTCTTTAAAAGCCTTAACGTTAACAATTTGTCTTAATTTTTCCATCACACAATAATCTTGATACCTTCTTCCAATTGTTCCATCCATGCTGCACTCTATGGGTTATTACTCAAGGGTCTGGTTTTCCCTCCCAGTAGCTAGATTAATTCTTCACATAAATTATCACCTATAATAATTTTAACAGCTAAAGCTGAAAAGAAAGATAACTAAAATACATTCTTAATAACACTAGTGGGCGGCACGGTGGCGCAGTGGTAGTGCTGCTGCCTCACAGTAAGGAGACCCGGGTTCGCTTCGTGGGTCCTCCCTGCGTGGAGTTTGCATGTTCTCCCCGTGTCTGCGTGGATTTCCTCCCACAGTCCAAAGACATGCAGGTTAGGTGCAGTGGCGATTCTAAATTGTCCCTCGTGTGTGCTTGGTGTGTATGTGTGTGTGTGCCCTGCGGTGGGCTGGTTTGTACCTGCCTTGCGCCCTGTGTTGGCTGGGATTGGCTCCAGCAGACCCCCATGACCCTGTAGTTAGGATATAGCGGGTTGGATAATGGATGGATAACACTAGTACAATAATAAGATCCATGTTCTCCAAGAGAAGTGTCCCATTCAGGGTTTTACTTCCCAGAGCCTACTAATGGAAAGGACAGACACAGAAACTTTATAAATGCAAAAGCACAGGTGGATTGAACATATTGAAATAATTTTCAGTAATTTACTGTATTAGCAAGCAAGATATTTTAGACAATTTTTTATTTAAGCAATGTATTACTTAGTTATTTTATATTATTATTTTTTACTATGTAAATGTCTAACAATAAGGTGTGAACTGAAAGGTGCTATATAAAGAAAAATGTTTGGCTTTGGGTTCCCATTGAGTTTTTGTTTTTTCTTTACTTTGTGTTTAATTGCTTGTTTTGCACCCTATACATTAGCATCGTATCCTTTCTTCTGTTGTTAATTAAAACATAATGTGCCCTTTACCATGACTATTCACAGCAGCTCCTGCTAGCGTGCATTCTTCTGGTTTGTTCTCTTTTATTAGGGCTAATAGTTTAATTGGATGTTTGCTTAGGGAGCCCGGGGGTGGGGGGTGAAGGTGCCCATCACCACTGTTTCCTATGCAGTTTCCTTTACTTGTCTTTTATTCTGAAGTGGATTTTAATTATTACTAATTAGTTTTCATTTCAGCAGCTGCAGGATACAACACTGGTGAACTCCACACTCCGGGGAGTATGAAAGACTGAGAGAGCAGCTGCGGTGAGGAGACACATTCAACAGGGAGCCTCGGGAGGCAGACTAAAGGTGGAAAATCCAATATATATATATACATTTATTCTGGATATATTTTCAGCGGGTTGGAAAATAGATGGATGGATTGCTTATTTATTGTATATATATATATATACAGTGCATCCAGAAAGTATTCACAGCGCATCACTTTTTCCACATTTTGTTATGTTACAGCCTTATTCCAAAATGGATTAAATTCATTTTTTTCCTCAGAATTCTACACACAACACCCCATAATGACAACGTGAAAAAAGTTGGATGGTATTGGCCTGGTGATGAGCGGTGCCTGGTTTCCTCCAAACGTGACGCCTGGCATTCACACCAAAGAGTTCAATCTTTGTCTCATCAGACCAGAGAATTTTGTTTCTCATGGTCTGAGAGTCCTTCAGGTGCCTTTTGGCAAACTCCAGGCGGGCTGCCATGTGCCTTTTACTAAGGAGTGGCTTCCGTCTGGCCACTCTACCATACAGGCCTGATTGGTGGATTGCTGCAGAGATGGTTGTCCTTCTGGAAGGTTCTCCTCTCTCCACAGAGGACCTCTGGAGCTCTGACAGAGTGACCATCGGGTTCTTGGTCACCTCCCTGACTAAGGCCCTTCTCCCCCGATTGCTCAGTTTAGATGGCCGGCCAGCTCTACGAAGAGTCCTGGTGGTTTCAAACTTCTTCCACTTACAGATGATGAAAGCCATTGTGCTCATTGGGACCTTCAAAGCAGCAGAAATTTTTCTGTAACCTTCCCCAGATTTGTGCCTCGAGACAATCCTGTCTCGGAGGTCTACAGACAATTCCTTTGACTTCATGCTTGGTTTGTGCTCTGACATGAACTGTCAACTGTGGGACCTTATATAGACAGGTGTGTGCCTTTCCAAATCAGGTTCAATCAACTGAATCTACCACAAGTGGACTCCAATTAAGCTGCAGAAACATCTCAAGGATGATCAGGGGAAACAGGATGCACCTGAGCTCAGTTTGGAGCTTCATGGCAAAGGCTGTGAATACTTATGTACATGTGCTTTCTCAGTTTTTTTTATTTTTAATAAATTTGCAAAAACCTCAAGTAAACTTTTTTCATGTTGTCATTATGGGGTGTTGTGTGTAGAATTCTGAGGAAAAAAATGAATTTAATCCATTTTGGAATAAGGCTGTAACATAACAAAATGTGGAAAAAGTGATGCGCTGTGAATACTTTCCGGATGCACTGTATATATAAATATATTGGCCTTAGTGTGTGAGTGTGCCCTGTCTAGCGTTTGTTCCTGCGTTGTGCCAAATGTTAGCTTGGATAAGCCCTGGCCTCCAGTAATCCTGGTCTTGATGAAGTGGGTTAGAAAATCACATGATATGACTATATATATATATGTATATACAGTATATACAGTATATATATATATATATATATATATATATATATATATATATATCCATCCATCCATCCTCTACAGCTTATCCGAGATCGGGTCGCGGGGGCAGCAGCTTGAGCAGAGATACCCAGACTTCCCTCTCCCACTTCTTCTAGCTCTTCTGGTGGAATCCCGAGGCATTCCCAGGCCAGCCAGGAGACATAGTCCCTCCAGTGTGTCCTGGGTCTTCCCCGGGGCCTCCTCCCGGTTGGATGTGCCTGGAACACCTCACCAGGGAAGCATCCAGGAGGCTCCTGATCAGATGCCCGAGCCAACTCTACTCTGAGCCCCTCCTGGATGACTAAGCTTCTCACCCTATCTTTAAGGGAAAGCCCAGACACCCTGCGGAGGAAACTCATTTCAGCTGCTTGTATTCGCGATCTCGTTCTTTCGGTCACTACCCATAGCTCATGACCATAGGTGAGGGTAGGAACGTAGATTGACTGGTAAATTGAGAGCTTTGCCTTACGACTCAGCTCCGTTTTAACCACGACAGACCGATGAAGAGCCCGCATCACTGCGGACGCCACACCGATCCGCCTGCCGATCTCATGCTCCATTCTTCTCTCACTCGTGAACAAGACCCCGAGATACTTGAACTCCTCCACTTGGGGCAGGATCTCTCTCCCAACCCTGAGAGGGCACTCCACCCTTTTCTGGCTGAGGACCATGGTCTCGGATTTGGAGGTGCTGATTCCCACCCAAGCCGCTTCACACTCAGCTGCGAACCGATTCAAAGAGAGCTGAAGGTCACGGCCTGATGAAGCAAACAGGACAACATCATCTGCAAAAAGCAGTGACCCAATCCTGAGTCCACCAAACCGGACCCCCTCAACACCCTGGCTGCGCCTAGAAATTCTGTCCATAAAAGTTATGAACAGAATCGGTGACAAAGGGCGGCCCTGGCGGAGTCCAACTCTCACTGGAAAAGGGTTCAACTTACTGCTGGCAATGCGGACCAAGCTCTGACACTGGTTGTACAGGGACCGAACAGCCCTTATCAGGGGGTCCGGTACCCCATACTCCCGGAGCACCCCCCACAGGATTCCACGAGGGACATGGTCGAACGCCTTTTCCAAGTCAACAAAACACATGTAGACTGGTTGGGCAAACTCCTATGCACCCTCCAGGACTCTGCTAAGGGTGTAGAGCTGGTCCACTATATATATATACTATATATATATATATTGTCACACGCGTGCGATTAGGAGGCAGCCAAAGAGGACGAAGGTAAGTGAAACATCGTGAGAGGAAGGGTTATCATGTGGTACTTACCTGAACCACTTCTCTCAACAGGAAAACAGAAGGAAACTAAAGGTGGCTATTTCCAGGCTTCAAAATGGCTGCCATGACTTCACTTCCAGTGACTCCATTTTGCATCACTTCCGGCTCTCCCCATGGACATCACTTCCAGTTCCTCCATCATGACGCTGTTTCCGACACCCAAATTCAGAGTCATTTCCTGCTACCATAATCCTCTACACTATAAAAACGCCATTTTTGTCAACTCCAATTCATCAACTGTATTATAATTATATGTTTTGTCAGACACAGTTCCTGCGCTCTCAGCTCTTATAAATTTTTATGTTTTCCTCACTATCAGTTCCCAATAAAAGAAGACTTACTATGTCCAAATCTTATTGAAGAATTTCATCCCGAAGGGTTATCAACAAAAGAAATGAATACACGGGCAATCCCAGCACCGAGAAATGATGAAGTCAAACGAATTACCACGAAAATTGTTGATTGGTTACACAGCAAATTGGTTAAATGCATATCAATAGACTATGCTGAAACAGTTGGTGGTGATGGTGCGGAAGATGAAAACATCAACTTACGATATCCTGAAGAATATTTACAACTGTTAACACCATCTGGTCTTCCACCGGCTGAATTACTGCTGAAAGAAGGATGTATCGTAATGTTATTGCATAATTTATGTCTAAGTAAAGGGCTATGCATTAGGACAATATTAGTTGTATTCAAAATTGGTTGAACAATTCTGACATGCAATATTTTAACAGGCAACAAGAAAGGTAATATAGTACATCTTCCGCGGATAACATTAGACACCAAAGGAGATCTTGATATGCCATTCACATTAAAACGTTTACAGTTTCCCATTAGAATAGCTTTTGCTATGACAATTAACAAATCACAGGGACAAACATTCGAAAAAGTTGATTTATTTACTAGAGAGAAAGAAACGATATTTACTCATGGGCATTTATACGTTGCGTTGTTACGATGTAAGTCCAAACACGGAATCAAAATTCAATGCGATATTGATGAAATGTTCATTCCAATAATTGTTTTTACTGAAGTTTTACAGTAAAAGTGTAAGTTTAAAAAGTATTTGCGTGTTAATTTCAAAGCCAAACAGAACGAAAATGTATAAAGCAAAGAATACCTCTAATGCAACATGAAACATAATTTTGTTTCAATTTATTATGCTTTACTATGGGTAATTACTCACTGTAATGTAAAATAGTTAGTTCTATTATGTATATGTAACAATTCCCATGAAAATAACAATCTGTTTAAATTGTACATCCGCCTCCCCATACGTGAGTGGCAGAGCAGCGAAGTGGCTAGCGTGTAGCACCCGGCAGGAGTTGGCAAGTGAAGCGAACATTGGGCAGAGCCCCCTAGTCAATTAATTAATTTACAGTGCTGCAGCATTATTTTGTTTTACAAGTGGGTGATGCCGTGTTTGACTCCCATTACTAACAATCTGCTCCCGGTTGTCTTGGACTGTTGTTTTGCGTCATTGGCTTTACCCTTTAAATCTGGCTCCAGGATTCATTCTGTATCAATGATTTGGATATAAACACACATCAAGCTTAGCGTGTATTCTTTCTCGAATTTCTGCCTTCTGATCTTACTGGTTCTTGTCTGACTTTGACTTCTGGTTAGCGATTAGGCTTTGGTGTAACAAGGTTTCATCATGAAGGTGTCCACTTGTTTCTGGTTTTGACTACATTTCATCTCCTGGCAGGCAGAACAAATTTCACAGAGGACCAGAGCTCTGCATGAGGTGTTAACTCTTGACAAGGCCCTCTCACGCACCCCACACTTCAATTAACCCAACCTGCACATTTTGGGAGGTTTAGAGACTAAAGTACCTGGAGGAATACTCAGGTTGAATTAGGGAGAACAAACAAACTTCACGCAGACAAAGTCCCATGCAGGGTTTGAACTTAGGCTGTTGAATCCATGAGGAGAGAGCTCTACCCAACACCTTATTTATATGATATAGTGGAACCTCGGTTCACGAACGTCTCGGAACACATACAAATCGATTTACGACCAAAAAGTTTGCCAAACTTTTGCATCTGTTCACGACCACACACTCAGTATACGAACAAGCCAGTTTCCCTTTCGGTTTGTGCACACCGATGTTTTCCGCACGTGTTCAGTCTCTCCCTGTGCAGCGAGAAAGAGAGACACACAGGCGCACGTGAGACAGAGACACACACACACACACACAGGCCCACAAGAGAGACACACACACACACACAGGTGCGCGCGAGAGAGAGACATACACACACACAGGCACGCATGAGAGAGACACACACACACCGACGCACGAAAGAGACACACACACACTGGCACGTGAGAGAGACACACACACACCGGCGCACGAAAGAGACACACACACACAGGCCCGCGAGAGAGAGACACACACACACACACAGGTGCGTGAGAGAAACACACACACAGGCGTGCGCGAGAGAGACACACACACACACAGGCGCATGTGAGAGAGACACACACCGGCACACGAGAGAGACACACACACGCAGTCGCGCGAGAGAGACACACACACACACACACACACAGGTGCGTGCATGCATTGTGGCAATGTTACTTTTCTTGGTTGTTTATTAAATTACGGATTTTTCAAATGTTAATTTTTTTCCCTGTGCTTAAAACTTATTAAAACAAAGTGTTTTTAAGCAAGCGGTTCGTATCGCTATAGCGCGAACTCTTGCAGTGTTAGTTTTCTCTGTTGTTTAAGGTTTTCTCAGTGTTATTCAATGTTTTTACATTTAGTTTACTATTACGCTGTGCATTCTATGGTAAAATTAACTATATCTGTGCTTAAAAACTTAAAAAAATATATATTTACATACAGTTCGTACGGTCTGGAACAGATTAATTGTATTTACATACAATCTTATGGGGGAAATTATGTCGGTTCATGACCAAATCGGGTTACGACCAGAGTTTTGGAACGCATTATGGTTGTGAACAGAGGTTCCACCGTATACATTAGCGTTCACAGTGCACACCATCCCATAATATGATATGTTGAGTATTTTCCTTTTATTGAGTGCAGATAAGCCAACCACATTGCACCAGATATTAAATATAAATGTGGTTAAGAGTGCCAAGTCCAACTGCTTAACCACCAGAGCACTGCAGCAAACTGAAGGTAACTTAAGAAATATCCCATCATATAATGAAGCTGGGAAATTGAGATGAAAGAGTTTAACCTGAGGGCTATCCCACCTCTAAAGCATGGGACACCTGTCTACGGCAATGAATCAATGCACTAATTATCCTGCCTTCAGACTCTGGTAGACCTGCCAACCAACTAAAACTGGACTGAAATTAGAAAGCAAAAAGAAACATGAAGAGTTTTGCCAGTGTTTCACCATTACCTGTATTGCTAATCTGAACCAATAATTACAAAATTACATAAAAGTGGTCAAAAAATCCTGATGGTCATGTTTTAAAAACGGAATGTGAAGATGATCAGAAAACAAAAAAATGGGAATCAGAATAAACCTAATCTGTGTTCACCCTAATACATTGAAAATGCCATATTTTATTTATTTAAGAATTCCATCTATTGGGATGACACCCTTGGGGACAAATAAAGTATAATCAATCAATCAATCAATCAATCAATCAATCAATCAATCAATCAAGCACATTTTCAGGCAGAAATAAACATATAGAATACAGCTAGCAGCGGCAGATAATTTATTAATCATACATTCACCTAGTTCTTCTTTTACATATTCCTTCAATAAAACTTTCTAAATCAAATAATAGTTTATCTGTGTATCAAAACCTCTGTATTATGATCTCTGATTTTTATAAATGTTTGTACTCATTCTAGTGAATATTCAGAATTGTTACACAGTCACTTCTTATTATCATCAAAGGCTATGTTCCCAAAAAACCCAATGGATATAGAAACTTTGGATACTGACGCATTGATCCTATGGGAAAAATATGGTTTGGTGCCTATGGGATTCCTGGGGGTTTGTGGGGAGAACCAGCAGGGGGAAGATTGGACCAGCCCATCTCTCCCACCCCCTAAAGATCGGCAGTGATCCTTCCGCAGGTTCACCTTTCCAAACCTTGTAATGACTTTTACTTCCTCTGAAGTCAGGTTGACTTATCTTCTTGGTGGCAGCAGTGCCAGGCCGATGACCTTACTAAACCATCTAATTGGTGGTAGCGACAGGTAATGTGTACAAAGGGCAGGGACTTAATCGGTGCAAACTTATGATCTGCCACTTACTAGGAATTCCTCGTTCATGGGGAAAAATTGCAAGCCCCTGTCCACAGCAAGAATGCGCCATAAGGCCTTACCCATGCTTGTTGGCGCAGTGTAGACATGCTTTGATCCATTCAGTATAGCATGCGTTCAGCCCATGGACATTTGAGAACATCACAGATTTGTTATTGCTCAATTTCACATTTTGCTGCTGCATGATAGACCTCTCAGAATTTGTTTCCAGTTGTGCGTGGATGCAAATAGGCACATGGGTGCCAAGAAAAGGGTACTTTTCTAATAGCAGATTAGCGAATACATATGGAGAGACTCAGTGGATAGCAAGAGATTTATTATATATCTATTACGGGATTTTAAAGCACAGAGAATCAGAATCTGAGGTCTGCTTTTGTATCTATTGCCTCCTGACAAAGTTTAATTTTCCTTTATGCCATTTTGTTTTTGCCACATGCACTGCTATTCTAAAAGCATTGTGCTGATCGTTAGTATAAAAAACAGTCCCAGCATTCCATAATGATGTCAAACATGCGATGGGATAAAATACAGTCCCATTAATTCTGAAGTAGATAGAT
>JANRMT010028174.1:31149980-31173608 GCA_026402145.1 Polypterus bichir lapradei | reverse complement strand
AGATAGATAGATAGATAGATAGATAGATAGATAGATAGATATGAAAGACACAATATAATAGATAGATAGATAGATAGATAGATAGATAGATAGATAGATAGATAGATAGATAGATAGATATGAAAGACACAATATAATAGATAGATAGATAGATAGATAGATAGATAGATAGATAGATAGATAGATAGATAGATAGATATGAAAGACACAATATAATAGATAGATAGATAGATAGATAGATAGATAGATAGATAGATAGATAGATAGATAGATAGATAGATAGATAGATAGACACTTTATTAATCCCAAGGGGAAATTCACATACTCCAGCAGCAGCATACTGATAAAAACAATATTAAATTAAAGAGTAATAAAAATGCAAGTAAAAACAGACCATAACTTTGTATAATGTTAACATTTGCAACCGGGTGGAACTGAAGAGTCGCATAGTGTGGTGGATGAACGATCTCCTCAGTCTGTCAGTGGAGCAGGACGGTGACAGCAGTCTTTCGCTGAAGCTGCTCCTCTGTCTGGAGAAGATCCTGTTTAGTGGATGCAGTGGATTCTCCATGATTGACAGGAGCCTGCTCAGCGCCCTTCGCTCTGCCACGGATGTCAAACTGTCCACCTCCGTGCCTACAATAGAGCCTGCCTTCCTCACCAGTTTGTCCAGGCGTGAGGCATCCCTGTTCTTTATGCTGCCTCCCCAGCACACCACCGCGTAGAAGAGGGCACTCGCCACAACCGTCTGCTAGAACATCTGCAGCATCTTATTACAGATGTTGAAGGACGCCAACCTTCTAAGGAAGTATAGTCGGCTCTGTCCTCTCTTGCACAGAGCATCAGTATTGGCAGTCCAGTCCAGTTTATCATCCATCTGCACTCCCAGGTATTCATAGGTCTGCACCTTCTGCACAGTCACCTCTGATGATCACAGATGACGAGGACAGAAAGAAATGGAAGAAGATGATTTGCTGTGGCGACCCTTAATGGGAGCAGCTGATAAAAAAGAAGAATCTCTGTTTATTAAATAATTTTGTTAAAAACTTTAAACAAATATTCAAAAGTGTTCCATTTAACAACATGATGGCTTCTCTTATGCCTCTGAAGCATACAAAAAGTTATCAAATCATAAACAGCCAAATGGGGGACCATTTTTGTGTTATGAATACTAGTTTGTAATCTTAGGGATTAAGTTAGGAGTATAATTTTATAACTTTTACAAATAAAAAACATTATTATTTTTTATCGTTTCTTTGATGAGATCATCCCACCACCATGTTTTCCATCTTCTTACAAGACTTCTTACCAGAAACAGGATGTGACACATGCATGTCTGAGGATCACCTTGCCAGCTCTGATCAGGTATGTGGTACCACCACGGGGTGAAAGGGGGCACTATCACTAACTCTCTTGTCTTTTCCATCCACAGCTCAGAGAAGACGGCTCAGGTAACTGGCTGACCACACCCCCTTCACTCTCACAAGTCCCACCCCTTCCAGTCTGGAGCCTATAAAAGGTGGTGTCTCACTTTGTGTCCCAAACTCATAGCAGGACGGAGCTCCTAGTTTGACCTGAAGGCTACCTGAATGCCAGTTTTGTGTTATTGCACCCCATGTGCATCCATTTATTCACTTCTCATTGTATTACACCAAAGAAAATTAAATAGAGTAACCCGATTTGCACCCTAATTATATTTGGGACTCCACAAATCGCTCTGTTTCAAGGGATTTTGGAGGTGTCGTAATGTCATTGATGCTGCCTCTGTTTAGGATGACCACACAGAGATATTAGTATCCCAGATTCTGGATAAAATTCTCAAAACACCTTGCAAAATCTCATTAGTTATGCAGGAAAAGGAAGATTAGACAGTCAGAAACTTTTTCACCAGTTCACCAGGTCATGACGCCTGCCTTCATGGACACAATTATTTAAAAGGTCGGCTGTAACAGTCCTTCCTTATCTGACTTTGTAGATATTCAATTACAAAAAGAAAAAACACAATAAAAAATTAGTTCTGCTATTCAAATTTCCCGATTCTCAACTCCTGCTTTAATTTTTTGATTCTTGCTTTATGACTTGACTTTGTTAAAAGGCAGGATTTCTTTTCTGGTTTTGATTCTCTGCTTATTTTATGTTTCCTCTTTATGTCTTTCTTGTAACCCTGGTAGCTTTCTCTGTTGGTGGGGGGGGGGGGGCATTTTTTATGATATTAAGTATCTTAACTCATCACTCTTTACAAATAAACATAGCCTGTGATACAAAGGGAAAACATTGTAACCATTCACATGGCGGCAACCTCTGTAAGAAAATCACAGGATCTATGAAAGGAGTCGAATGCGCTACAGTGATTGTTACAGTGGTCAACGGCTCTTCTGACATAATCAGCTACTTTTAATCCAAAGCATCATAATGTAGAGCATAACTGTTGAGAAGCATCTCATTGCAAAACATATGGTGCTCTGAGATTCAGGAGTTCTGCTGAATAGCCAATCAGATTGTATGCTTATGTCACATATGAAGACTCCAAGAAGACTCCCAATGACCCTCTTACTACTTGACACATCTACCTTCTTCTCCTTCTTTCGGCTGCTCCCATTAGGGGTTGCCACAGTGGATCATCCTTTTCCATCTCTTCCTGTCCTCGTCATCTTGCCCTGTTACACCCATCACCTACATGTCCTCTTTTTACCACATCCATTATTCCTTCCTCTTCCTGGCAGCTCTATCCTTAGCATTCTTCTCCCAATATACCCAGCATCTCTCCTCTGCACATGTCCAAACTAATGCAATCTCACCTCTCCGACTTTGTCTCCCAACTGTCCAACCTGAGCTGACCCTCTAATGTCCTCATTTCTAATCCTATCCATCCTTGTCACACCCAAACCTTAACATCTTTAACTCTGCCACCTCCAGCTCTGTCACCTGCTTTCTGGTCAATGCCACCATCTCTAACCCAGATGAAATAGCTGGTCTCACTACCGTCCTGTGGATATTCCCTTTCACTCTTGCTGATACCCGTCTGTCACAAGTCACTCCTGACACTCTTCTCCACCCATTCCACCCTGCCTCACTCTCTTTTTCACTTCTCTTCCACAATCCCCGTTACACTGTACTGTTGATCCCAAGTATTTAAACTCATCCACCTTCGCCAACTCTACTCCCTGCATCCTCACCATTCCACTGACCTTCCTCTCATTTATACACATGTATTCTGTCTTGAACCTACTGACCTTCATTCCTCTCCTCTCTAGACCATATCTCCACCTCCCCAGGGTCTCCTCAACCTGCTCCCTACTATCGCTACAGATCACATTGTCATCAGCAAACATCATAGTCCATGGGGACTCCTGTCTAATCTCATCTGTCAACTGGTCTATCAACATTGCAAATAAGAAAGGGCTCAGAGCCGATTCCTGATGTAATCCCACCTCCATGTTGAATGACACATGACAGTCAGTATTTCTCTTGAGTAAGACAACCTTCTAACAACTCTGAGAAGACCCACAAAGACACCCTTACTACATGACACATCAACCCAATAGTTGGCACTTCTCATGAGTAAGATAACCTTCCCACAACACTAGCCTTCAGCATAGTGGGAGGATGTTTTATGAGAACGACACGCAAGGTACACCTTTAAATGCACAGGCTGGAAAAGAAGCAATTGACTGGAGGTGTCACGTAACATGACATGTAATGCAATGACCACTACATGTTACTGGACGTGTGCAATTTGATTGGCTCCTCAATGGAGCAGAGCTGTGTATCTATCTATAATGCCCATATTGAAATTTTATTTCAGATTATATATATTACATAAGCTACGTGGTTACAACTAAAACAAATAGAAACCTTTCCTGAGATGGCTTGACAACTTGTTCAGGTCCATGCTATCCTACTAATGGATTATGTGGTTTCATAAAATTGCAGAATGGGTGGAATGATGGGATAGACAGCATATTTTTGTAGTCCTTGATCAGCTTGGTCTGGGTAGCAGTTTTATGTTTAAATATATACAGGTATATATACGAAACCGTAGCATAGTTTATTGTTAAACTATCAATACATACATGATATAATCATATATCCAGTTTGGAAGTCGGGAGATAATTCATAACACCCAGCACAACATTATAAAACTGAAATTCTACAAACATTAAATGTTTGTGGAGTTCTGCTGTGTAACTCTATCCGTAATGGCCACATTTAAATCTTAATTCAGACTAAATACGTTACATAAACGACGTGGATACAACTACCGTATATACTCGCGAATAAGTTCTCCTGCGGATAAGTTGGGACTTGAGTTTACTGTATAATTTCTGGAATTTTATAATGTTGGTCATATAAGTCGAATGCGGAAAACTCACACTATTGGTCCAACAGATCGTGATATGCTAATGCTCACCTGAGAGAGTCACCACGGAGTACACTGTCTTTCTTTTTCTATGTATTGTGCCTGCGAAGCAACATTTGTACTGATTTGTGTTTTTCGTCTCTCACACCCTCATACACCTTTATCATAAGAGCATCCCTAATCTTCGATGGCGCGTTCGATCAGAAGAACATATGAAGCTGGTTTTAAATTAAACGTCGTTGAAGTAGCGAAAGAAACTGATAACTGCGCTGCAGCAGCAAAATTCGATGCATCTGAAAAACGCGAGATTGGAGGAGGCAAGAAGATGTAAAAAAAAATTGAAGAGTTGTAGTTTTGAACGGGCGTATAAGTTGGAGTCTGATTTTATGATCGATTTTTCGGGTTTCAAGACCCGACTTATACGTGAGTACATACGGTAGAAAAAATAGAAACATTTCCAGAGATGGGTTGAGAACTCGTCCAAGTCCATGCTATTCTACGAACGGATTATATGGTTTCATAACATTGTAGGATGGGTGGAATGATGATATAGAGGGGAATTACAAAGGATATTTCTGTTGTCCTTGATCAGCCTGGTCTGGGCTGTAATTTTATGTTTGAAAATTTATGAAACTGTAGGACAATTTATTGCTAAACTATCAATCCATGCATAATCAAACCATATATCCAGTTTGGAATTTGGGAGATAATTCATAACACTCAGCACAAAATTATAAAACTGAATTATTGCAAACATTAAATGTTGTAGGATCGTGGAGTGTTAAGTGCTATTCTGCAGGTGTTTGTTGGATTACAAGTTAAGTCACAACCTGTCTGGAGTTTCTTTTACTGTAAGCTTTGTGTAGGTTCTGTCCTGGTACACCGGTTTCTCCTCAAATCTCAAAGAATTGCCTAGGGTTAACTATAAGTTCTGATCTAAGATCCACTCAGTGTGATCGTTGAGGAATGTGTGCTGTTAACACCAAAGACTAGGTCCTACTTTAGAACGCTGTCAAGAAATGTGATGAGTGGATATGTGCACATGTCTTTGACTGATAAAAGCTCATGAAGACTCTAATTCACTCTAGGTCAGTTAGACACCACCTCATTTCCTGAGTCCATTTTACTCAATTTTCAATTTTTTTTTATAAATTAAACCTTTCGATTGTGTTAATTGAATTATTCATTCCTTTTCTGAATCTTATAACTCTAATGTTATGTAAAGTTTTGGTTTCGAAATGACACATTGGCCATACCAACTGGAAGGGAAATCCACAGATAAGATTGACTCCAGCATGACAAAGGAAGATTCAAAGAATTCAATCTTGGTGGCTTAAATAAATCAAACTAAAGAGTTGAAAGAAAAAAAAAAACTCTGGACTTGCTGCATGTTAAGAACATTATCCCCCACAAAAATAAAATCAATGACAGTCACCATTGGTGAGAGAGAGACAATTGTAGAAATGGAAGCAATCCTCATCACACCAAATATAACTGACTGGACAAAGAATCTGAGCATTACATGGGTATACGCTATGACACTGACAGAGCTTACATGGAAACATTAAAATATGGAGAAAAATACTCATCTATTCTCTACTGAGCAATAATGGTCTGAACATAAGAATATAAGAAATTTGACAAACGAGAGGAGACCATTTAGTCCATCAAGCCTGTTTGTTGAGATGCTGTCCCAACACCTCATCCATATTCTTCTTAAAGGTTGTCAAGGTTTCTTCTTCAACTACATGTATCGGTATTTTGTTCCAGAGCCGCTCAACTCCGTATAAAAAAAGTACTTCATGGCTTCAGTTTTAAACGTGCTTCTTCTTAATTTCTACCTATGTCCTCAAATACGTGATTCACCCTTAAGATAAAGGAATGTTGCTGGATCCACTTTATCAAAAGAGGTGTGCAGAGTGTAGTGTGCAGCAGGCACCACTGAGATTTTTCAATTTTGAAATGGTTGCATTCTTTAATGAGTACCCCATATTAGAAAATTCTACATATTTTATGTATTTTACATTTTCATAGATGCCACATATACTGATGTTGGTTTTGAATATTTGCCTTGATTCCATATTTTATTAAGGGCATACTTACTCGCTATAAGAACAAGTACACCCCAGTGAGGCAACGTTTCAACGCAATCTGGGGTGCATTTCCCGAAAAGAGTTGATCTTTGTGAAAAATGAATGAGATAACGAATGATGTAGGTAAAGAATGAGTGATTTTTACGAGTGTTTCCCAAACCCCTTTTTTCTTTGACATTTAACGAATGAGTTTAAAGTACTTCTATGTTCACGTCAAGAAAGCAGACTGTTGATAACACGAACACCAATTCCACATATTTTAGTTGTCGAATATACAGTATATTATATTGTCACATGTGCTAAAGTAAGAAAAAACAAATAATAGAAAAATCAAGTTAACACGCAAAAAAAACACGCACCCCTCCTTGAACCGTCACCTTATTGTGGTGGAGGGGTTTGCGTGTCTCAATGATCCTAGGAGCTATGTTGTCCGGGGCTTTATGCCCCTGGTAGGGCCACCCAAGGCAAACTGGTCCTAGGTGAGGGATGAGACAAAGAACGGTTCAACAAACCTCCAATGAAGAGTAAAAACTGTGGACGACGTTTTCCCTTGCCCGGACGCGGGTCACCGGGGCCCCCCTCTGGAGCCAGGCCTGGGGGTGGGGCTCGATGGCGAGCGCCTGGTGGCCGGGCCTACACCCATGGGGCTCGGCCGGGCACAGCCCGAAGAGGTAACGTGGGTCCTCCTTCCCATGGGCTCACCACCTATGGGAGGAGCCAAGGAGGTCAGGTGCAATGTGAGTTGGGTAGTGGCCGGCGGCGGGGACCTTGGCGTTCTGATCCTCGGCTACAGAAACTGGCTCTTGGGACGTGGAATGTCACCTCTCTGAAGGGGAAGGAGCCTGAGCTAGTGCGCGAGGTTGAGAGGTTCCGGCTAGATATAGTCGGACTCACCTCGACGCACAGCTTGGACTCTGGAACCAATCTCCTTGAGAGGGGCTGGACTCTCTACCACTCTGGAGTTGCCTCCGGTGAGAGGCGCCGAGCAGGTGTGGGCATACTTACTGCCCCCCGACTTGGAGCCTGTGCGTTGGGGTTTACCCCGGTGGACGAGAGGGTGGCCTCCCTCCGCCTTCGGGTGGGGGGAAGGGTCCTGACTGTTGTTTGTGCGTATGCGCCGAACAGCAGTTTGGAGTATCCACCCTTTTTGGAGTCTCTAGAGGTGGTGCTAGAGGGCATACCTTCTGGGGATTCCCTCGTTTTGCTGGGAGACTTCAATGCCCACGTGGGCAATGACAGTGAGACCTGGAAGGGCGTGATTGGGAGGAATGGCCCCCCCGATCTGAACCCGAGCGGTGTTCTGTTATTGGACTTCTGTGCTCGCCACGGATTGTCCATAACGAACACCATGTTCAAGCATAAGGGTGTTCATATGTGCACTTGGCACCAGGACACCCTAGGCCTCAGTTCGATGATCGACTTTGTGGTTGTGTCGTCGGACTTGCGCCATATGTCTTGGACACTCGGGTGAAGAGAGGGGCGGAGCTGTCAACTGATCACCACCTGGTGGTGAGTTGGCTTCGATGGTGGGGGAAGATGCCGGTCAGACCTGGTAGGCCCAAACGTGTTGTGAGGGTCTGCTGGGAACGGCTGGCAGAGTCCCCTGTCAGAAGTAGCTTCAACTCCCACCTTCGGCAGAACTTCGACCACGTCCCGAGGGAGGTGGGGGACATTGAGTCCGAATGGGCCATGTTCCGTGCCTCTATTGTTGAGGCGGCTGACCGGAGCTGTGGCCGTAAGGTGGTCGGTGCCTGTCGCGGCGGCAATCCCCAAACCCGTTGGTGGACACCGGCGGTGAGGGATGCCGTCAAGCTGAAGAAGGAGTCCTATAGGACCTTTTTGTCCTGTGGGTCTCTGGAGGCAGCTGATAGGTACCGACAGGCCAAGCGGAATGCGGCTTCGGTTGTTGCTGAGGCAAAAACTCGAGCATGGGAGGAGTTTGGAGAGGCCATGGAGAACGACTTTCGGACGGCTTCGAGGAGATTCTGGTCCACCGTCCGGCGTCTCAGGAAGGGGAAGCAGTACAGTGTCAACACCGTATATGGTGGGGATGGTGCGCTGCTGACCTCGACTCAGGACGTTGTGGGTCGGTGGGGGGAGTACTTCGAAGACCTCCTCAATCCGACTAACATGCCTTCCAATGAGGAAGCAGAGCCTGGGGACTCTGAGGTGGGCTCTCCCATCTCTGGGACTGAAGTCACCGAGGTGGTCAAAAAACTCCTTGGTGGCAGGGCCCCGGGGGTGGATGAGATACGCCCGGAGTTCCTTAAGGCTCTGGATGTTGTAGGACTGTCTTGGTTGACACGTCTCTGCAACATCGCATGGACATCGGGGACAGTGCCTCTGGATTGGCAGACTGGGGTGGTGGTCCCCCTCTTTAAAAAGGGGGACCGGAGGGTGTGTTCCAACTATAGAGGGATCACACTCCTCAGCCTCCCTGGAAAAGTCTATTCGGGGGTTCTGGAGAGGAGGGTCCGTCGGATAGTCGAACCTCGGATTCAGGAGGAACAGTGTGGTTTTCGTCCTGGTCGCGGAACAGTGGACCAGCTCTACACCCTTAGCAGGGTCCTGGAGGGTGCATGGGAGTTTGCCCAACCAGTCTACATGTGCTTTGTGGACTTGGAAAAGGCGTTCGACCGTGTCCCTCGGGGAGTCCTGTGGGGGGTGCTCCGGGAGTATGGGGTACTGGACCCCCTGATAAGAGCTGTTCAGTCCCTGTACAACCGGTGTCAGAGCTTGGTCCGCATTGCCGGCAGTAAGTCGAGCCCGTTTCCAGTGAGAGTTGGACTCCGCCAGGGCTGCCCTTTGTCACCGATTCTGTTCATAACTTTTATGGACAGAATTTCTAGACGCAGCCAGGGTGTTGAAGGGGTCCGGTTTGGTGGACTCAGGATTGGGTCACTGCTTTTTGCAGATGATGTTGTCCTGTTTGCTTCATCAGGCCGTGATCTTCAGCTCTCTCTGGAGCGGTTCGCAGCTGAGTGTGAAGTGGCTGGGATGAGAATCAGCACCTCCAAATCCGAGACCATGGTCCTCAGCCGGAAAAGGGTGGAGTGCCCTCTCAGGGTTGGGGGCGAGATCCTGCCCCAAGTGGAGGAGTTTAAGTATCTCGGGGTCTTGTTCACGAGTGAGGGAAGAATGGATCGTGAGATCGACAGGCGGATCGGTGCGGCATCCGCAGTGATGCGGGCTCTGCATCGGTCTGTCGTGGTGAAAAAAGAGCTGAGCCGTAAGGCAAGGCTCTCAATTTACCAGTCGATCTACGTTCCTACCCTCACCTATGGTCATGAGCTATGGGTAGTGACCGAAAGAACGAGATCGCGAATACAAGCGGCTGAAATGAGTTTCCTCCGCAGGGTGTCTGGGCTTTCCCTTAAAGATAGGGTGAGGAGCTCAGTCATCCGGGAGGGGCTCAGAGTAGAGCCGCTGCTCCTCCGCATCGAAAGGAGTCAGATGAGGTGGCTCGGGCATCTGATCAGGATGCCTCCTGGACGCCTCCCTGGTGAGGTGTTCCGGGCACGTCCAACTGGGAGGAGGCCCCGGGGAAGACCCAGGACACGCTGGAGGGACTATGTCTCCCGGCTGGCCTGGGAACGCCTTGGGATTCTCCCGGAAGAGCTGGAAGAAGTGGCCGGGGAGAGGGAAGTCTGGGCTTCTCTCCTTAAGCTGCTACCCCCGCGACCCGACCTCGGATAAGCGGAAGAGGATGGATGGATGGATGGAAGTTAACACGCAAAAAAGTAAACAAAACAAGGAAATTTACATGTCAACTAATAGGTAAAATTAATTATACCTATTAGTAGAAAAAACAATAAAAGAGCTCAAAATGTGATGTGGTTTCCTTGCAAAAAAGAAAAATGGTGAAGAGTAATTGGAAAAAACAAAAGCAACACTATACAAAAGATGAGTTAAAACAACTTATATAGGAAGTGGCAAAAAGTTAAGAAGTGTTGTTTTCCAAGGCTTGTAGAAGACTCCTAAGTGCTTTTGCAGGCGCTAGAATCGCATCTTCCTTATGACCAGAGCGCAAAAATAAAAATAACAAATGGGTCAGTTCACTCATCGATTTACGAACAAAGTTAAAAACAATGAGTGGGTCAGTTAACTCATCAGGTTTTGTACATTAAAAACAATGAATGGGTCAATTCACTCATCAATTTACAAACGTTAAAAATAACAAGTTGTGCATAGGTCAGTTTAATCATTAATTTACGAACAATGTTAAAAAAAATAAGTGGGTGAGTTTAGTCATCAATTTATAGATAACATTAAAAATAACAAGTGGGTCAGTTCTCTCATCAATTTACGAACGACTTTAAAAATAACAAGTGGGTTAATTCTCTCATCGGTTTATGAACGACATTAAAAATAATTGGGTAGTGGTTCAGTTTACTCATCAATTTATAAACAACATTAATAATAACGAATGGGTCAATTCACTCATCATTTTACAAATGTTAAAAATAGCAAGTTGGGCATGGGTCAGTATACTCATCAATTTACAAATAATGTTAAAAAAATAAGTGGTTCAGTTTACTCATCAGTTTATAAATGACGTCAAAAATAACAAGTAGGTCAGTTCTCTCATCAATTTACGAACGACTTTAAAAATAACAAGTGGGTCACAGTTCACTCATCAATTTACGAACGATGTTAAAAATAATGAGTGGGTAAGTTCTTTCATCAATTTATGAATGACGTTAAAAATAACAAGTAGGTCGGTTCTCTCATCAATTTACGAACGACTTTAAAAATAACAAGTGGGTTAATTCTCTCATCAGTTTATGAACGACATTAAAAATAAGTGGGTAGTGGTTTAGTTTACTCATCAATTTGCAAACAACATTAATAATAATGAGTTGGTCAGTTTATTCATCAATTTACGAACAACGTTAAAAATAACATTGGGTCAGTTCACTCATTCATTTATGAGCAACATTATGTACTACTTTAGTTACAAAGGTTTCGGGAAACACTCGCTAATTAACAAGCGATCTTAAGTATGAGATAAAGTACTTAGTGCTACAAAGCTTCTGGGAAATGCAGCCATTTATTTGAATTAAAAATTCCATCAATTTACCTTGAATAGCGGTCTCCTTCAGATCCTGTACAAATAAATACAAATATGGCCACATCGCCAATGAACTTTCTGTTACCCACCTGGGGTTTTACCAAGGACTACCAGTGGCAAGAAAGACCACAATAAAAAAGAAAGAAAAAATTTACAGACGGAAACTGCAATTCGTGAAAAGAAAACAAATCTACAGTATGTATTGAAAATTCACCTTTTAAGTACACAACTGAGTTAAACGTGCCAAATTTCCAGTAATTTATAATAAAAAAATACTTTTGTGGAAATAGAAGAGTACAGCAATGATTTTTAACACAAATAAGATGTTTGGCATAGCACGTCCACATGCAGTTCATTGAAATTCAACGTTGAGTGTCACTTTCTGTTCTAATGCTACAAAATACTCTTAATCTCGAAATTACACTTTGTGAAAAATAAACCCTGAAAAATAATACAACACATTCTTTTCATTTTTTTCTGTTTTGTTCCTCAGAAAGGACACTCAAATTTCACATGGCATTGTGCAAATTAAACGATACATAGGGACCTTTTTCTGCTAACAAATGTATACTGAGAAACAGAGAGAGCGCTCGCTGCATGTCGTGCAGGTAAATGCTTATGAAAGCCTGGCGAGGTCCTTGAGAAGGCGTTGGCCACGGTCGCAAGCAAAAAACATTGGCAGGAATTTTGACGACGTTAAATAAAAAACAAAAAAATAAAATGAAGTTCCGTGGAAAAAGTTAGATTTTTCAATAAAAACGACAAGTAAAAGCCTTGATTCACAGTACTTGTAATGTAAGTGTTCACAGTTCTGGCATCTCAGGCATTGTTTTTTATATATACAGGCTCAATTGACGGCAAAAAATATTCGAACAATAAAATGAAAAAGATGCTTTCCAGCCCAGTTTAAGTCATCTGTAAATAATTAGTTTAAAAAAGGTCAGTGCAGTTGCTTAAACTGTCTCTTGTATTTCATCTCCAATGCTTGCTGGTTAATAAGGCCGCCATACGGCCTCCTCCAACCGACTTGCGGTTGCCATGTTAATCGGTGAGTTGCTGTGACTCCCTTCGGCTTCCACCACCTCGCTTTGGCTTGGTAGGTTCGGGTTGAGGAGTGCTGAACCAGTGGAGGCGTTGGTACAAGGTGGAAGGATGCGCGGTGGAGAACGCTCGCCCCCAGACATCATAGAGAACTGGTACGATCCAGTTGATGTGCTATAGTAGAGGTGGTAAGGTGAGGTGCCAGTTTGGAATGCGCCACTCTGGCCCTGAGAAGATGCTCCTGGGTAAGGAGGTGGCAGGTACGTGTGATAGCGAGCGGCACCCGTCATGGCCGACATGCCAATTCCAATCCCAGTGGTCACTGGAGTTGGGGTATAGGTGAAAGCTCCGGGATAGTGCATACGAGGGTCAGAGAATCGGCTGTCCGGAAGAGGAGGGAGAGTGGGAAACTGGCGGTCGATGCTCATCCGGGCATCACTGAAGGCTGTGAGTTCTGGAGCTGCTGAAAGTAAGCAAAAAAAGAAAACATTTGGTGAACATCTTTGGAGGCAACATAAGAAATCTTATCAAATGAACATGATGACATGGGAGATCCTCAAATCTCCTTTCTCATTCTTCTTGCCCACCTTATCATTACCATCACTTTCACCAGCACCTGATATATTTTTTCCCAGGAGCAAGTATGGAAAGGAGGAGCAATTCTTTTTTAACCTTGTGATGTCACAGGAAGTGACATATAAATATGGTCATCTGTCTATGGAAGCAATATTTCAAATAGACATTAGAACATTAGTACGTTAGAAGAGCTGTGACGAGAACATCCATTCGGCCCAAAGAGTGTGTCCACAGTATTCACCGAGATTTGTCCAAAATAAGATAAAGTCAAGATCTGAAGGTCTCTAAAGTCCTACTCTAAACCCTAGAGCTGGGTTTGGTACTTTGCTTTTGAACTTTTCAATATTTACTTGTTTTTTTTTTTGACCTTTGGTTGTCGTTGCTCAGTCTCAGTTCGACTTCTTGTATTTTGACCCACACTATCCCCTTTTGACTACAGTTTCTTCTACTTCTTATCGTCTCCATGTCAATTCGTACTCATAATAATCCCTGAGCACTCCATAATGTCCATAATAACATTACTGACATGTAGATTTTCATGATAAGGGTTGAAAATTGAGGTCTTACAGTCTTTTCCTGTTAAGGAAGCCATTTTGTGTACTGTTGTCAAAGTCACATCCCATGTTTCTAAGGGCGTGGTCTCCGGGGTCGTGACCTGGAATTAATCAGCAGACAGAATAAAAGGTCAGACTCTTTGCACTGAGCCTTATCCGATCTGTGGATAAAACCTTCTACACCTTTTTGAACTCTCTTATATATTTATTTGTCGTGTCTTGTCTGGTTTTCGACTTATTGCTTGATTACACTGGTCTACAAAAAAATAATTTTTGTTTGCTACTGGGAAATTCAGAGCAGCTCTTTATTGAGTTTTTTACACTGATTTCATTTATGAAATCGGAATTGAGCTAGCACGTCAGTTTTTTGAAATACACATCATTAATGTTTTGACACTTCTGAATATCAATATAATATATCAACACGATATCGGAGTTTGGACTCTGTCCCACCAACATTTTTTTTATGTGTTTAGTCTGAAAACAAACCAGAAGACGATACCAGAGACACGTTAAAGCATATTTATGTCAATTTACCTCAATATAAAAGTGAGGTCAGCGTGCCCAAAAATGTTGGAGGCACTCGCTTTTGCGCTTATACTGCACATCTGTCTCTCTTTACAAGAACCAACAGTAGTCACCCATCATGCTCGGAGTGAACTTTCCCCGATATCAGTTTTCCATCACCTTTATGTCTTGATGAAATCTTTCCCCATCCTCATCTCTGACATCGCTTAGATTTGGTGGAAAAAAAGTTGAGATGAGAATGTCAGTGACATTCTGGCTCCTGTAAGCTAATATACTTTCAGCATATTCTCCACAAGCTCAGTATTCTTCTCTGCTCTGTGACTGTCAAGAAAATTCTGGACAACCTGCACGAATGAGGGTGCTGATTCAGTGGGCTTCAGTTTCCTTTTGAACTCATCGTCAAGCATCAGTTCACGGATTTCAGGGCCAACAAAAACACCTTCCTTCATTTTGGCTTCACTTTTCTCGAAACCAAACTTCTCCAGGAACTGGAACATCATAACTAAAAAAATGGGACGTGCTGGACGAAAACGGTTTTCAGATTTGGAGTCAGCTAATGTGAAATTTGTTAAAGTACAGATGAAAGAATCCCAGTAGCAAAATCCTTGTTGTTCAGTGTTACTGACTTTTGCCTCTCGTCTGGGATTCTGTCGCTTTGTTTTATTTTTACTTTTGTTTGTTTTGCCTTTTGCACGCATCTCCTGGTTTAACTCAAGAAACCGACTCAGGACATAGATCTAATGGTAACCAAAGAGAAGATTGTGGTTAAAAAAATGGTGATTTCAGTAGAAATTTAGGGTACATACTAGGCTGACCCGCCTTTTAAGGGGACCGACTTTTAAGTTGACCACTTCTTAAGGCAAATCAATATGTAGATTAATTTGATATTTTATACAAACTCATTAATTTGGTTATATTACATTTGAGCGGTATTACTTTAATACTCATAGTTTCTGCTTTTTTTGTGATGAAATTTAAACTTTTTTTCTATATTGAGGTCTCCCTTTTGAACCCCCCTGATATTTACTACACGGTGAGGCATTTGTACTCCATCAACATTAATTATTTCCAGAGACATAATTTTGTCTATTTTTCCAGAGCATTGCGCACAAAAGCAAGGAAACGATGGGAGCACCAGAACTCTGCTCACATCATGTCGCTTCGTACCACAAGCTGCAAGTAGTAAGTCTGTGATAAGCGGAATACGAGACGGAAGGACAATCCCGACCGCTTTTATATAGTAAGAAAGAAGAAGAAGATATCGCACAGTCTGGAGTAGAAAATCATCTTTTACCTGGAAAAACGAAACTACAAATCCCATCGTGCATTGCAAAATGGACGGGGCGTGTGTGAAACTCCGTGCTACTCGCACAGTCTGAAGTAGAAAATCATCTTTTACCTGGTAAAACGAAACTACAAATCCCATCGTGCATTGCAAAATGGACAGGGCGTGTGTGAAACTCCGCGCCTGCGTAGCACTCACAGGACGGAAGGACAATCCCGACCGCTTTTATATAGAAGGATATTTTGGCTTGGAATTACAGATGGGAGTTTGTTTAATGTTTCGAGTTTTATTTTCGTTATTTGCCTCCAGGTCTTCTCTGTCTCTCCAGCTCTTGTGGCCTGCCATTTTCAAAATAAGGCAGAAAAAAACTGCGTGAGAGATCTAAAAGTCTTTCATTCAGACATTTTTACAAGAGTAGTCAGTTTTGCAGAGGTTGGGACAGAATCTGTAAGATGATTATACCAATTTTGTGGAGACTCGAACTCGAAATTGAAAGACAAAGCTAAATCAAATCTAGAATCTAATCCCTGTTTTATTTATAGCTTGTTCTCCAGCAAAGTCTTCTCAACTCTTTGAGGGCTGAATATTTTTTCCAATTACTATAGTTTTCTGAAAAGCCCACAAAGCAATGGTCTGACACAGAAATCAACTTAAAACTTGGCCGCGTACTGTTCGTGAGGAATGTGTGGCAGCCTGGCTGCCAGGCTGTCTACATGGGGCAGGGGTGGCATGGGTGTACGCAGTCGCAGTGCATTGCAATCTGGTTTCCATCTCTTGTTATCCTAAATGGTGGCCCTCCCATTGCCGTAGGTGTGACAGCTACACAAACCTGTTTAGCACTGTGATCAGCTGATCCTGGCACCTCACGTCTGTTTTTAACCTCTTGTACCAAAATCCGAGTCCGACAAGTCAGAGTCCAATTCAGTGAAAACACAGAAAACGTTGTCCATGGAGTATTTTGCTTTACGCATTCGCTTTAATCTCTCTCCAGATGTCAGTGCCACTTTTGCCGTTGTTTGCTCCTCGCTACTCACACGAGCACAGGGAATCTCAGTCAAAGCAATGAAGCTAACTTTCTTTCTAACAAAGAAAGTCCAACTAAAACATAAAAGTGGGTTTTGTTAGCGTTCATAGTTGGTTGCCACTGTCAACCCTTCCTGTCCACAAGTTGACATCCGCCCTGAAAGAGTTAAGTTTGGACACTGCATTAATTGAGGGATCATCTTATACTGTATGTCATGGCCGCCGTGACATTATGGGTCACATGATATGTGCATGACTATCAACCAAGTAGCATCATAGCAGCCAGAAACACAAAATGACTGCGAAAGAAGAAACAAATAAACAAAATGTAGGTGTAGAGATGATCAATACACTGCAGATAAATACAAACACAAGAGCAGACACACATATAAAACACGGTGCATCACATAGATTGTTTTTCTCTGTCTGTTTAGCATTTGTCTTTAGATGTTCTAGACATCACAATTTTCTCATTAGCGTTAGGTTTAGGGTTAGGAAATTTCATTAGAAAAATTTTGACGAAAACAGCTTGCCGATCATGGCCCCCTAATTTCTCTAAAATAATGTCAAGATAAAATGTAAAGGTCCCTAAAGTTTATGCTGTACCACACTACTTGGTCATTTAGTCCATGTGTGTGTGGTTCTCCGTGTGAAGAATAACTTTCTAACATTTGTACCAAGTTTACCCTTTACAATTTTCTTTGTCCCCGTATTCTTGTTGAGAGAGATTGAGAAAGGTTAGGAGCATGCGCTGATAGCGTGTTGCCACACCCACCACACGACAAACCACCTGGATTGGGTGACACCTCAGCACCGCACTGGAACATGTGAGGTTTTTTATGATGGCCAATCCTGCCACCAACGCCTAAGTTTTCCCTGTAAGTTGGAGGACCGGCTTACAGATCTGGATGTAGATTGACGTCATACCCAGGACACAGCACTTGCAGGTTAAGGGCCTTGCTGAAGGGCCCAAAGGAGTAGAGTCAGTCCTGGCATTTACAGGATTCGAACCAGCAACCTTCCAATTGCCGGTGCAGATCCCTAAACTCAGAGCCACCACTGCACCCTTGTTGAGCTGATTTTAAAATGGCCGCCTGGATAAACGATGCCAATTCATTTTATAATTTTAAACATTTCAATCACGTCACCTTTTCAGATCCATTTGCTTAAAGCCCCTCTCATTTTTACCTGAAAGCCTGCTGGAGAGGTCTGTGAGAGAGGCCATGCTGCTTGCTCTGCTGGGAGAGATTGGAGTTGTCGGATGAACAGACGGTGTGGAGATCTGCCCCAGGTATGGATAGGACTGATCATAGGACCATGATGGAGATGTCTGCATTTGTCGTGAATCTGAAAGCAGAGAAAAATATATTCCTTTAGGTTAGTCAGCAGTAATGCTTAGTTATACTGTGGTTACACTGGTAATAACGGAATGTTTGCATCCATAACAACAGACACTTAAAGGTTTTGTTGAATCACAAGTTAACTACACAAAAATGTATTATGGATGTCCATCAGAGTATATGGAGAGCATGCAAACTCCACATAGACAGTCACCAGGGTGAGATTTGAACCCAGAAGAGTTTTGACTACCAAGGTGATTTGGGATCCGGTGGCAGGAGGGAGGACTGAGAGCCTTCATGCCGTGGAGAAGATGACAAGATAATCAGGAGTCAATATGGAGGAGGCAGCTCTGTATAGGGTGGTCCAGATCTAATTAAGCAATTTTCATTACGCTATAACTTATTAAGTTTATTACATAGAAAATCACCCAAAAAATCCCAGACCATCGAGAAGTGTGCGAACTGACGACATGCAGAATCGTCTTTGTGCCGAACTGGAATCGTCCCCGCATAAATCAAAGTCATCCAGACAATCTGGATCTGCATAATTAGATCTGGACCACCCTGTAAAATGTGTTTTCTTTACTTATATACTAGCTCTGCCCACATAGTAGTGAAACAGGACAGTGAGGAGGGCCCTGCTCGGCTCCCAAATCCTGATGTCACGCTTCCCCCTCCCCTCGGCAAGCAGCATGTCTCTCAGATTTGTGCGAATATATCGCTCCTGCAATTAAACTATGATACTTAGCGTGATGAGAGAAGCCGCAAAATCAACCAGAATGTTTAAGCAAATTATAGAAGAAATCCGATCTAAATCCGTTAAGTAGTTCTCTCGTGAAAAGCGGACATACAGACAGACAGACGTTGGATTTTATATATATAGAGATAAATGTTCAACTGCTTGTTAATGCAAATATCTAATCAGCCAATCACATGGCAGCACCTCAATGGATTCAGGCCTGTAGACATTGTCAAGATGACCTGCCGAAGTTCAAACTGAGCATCAGAATGGGGAAGAAAGGGGATTGAAGTGACTTTAAATGTGGCATGGCTGTTGGTGCCAGACGGGCTGGTCTGAGCATTTCAGAAACTGCTGATCTACTGGGATTTTCATGCACCACCATTTCTAGGGCCACAAAGGATGGTCTGAAAAAGGGAAAATATCCAGTTCTCTAGGCAACAATGCCTTGTTGATGCCAGAGTTCAGAGGAGAATGCCCAGAGTGGTCTGAGCTGCTATAAAGGCAACAATAACTGAAATAAGGACTCGACACAACCCGAGATATGGAGAAGAGCTTCTCTGAGCACACAACACCATGAAGCAGGTGGGCTACAGCAGCAGGGGACCACACCTGTTGAGAAGAATGGCAGAAAATCCCAAAATCCAGGTGTGTGAAAGTGTGTCACATCAGACCCAAGAAGGAGACTCCAGGCTGGAATGGCTGCCAAAGATACTTCAACTAAAGTAACGAACGGGTATCATGCCTGCATATTTGTGTCAATGTGATATTTCACATTTTTATTTTTTATAAAAAAATTTAAGAAATTCCTAAAAATCCTGATTTTGTTTTGTCATTCTGGGGTATTGAGGGTTGTCTGATGATGGAAAAATGCATTGAAATGATTTTAGCACAAGGCTGCAACATAACAAAATGTGAAAAAAGTGAAGGGGTCTCAGTAGTTTCTGAAGACCCCGTATGTCCTGTATTATAATTATTTAATATGTTTAGTGTGGCATGCTGCCTGCTGCCCCATGTTTCTTCTCACAAAAGTTAAGGGTTAATTGATGACTTTAAACTGGTAACATATGAGTGGGCTGTATGAATGTGTGTGTCAAGTAATATGGTAGACTGGCATGCCATCTTGGGTTTCTCCTACTTTGCTTCTGATTCTGAGATCAATCTGGGCCTCCACAGCCCTAAATGATAAGAAGCACGTTCTAGATCGGATGGAGGGATAATAGACCATTTTTGCAGTTTTTTTCTTCATAGCTGGATGTTTTAATAAAATGACTTAAAAGTGATATGTCATTTTCCATAAGTAGTGGTTACCAACAAAGATGGAAGAGACAAAGAGGCCATACGGGATGAGCAGCTTAGCACCTTCACGAATTAGAGTATTTATTAGACACAGGCAACCACATTAACCATAGCAGACCTAACTGAAATTCCCTGCTCTTAGGGGCCAAGGGGAAACAACTTCAAATCATCTAAACCATCACTTAAACCCCAGTTCTGCATCACCTCACCTTCTTCCCATCACATAAACTGGAGAGGTAGCACTCATGTTCTTTACTCTGGCATTTCTTGCTGACTTCTGACACTCTTGGCATCTCCTCAACATCTACTAAGCATGTTGGATGTCAGTGTTCCCTCCTGCAGAGGCAGTCACAGATCTCCTATTTAGATTCTTCCAATGGAGTTGACCAACACCTTGAAAAGAACCTTTCAGAAGACTGTGGAAAGGCTCCCCATCTCTTTTTGGTCACTGTCAATCTAGGTGGCACCCATTTGCTGACTACTTAGTCTGTCATTTTAATGTACTGACCACTCCAGGTAGCTGATCCCAATCTACTGTTAAGTGCTTAGTAAGCCAGCTTGCTATCTTCACTGCTCCAGGTAGGTGGCCCCACCTTGCTAGAAACTGTTGTGACAAAAGCCACACTATGGAGCCACCTCTCCCAGTGTAAGCAAATGCATTTTTGGTGTGACTCTGTGAAAAGGGAGTGCAGGCTGGAGCAGGCTTGAGGCCAGTACAAAAAAACAAATAAATCACAGTGCTTTGGTGTGACGATCCATAGCAGGTGGACCAGGGTCACCACTACATCTCTGTGCTGACCTCACCTTGTTAGTTAGTATGTGTTTAGACTGTGAGTCCACTGCAGGTGGATGGCCACACCTTATTGGTAAGTGTTTAATCTTCCAGTGTACTGCTTTGACCACCCCCGGTAGCTGGCACCACCCCATACATAAGTGCAAAGTCTTTCAGCCCAAAGCAATGTCCACTATAGGTAGCTGGCCCAAGCCACTTGAAGCCTGCAATACCAGCCACTCCAATTAACTGGCCCCACCCTGTTGCTAAGTGCTTAGCATGCCAGCCCACTGCATTGACAACGCCAACTTGGTGGCTTCACCCCATCTATATATCTGTCAGCTTGCGGCAGTGACCACTCCAAGTAGCTGGCAGTGATCCATCCATAAGTTCTTGGTCTGCTGTATTGTCCACCCAGGTAGCTGACCACACCTTGTCCATATATGTGAAGTCCACCTGCCTGCTATATTGACCACTTCACTGGATCACTTTTCATAAGTGGTTAGTCAGTCAAACCCTTTAGCATTGACCACTCCAAATAGCTAAACCCACCTCCCGCAACACCTGCTTTGTCTGTTAGGTAGCTATCACTACCTCATAATTAACTACTTAGTCCACCAGCCCACCGTATTGACAACTCCACCTCATCGGTAAATGCTTAGTCTGCAAGACCACAGTACAGACCATGCCAGACTGCTTCCCTGACCTTAACTGGTTAAGTTATTTGTTTGCCAGGGTGCTACTCTGACCTCTCTGGGTAGCTGGGCCCATGCTTACTATAGTCTGGAAGTGGGCTTTAGTGACCACTTCAGGTAGCTACCCCCTCCTCCTTGGTAAACGCTTAGTCTTTCGGCCCACTGTACCCACCCTGCCAGACAGCTTGCTTCAGAGCGTTGATGCTATTAGTTTGCCAGCTCACTGTATAGATCTCTCCAGATAGCTGGTGTTGAAGTAGACTGGCATTCGCACCCTCAGCCCCAGTGAAGGCACACGGAGTCTCAGGACAGACAGCAGAATCAAGATTTATTGTATGCCGCACATACAGACTCAGTACAGATGGCAATGAGTGAGCAGCCATAGGCATCTCTTACATTTATTACAATTCTTATCATACAAGCCATTGTTCACCCTCATCTGACTCCTATCATTTCACTGCTCTAATCTTGCCTCTAATTAATTCTACCAATATTTCTTAGCTGAGGGGGTGTCAAACCCCTCTCTGTCCATCATTTCTGTCTGACCAGGCCTATCCTTACCCCCTGCTAGCTCTTCACTTGCTACTGTTACTTACAGCCAAAGAGTTCACATTCCCTCTCTAAGTGAGGGTCCCATCATTTCCGGCTCTCCTGCACGTCTAACCTTTGGATTAATGAATTACTGATGCTTTCCAGCTCATACTGAAATAATAAAAAATATGTTGGCATAAGTCTTTGTAACCCTAAATCTTACATCTTAACACTTAGTACAAATGTAGTGTCTACTTTTCTCATGTGCTTATAATACTTTTCTAATACGTAGAGATTACCAGTTTTAAGAATACATTTTTCTATACTGGCCCAACCGCACAGGTAAATGCCTACTGTGCTGACCATGCCAAGCAGCTGGCTCAACCTCCTTGGTAAGTTATTAGTCTGTCACCCTTCTGCACTGACCACACCAGATAGCTGCCCCTACCTCACTGGTAAGTAGCTAACCATTGTACTGACCATGCCAAGTAGCTGGCCCCACCTTATTGGTAAATTATTAGTCCACTAGCCCACTGTACTGACCATGCCAGGCAGCTGGTCCCACCATATTAGTAATTCATTAGCCTGCCAGAAAGCTGCATTGACCACTCTGGGTGACTGACCACACCTTGCTGGTAAATTCTTAATCTGCCAGCTCAGTGTACTGGCCATGCAAGGTAGGTGCCCCCATCTCATTGGTAAGTCATTAGTCCACCAGACCACTGCATAGACCTCTTCAGAAAGCAGGCCCACTTTGTTCATAAGTGCTTAGTCTGCCAGCCCACTGTACTAACCACACCAGTTAGCTGTTTACATCATATTAGTAAGTCATTAGTCTGCCAGGTATCTGTGTTGACCACTCCGGTTAGCTGACCACACCTTGTTGTTGAGTGCTTCATCTGCCAGCCCATTGTACTGACCATCCAGGCAGCTGGCCCCATCTTATTAGTAAGTCATTACTCTGCCAGAATGCCACATTGACCAGCCCAAGTAGCTGATACCTGCTTATCAGTCAGTGCTTAGTCTGCCAGCTCACTGTACTAACCATGCCAGGCAGATGGCCCACCTTACTGGTAAGTAATTAAACGGCCTTCTTGCTGCATTGCCCAGTCCAGGTAGCTGACCCCTGCTTGTCGGTGAGTGTTTATTCTGCCTGCCCAATGTACTGATTATGCCAGAAAGCTGGCCCCACCATAATATTAAGTTATTAGTCTTCCAGCACCCTGCATTGATCACTCTTGGTGACTGACTACACTTTGCTGGTAAATGCTTAATCTGCCAGCTCACTGTACTGGTCATGCCAGGTAGGTGCCCCATCTCATTGGTAAGTCATAAGTCCGCCAGACCACTGCATAGACCTCATGTTCGTAAGTGCTTAGTCTTCCAGCCCACTTTACTAACGACACCAGGCAGCTGTTTGCATCTTATTAGTAATTCATTACTGTGCCAGATATCTGCATTGACCACTCTGGGTAGCTGACCACACCTTGTTGTTGAGTGCTTCATCTGCCAGCCCATTGTACTGACCATGCCAGGCAGCTGGCCCCATCTTATTGGTAAGTCATTATTGTGCCAGAACGCTGCATTGACCAGCCCAGGTAGCTGACACCTGCATATCGGTGAGTGCTTACTATGCCAGCTCAAAGTACTGACCATGCCAAGTAGCTGGCCCACCTTAGACGGCCTTCTTGCTGCACTGATCAGCCCAGGTAGCTGATAAC
>JANRMT010028174.1:31124040-31149970 GCA_026402145.1 Polypterus bichir lapradei | reverse complement strand
CTTAGACGGCCTTCTTGCTGCACTGATCAGCCCAGGTAGCTGATAACTGCTTAACGGTGAGCGCTTAGTCTGCCAGCTCACTGTACTGACCATGCCAGGCAGCTGGCCCAGCTTAGACGGCCTACTTGCTGCACTGCCCAGTCCAGGTAGGTGACCCCTACTTGTCGGTGAATGCTTAGTCTGCCAGCTCACTGTACTGACCATAGGTGGCTAGACTCACCGCATTGGTAAGGGCTTGCCTCTGCCAGCCACCATAACCTACTTCAGATACATGAATATAATTTCTGAATTTCTAATTGACAAAAGCATTAGTGATAAAAAGTGTTTTTTTTTCTGTTAAAATGAATCTGATGGTGGCTGAAAAGGCATTAGAAAAAGCCTAGGAGTAAGAAGTTCACAGCAGAAGGCAGCTAATGTCAAAAACATGCCGCACCGAGCCATGGCAGCGAGGGCTTGCAAAACAAGGGAGGGGGCAAATTAAATGCAAAGAATCTGCTGCTTTAATCTCGCGCCAGCGCAAGAAACAAGGAGACCTCAGAAGTCGGAGGCTTGCGAAGCCTGCACTTAAACTCAATCCAGACAATCCGAGAGCCAGATCTTCTGTTCAGTGTGTCACCACAAACACCCCCCACCCCCACCAAGACATGACACAACGGCTCTGGCCCTGTCACATTCTCAGTCTTCCCACAACATTTATTTACTGAAAATGAAGAACCTGTAACCAAGCCGAAGCAGCTGCTGTTATTAATCTGTGACATGTCGGCAATACAAAGGGAAAGAAATGGTCTTGAATTACTTAATAATCATTTACTTTGGCAGACATCCCCCTCAGCTTCTCAACATCCCCCCCCCCCCCCCCCCCCATCCCACAAATCCTGCCCTGCCTGTCTATTTATGGAAATGGGATCAGAAAACAGCCGTCAATGTTAAACAGGAAGCTCTCTAACTTCACAAAGTCTACAAGTGTGACAATGACTACTTTGGTCCAGCAACGTGAAGAATTGATGGGCACACGATTAAAAAAAAAATAAAAAATGTCCACCCTGGCTCCTTCATATCCAGAGGGGCAGACCGCCAAATATCTGAAATTTAGATTCACACTTGATACCTGCCGGCATGACACTCCGTAAACAAGTCCTGCATTTCAAGGGCTGTGCTGGAATTCTGCAGCCACACTCGTCCTTATGCCAGCTTCCTAAAATACTGAGCTCTGGATGGGGGGGCGAAGAGTCATTCATTTATGCTGGCTTCTTTTTTTCGTCCTTTATTTCCCACCATGCAAAGTTTTCACTCATACTGATTTTAATTGATAATTATCATGGCACTCCGTTTTATACTGTGGGTTTGTATCTCCTCTTATGATGCCATTCTGGTTGTACTTATAAAAGGAGATGGTCCTAATATGGCATTGCATTATAAGACCTGTAGTTGGAGGGGGTGGTGTCAAACTTGATTACTGATCTCATTGCTCGATGATGTTAAATTACATGAATGGAAATCAAAGGGGATGACAAATTCGACGAAGTACCACAGACTCACCCCCTTCTTCCGACAGCCAATATTGTGCTACCTGACGGAGCTGGTGCTATACGAATGCTTTCCACGTATGGCAAGTTCAGCCACAAACAGTTGTCCATTTTGTTTTTCGCTTTCCCATTCTGTCGTGAGACATCAGACGCACAAGTGTGTCTTCTGTTTGCAAGGTCCAAAAACACCCACATCCCTTATTCCTGTTAGCTGCAATCTACACATTAAACTATAACGCGAATGCTCACTGGTTGCCAGCTCTCACATGCACACAATGCCTGCCCCTATGATTTAATACTACATCAAACCTGTATGCTCTTATCAAGGTGAGCCCCAGACTGGTTGGATTGGGGATGTCAAACTGCACGATTGCGACTTGACTGCTTCCGACTCACTAAGATTATGTAAATGAGGTCGACAATTGAAAATCACTGGAAATGCGACAGATTCTCGAGTCATTCGAGGAGTATCCAGAGGAAAACCCTTGAGGAGATTGTGCGACCCGTCATTTGCGCAATAGACATATGCGCGGCAACAAAATAGCGCCGATTAAAATGCACCGTCAAAATCGAGCTGACAAAATCGCCCCGACAAAATCGCGAAAGTTTCATTAAATATGAATTACTAGTTTAAAGCATATATAATAATGTTTATTTTAGAAGTCAATATTATGAGACGCGGCATGCCATCAGCACGGCACGCAGATAGTCCTTAAGATCACGCCCTGCATATGTAGGAAGAATTGCAGCAAGGGCGTCCCACTCTCTTGGCCTCTCTCACGATTTTGTCGTGGTGATTTTGTCAGCGCGCATTTGTCGAAAACCAGTTAGCGGGTTTGTCGGCGCTCATTTGTCGGTCGCGGTTTTGTTGGGGCGCATATGTCTATCGCGCTTTTGTCGGTGAACCGGAGATTGTATAAAGGTCTCACAGTCATCCATTTGAGAGTAGAAGTATAGAATGGAGATCATGGTGAGAACTCATGTGAACACAGCAAGAACATGCAAATCCTATGTAGGACCTTAATGATAAACTGAACCAAACACTGCCCGCTGTCTCCCAATGCAATAAGTAAAAGTAAGAATCATTATAATGGATATAAACTTCTTATATAATACGCTACCGGGGCTGTCCGTTTGTCTGTCCAGGATTTTAAATCACCTGCAGCTCGCAAACTGTTTGACCTATTGACCTGAAATTTGGTACACATATACTACGTGACCTCTACTGAAGAAGCGGGCTGCTAGAGTGGAGAAAAGAAGACCTGCTCAGGAAGCAGCAAGCGCATCAACCTCGAATGCTAAACGTACAGAGAAAAAGCATGAAAACTGTAAGTTAAGTATATTCACTGCACGCTATCGTGCAGCCCGCCATTAGTGGTCTCTCTATATATATAAAATCCAGCATCTGTCTGTCTGTCCACTTTTCACAAGAGAACTACTTAATGACTTTAGATCGGGTTTTTTTCTATCATTTGCTTGAACATTCCGGTTGATTTTGTGACTTCTCTCATTGCGCTAGTGTTTCATAGTTCACGTGCAAGTACCGATTTATTTGCGCGAATCCAAGAAACATGCAGTGGGCTAAGGGGAGGGGGGCCGGGCCCTCCTCAGTCACGTGCCAGCCTTTGGGGCTTGTTCCTTACTTCCGCTTAGCTAGCAAAAAAGGAAACTACTTAACGGATTCAGATCGGGTTTTTTTCTATAATTCGCTTGAACATTCTGGTTGATTTTGTGACTTCTCTTATCACGCTAAAAATGATAGTTTGCTTGCAGGAGTGATATATTCACGCTAATCTGAGACAGAGGCTGCGTGCCTAGTGGAGGAGGAAGCATGATGTCAGGAGTGGGGAGTACTGTCCTGTTTCACTACTATGTGGGCGGAGCCGCTGGGCACGGCTAATCATTAATATAAACCAAAACTGTATATCATTTAAGACTAAATAACAATAAAAAAATCCACATATTAATTTGTGAATGGTCTTTGATCTCTAGATGTCTACATTTGAATACTGATACATTACTTCTAGTCATAGGATATGTCAGATTTGCCAAGCACTGCAGCTAATCTCATCACTGGACTGAAAAACTGCTAAGCATGTCACATTTACTAACTGTGTGCCGACCTTTTGGCACATTCACACCTGCTCCTGTTTGTTACAGCCAAAGCCCATGCTGTATTATGGGTTAACAAGTATGGCGTGGTAAGCCGCAATCTCAATATCTTTTATTTTTCTGTTGTGGTATGTAAAACACCAGACATCAGAAAGCAGAACTTCTTGTGCGGTGCCTTGTTCCTCATTCCTTGTCACTGCATTATATGCATTGCACTTCCAGATGAGCATTCATTGGTTGTCAGCTCTCATGCACACACAGCCTGACCCTACAACTTAAAACAAAATTAAGATTTGATTTTATCAGACCGAGTCACGGACTAGCTGGAATGAGACAACAGACAAGTCACAAGTCAACGAAGCACACCACCCAGTACCTCTGACTTGCTAATATAATGTAGATTACATTAGATTAGATTAGATTAGATACACATTTTTAATCTCATAGGGAAATTCATAATGAAGGTTATAACTGAAAATCGCTGTAAAAGTCATGCAATGTGACCTGTCCTGTGACTCAATCCAAATAATGAATGTTTAGGGAGGATCTAAACCATCAGCCTTAACAATCCTGCCATACTCTACAGAAAAAGCCTCAGATTTAACATTGGTCTTCAGAAAGTCAAATATTAATTATCATAAGTTTGTTCTGTTAGTATCAAATGAATTTGCACAAAACACAAAGCATGTATTGTTGTGTTTTATACGTTTTAAATATCGTGTACGTGCACGAAAGGTAGGTAATTTATCGGTCACTGCAGTTTTGCGATAAATCCAAATCTTGAAGTGGGTTAGCGGTTCTCCTTTTTTCATTGCAGTAAATGGCTGCGTACCGACATTTCCCACTGTAACCTTCAAGGGGGACACGTACCTCCCCGCTTTCCAATCAAATGTACGAATGTCATCCTGACCAAAACTCTAAAGGGGAACCCCCCCACCCCCAATCTAATTTACTGTATGAATATCATTGCATTCAAATCTCCAAAGGTGATGTCGCTCGGGTAAAATATGCAATGCATTGAGAAGAGAACCGAGAAGATGACAAAAACAGAGAACATTTGTTTCCGCTTCAGGCACCTGATGAGTCCCTTGGCTGGCGGTGTTACAATCACTTCAAGGATCGCTGGTTTTCAGTAAGGTGTTTATGCCGTGCCGTGCATCGGTTATTTTTGCGTAAACGTAGACAATGTGAAAACACTAATGTGGATTGACATCAATTTCATTTTTAAATGAAAATGTAGTAGTGTGGCCATAGTCTTATGTGAACTTCCACCACGATCAGTCAGAAAAGCTACGAGTCAGGAAAGGGGCAGAGGCATGCACTCATCAAATAAGGTGGAAAACGAGGCCAGTGGACTTGATAGAGGAAGGTAGGGAGGTAGGATGGAGGTATTTTATTTAGTAAATGCTCGTTTATGTGGCCAAGACACTGTGGTATTGCGGGTCTGTGGTACTGTATGTGAGTTTTAATTGCACGCTGGAGATTCCGCATGGATTGTAGTTGGTGTGGCTGAGCAGCTCCAGAGGCTGATGTGGGAATGGCCGATCCCGCGTTCATGTGCGAGATTGACTTGTTCCCTTGTTAGCACTGGAGTCATCATGATTGCTAAACCTGCATCCCACAGTAGTTCAAAAGCGTGAGACCAGGGGAGAACAATGATGGAAAGAAAGGGGGAGATAGAAGGTGAAAAAATGAAATTAAAAAGTAAGAAAGGGCATCATCATGGAAGAAACAAAGCTGCAGGAGTGAAGGCAGGAGGTTGGGAGTGGTCCCAAAAATTAGCTTTCGAGGGGGAGAGGTCGCTCCAGTTGAGCACCTCTGAGATGGCTTGAGCAACCCTACACTTGTGAAGGCTTCCGCAGATGTCGGGCGAACAGCAGTGGAAGTAGGAGCAAAGCTCGGCATGGCACCCTGCAGGCAGCAGGGGACCGCAGCCAGGATTTAATGGTTAACTATGCCTGTTGGGAAGTTTTTAGAGAGGCAGCACCATGGCTCGGACTGTGTTTTAAAGGACATGTTTCTGACCCTGACTTTAACATTGATTTTAATGGAATATTTTTTGTTTGATTTTGCACTTTTTAACCTGCAAAATATTCACTTTTTACTTGTTTTTATTCTGGATTATTTATTTATTAAGAAGATCCACTGCATTGTTTTTGCACATTGAGGATCTGAAGCCGTGTTTGACCGTTTGGGTTTTGATTGGTGGGAAATAAAAGCACTAAGCACATTTACACCACCTCTTGACTGTGTGTGTCCTAACCTGTTGTGGCTCTTCCTTAGGTGCGTTATTGATGGCTCCGGGTTCAAGAAGTGGACCATCACAGACACACCTTAATAATAATAATGTACATTTATACAGTACTTTTCTCACTATTCAAAGTGCGTAGTGAGTGGGGAGCCACTTCAACCACCACCAATGTGTAGCACCCACCTGGATGATACTACGACAGCAATTTTTGTGCCAGTATGCTCACCACACACTAGCTGTTAGGTGGTGAAGCGGTGAGAGATTGTTAGCCAATTAAAGAAAGGGGATAACTAGGCCATGGTGGGAAATTTAGCCTGGACATTGGGATACACGTTACTCTTCACAAAGGACGCCCAGGGATCTTTTATGGCCACAGAAAGTCAGGAGCTCGATTTTTTACATCTCATCTGAAGGACGATGTCATTTTTACAGCACAGTGTCCCCGTCACTGCACTGGGACATTGGGATCCACATTTAGACCACAGGGTAAGCACCCCCTCATTAACACTTCTTTCCTGCAGTAACCTAAGCTTTCCCTAAATGGTTTCCCATCCAAGTACTGGCCGGGCCTGAACAGGCTTAGAATCAGGTGGATGACCTTTTCAGAAATACATGTGGTATGGGAACAGAGAGCTCTCCACCACAAACCATAACTGGATCCATAAGGCAGCTGCATTCACCTAGGAAAAGCTAGGGGTGTGAGACAGTTAGCCAATTAGAGACAGGGGGTAATTAGGGGGCTTGAGTGAGCTAAGGACCTGCTCTTTAGGAAGGACCTCAATTTTTGCATCTCACCCAAAGGGCCAAAGGACAGTGCCATTTTTACTGCACAGTGTCCCTGTCACTGCACTGGGGCACTGGAATCCACATTCAGACCACAGACTAAGCACCCCCGGCTGGCCCTAACAACACCTCTTTCAGCAGCAACCCAAGCTTTTTCTGGATCTTTAATGACCACAGAAAGCCAGGACCTTGGTTTTACATCTCATCCAAAAGACAACGCCCTATTTAGAGCACACTGTCCCCATCACTGCACTGGGGCATTGGGATCTACATTCAGACCACAGGGTAAGTGCCACCTGCTTGCATCATCAACATCTCTTCCAGCAGCAACCCAAGCTTTTCTTAGATGGTCTCCATTCCAAGTATTGGCCGAACCCGAGTATGCTTAGCCCCAGATGGATGACCTCTTCTAAAGTGCTGGATGGAATCAGAAGATTAGAGAAAGACTCCAGGGTGGTACAACCTTTGTTATTTTTATTTGTTTACCTTCCCTTGTGAATTTTATATTTTCTTAATAAATACCCTTCCTCATTCCTATTTAGAAACCCTTGATGTTATTCTGGGTAGGGGGTCTTCTTCAGCGCACCCCCATATAGACACACCGATTTTACATGTCCAAAAGCTCTTGACGGCAAAACAGACCCCAAATATGCACATCTGCAATAATACGATACAACAACATTTATTTTTGTGTAGCCCAAAATCACACAAGGGGTACCGCAATGGGCTTTAACAGGCCCTGCCTTTTGACAGCCCCCCGCAGCTTTGACTCTGTAAGAAGACAAGGAAAAACTTCCCAAATGAAAAATGGAAGAAACCTTGGGAAAGGTAGTTCAAAGAGAGAGACCCCTTTCCAGGTAGGGTGGGTGTCAAAAAAAGGGGTAAATAAATACAATACACAGAACAGAACACAAGTCATCCTCAATCTACTCGCTATATATAAAATCCTAAGCCTAAAAGTGCAACAGTGACGTTTTTATGTCACATTTTTGGTCACACTTTAAATCGGGCTTATTTTTAAACCTACATATCAAAGTCAAAATCAAAGTGAACTTTATTGTCATCTCAAACATATACAAGTATACAGACAGACGAAATTGCGAAGCTCAGGGTTCCACAGTGTAACAACATGATGTGCAAATAATAAATTAAAAATAAAATTAAAATGTAAAAATTAGAAATTAAAAGTTACAACACAAACAAGACAAGACATTGTGCAAAGATAGGACAAAGAAGTAGCAGCAATATTGATGTGTAAGATATGTAATATAATAAATAAATAAATAAATAATAGATATAGATAATACAGAGATTATCAGTGTATGATAATAGTTGTTTAAGACATGTATATATATATATATATATATATAAATATATATATACATATATACTGTATACTGTATACTGTATATCCCAGTTACTGGGATTTTCACGCACAACCATTTCTAGGGTTTACAAAGAATTGTGTGAAAAGGGAAAAACATCCAGTATGCGGCAGTCCTGTGGGTGAAAATGCCTTGTTGATGCTAGAGGTCAGAGGAGAATGGGCCGACTGATTCAAGCTGATAGAAGAGCAACTTTGACTGAAATAACCACTCGTTACAACCGAGGTATGCAGCAAAGCATTTGTGAAGCCACAACACGCACAACCTTGAAGCGGATGGGCTACAACAGCAGAAGACCCCACCGGGTACCACTCATCTCCACTACAAATAGGAAAAAGAGGCTACAATTTGCACAAGCTCACCAAAATTGGACAGTTGATGACTGGAAAAATGTTGCCTGGTCTGATGAGTCTCGATTTCTGTTGAGACATTCAAATGGTAGAGTCAGAATTTGGCGTAAACAGAATGAGAACATGGATCCATCATGCCTTGTTACCACTGTGCAGGCTGGTGGTGGTGTAATGGTGTGGGGGATGTTTTCTTGGCACACTTTAGGCCCCTTAGTGCCAATTGGGCATCGTTTAAATGCCACGGGCTACCTGAGCATTGTTTCTGACCATGTCCATCCCTTCATGACCACCATGTACCCATCCTCTGATGGCTACTTCCAGCAGGATAATGCACCATGTCACAAAGCTCGAATCATTTCAAATTGGTTTCTTGAACATGACAATGAGTTCACTGTACTAAAATGGCCCCCACAGTCACCAGATCTCAACCCAATAGAGCATCTTTGGGATGTGGTGGAACGGGAGCTTCGTGCCCTGGATGTGCATCCCACAAATCTCCATCAACTGCAAGATGCTATCCTATCAATATGGGCCAACATTTCTAAAGAATGCTTTCAGCACCTTGTTGAATCAATGCCACGTAGAATTAAGGCAGTTCTGAAGGCGAAAGGGGGTCAAACACCGTATTAGTATGGTGTTCCTAATAATCCTTTAGCTGAGTGTATGTATACATATATATATGTTTGGTATCGTTCTTTTCAGAATTTATCGAACTTTAATGTGATGTTTGATTTTCAGATTCTTATTCTGTTTTTAAATCATAAACTAAAAAATCTCAAGAACTCGCATCCCGTGAGATGAGACTCTGTGCCAAAAGATTTAACCACACCCAGGGCCGGAAATAAAAGATAAAGAGTAGGACAGCTGCTGTACAGGCTTCTAAATGTTCGAAGATCACGCAGCACAGAAGCAGCAGCAAGCCAGCAGCTGATTGAGCAAAGAGGAGGTTAAAAAAAAACTATTTGTTTCCCATTGGGTTTTGGAGGAGCGACCGAATCTCCTTGGGGTGCATTTAGCCCCTTTATGGGGTGAGCCCCCTAGTACAATATTATAGTGCAATAGAAATAATACAAATGCAGAGCCGAATTCAGCAGTAAATGATATCACATAATAGGATTCAGATAACGACAATAATGCTCGAAATGAAACAAAAATGAAAAATACTCAAAGTGTGAAACCAGTCAGTCAGTCATTGTCCAACCCGTTATATCCTAACACAGGGTCACAGGGGTCTGCTGGAGCCAATCCCAGCCAACACAGGGCACAAAGCAGGAACAAATCCCGGGCAGAGCGCCAGCCCACCGCAGGACAGTTTGAAACCAGTTAACTAAATTCCCTGAATGCATCCGAATGTTACACCACATTTTCAAACTTGGCTTTACAGTTGTTTTTATCAATTGCATCCTTATTGTTCGCAGTTGAAGTAATAGTAATAGCATTTGTTTTTGAGGATGATATCATTCACAGGTAATTCTGGCAGGAAACTCAGTCAAAAACCAAAGCCAAAAAAAAAGGGTGAGGTAAAATCCAAGTTCAAGGTCAAGGCAAAGGGTCAAAAACACACACGAGGAAGCACGAAGTTTGGAGAAACTGAATAGCAATCAAGGGTGAGGAGCCTGGCACCTGCGGAGAAGGCTGAGAAACTGCAGAAAGACACAAACGGGCTGCAAAGCACAACACCGGTTACATCCAATGACCCCCGAGGGATAGAAAAAGAAAAGCCGAATGGGGCTCACATGAAAAATCCCTTTACAACTTGGCTTCAGCAGCCTGAATCTATGTAAACATTTTCTTTCTTTTTTAGTCCAGACCTGAATGCTGAACATGCCAATTTTTTTTTAAATATAATAATAATAATAATGAAAGAGACAGGCCCACCAACTTGGCAGAGGTTTTCGCAGCGAGTTTAACAAGGCGTCCTTTGTCTCAGACAGGTGTGAGAGTCAGTGTTGACTCCAGGCCAAGAGTGCTTCTGCACTCTGCCAATATCAGGAAGTCATATGAATACACATACTTGTATGCACACACACAGACACACACACACACACACACACACGCTGCCGCTCTAGACACAGAGAGCTGGAAGAGCTTTAACCAAAAACCCACGCAGGAAATACTAACTCCAGCAATTCTGAGGTGCGATAAAAATAAAGCCCACAAAGCCGCCTCCGTGTGACCCAGACGCAGGCGTGATGACAGAACTCTGCTCTCACAGAGGAAGCCATATAAACAGACACACCTCTCTGCATTTTTTCGTCCAGCACGCACACGTACAAACAAATGGAGGAGCCTCAGTGGGACACTGTTGCAGTTGTGAGCTTAGGCTTTCACTTTCACTATCTTCTTATTGACACTGCCTCCCCTCACTTTGGAATAAAGAAGCCATACTCGCCTCATTTTTATTTTTTATAGGGTACACTACTTGGTGATACTCAGTGACGTGCGGTGAGGTTTCATGGCTGGTGAGGCACTGACTCCTTTTTGTCTGATTTACAAATATAAAACTGCTCAAAAAAGTTAGAGGAACACTTCAGATACTGAAAACACATCAGATCTCAATGGGGAAAAAAAATCCTGCTGGTTATCTCTACTAAGATGGACTGATATGCTAATGTGTTAGGAACGAAAGGACATCGTTTGATGGAAATGAAATTGATCAACCTACAGAGGGCTGAATTCAAAGACACCCCGTAAATCAAAGGGAAAAAATGATACGGCAGGCAGGCGAGTCCATTTAGCTGAAATTTCATTGCAGCAACTCCAAATCATACTCAGTAGTTTGTTTAATAATAAATATAATAATTCTTTGCATTTATATAGCGTTTTTCTCACTACTCAGCAATTTCAGGTTAAGGGTCTTGCTCAAGGGCCAAACAGAGCAGAGTCCCTTTTGTTTGGCCCCCACGTTCTTGTATGCATGCCTGACAATGTCCTAATGAGATGACGGATGGTGTCCTGGGGGATCTCCTCCCAGATCTGGACCAGGGCATCACTGACCTCCTAGACAGTCTGTGGTGCAACCTGGCGGCGTAAGATGGACCGAAACAGAATGTCCCACCCAGAGGTGTTCTATTGGATTGAGGTCAGGCGAGTGAACGTGGGGGCCAGTCAATGGTATCAATTCCTCCATCCTCCAGGAACTGCCTGTATACTCTCGCCACAAGAGGCCAGGCATTGTCGTGCACCAGGAAGAACCCAGGAGCCACTGCACCAGCATAGGGTCTGACAATGGGTCCAAGGATTTCATCCCGATACCTAATGGCAGTCAAGGTGCTGTTGTCTAGCCTGTAGTGGTCAGTGCATGCTGAGGCGCACAGTGTGCAGAAGTCGGCAACTTTCTGCAGAGTCCATAGCTACAGACCTCCAGACTTTGTGTGGCCTCTAGTTTAGCTCAAAAACAGTATGTAGAGAGAAAGAGCTTCATGGAATGGGTTTCCATGGCTGAGCAGCTGCATCCAAACATTACATCACCAAGTGCAATGCAAAGCGTCGGATGCAGTGGTGTAAAGCCCACCACCACTGGACTCGAGGGCAGCGCAGACGTGTCTGCTGGAGTGACAAATTACGCAATCTGATGGACGAGTCTGGGTTTGGTGGTTGCCAGCAGAATGGTACTTGTCTGACTGCATTGTGCCGAGTGTAAAGTTTGGTGGAGGGGGGATTATGGTGTGGGGTTGTTTATCAGGGGTTGGGCTTGGCCCCTTAGTTCCAGTGAAAAGAACTCTTAATACTTCAGCACACAAAGCCATTTTGGACAGTTTCATGCTCCCTACTTTGTGGGAACAGTTTGGGGATGGCCCCTTCCTGTGCCAACATGACTGCGCATGCACCAGTGCACAAAGCAAGGCCTATAAAGAAATGGATGAGCAAGTCTGGTGTAGAGGAACTTGACTGGCCGGCACAGAGTCTTGACCTCAGCCCGATAGAAAACCTTTGGGATAAATTAGAGTGGGGACTGAAAGGGAGCCAGGCCTTCTCCTCCAACGTCAGTGCCTGACCTCACAAATGCTCGCCTGGAAGAATGGTCAAAAATACACATAAACACACTCCTACACCTTGTGGAAAGCCTTCCCAGAAAAGCTAAAACTGTTAGAGATGCAAAGGGTGGGCCAACTCCATATTAAAGCCTATGTATTAAGAATGGGATGTCATTAAAGTTCATGTGTCCCATAATCTTCCATTCTGGCAGTCAGTCGGGACAAAAAATAAAAATAAATGGACAGCTGCAGTGATATATTCTGATATCGCTAACTTATTGGCGCCTCTGTGTAGAAGAACAGTAGCAACGAGCACCTGTTGGGCTTATATGCACCCCCTTCAGGGCGGCACGATACTGTCTGCCTCATCTTGTGCCTTTTCACTGCGGTTTTATGTCCGATCAGCAAGGCTAAAAATGTCACACACGTTCATTAAAGATATTAGGCAGACTGTGGAAAGTCAGGGTGTATAATAAACATGTCTGCAAACATTATATTGGCGACATACAGAGAGACAGCAACAGGCATGCGTCAATTAAATACATCAACCCAGTGTGTGAGGGATAGCGTAGTCCGAGCTGAGGCTTGGCATGGCTCGTCGCTGCCGCACCTTGTGTTTCATCCCTGTATTTGAACAGGAAATGCACCAATTCAGCAATTTTGCTGATAAAAATGATCACAATTATTGGAATTATACAGAAAACAAATTTTAATTCAAACCATTATAACTAATGAGTGCCACATCTCATAAATGTGATTATCACCTTCAAGTTAACTTTGACATGGACCCACATTCTGCAACCCACTTCCCCAGTAAAGGATACAACAGTTCAGTAGGATTATGGATGAACACACTAATACTGCATATGAGTTATTTCCATTAAAAAAAATAAGACCTGGGTCCTACTGTACCCTCATGATGCCAATGACAAATGTAACACCTATTTGGGAAAGGTTACAAGTAGTATTCTTTGTGATTGCAATATTATTACCTCAAAGGAACACAAGAAATTTGACAAACGAGAGAAGACTATTCAGTCCATCAGGGTTGTTTGTTTAGCTCATAGCTAAGTTGTCCTAATAGCTCATCTGGATTCTTCTTAAAGGTTGTCCAGGTTTTCACTTCAACTGCACGTTTTGGCAGTTTGTTCCAAAGTCCCAAAACTCTTTGTGTTAAGAAGTGCTTCCTAAATGTACTTCTCATTAATTTCTACTGATGTCCTTGGGTATGTGATTCACCATTAAGCTGAATGAATGTTCCTGGATCTACTATATCAGTGCCTCTGAGGATTTTAATTAACTGGGTTAGGCACCCAACACATTCTCCTCTGCTCGAGACTAAACAGGGTTAATTCTCTGAGTCTGTCACAGTACGACATGACCTTAAGTCCCATGATGCACTTGGTTGCTCTCCGCTGCACAGCTCCAAGTGCTGCTATGTCTTTCATGTACTGTGTTGAGCAGAACTGCATACAATAATCCAGATTTGGTCTCACTAGTGTATAATATAATTTGAGCACAACGCTCACCTGATTTAAATAATAATAAGGAGAACAGATACTGACCAAAGCCATGGAACCAACTCCTCTAGTGGAGGCTGAAACAGTTTCAGTCGACCAGTTGGCTCTGATCATTAAAAGTACAGGCCATGAGAGGAGCAGCACCAGACGTGACTTGAAACTTACTACGTCCTAATGAGGACTACGACAGCTTTGATAGAGAGCACTATGACGTGATGTTTGATATATGATATTTAATGTCATGTTATACTGAGTGATATGCGATACGTGAAATCTGATAGCTATACTAACAGCGTGTGGTTTTACAAATGTGCCAATCATTGTTTTTATCTTGTGGTTTCATTCATTGGAGTTTCCATGCAATGTGCCTGGTGAAAGGATCTTTCCAAAAGAAAACTGAACATGTGTCGATTATAAAGTGCTGAGGCCATCTGATTTAAGGGGTGAGAAGTTGAAGTAAATTCTCATGTGTAATTTGCATAAAAAAAGGGCAATTGTTGCAGTCTAGAAGAGTAAAAACAAATAATTAAGTTTGTGGTATTAATTTATTGCTCGTTTGAGTAGCATTTCTAACTTTGCCAAATATAAGAAAATTTGTCAGACGGATGAGCCCTCGTCTGTCTTATGGATATGATTTCAGTGCGCTGTGTGTTGAAGCTGCTGCCCCTCTTCAAGATAAAATAATGAAGCTAGCAACACATTAATTTTAACGAAGAGGCTTTCTCATTGCCCCTACACATACATTTATTAAATGTGGCTTATATCAATCAGCTGTACATTAGTTTTCTATAATTTGATTCGACAGATTAACAAAGAACCCAGTGCTTCCATCTAAAAGAGAAACGGTTTCTGCTTCTCTGGATAGATCCTTAGTTGTCAGGGGTCCCTTATAAGGGGTGTGGCGGACCCGGCAGGGACACCCCTGCTGCATCTGTTCCGGGGGAGCAACCATGGGCAGCTCAATATCTCCCTCGGGACGCTTGGTGGCAGCCTTCCTGGCGGACGGTGATCCCCCAGCCTGTCGCATGGCTCCATGGGAGATGGAGTCCTCCACAGCCTGGTTGGGAGCTCGGATGGCCGCTAGGGGGAGTTGCATGGAGTCAGCAGCCCGGCTGGATGAATCTTCAGCCCCACCCAGAAGTACAATTAGGACCAGGTGGTCAAGCACCTGGAACGCTTCCGGGTGGGCTATAAAAAGGGCCAGCCAGCACAACTCGAGGAGCCAGGGTTGGGAGGACGAGGACTACGCTTGAGGAGGAGTGGTGGTAAAAGGGAGAAAACTGTTGCTGTGTTGGTTTAGTGCTTTTGGACTGTGTATTGCCTGTGGGTCACGGGGAAGACGTGCGCCCACAAGTGAAGAAAAATAAAGTCTTGTGTTGTTTCATACGGGCCACTGTGTCTATCTGTGTCGGGTCAGGCGCCTATATAGCGCCTTTTTTACAGGGGGTCTCATTTATTTGATGGTGGTAGTCAGGACGGCTAGACATACTATTCTACCATCCATCCATTTATCCACCTTACTATCCGAATTTTCCAGGGCAGAGTCAGAGGGCAGGTGGAGCCTTTCTTAGCAGTCAAAGGGTGCAAGTGAGGAGCAACACTGTTACAGGGTGGCAGTCCATCTCAGTGTAAAAACACACAAGCACTCACCAACGCACACACACAAACTAGCGCCCACCATTCAGAAATCAGATGACAGACGTCATTTGGGTTGTTCCTATGTAGCTGTATCGCTTTAGAACATTAGATCATTAGAACAGTCCAGACAAGAACAGGCCATTCAGCCCAAAAAAGCTCATCAGTCCTGTCCACTTATTTTTTCCAGATAAACATCAAGTCGAGTTCTGAAAGTCCCTAACGTCTTACTGTCTACCACGCTACTTGGTCTCTCATTCCAAGTGTCTATCATTCTCTGTGTAAATCAAACCCTCCTAATGTTTGTGCAAAATTTACCCTTAACAAGTTTCCAACTGTGTTCCTGTGTTCTTGATGAACTCATTTTAAAGTCACAGTCTTGATCCACTGTACTAATTCCCTTCATAATTTTAAACACTTCAGTCAGGTCTCCTCTTAATCTTCTTTTTCTTAAACTGTAAAGGCTCAGCTCTTTTAATCTTCCCTCATAATTCAACCCCTGTAGCCCTGAATCAGCCTAGTCGCTCTTCTCTGGACCTTTTCTAGCTCTGCTATGTCCTTTTTGTAGCCTGGAGACCCAGACTGCACACAGTACTCAAGATGAGGCCCACCAATGTGTTATAAAGGTTGAGCAGAACCTCCTGTGACTTGTACTCCACACATCAAGGCGCTATATAACCTGATATTCTGTTAACCTTCTTAATGGCTTCCAAACACTGTCGGGAAGTTGATAGCTTAGAGTCCACTATGACTCCTAAATCCTTCTCATAAGGTGTACTCTCGATTTTCCGACCACACATTGTGTATTCAAACACAATTTACTGTTGTAATGTTTACTGACATTACACTTCATCTGCCACAAATCTGCCTAAATCTGTATCCTGTTCAAGTCCGTCTATAATGATTTAATGAATTCCAAATTATCTGCTAATCCACCTATCTTGGTATCATCTGCAAATTTAACCAGCTTGTTACTTATATTCCTATCTAAATCGTTTCTATTTATTAAAAACAGCAGCGGCCCCAGCACTGACCCCTGCTGGTCACCACTCTTAACATCGGCCAGTTCTGATGAGGTTCCTCACACCATCACCCTCTGCTTCCTCTGTCTGAGCCAATTCCGCACCCATCTAAAAACATCAACCTGAACTCCCACCTCTTTTAACTTGATGCCCAACCTCTCATGTGGCACCTTATGAAATGCTTTCTGAAAGTCCAGATAAATAATATCATAAGCTCCACTTTGATTGTATCCTTTTGTTGCCTCCTCATAGAATTCCAACATGTTAGTAAAGCACGACCTCCCTCTTCTGACCCCATGCTGACTGTTCAGAATAACTCCTGTCCTTGCCATGTGTTGCTCAATCTTATCCTTAGTAATTCCTTCCATTAATTTACCTGTGATGGACGTTAAGATCACTAGCCTTTAGTTTGCTTGAATCTACCCAGTCAACCTTTTCCAGTAATGAGATAACTTTATTTCAGAATGTCGCCAGTACACAGCGACTTCCAAAAAATATGCATCAAGGGTTTATATTTGTACTCGCTAACCTCCTTAAGAACTTGAGGATAAATATTATCTGGTCCTGGTGATTTGTTTGATTTCATCTTATTTAATCTGAGCAGCACTTCTCCCTCTACAATCTCCAAATCCCTCAGTACCTCCTTAGTTGTCCCTGTTACCACTCTGAGGTTATCCACCTGCTCACTTGTGAACACCTCAGAAAAATGTAAGTTTAGGGAGTCCGCTATTTCACTGTCTGTATCTTTTAATTCCCCTTTACTAATCTTGATGCACTTCACCTCCTCCTTGACTGTTCTTTTACTACTAAAACACCAAACAAATCTCTCTGGTTCACCTTTGGCTTTATCTGCTACTCATTCATTCAGGGTGTCCACAAAGTCTCTTTACAATTTCAAAAAATTACTGTAAAGGCAATTAATGAGATATGTTACTCAAATTTGTCTCAGTTGTTATCAAAATTTGATTTAAAGATGAGGCAACCTTCCATGTTTCAGGGAAACTGAACACACATAATGTGAGAATCTGGGGCTCAGAAAACCCCCATGTGACTAGAGAACTTCACCGAGATAGTCCAAAGGTGAATGTGTGGTGTGGGATCATGTGCAATCGAATCATTGGTTCATTTTTCTTCAACGAGAGATCAATTACTGCAAATGTTTACCTTGACCTTTTGACTGAATATGTGACACCACAACTGGATGACCTTCAACCAACCATCATTTTCCAGCAAGATGGTGCACCACCACATTGGGGACAGCATGTTTGTGGGTTCCTGAATCAAACATTTCCAGATCGGTGGATTGGAAGGGGTGGCCCAATTCCCTGGCTATCTCGTTCACCAGAAATCACTCCCCCTTTCTGTGGGGTTATATTGAAGCTATCGTGTATCAAACAAAGATACGGGACATTAATGACCTGAAGCAAAAGATCGCTGATGCTATTGCCACCATTGATGACGCTTTGCTGCAGAGAACATGGAAAGAAATCGAGCACCATCTTGATGTGCTTCGTGCAACTAATGGTGCCCATATAGAGGTGTATTAAATGAGGCAAAAAAAAACTTCAATATCTACTCCTCATTTTGTAATAATTTCCACAAATTTGTCTATTCATTTGTTTTTTAATAAAATTTTGAAATTGTAAAGAGACTTTGTGGACACCCTGTATATTCCTCTCTAACTGCCTTTTAGCCTCCTTAATATCCATCTTAATGGTTGCTCTGTTGTTCTCATACACCCTATGATTCACATTTCATGCTGTTTGTACCTTGCATAATCTTATCACATGAATAAAAATTTGATCTCAAGAAAAGGGGCTTAGAAATGACAAGGGCTCAGTTACGTAGATGTTTGAGAAATAAAAGTACTGGAAGAATGAATGACTCACTAAGAGCACAGTGAGTCATTAGGGAGATTGAGCTGGCAGCCTTATGGCTTTGTGTCCAAAGGCACACCTTGTATTGCAGAATGGAGTTCAACGCTGCTCTTCTGGTGCTACGGTAAGACCTAGCGAGGCCTCGTTTGGATTACTGTGTGCAGTTTTGGTTTCCCTATTATAAAAAAGAGACGAGTGCTTGAGCAGAGAGAAAAAGCTCCTGGACTTTTTTTGAGAAGTGAGCAAAGATTCAAAGAGCTCATTCTTTTCAAGCTAAGCACACAGTCACTCACCCCCTTCTTCTGATTCCACTTTGACTCACGTTGCCCATTGTGAAGAATTTACTAACAGTGTTAGATTTTTTACAAATGTGTCATTTATTGCTTTTATCTTGTGGTGTGATTCAATGGAGCGTCTGGTGATGGGGCCTTTCCAAAAAACATCTCTCTATTATAAAAAAAACAATTGACGTCCCACGAGAGACACTTTAACATCACGCGAGACAAGGCAGTGAGATAACATTTAACACAAGTTCACGGACATCTAACCAAGCGGTTGTTGGAATGCTTTTGGCAGACAGACATCATGTGCTCCCAGCTCTTAAAACAGCGGCAAGCGACACGCAGAACATGCAGCTTGCCAGCAGCAGCACCAGGAAGCCAGCAGATGATCCGACGGCTTCTCCTTAGCATGCGTTCGGCCCCACCTCACCCCAACACCTTTTACAACGCGAGCAGCAGAGACACGAAGTGGCAAAAGTACAGCTGCTGTACAGGCTTTGAAATGATCGATGCAAATTGCGACAAGAAGAATACACAGCTCGCCAGCAGCAACAAGCCAGCGGCTGCAACTCCTTAGTGTGCGTTCAGCCCCCCGCCTTCACAACGCGAGTGGCATAGACATGAAGTGGCAAAAGGACAGCTGCTGTGCAGGCTTTTAAATGATTGACGTGCAGCACGAATAGACTTTTCCAGGGAGGCTGAGGAGTGTGATCCCTCTGTAGTTGGAACACATCCTCCGGTCCCCCTTCTTAAAGAGGGTGACCACCACCCCAGTCTGCCAATCCAGAGGCACTGTCCCTGATGTCCATGCGATGTTGCAGAGGTCAACCAAGACAGTCCTACAGCATCCAGAGCCTTGAGGAACTTCGGGCATTTCTCATCCACCCCCGGGGCCCTGCCACGAAGGAGTTTTTTGACCACCTCGGTGACCTCAGTCCCAGAGATGGGGGAGCCCACCTCCGAGTCCCCAGGTTCTGCTTTCTCATTGGAAGACATGTTAGTGGGATTGAGGAGGTCTTCGAAGTACTCCCCCCACCGACCCACAACGTCCCGAGTCGAGGTCAGCAGCGCACCATTCCCACCATATACAGTGTTGACACTGCACTGCTTTCCCCTCCTGAGATGCTGGACGGTGGACCAGAATCTCCTCGAAGCCGTCCGAAAGTCGTTCTCCATGGCCTCCCCAAATTCCTCCCACACCCAAGTTTTTGCCTCAGCAACCACCGAAGCCGCATTCCACTTGTCCTGCCGGTACCTATCAGCTGCCTCCAGAGTCCCACAGGACAAAAAGGTCCTGTAGGCCTCCTTCTTCAGCTTGACAGCATCCCTCACCGCCTGTGTCTACCAGCAGGTTCGAGGATTGCTGCCACGACAAGTTTTAAAGCAAAAGTGAAAATAATGCATATATAACAATTCCCATGAAAATTACAATCTCTTTAAATTGTATATCCGGTAAACCAAACCTGGGGGTGGGCGAGCGAAGCAAGCAGCGGGCGGAGCCCCCTAGTCTCTTAAAATAAAACAATAAAAAAAATTAATTGACATCACTATCATGGGGGGTCTTTAGAAAACTTGACCCTTAAAGTAAATAAGCATTGTCAAAATTTGCATAGACATAAGAAGCAAATAAGGGCTAACCAAGGAAAAAGCGGGGATTTAAAACCCTTCTCTACTCAATATCAGATTCTGACCACGGACTATTGAACGCATTTACAGCAGAGACCACCGCACTGCACTGGCAGGGTCCAGGGTTGGATACACGGAGATTGCTGCTGCTACAGGAGACAGCTCTGAAAGGAAAAGTGATAAAGGTGATTAAAAATCATTGAAGGCTATTGTAAAATTACTACAAAACACAACTCTGCATTGCCATCAAACTGCCGTATCATGTTATGGTACCTGAATGAATTTCTACTGAAAGAAACGTTGTAGTTACTAATTATCTTTAGTCACTCAAGCACGTCATGTTCAATTGTTCTCTTTCTGTCTACCACTGTCGACCAGACTGACTCAGCAGGCGGTATAAAAAAGCTGATAATTGTTTCCTTACTCTTTATTCCTGTACCATGCAGCTTATCACTATTGTATAATCTACTGTGTTTTTCCTTTTTCTTTAATTTCTTTCGCGTAATGTGTGCCAGCGTGAGTGTTCATTGGTATTGTGGACTTGGTAACCACATGATGGTGGCCAGGGGTGTTAGCTCTTTCAAAAATTTCAAGTTTTGTTTTAATAATAATAATAATAATAATAATAATAATAATAATTCTTTACATTTATATAGCACTTTTCAGTCAGTCAGTCAGTCATTATCCAACCTGCTATATCCTAACACAGGGTCACACACACACACACCAAGCACACACTAGGGACAATTTACAATCACCAATGCACATAACCTGCATGTCTTTGGGAGGAAACTCATGCAGACACGGGGAAAACATGCAAACTGCAAGGCAGCAGCGCTACCACTGTGCCACCGTGCCGCCCTATAGCACTTTTCTCACTACTTAAAGCACTGTAGTGAGTGGGGAACCACAACTAATGTGCAGCATCCATCTGGATGATGCGACGGTAGCCATTTTTGTGGCAGTATGCTCACCACAGGTGGTGAAGCAGTCAGAGATAGTTAGCCAGTTAGAGATAGGGGATGAATAGTGGGCCACAATGACCAGGCCATGGTGGGCAATTTAGCCAGGACATCGAGATACACCCTTCTTTACAAACGATGAATGACCACAGGGAGTCAGGACCTCGATTTTTGCGTCCACCATTTTTACAGCACAGTGTCCCCATCGCTTGATTGAGGCATTGACACCCACATTCAAACCACAGGCTAAGCGCCCCCTGCTGGCCTCACCAACACCTCTTCCAGCAGCAACCCAAGCTTTTCCTGGTTGGTCTCCCATCCAAGTACTGGCCGGGCCTGAACATACTGCTTAGCTTCAGGTGGATGACCTCTGACCTTCTGAAGTGCAGGTGGTATGGCTGCTGCTGACAAAGAAAACGCAATGAAGTGTAATCAGTTTTGTTTGGGTGCCATAATAATAAAAGTATTATTTGTGGTGATCAACACACACTTGCTTTTTGTGTAATGTGTGAATCCTGCTGCATTGGTTAAATAAAATATAACAACATGGAACCTAAAAGATGAAAAGTAGGCCAGTCCGGGGTGTTGTGCCCCTCACAGACTCCATGGCCGTCTCTGTCACTTAACCTGTTTGTGCTGCAGTTGTAAAAAGTTAAATGTATGCAACTGCATTATAGTTCTGTGTGTCTTGACGTGGCATTCTGTATAGAGTAGTGCTCAAAACAATAAAGGGCAGGCTTCACCATTGTTAAATTGGCATATACTTTTAGCAGAGATATTTTATTTATGTGTAGCTTATAGGTGAGCCAGTGTGGTGGGGCTCAAAATGGCCGGTGACATGACCACTAGTGTAGTTGCCGCACTACTCTTCTTCTTCCTCATGGCACTCTCACTACTTACAGTAAGTTTTTGCTTTTACTGGTAGGATTTGTTTTTCACTGTTATCTATTTCTTTGGAGTTTATCTATGCAAATATTTTATTTGCATACTGATAGTTTATGAGCAAATAAAGCACAAAAGAGAGTGTTGTTTGCCCAAAGGGACTGCTACACCACCAACTTGATGCTCAGGGACATGACACTTCTGATGAATCTGCTTCAGTTTGCTCCACGAGGGCTGTCAGTAAAGACCCTTTACTTTGGGAGAAACTCCAAAGCAGAATAAGTAGAATCGAAATCAGAGATGATGACAAGCACATTGACATTTAAATCAGGTTAACAGGATGGGGGGCCGCAGTACAGGCAAGTTGGCATCTCTGGATTTTCTGAATAGCAAACCAGTTAGACCAGCTGGCAGAGGAGGTTGGGAGTCCTTGGCTTTTTCTGGATAACAAATGACAAAGGAACCAGCAGTTCTCCATCGAGCTTCTCTCCATTCCCACTATTTGGTGTAATTAAGTACTCAGAAGGAAAGTGAAGAACTGAAAATGGCTCATCCGTTTTAGGCTTCAAATCATTTGGATGATATTATTGGAAAGGAAAAAAAAAATATGATTTAAGAATGAACTGACATGGCAGAGTAAAACTCTAATAAGTCACGAAAATAAATAAGATCTGTTCCTCGTGAGGACTGGCTTCTAATTAACCAACTAGGGTGCAACAAAAGCCTGCAGCCATTGTGGCCCTCCAGAACTGGCGCTGATCACCCGTGCTCTGTAACAGTGGTTCTCAAACTGTGGGGCAGGCTCCCCTAGGGGGCGCAAAGATATGAAAAAAAAGAAACCAAGAATCGAAAATATGAAAAATACATCTATTGAAACCAAAACAAATGAACTTAAACTACATTCTAATACTAGAAAAATAAATATAGAGTTACATAAATGTCGATAAAAATTAAGTAGGTATAATAAAATATGCATCTATGATATATCATTAATTAAAAAAGAACAAATTGGTATTAGTGGGCTCCTTTAAAAAAAAAAAACGTTATGGGGGTGCGATTAAAACTGTTATGAAAACTCAGGTCGCAAATACTTAAAGGTTGAGAAACGCTGCTCTATAAGAACCATCAGATGTAATAAGATACATTATAACTGTAGACAAAGAGAAAGAAGTAACTGTTTAGAAAACATAACAAGTATCAACAGCTGCATCAACTGGAGCCTCTACTCATACTCCCCCAGGACACGGTGGGTACGTGAGTTCATCTCTGTAACGGTGGACTACACCTGATAATTCATATTTCATTTATTACAGTATTTCATCCTCTTATTTTTCACGCATTTTACTTTTTTTTTTTTTCAAAAAAATGACACTTTCTTTTTTAACTTGTATGGTCTCTACAAACCCATCTTTATCTTTGCCACATCAATTAACAAAAAGTACATTATAACTTCTAGAGAAACTGAGAGAGGTGACTCTTTAGAAAATATAAGAAGTATCAATGGCTCCTTAACTTTCAGTCAGTCAGTCATTATCCAGCCCGCTCTATTCAAACCACAGGGTCACGGGGGTCTGCTGGAGCCAATCCCAGCCAACACAGGGCGCAAGGCAGGAAACAAACCCCGGGCAGGGCGCCAGCTGTAGCTGAGTGATAATCCACAAAACCGCGGCACAAAGATGCGAGAGGCGTTCGCTCCACAAGTAAATGACAACAATCAGACTTCCTGCACCTACACAGGGGGCCTGGCAGGTGTAGGAAAGTGTGACTCGTGTCTAACGCTAACTTATGAGAGGTCTGCTCTGGTGGATCAGAGCATCAACTGGCTTCAGAAGGCCTCATATCACTGCAGACATGCAAATAAAAATGAAGGAGCACTTCAAAATGAGCAGCAATGGCTTGATCAGAGCAACACAAAAAGTTGATAAATTATGAAGTTTATCATCGACATTTTGAAGAGACTAATTCATTCAGACTAACACTTCAGTTTATATTTGTCCCCAATGCTCAATAGTCAGTGACATTACATGGCAACATATATTGGGTGAAAATGTCCCAGTACCAGTCCCTGGTCAAAGAGAGGCAAGTGACTTTGGTCAAATCGCTTGTCATCTGCAAAGGAACCACAAGTTGGCAAGACTGAATAAAACCTTCATTGATCCACTCATAGGAAGATAACAAAACTGACAAACATCCATTAAGTCCATTAAGTTGGTTTGGTTACTCAAAAGACAGGTTCTCTTAATATCTCATCCAGGTACCTATTAGGTAAGCTGCTAGAGATGTTCTTCAAATGTTTCATCCAGATATCCATTTTTGTAAGCTAAGAAGATAACAAGTTTGACAAACAAGAGGAGACCATTCAGTCCATTATCCCTGTTTGGTTACCCAATAGACAAGTTATCTTAATATCTCATCCAGATACCTATATGGTAAGCTACTAGAGATGTTCCCTAAATGTTTCATCCATAATTACATGGCTTGTAATGGATCATAACTTATCTGACCCATGGAGATTCTTAAATCCTAACCTAAGCGCATACTCTTTCTCACCCATACATCATTGATTATTTCCTCAAAGACAATAATTTTTTGTCCACTATCAAATCTTTTAAGTACAACACTATTGTTATCTCTGACCATACCCCTTTGATCATGGAGCTTAAATTACTGCGTCCTACACACTCATCTCGTAGCTGGCGTCTTAACCCCTTGTCATTAGCTGATGAGAACTGTACAGAATTCATATCCAAGCAAATTGATGATTCTTGAGACAAATATCTCCTTAGAGGTCTCAGCAAGGAAACTCTGAAGGCTTTCGTAAGAGAACAAATTATTTAATATCTTTCTAACAAAAAATTGCCAGGATAGATCAAGAACACACCAGATTGCCAAATGAGGCACTCTATAGGAAGAGACAAGGTTTTGCAATCACAACTTAATTTCTTGACTACTAAAGGAATGGAACAACTTATCTTTAAATTGTGACATCATTATTATGAACACGGAGAAAAGGCAATAAGAACTCAGCTCAACAAATCCACAAGCAGGGAGCCCGCAATGTAATAACAGCAATTAACAACACAGACAGAGATAAAATTGTTGACCATAAAAATATAACTCACCCATTTAGAGAGTACTATCAGTCCTTATATTCTACTCAGTTTAAAGAAGATAAGACACAGTCTGATGAGTTTCTTGATTTATTACAGACACCACACATACATACTCTAGAATCTCAGAATTACTAAACACTATAAACTCACTTCAAAGTGGGAAAGCACCTGGTCCTGATGGCTACCCATTTGGTGAGATAACAGATATGTTCTCTTCATATCTCACTCAGATAACAGCTTGGTGAGCTACTAGAAGTGCTTCCAGGTCTGTCTTAAATATACCTCTGATGTCACTTCCTACTCGGGCTTGGAAGTCCTTACCCCTTCCACATCCTTTGGCATTCTGACCCCAAAACTTCCTGGAAAGTAAGTTCTGAATAAGTTCAAATTCTGAATACAAGAAATTGTATATGGCAATTAACACAAACAACTTATATATAAAAAAAAAAATTAAGACCGGATATTGGTGCTCAGTACCTAATGGGTGTCTTGTTCTCCTTGCTAGAATTTGATCATAGACTACTTGGAATCTGTTTTTGTTGAACTTATTACGAATGATGGATAGATAGATAGATAGATAGATAGATAGATAGATAGATAGATAGATAGATAGATAGATAGATAGATA
>JANRMT010028174.1:31094678-31113710 GCA_026402145.1 Polypterus bichir lapradei | reverse complement strand
AAGAGTATACAGCCTGTAAAATGGCACCGACATCTGGCGAGAGACCAAAGCGAACGTGCAAAGCAAAATGCTCGGTGGACGTTTTACGTAATTTTGTTGAATAGGACTTTGACCTGTCAGACTCTGATCTGGAGATGGATATCAAAAACAAAAGTGAGGTACCAGCATCATCTCGATCGGTCCCCAGCTGATCGTGGTGCTGAACACTTTCGTGTAGCTGATGCACCTACAGCAGCGTTTGCCTGGGAGGACCACCACTTATGATGATAAGAGGTACAAACCATATTGCATCACACTGCAACCGTCACCACCACCCACCTGCTGTGCGAAGACAGCCAGGCAGCTGGCCCACTGTGCATTCCTGTTGGCCAACAAGGTGCCCCCACGCAGCCACTGTTGCCAGAGATGCTGAACTTGCGCCAACAGCAGCCACAGCGCATAGCAACAGATGTATAATGTTGACGTATGTGTGAGGCCATTGCTTTGTGTGCTTTCCACGGAAAAATATTCAGCCCTCAAAGAGTTAAAGTGCATGAGTATTCACCCATGTCAGTGTGAATAGACAAATTAAAATGCCCACACATTAACGCGTGGGAATACGCATGTCTCTGGATGTGCATAGGTAGGAATAAAACCTAAGAGCAGTGATGAGTTGTTACCTGTCATCAATGGCACATCTTAAACATTTTTATTGCTGAACTGCATTGCCCAACTCACCTTGCAGCTGACTGGGAGGTTGACTCCCAAAAGGTGTGGTGTGGTTGAGGGAAGGACGAGGGTTGGGTGTAGGGCTGGGATGGTGTGGGCTGACCCTCATGGCGGTGCGTCTCAGTTGCTCCAGCTCACTCAGCCTCTCAGAGAAAGCAAGGCTGCCTGTTTTACTCTGCTCCTCCAGCTTCTGACGATGTCCTACCCGACATTAAAAGAAAAGAATATGAAAATCCCAGGTGCTGATACTAGGGGAAGGTTCAGCAAGAGATTCAAAACAAGAGTGAAAAAAGACGGGTGATTCTTAATACTCATACATTTACACTGGTGCTATTTTCAGACAGAAACCCAAATACAGACAAAACAGTCAAATCCCAGTGAGACAAAAGCTGCAGAAACACTGGTTCTAAATTTAAGGCGTTCAGATTTTTCCATTAGTTTTTAACTAGCTGGGGGATCAATGTTACCGTTAAAACCAGGTTATAATAAAATTCCATATTCTACTCAAGCTTAAAGAAACCTTATTAAAAAAGATCTGCAGAAGACCTCCCAGCGTGAGTAAACATAAGCTGGAAAAGGAGTTGGGGGGTGGTGGGTGTTGGAAATCGAGGGTGGGTAGCAAATCCAGAAAAACTTCAAGTCTGTCACTGCAGATGAAGAGATCATTTCTTAAAATAAAACCTCTTTTACGCACTTTAGAGCAGGAGCCAATTTGTCCTGTCGCCAACTCGAAAAGGTGGCGTCTGCGCCCCCCCCCTTCCACTCACCCCCCCAAAAAACAGACTCCAGCCAGAGCTGTGAATCCACTAAAGGGGGAAAGAAAGAAGACCAAATAAAAATTAAAAAATTAAAAAAAAAAAAAAAACACAAAAAAACGACAGCCTTTTCTCTGTGGCCAGCTCTGCCACCAGATTCACAGCTGCAGCAAAGTTTTCCACTGCCGTTTTGGCAGTTCACCTTATTGGCGTGTCTGTTTCTTATTTCCTTTCAAAGTTACTGACGTTACATTTGAACAGCGGTTTTCTATTAGTGCTCTCTCTTCCGTCCTAATTTACAAGATATGCTAATAAACGCTGAATGCAAATGGACAGAAATGAAATGATATGAAATGAATTGAATTACCATTTGCCTACAGAAGAATACTTTTCAGAATAAAGCTGGCCTCAAACTGATGGAATTTGGACCATAAACATTTATACATTCAATGCCTATGAAAAGTATTCAACCCCCTTGGAAGTTTTCATTTTTTTTATTATACGAGTACTAAACCCCAATGGATTTAATTAGGCTTTCCGATCAATAGAAAAAGATTTTTTAAAGTTTCACAGAGTCTTGAAAACTGGTCTAAATTATTTACATACATAAAACACAAAATAACAGATCACATAGTCACTCCCTTCAAGTCAGTATTCAGTCATGGCAGCCTGGGGTCTTTGTTCACAGGTCTCTCAGATCGACAGTCATATGAAAAAGTTTGGGAGCCCCTCTCAGCCTGCATAATAATTGACTCGACTTTCAACATAAAAGATAAGAGTGCTATGTCTTTCATTTCCTAGGAACATATGAGTACTGTGGTGTTTTCCGATTTTTAGTGATGCAGTATTTAGTTGTATTGAAATTAAATCAAATGTGAAAAACTGGCTGTGCACAAATCTGGGTCCCCTTGTCATTTTGCTGATTTGAATGCCTGTCACTGCTCAATGCTGATTACTTGCAAACACCAAATTGGTTGGATTAGCTCATTAAGCCTTGAACTTCATAGACAGGTGTGTCCAATCATGAGATAAGGTATTTAAGGTGGTCAACTGCAAGTTGTGCTTCCCTTTGACCCTTCTCTGAAGAGTGACAGACAGCATGGGGTCCTCAAAGCAACCCTCCAAAAGATCTGAAAATAAAGATCGTTCAGTCTCATGGTTTAGGGGAAGGCTACAAAAAGCCATCTCAGAGGTTTAAACTGTCAGTTTCAACTGTAAGGAATGGAATCAGGAAATGGAAGGCCACAGGCACAGTGGCTGTTAAACCCAGCAGGCCTGGCAGGCCAACAAAAATACAGGAGTGGCATATGCGCAGGATTGTGAGAATGGTTACAGACAACCCACAGATCACCTCCAAAGACCTGTAAGTACATCTCGCTGCAGATGGTGTATCTGTATATTGTTTTACAATTCAGCGCAATTTCCACAAATAACATCTGTATGGCAGGGTGATGAGAAAGAAGCCCTTTCTGCACTCACGCTTGTTGTATGCAAATACTCATTTAGACAAGCCAGATTCATTTTGGAACAAAGTGCTTTGGACTGATGAGACAAAAATTAAGTTATTTGGTCAAAACAAAAAGCGCTTTGCATGGCGGAAGAAGAACACCGCATTCCAAGAAAAACACCTGCTACCTACTGTCAAATTTGGTGGAGGTTCCATCATACTGTGGGGCTGTGTGGCTAGTTCAGGGACTGGAGCCCTTGTTAAAGTTGAGGGGCGGATGAATTCAACCCAATATCAACAAATTCTTCAGGATAATGTTCAAGCATCAGTCACAAAGTTGAAGTTACGCAGGGGTTGGATATTCCAACAAGACAATGACCCAAAACACAGTTGGAAATCTACAAAGGCATTCATGCAGAGGGAGAAGTACAATGTTCTGGAATGGCCGTCACAGTCCCCTGACTTGAATATCATCGAAAATCTATGGGATGATTTGAAGCAGGCTGTCCATGCTCGGCAGCCATCAAATTGAACTGAACTCGAGAGATTTTGTAATAAAGAATGATGAGAAAAACCTCCATCCAGAATCCAGACACTCATCAAAGGCTATAGGAGGCGTCTAGAGGCTGTTAGATTTACGAAAGGAGGCTCAACTAAGTATTGATGTCATATCTCTGTTGGGGTGCCCAAATTTATGCATCAGTCTAATTTTATTATGAAGCATATTGCGTATTTTCTGTTAATCCAATAAGCTTAATGTCACTGCTGAAATCCTACTGTTTCTATCAGGCATATCATCTATTAAAAGAAAGTTGCTACTTTGAAAGTGCAGCCAATGATAAACAAAAATCCAAAGAAACTTTTTCATATGTTTGTATATCACGGGGGAGTAGGAGACATGTTTGGGGCCCTGTAAAGACAAGCAATCCCACCATAGCACAAGAGGGGACACTGTCAGTAATGCAGTATTTCTTTCCGTCCACAGTTAAGAGGAATGTTGGACAGATGGCATGCTGGGTGTTCGCCACAAGACCTGACCTTTCCAGAAACCAGCTCTTTAATACCACCCAGCACCAGAAGGAGGCAGACAGTCTTGCGGCTCACTGTGACTGAGGAAAGAATGTTCAGAAACTCTTCATTGTGACATTTAAAGCACCTTTGTGTGCTTTTTATTTACCATCGTTTTTCAAACTGACCTGCCTTCTGGTTCCCTAACCCTTTTTTGTGGGTTCTCCAAGTCTTATATTGTCACAGTGAATATATTTATGTCTGTCTGTCTGTCTGTCTGTCTACTTAACTTAACTTCTCTCATTGCGCTAAGTATCATAGTTCACTCGCAGGAGTGATCTATTTGCACAAATCCGAGAGAGCGGCTGCGGGCCGAGGGGAAGGGGAAGTGTGACGTCAGGAGAGTGGAGCTGGGCAGGGCCCTCCTCACTCACGTGCCAGCCTCCGTTCGAGTCACTCTCCCCTCGCCATGTTTTGGAGCGTACCTTGCCTACACTTAGCAAGCGATACCTGTTTATTTATTGATTTTTAAAATGTTTCCTGTTTCACTACTATGCAGGCCGAGTGGTGGGAGGCAGCTAGTATATATATATATATATATATATATATATATATATCTCATTTTATATTATTGTACACATACATAATGGCAATGTAATTCTGACACTCCATGACAGGAGATGGGCCTAATGTGGTAACGATAACTTTGTCAGTGACACAAGATGGCCAGAAGGAGGTGCTATGACTCAGTGTAATGCAGAGTGCCCAGGGATTAAAGATTCAGTAAGGATACACAATGGGAGGCCATGGCATAAAAAAGTAGTCCCATCATGTGAATAGCTGGTTGCCTTATGCCCACTGTGAAGAAGTGTCTGGCGTATGGTCTACTTTAGAGCTGCAGGGACACCTGCGACTGCCAGGGAGAGCTCTAGAATGACAGCACCGGGGGTTCTCCTGACCTGGAAGAGGTTTACAAGCCCACCTCAGAAATAGTTCCTGGCTGTGGCTTTAAAGCAACGGTCCTTAGTTCAGTGAACTTAAAGTCATGAGTTGGCCTGCAGAATGAAGAAAGGTCAGAGAAGATGAGAGGTGATTAAGAGCGAACAGGAGGACAAGGAGGAGGAGGAGGAGGAGATGCCTGAAGGTAGGCAGGTGGGCTTGCCACCCTACCAGACTGTTAAGTTAGACCCTGTGGCCTACAGGCTCATTATATCTCCTTTCATTTGTATCCTGACCTTTTTTGTTTTATTATTTCTTTGCTATAATAAGTCCCCCTTCTTTTTCTAATATGTTTGGCCTAGCCGTTTCTTTCTGGTTTCGGGCTTCCAAAAAAGTGACCCCACAATATGTACACAATATACTTGATGAAATATATTTACATTGTTTTGTATGTAGTACAGGATTATTTAATACATTTGTGTGTGTGTGTGTTTCTTTTATTGGTATTGTATTATCGCCAACTGCTCTGAGGAGACATGCAAGTAAGAATTTGCACAGCCCAATACACTTGACTTGACTTCTCTGTTTCTGTTTCCACGTTGTGGTTTGTCTTTATAATGCATTTATTTTTATAATGCTGTCTTGGTTTTTATTGTTTAGCTCCCTGCACTCATAGATGAAAATTTATGCTCAATCAGACTAAATTAAAAGGTTGCACGTGTGTCTGTGTGTGTGTGTCCTCCATGTCTGAGTGGCTCCCTATTGAAGCTTATTTCCTGAAGACACTGAATTGGATTAAAAATCTGAACTGAGAATGTATTTGTTAGTAAATATATATAGAAAATATGATCTGCTGGAATAGCACAATGTAAAGGTACAGGGTCAAAGAGTGCCGTGAATGCAAGTCTGTAGCCAGCACTCGGGGCCTAGAGCCTCTAAGGAAGAAGAACACACTTCATAAAACTTTGCAGGACAGCCTGTGTTACTACAAATATACTGGTATGCATATTGTATACTGTAGTGTGCACTAGGGTCTCATGCACACATACTATACAGTATGTGCATTTATGTGAACATTAACAAAACCAGAACAATGATGTGCGGCTGCCAAAAGCAAAACAGTAGACTCCTCTCGAGACGACTCGACTGCTAATAAATATCCTTGGTGTAATACTATCCTTCAGCGTGTACAATGTGTGACTCGTAATGTGCTTCGCATTTTAACATTTTCTGAAATGCCTTGTCCATGTGTCGGCTGAAAATATTATTTCTGTTTTTGAGTCTGGCAGGCTTTTGACTTTCCTCCTGGCTCTATGACCATCAAGTGCAGAAAGCATCCTCCATCCTCTTCCGCTTATCGGAGATCGGGTCGCGGGGGCAGCAGCTTGAGCAGAGATGCCCAGACTTCTTTCTCTCTTCCCCCCGGCCACTTCTACTAGCTCTTCCGAGGGAATCCCGAGGCATTCCCAGGCCAACCGAGAGACATAGTCCTGGGTCTTTCTCGGGGCCTTCTTCTGGTTAAATGTGCCCAGAACACCACACCAGGGAGGCATCCTGGAGTCATCCTGATCAGATGCCCGAGCCACCTCATCTGACTCCTCTCCTCCTCCTCGAGCCACCAGCTTATCGTAGTGGAGGAGTTTTGCGTGTCCCAGTGATCCTAGGAACTCGGTTGTCAGGGGCTTTATGCCCCTGGTAGGGTCACCCAAGGTCCTGGGTCTTTCTCGGGGCCTTCTTCTGGTTAAATGTGCCCAGAACACCACACCAGGGAGGCATCCAGGAGTCATCCTGATCAGATGCCCGAGCCACCTCATCTGACTCCTCTCCTCCTCCTCGAGCCACCACCTTATCGTAGTGGAGGAGTTTTGCGTGTCCCAGTGATCCTAGGAACTCGGTTGTCAGGGGCTTTATGCCCCTGGTAGGGTCACCCAAGGCAAACTGGTCCTAGGTGAGGGACGAGTGGTTCAGAAAACCTCCTATGATGATTAAGAAATTTGGATGGCGTTTTCCCTCGTCTGGATGAGGGTCACCGTGGTACCCTTCTGGAGCCAGGCCTGGAGGTGGGGCTCGATGGTGATCGCCTGCACCCATGGGGCGCGGCCTGAAGAGGCAACGTGGGTCTCCCTTCCCATGGGCTCACCAACTGTAGGAGGCTGGGTGCAGTGTGAGTCGTGAGGTACAGAAAGCAATAAGAGAAAAATATACTCACGTCTGGGCTCTCGTGGACCGTCCACTGTGATTTTGATAGCCCTGTGGTACGTGGCCACCTGAGGAGGGTTTGTAAATACCGTGATGGTCAGGGTGAAGCTTTTACCTGTTTCAAAAAAAGAACAGTGACGGTCAGCAGATGGAGAGAAAGGGACGGCAGGAAACAAATTTGACATCTTCATTCAAGCAATCAGTCGCCTCACCCTGCTCTAATTTTAAATAGTTACACTTACACGTTATCAATAACCCGTCAACAGTCCATCAGCACTCATCCATCCATCAGACTGCCATTCACCTTTTACAGCTATGCTAACATTACTGTAATCAGTTCAATCTATCAATAGACATCTGTGTACAAGTTACTTTACATTGTTGTAAGGTAGAAGGCTAATACTGTTAGGTTCTCAATCCATCCGTTCATCATAATACCATGCATAATGCTACACTGCCCATATTGTTTGGGACAAAGAAATATTTTTTCCTTCATTTCCACCCACTACTCCACAGTTTGAAATTATAAATCAAAAACGTCAAGACGTGGTTAAGGAGCTCATTGCAGACTATCATTTAAGGTTGATTTGCACACATTTCGGTCACACCATGTAGAGATGGATCCATCACAATGTGCACCAAAAATGAGCAGAGTGAAGAAGCAGAGAGTTGACAGTGAACGGAGAGGGCCCAACGTGGACCGCAAAATTTGGAGATCATACATTGTTGAGATTCAAGGACTGTGTGAACAACACTGGAGCACCACAAGGAACAGGCCTGTCACCATCTCCGACTACAAATATAACAGCAGGACATATTACTCGCAGATGATTCTGCACTCATGGAGTGTATCGTTAAGGGGTCGTGATGCAAACGTGCGCATGGGAGGCAGCTAAAGGGCCTGAATGAGAGTAATTCCACGCCAGATCTGGGGGTGATGGAGTGTACTGATCCTTTCCCTCTTTTCCATTGGGGAATTCCACCTGCTCTCATTGACCTCACTTAACCGGTTCCGGCCCTGATGACCTCACTTCCTCTACTCTCCTGTAAAACCACCATCATTTCCTCATCAAGTCAGAGTCGAACCTGTACGCATAAGTACATTTTTGCAGCCAGGAAAAATTATACGGGTGGCTGCCCCAAACCTTTCTTGCGACTCTTTTGTCTCATGTTTGACGGGGCGATGAGACAGAGGAGACAAGTCAGGGGGAGAACATTGAGAACTGTCTACAACTCAGCATCAGCAAAACCAAGGAAGAGGTTACTGAGTTTCATTGCACCAAAAAGCCTGTCCTGGTGGTCAAGGAGTGGATGTGGAGGTGGTGCACTGTGTACTATATATTATATACAACTACTGCTACTGTACTATATACAAGTACTTGGCACACTGACCCTGTGGTGGGCTGGCGCCCTGCCCGGGGTTTGTTTCCTGCCTTGCGCCCTGTGTTGGCTGGGATTGGCTCCAGCAGACCCCCGTGACCCTGTAGTTAGGATATAGCGGGTTGGATAATGGATGGATGGATGGCACACTGACAACGAGTGCTTTCAGCCAATGAATTATCCAGCAGGAGCGTGTCAAGAAGAACTATCAGGGCTTCATCTTGCTAAAGGCCAAACGCCTTTAGAATGCCTCACTGTGACGACGGCTGCTCTCTTATCTTTAGCCAAGTCAGAAGTTTCCTTTCTTTTTAATCATTCTGTTGTTGTCACGATATAACAATATTTACTTATTTACTGCGCTTCTGTAAAATGCCAAATTTACCCTGGGGACAAATAAAGTGCCATCTATCAAAAGGGTGGGACAAACGAATGCATGTCTACTCTGTCAGGAAAGTGCTGCAGCATTTAAGGGATACAAGCTCAGCTGGCATTTCTTTCTACAAAGTGATGATAATCTGTCATGCAAAGGGGGGTCTCCAAATTCCAAACTAGCCTTTAGTTTACAGGCTTAAGAGAAATGACTTTCTGTTATCAACTGCTAGCTACCTGCTTGCAAGTAAAACTGCTAAACCGAACACGACATTTTTGTCATAGAACACACGGGACAACATAGACTTTTGGCCTGCTGATCACAAAACTCATCTTTTAATTTCCGAATCATGTACCATTTTAGGGCAGTACGGTGTCGCAGTGGTAGCGCTGCTGCCTCGCAGTTAGGACACCCAGGTTCGCTTCCCGGGTCCTCCCTGCGTGGAGTTTGCATGTTCTCCGCGTGTCTGCGTGGGTTTCCTCCCACAGTCCAAAGACATGCAGGTTAGGTGCACTGGCGATCCTAAATTGTCTCTAGTGTATGTCCTGTACTCAAGCTGCTAGAAAGACTTCATGAAGCAGAAACAGCTTGCTGATGTTTGCCCACATGAGCAAAAACAGCTCAGACCTGCCCTACTTGCTGGTGTTTCGTTTAGTTGTACTGGGGATCTGTTTGCCGTCAGTAGCAGCTATCAGAAGTGAGAAAGAGGAAAGCATACAAAATACACCAAAAGTTGGTGTCCTGTGGTGGGCTGGCGCCCTGCCCGGGGGTTTTGTTCCTGCCTTGCACCCTGTGTTGGCTGGGATTGGCTCCAGCAGACCCCTGTGACCCTGTAGTTAGCATATAGCGTGTTGGACAATGACTGACTGACTGACTGACAGACATTATTTCATTACAGAGCTGTGAAAAATAAGGATGTACGCCAGCAGCATCAGGACCACCGTGCATTGTGGGACATACTGTAGAATTGTGCTTATTCACACCATGTCAATTTAAAGGCGTCAATCACGCTACTTTGCACAATGTGAAAGGGAAGTAAAGGACTTCAAAGTTGCATCCATTCATCCATCCATCCATCTTTTAGCTGCTTATCAGGGTTACAGTGCATCCCCAAAATGAACATTTTGTTTTCGCACTTCTGTTATGTAAGTAGACGACGGGGAGAGACTTTAAAGTTTCTGATATGACAAATCACTAACACTGTATCAGCATTCCACACTCCATTCTCTCTTTGTGTGGCACTTTACACTGCGTGCTGGGCTCACAGCAGACCTTTATTGCAGTTCATCGTAAATCTGCATGTTTGTTGTAATGCAACTCGGCACCCGTAACACTATTTGGACATTTTCAACGCATGATTTAATACACTTGTTACAGATGTAACTTGCTGAAGAAAGGCCCCCATTGTCTGAAACTGAATGTTACAAGAGGTGGTGTGAGATCCCAGCTTCTTGTTTTAGGTTGTCACATGCTATATGAGCCAATGTGGAGAATCTACGACACATCATCTGCAAACACAGATTTCATTCAATTGGACTAACGCATTGAGACCGAAAGTGAAGAGGGCATTTTTTTTTTTTTTCTATCATGGACTTCTTCAAACTTCTCCATTGATACTGCCAAAGGAGAGACTTACATAAGCAAAAGGATGTTCTTGTAAACTGCAGATTCAAAAATAAACTGTCTACAAGAAAATACACTACTGCGTTTACACAACGCTGGCAATAAGTACTGTGACCCGTGGGAATAAAACTCACAGAACCACCAGTGGCTCATCTTCATTAGAACTGGGTCACGAATTTCATGAGCCAAAATGGGATGCATAAAAAAAATTCAAACAAAAACATTAGACTTGGAAGATTTTGACATATCAAGGGAAAAATGAGGTGCTCTCCAAAACAATTCATTCATTCATTCATTTCCAACAGCAGCACTGGCCACTGTGGCACCATACTGCCCCATATATCAGTTAATGAATTTATTCATGAGACATAAGTACTGTGCTACGTTGCCCTCATTCATTCATTCATTTATCCATTCAATTCCCCACAAATTCTCTTCATTCCATGCATTCCTCTTTTGATTTTCTGAACCCACCTATTCCAACCATAAGACTGAGCAGAAACATAAAACCTCCGTTTCTGAATTCATTCATGAGACAGCAGCACTAGCTACGATGGTATCATACTGTCCACATTCATTCATTCTTTGGTCCCTTCATTCTTTTCCCACGGCAGTACTGGTGACTATGGCAACAACACACTGAGCCCATATAGGTGCTGGTCATAAAATTAGAATTCAGAAGAGCTGAAGGCCACTATCAGAGCAACATGGGCTCTCATAACACCTGAGCAGAGCCACAGACTGATCGACTCCATGCCACGTCGCATTGCTGCAGTAATCCAGGCCAAAGGAGCCCCGACTAAATATTGAGTGCTGTACATGCTCATACCTTTCAGTTGGCCAACATTTCTAAAAATCCTTTTTTTGCATTGGTCTTAATTGATGTTCTAATTTTCCGAGATACTGAATTTGGGACTTTCATTAGTTGTCAGTTATAATCATCAAAATTAAAAGAAATAAACATTTGAAATACATCAGTCTGTGTGTAATGAATGAATCTAATACACAAGTTTCACTTTTTCAGTGGAATTACTGAAATAAATCAACTTTGTCATGATATTTTAATTTTATGACCAGCACCTGTATATCCATTCATTCATGAAGCAGAAACATTAGACACGGTTGTACCATGCTGCCCTCTTTCATTAATGTATTCATTCATTCACTCATTTCCCACACTCTCTAATTCATTCATATATTCTTCTATTTATTTTCTGAACTCACTTATTCCAACTATAGGAGTGAGCAGAAAAACAGGACCTCTGTTTCTAAATTCATTTATGAGGCAGCAGTACTGGTCACTTTGTGTCATGCTGCAAATATCCATTAATTGTATCATTCTTTCATTTCTTATATACAATACAATACGATTTATTTTTTGTATAGCCCAAAATCACACAAGAAGGGCCGCAATGGGCTTTAACAGGCCCTGCCTCTTGACAGCCCCCCAAGACTTGACTCTCTAAGAAGACAAGAAATAACTCCCAAAAAAAAAAAACCTTGTAGGGACAAAATGGAAGAAACCTTGGGAAAGGCAGTTCAAAGAGAGACCCCTTTCCAGGTATTTCAGCCCTGGCAGCTGTGGTGCCATGTTGTCCCCATTTATTCGTTTGTTCGTTCGTTCATAAGGCAGCAGCACTGGATACTGTTGTACCATGCCGTCCCCATTTATTCATTCATTCATTTCATATATCAGCATTGACCACTGTGGCGCCATGCTGTCCCCAGCCATCCATTCATTCATTCATTCATTCATTCATAAGGCAGCGGCACTGGATACTGTTGTACCATGCCGTCCCCATTTATTCATTCATTCATTCATTCATTTCCCACACTCTCCCATACATCCATGTATTCTTCTATTTACTTTCTGAACCTACCTACTCTGAATTCACAGGGCCTCAGTTTTCGCAGCTGCCACATAGCTAGCCACTGAGGCGCTGTGCTGCTCTTTTAACATTCATATCATTCATTTCCTAAGATCATCTACCTGTCCATTCATTCAGTCAGACTTTAAGAACTTAAGAACAATTTTGATAAAAACAAGCCAACATAGTTCATTAATCCCAGTTTTTCCAAATTCTGCAAAATATTATCAAAATTGAGATGAAAGTTCCCTTGAGTGCTACTCATTTCTGCAACTGATAAATCCAAATGTAGCAAATGTAGGTCCACGCAGAGACTTGGGACATACATCTCTGGAGATGGGAGTCTGCAGCACTACCACTGTGGAACCACATTCAATCAAATCGTTTTCATTTCCAAACCAATCCTTCCATTCATTGCTCCTTTCATTTTTTGAACCAGCTTAATCCAAATGTAGGGTTCAGACGAGACCTGGAAGCTCAGACCCAGAAGATGTAAAGCAGTAGAAGTAGCCACAGTGCCAACATGCTTACGTCATGCAATTCAATCATTAATTTTCCAAACTCACTCATCTATCCACCTATTAATTCTTTAATTTTCTAAACCTACTTAGTCAATTCCAGGGTTGCACGGAGATGAAGGGCAGCTACAGTGCCACCATATTATCTTGCAACATCAATCAATCAATCAATCAATCACTCAATCAATCCAATAATTAATTCTCCAATCCAATCCATCCATCCATTGATCTTTCATCTTCTGAACTCAGTCAGTCAGTCAGTCATTTTTCCAACCCACTATATCCTAACACAGGATCACGAGGGTCTGCTGGAGCCAATCCCAGCAAGCACAGGGTGCAAGGCAGGAACAAATCCCGGGCAAGGTGCCATCTTCTGAACTCATTTAGTAAAATGCAGGGTTGCACAGAGAAGGGGGGCCCTTGGTTTCTGCTGAAGTAAGGCAGTAGACTTAGCCACATTACCCTTGTACAATTCATTCATTCACTCATCCATTCATTTTCCAAACCCATCCATCAATGTTTCATTTTCTAATCCCATTTAGTCAATTGCAAGGGTGCACAGAGATGGGGGACCTTGGTCTCTGCTAATATAAGGCAGTGGAATTAGCTACCGTGCCCTCACGCTAGCCTTATATAATTCATTCATTCAATTCAGTTTCTAAACTTATCCATCTCTCCATTGATCCTTTCACTTTCTGAACTCCCTTAGTCGACTGCAGGGTTGCACAGAGACAGGAGACCTTGGTCTCTGCTGATATAAGGTAGCAGAATTACTCGCGGTGTCACCAAGCTATCCTTGGGCAATTCACTCATTCTTTTATTTTTCAGACCCACTGACCATCCATATGTTTCTTGAAGTTTCTTAATCCAAATGTATGGTCAGGAAGATACCGGGGACTTAGGTTTCTAAAGATGTGAGCCACACAGTACCATTAGCCTTTGTGCCACCATTCTTTACCTATACATTGGTACATTAACCAATACACTCTTCATCCATTAACTCACTCACTCACTCACTCACTCACTTACTCCATTATCCAATCCGCTATATCCTAACTACAGGGTCACGGGGGTCTGCTGGAGCCAATCCCAGCCAACACGGGGTGCAAGGCAGGAAACAAACCCCAGGCAGGGTGCCAGCCCACCGCAGGGCACACACACCCACACACCAAGCAAACACTAGGGACAATTTAGGATCGCCAATGCACCTAAACTGCATGTCTTTGGACTGTGGGAGGAAACCCACGCAGACAAGGGGAGAACATGCAAACTCCACACAGGGAGGAACCCGGGAAGCAAACCCAAGTCTCCTTACTGCGCCACCGTGCCACCCTCTCATTCATTCATTCATTAACTAATTCATTTATTCATTGATTGTTCACCCATTCATTAATAAATATATAAGTGAATTAATTTTTTGCCCACACATTCTTAACATTCCTTACTGGTTGGACATTCATCCATTTACTGAGCCTACCCAATCCAACTGTATGGTGGTGGGCAGCCTGAGTCAGAACCAGAGCAGGATCCAGTCCTCCTCAGCACCCAGTCACTGACAGTGACGCATTTTGGAGTCCCAAATCAACGTGTCCTACACATCTTCCAGAATTCCCGGAGGAGACCCCCACAGAGACAGGGAGAATATGCAGACGCCACACTGAGAGTGTCTCAGACCTGCGCCCCGTCACTTGTCTGTCCAGATGAGGAAGACAGAGGTTCTGAGGGAAGATAGCTCCTCTCTCTAATCATTAGCAGATGCAAGTAAGAATTTCATTGCACTCTACACGCCTTACAATAAAGACCCTATGGGCCTTCACCACCCCATACAATACAATCACATACACAATTTGTTTATTGTCGGATAACAGGGATGAGAGGCGCTAAAGCAGAAACAATAGTCCTCTTGTTTCCCTTTTGCCCGCATTGCTCTACTCACTATTCCAAGCCCCTTGTTAACTCTTCACCTCATAAAGTGCTCTGGCGGTCAGGCTCCTTTTCCTTATTTAGGGAATCTTTATTACAAACTTCTCACCGCTTGATCCTGTAATATCATCCCTCCAGCCTTCGGGGCCTTGGAGACTAGTGATGTGCTTTTGAGAAACCTGACTCTCTACTTTCAGGTTATTAATGAATGTCAGACAGGGTATAATTTAATGGGTTTGGTGCCAAGCTCGTCCGCAGAACACCCAGATGCCACGTGACTTTGCATTATATCTGCCTATGATGCAGAGCCATTAGTTTTCTTTTTAATCACTTTTTTAAGACATTACCATGATTGACTATGAAAGGCGCTAAAATATAAAATAAGCATTTAAATAAAATCTGTTAATCTGTTGCTGCATCGCTACACACAATACAGTGTCTTTGATGCCTGCGTGTGTGTAATCCTCCAGCTAAATCTGAGATTGCCCTGATAATTTAAGACGGCCGACGTGCCTCTTTCATCTCGGCTGGTGGTTATTCAGTCCTCCCCACCCCGAGGTTGTTGAATCTTCAGAAGATGCAGACAGTTCTGGCCATCCTTGATAAAGCATTGTGTTCAATTATTGTCAAATTTACTTAAACCAGGACAGGCTGGTTAAGTTGATGGAACCTGTCTTGCCAGCATCAGGAGCAATGTGGGCACCATCTCTGGAAGGGGTGCCAGCCCACCACAAGCAGGGTCCACTCACACCCCCAAATGCACAGAAGGTTCATTTATAATTTCCAAGTAACTTTGACATACATGTCTACAGGGATACGGGATGAAAAGGAGAGGAGACGATAGGAAAATTAGCGGGGCACTCTATAGAACGATTAGACCAAACTACTTACTTGTAAGTATCGTAAGGAGATGAGACATGATTGAAGTGTTTCAAAACATGTAGGGAATTAGTTTGGTGGAACGAGAGTGTGACGTTAAAATGAGTTCATCAAGAACACGGGGACACAGCTGGAGACTCGTTAACCTCCTTAGCGTTGCATTTTTTCATCGAAAAAACTTGTAGAAAGTGTTGCTTGAAAAAATGACATTTATTAAATATCATATTTCTATTGTAAAACGTGCAAGACACAAAAAGTACAAAGTCAGAAGTGTAGAATAATGATACCAATAATCTTCTTATATAATACGCTACCATGGCTGTTCGTTTGTCTGTCCAGGATTTGAAATCACCTGCAGCTCGCAATCCATTTCACCGATTGACTTGAAATTTGGTACACATGTACTACTTGACGTCCACTATCCGCTTTCGGGGTGATGATTTTTATTACTCTTTTCATTTTTATTTTATTTTATTGTAGAATCATCTCTCAGCAGCAGGGCAGCCGTGCGGCGCATGTGTATGGGCGCTGTTCTCCTTCGCTAATCACTCTTGAGGTAGATTGAAGACTTATGTGCCAGCTTAAGTGAAAAATGAAAGAAAACGTCCTAAGTAATTGCAACACAAAAACGAACTTAATCAGTTTTAACGACGAAAGAAGAGAAGCAGCGGGCCGCTAGGGTGGAGACAAGAAGAGCTGCTCAGGAAGCAACAAGCGCATCAACCTCTGAGCAAACGAATGGTAAACGTACAGAGAAAGAGGATGAAAACTAGGAATGCTCAAGTCAAGTGTATTCACTGCATGTTATTGTGCAGTACGCCGTTACTGCTAATAATGCTAATACTATACAAACTGTCAAAATCTGTCGTTTGTGTTGTACGTATATCATGAAGCACGGTGAAATACACAATGCAACAGCACAGTCGGGACCCCTTGTGGATTCTCGTTCCAGACTGAAGAACAGCACACTGCACATGTGTGTCACTTTCGGATTCATCACAGCCACTTTCGATTTCAGTCTCACAGCCTGAAGGCAGAGTCACGTCGCCATTGCTGCTCGTAATCACCGTCAAGTACGTGCAACACCCGGGCTGCTGAAAAACGCTTCTTAAGAGACGCCAGGATGAGACATGTCTGCACCGCTGCCCAGGTAACACTCAAGTCTGTCACTTACACAAGACATGCCTATGCCATTTACCGAGCAACACTCGGTAAGGCTTTTGGCACTTTTACAGGCCGAGTGTCACTCGGCTCTAACGCTAAGGAGGTTAAAGGTGAAGTTCACACAAACATTGGGAGGTTTTTCCTCAGAGAACCACAGACACATGGAGTAAGTAACCAAGTAGTGTGGTAGGACTTTAGGGACCTTCAAAACTCAACTTGATGATATTTTGGAGGAATTACTGTATATACTCTCGAATAAGTCGGGACTGGATTTTACTGTATGATTTCTGGTATTTTATAAAGTCGGTCGTATAAGTCGAATATGGAAAACCCATGCTATTAGTCCAAGAGAATATGATATGCTAACGCCCACCTGAGAGAGTAACCATGAAGCACATGGCCTTTGTTTTCTATAGGGTGGTCCAGATTTAATTATGCAATTTTCATTACGCTATAACTTATTAAGTTTATTACATAGAAAATCACCCGAAAAATCCCAGACCATCGAGAAGTGTGCGAACTGACAACATGAAGAATCATCTTTGTGCCGAACTGGAACCATCCCTGCATAAATCAAAGTCATCTGGAAGATCTGGATCTGCATAATTAGATCTGGACCACCCTGTATGTATTGTGCGTACGTGACCACATGGTAATTAATATCCAAATTATTCTGAAGCGACATTTGCACTGATTTGTGTATCTAACACCCTCATACACCTTTATTGTAAGAGCATCCCTTATCTACAATGGAGCGTTAGGTCAGAAGAAAATATGAAGCTGATTTTAAATTAAACATTGTTAGCAGTAGCGAAAGAAATAGGTAACTGTGCTGCTGCAACAAAATTTGATGCATCTGAGAAAATGATGAGAGATTGGAGGAGGCAAGAAGATGTAAAAAAAAATGTATTTTTGAATGGGCGTACAAGTTGTGGTCTGATTTTATAATCAATTTTTCGGCTTTCAAGACCCGACTTATAAGTGAGTATATACGGTAAGTGCACAGGACTGCCAAGCTTTGCTGTTTGTTTGCTATTCTCATCCAGATTGTTCTAATGTTCTAATGTCTTCATATTCAAGATAATTTTTGGACAAAATTCTAAAAAAATATACCAAACTTTACGCACTGTTATGATTTGGTTAGTTTTTATTTTTCCCTTTTATTATTTACACAATGTCAATCACGGGTCACATGTCTAAGGTTGTCACCAGAACCGAGCGCGAGGCTACTTTTACAGATAAATTTCGTGTAAAGTGCGATATTTTTGGACGTACGGATTTGAATCCATTATTGGCTGTAGAATTTCTAATACGTTAGATCGTTTAACTCTTTCAATTCTTTGTTACATCACTTTTCCATGATCATAAATATAAACCTGACCAAATTGTGCTTTCTTTGAAATTAAACTTATAGTAGCTTTAATTGTTGTGGGAACACAGATTCTCATAGCGTATGGTCCTGAATCTACGTTTTGGGCATTAAATGATGTGCACGCAAACAGATTATTGTAGATTCGGATATTTTGCCTGTAGTGTTTGTGGATTTCACTTTCACCAAACAACAAATCTTTTAATTCTCGCGGATAGGCCTCTTCATTGGGAAGAAACCCTACTTTTCCCTGACCGCAACACGAATAAGACGATCTACAAGTCCCCGACTTAAACTTTAAAGCCAAACAATATCTACATACTTCTGTCATATCACTTATGTCCATATATTCAATCTCTTTTCGCTGTTCCATTATTTCACCGAGTAATAAATTCCATTTGTTATGCTAATGCGATCTTTACTATCAGTTTTTTGAGACTTTCGAATTTTAGTACTTTCATAATCTCTAACCTGCTCTGCATGTGTATCTCGCAAACGTTTTTGAACCTCTTTACGACGTTCTACTTTGTCTTCTACTCTTTGTCTTTTATTTCCGACCCTGCTTGGACCTGCTAGGTTTTCAATTCCACTTAGTCCGGGCTGATTATTACTACCCTTTTTTCTGAATTTGCACTTAGATTATTATTGTTCTTTTTTGAATTCTTTTCTCTCTTCAATGATTTTGCCTCTTTTCAATACGCTGCCCTTTCTTTTTAAACTTAGTCGTTGATGTGTCATCTAGAACATATAAAATTATTGTCCAGAAAAGGACTACATTGAAAGAAACAAATAGATTGTCTGTCTAAAAATACTGCCCAGAAAAGCTTTCTTAAAGGATGAAACTGACAACTTTTCATAAACAACTTAAAATGAGGAAAATGT
>JANRMT010028174.1:31058558-31071986 GCA_026402145.1 Polypterus bichir lapradei | reverse complement strand
ATAGATAGATAGATAGATAGATAGATAGATAGATAGATAGATAGATAATATGGAATGCACTATATAATAGATAGATAGATAGATAGATAGATAGATAGATAGATAGATATAGAAGGCACTATATAATAGATAATAGATGGTTTTCAAATCGGGACGGCATTGTATCTTTGGAGCACCACTAGAAATTAAGTCTTGACATACTGGCCGCTACGCCTTTTGACTTAAAACGAGCGACAGTACCCTCACATTACCATCACAGGAAGAATATTTATGTATGTATGTATGTATGTATGTATGTATGTATGTATGTATGTATTTATTTGTTAACCCAATCTGACTACTTGAGTGTTATTTAGGACGATTTGAACACTGCAGTATGTCACTGTCCTCTGCATACACGATGTTGCACTACTCCTGTTACTGCCACTGCTATGTACTTTGACGAAGAGTGTATGCGTTCCTTTTTTGTAAAAGATTATTTCACTTGTATACCAACATTAAATGAACGTGTTGTTCAGGTGAACCTTCTGCGAGCCTTTTAATCGCTCTCTAGGAGTCGGTTTTCGTTCGTGGTTGCGCCATACTTGCAGGGCTGCGCACGCCAGCCAGCCAGCCATCAGCGGCTTCGGATGAGGCAGCTCTCCCCAGCCACAAGCGCACCTCAAGCGAGTCCTTTCTCCGCTTAACAAGGCTTTTTTTTCATGCACCTGTCTGCTTGTGGCGAAAGGAAAGGAAATCAACTCGACACGAAGGAAAGCTGTGGTGCACCTTAGGGGCAGATACCGCATTAGCTTGGTTTAGACAAAATAAAAAAAAAACCCTCTAGTGATCGTATAGCATTTCAATCGCAAGCTATTGCCTTGATTTAAAAGAGAGTTCAAAAAACCGATTTAGAGAAGGAGAATTGGATGGGTGGTTAAAACAATTTTGCATTTACTGACGCCGCGATATGCTAGGACAGAAATACACTGGACACACACGCAACCCGACACACACACACAAACAAATCCTTTCAATTTCCGTCCACCCGTTATCAGACCTCCATAATTCAGTTGAATGAGACAGAACTTATGGCAAAAACGGGAGCAAAACCTAAAGTTCCAACTCAATATGGAGCTACGATCTCAGGGCTCTCAGGGCTCTCAGGGCTCTCAGGGCTCTGGAGTTGTAAGGCGACACTGCCTCACCTTGTCACTCTCAAATATTCACTACGACATACTTGTGCTTCAAAGTTTCTTTGCCCAACAGTTTGGACAGTAGTCACGAGGGAATATCGACTTTACAGCATTTGCCTCAAATGAGAAGTTATTTTTATTTGCAACAGAAGCATTCATTTTGCAAACATTAAATAATAACACCTAATTTGCTGGTGAAAACAGCATCATTCAAGAACATCTGTGTTATCCAGTAGCCCCATAAATTTGACCCATAGAAGATACGCACTGCTTTAAAGTGGAATTGCTGTTCTTGTACTCAGTTCTATTTTTTTTGAAGAACGTGACGTTACTCAGACCCTAACGACCAGGGGGCTACAAAATTTTGAGTCCTAAAGGGTAACACTTGTGTAATAACAACTCTTCACATTTATATCGCGCTTTTCTCACTAGTCGAAGCGCTCACACTCTCCTAATTTAGATTTGCCAGTTGATGCATTAGTAAGAAAAACAGAATACGCACAAGGCAAAATAGTCAGTGTTAAACTAGCAGGACCATCATCATACGTATAAACCGTTAAATGTAAATTTAGACTTCCTGTAACACTGGCGATTATATTGTGTACGCCTATGAAAACTCCAGAACCATGACGTCTTCAGCCATACAGTTTAACTACAATTAAAATCCTGTGCTGTTCAGCCTTCAGTACATTCAACGTGTTACCCTTTAAGTTCATGTTATACATTACTTTTTAAATCGAGGCCCCGTTCAATCGTCCCTTTAGTACGTAGTTGGTATTTTTAAATTAATCATGACAGCAAACTCAGTTTCACAAGATGATTTAACGCGCGCAGAGATAGAGAAGTGAAGGCAGTGTTTCCTATCCGTTACTATATATAGAAGACGAGCAGAGCGGTGCCGCAGCGCTTAGTGCTACTCGGACTCGGTTTGAATCTCGTGCCTAGTCGTTGACTGTGTAACAGTTTTCACGCTGTTCCGGTGTGTTTGATAGATAGATAGATAGATAGATAGATAGATAGATAGATAGATAGATAGATAGATAGATGTGAAAGACTCTATATTGCTAGATAGATAGATAGATAGATAGATAGATAGATAGATAGATAGATAGATAGATAGATAGATAGATAGATAGATAGCATTTCACTTGTCCCACAGTGGAAATGTGGCTTTTTGCAGAAGCTCTTTAAATAAATAAATAAATAAATAAATAAATAAATAAAGAGTATTGTATTGTCCCAAACAACAACCCCACTCTCTCAAATACACACCAGAATTACTAAAAAGAAAGAAAAATTATGATTTGGCAAAAGCTAGTAAGATGCACAGTCCTAGCCACAGTGAGTCATTATACACGCATATTGCTGTGGGTGTGAAGGACCCCCAGACATGTTTTTTGACACACTTCTGTTGAATAATCCATTGGCTGAAAGTCCTCAGTGTTGGTGTGTCAGAGAGAGGATGTACAGCATTGTTCATAATGGCACTCAGTTATTTTGTTCATTCTCTCCTCCTCCACTACACTCTTAAACATACTGGCACTTTAATATCACTTTACTGGGTCTGCATTGAACCATAGCTTGACAAAGATTGATTTCATTCTGTGAAGGATTATTTGCATGTGAAATTAACTATTTGGGCTTTGTAAAGGTTATTTAATTATGTGAACAAAACAGAAATTGTTAATGTATAGTGGCCTACCAAGCAAGTGTGGCCTGTAGGGGGCGTCTCAGATCTCCAAACCTAGACACAACTTCAGCCAATGGCCCCGGAAGGCATTCACCACTTGTCCTTCCAGTATATCATCCTGACTGAGAAACGAGACACCAACCATCTTAGCAGGGCCACCCATCCGCTGACACTCTCTGTCCATTACTAAGTCCAACTGAGATATAAGCCCATCCTTGGCTTCCATTACGTGGGGTACTGACAGATCAAGAAAAACCCAAATTTATATTGTGTTATTCAGCAAGAGTCCATTCAGAATCGGAAACCCATTTGGTATTTCACAAATCTGTTATCATCTATTGGGTATTTTTGGAACCACCTATGGATGTAAATGAAAAGTAACTTCTGGAACCTTCACAGAGATGGTGGATGATTCATTTAGGAACCAAAAAAAAAAAAAAACTCTGTAGGGCATCCTGCAGGGGGTCCTGAGTGCATCCCATAACAGAGCATACCTTCTGAATCAGCTTATTAATTCGGTGGGCCTTTCTTGAAGTGATGTTACCACAATGGCCATCACAGAGTTGTAGAAGATTCCAAGTGTGTGTGTGTGTGTGTGTGTGTGTGTGTGTCTGGATGAGCCCTGTGATCAACTGGTACATAGTTAGTTGCTGTCTTGTGCCCACTGCTGCAGGCATAAACTCTAACTTGGATTAAGCGGGCACTGCATGTCTAAAAATGGGCACTTTACTGAGTTGTGGGGTTCCCTTGCTTGGTAAAGAACCATTTTATTCTGGGAAGCATTCTTTCCATATAGAATTGGTTCTCTGGGTTTTGAAAAATCTCCCAATATGTGGACAAAAGAGATATCTTTAATGTACATTGGGCTACCTAGCAGAATACAAACGGATCAACAAAAGCTGAACTTACAGTCTGCTCTGTTGTTTGCTCCAAGAGTTCTTTTAAACTCAGGAGCCTTTTGGTATTTCACAGATCTGTTATCTTCTGTGTCTGGAGCCTGGTATTGACTCAAATATCCATCCATCCATTATCCAACCCGCTATATCCTAACACACGGTCATGGGGGTCTGCTGGAGCCAATTCCAGCCAGCACAGGGCACAAGGCAGGAAAAAAACCCCGGGCAGGGCGCCAGCCCACCGCAGAGACTTAAATATACTGCTCAAAAAAATTAAAGGCACACTTTGTAATGAGAGTGCAGCATCAAGTCAGTGAAACTTGTGGGCTATTGATCTGGTCAGTTAAGTAGCAGAGGGGCTTGTTCATCAGTTTCAGCTGCTTTGGTGCACTAGAGGGGCAACAAAGAGATGACCTCCTAAACAGGAATGAATGGTTTAACAGGTGGAGGGAGGCCACTGACATTTTTCCCTCCTCATCTGTTTTGTCACTCGTTTTTCATTTGTCTATGGTCAGTGTCACGACTGTTAGCATGAGGCGATACCTGGACCCTACAGAGGTGGCACAGGTAGTCCGACTTCTCCAGGATGGCAGGCACCTCAGTACATGCCATTGCCAGAAGGTTTGCTGTGTCTCCCAGCACAGTCTCAACGGCATGGAGGAGATTCCAGGAGACAGGCTGTTACTCCAGGAGAGCTGGATAGGGCCCCTTGTAGAAGGTCCTTAACCCATCAGCAGGACTGACTGGTATCTGCTCATTTGGCCAAGAAGGTACAGGATGAGCACTACCAGAGCCTACAAAATGACCTCCAGCAGGCAGGCAGGTCACTGGTGTGAATGTCTTTGACCAAACAATCAGAAACAGACTTCTTGAGGGTGGCCTATGGACCAGACGTCCTCTAGTGGGCCCTCTGCTCACTGCCCAGCACCATGGAGCTCAATTTTACCATAAAATACCAGAATTGGCAGGTCCACCACTGGCGCCCTGTGCTTTTCACAGATGAGAGCAGGTTCACCCTGAGCACAAGTGACAGACGTGAAAGGGTCTGGTGAAGCCGTGGAGAACATTATGCTGGCTGTAACATCGTTCAGCATGACCAGTTTGGTGGTGGGTCAGTGATGGTCTGGGGAGGCATATCCATGGAGGGACACACAGACCTCTACAGGCTAGACAACTGCACCTTGACTGCCATTAGGTATCGGGATGAAATGAAATCCTTGGACCCATTGTCAGACCCTGTGCTGATGCAGTGGGTCCTAGGTTCCTTCTGGTGCACGACAATGCCCGGCCTCATGTGGCGAGAGTATGCAGGCAGTTCCTGGAGGATGAAAGAATTGATACCATTGACTGGCCCTCACGTTCACTCGCCTGACCTCAATTCAAGAGAACACCTCTAGGTGGGACATTATGTTTGGGTCCATCCGATGCCGCCAGGGTGCACCTCAGACTGTGCAGAAGCTCCTTGATGCCCTGGTCCAGATCTGGGAGGAGATCCCCCGGGATGCCATCTGTTGTCTCATTAGGACGTTGTCAGGCATGCATACAAACACGTAGGGGCATACAAACTAGTGAGTACGATTTGGAGTTACTGCAATGAAATTTCGGCAAAATGGACTATCATTTTTTTCCCTTTGATTTTCGGGGTGTCTTAGAATTCAGCCCTCTGTAGGTTGATCATTACCATCCAACGATGTGGCATCCTTTCGTTCCTAACACATTAATATCAGACCAGATCAGTAGAGATAGCCAGCAGGATTTTTTTTTCCTTATTGAGATCTGATGTGTTTTCAAGTTGTTCCTTTAATTTTTTTTTTAGCAGTTTTATAAACACGAGGTTCTTGCTGGAGCCTTCATGATGATGGTTCTTTTGCTATGGCTCCCCTATGGCATGGCTCTAAACAACCGCTTCAGCAGCTTTATTTTTTAAGAGTGCATGATGTCAGGTGTCACACTTGTCTAACAAAGCGACTAAAATGTCGATATGACCTGACCCGACCCCAAGTTTACTTTTACAGTTAATCCCCCCATTCTACCGTTGTGGCTCAAACCCAAATCTTCTGGTGTTCGCCCATCCTCCATCTGTTCAGATTTAATCATTAAATGTAGCTGCCCCCCGACATTATCTTTTAGATATGCGCTGCTCGTCTGAAGGCGCCTGCAAAGGGGGGGCGAGGTGTGCTTGTGCTCGTGCTGATTTAGAGGTGGGCGTTGGGGTGTTACGTGCCCATATACTTTGAGATTATAAACCTCTTCCCCTTTCCAGTGACCCCCTTTCTGCCCCAGGGTATGCCTTTACCAAATTGCCAGCTGTTCGCCATATTCACATTATTATGTTAATTTAGGTAAGTAAAATAGTTGAATCCCCCTTTTCTGCCTTGCGGGGTCGTGGGGAGTCCGGGTGCGAGGCAGGGATCAGGTTTGCTCAGTCTAACTAACACGTACGTTATTGTGGTGTAGAATAAAATAACGTTAATAAAGCAACATACAGCATGAAGGGATTTGCGCAGATTATAAAACGTTCATAAAAGAACGGAACACTTTGTCAACCTTATCAAAGAAAAAAAGATTGTTAATGTAATGTGCCTTTCGTCAAAGATCTCAGCCACTTCATTAAGGATTGCAACACATCATTGAGAAATTTTGAATCGACAAAGCTGCGGCGTGAAACGGATTAGCAGAGAATTGCAAAACGTAACCGAAATCACCACGCCACACCAACACGAAGCGTCAAAGTGTGAGCACGTGGACGAGATTCGTGTTTAATGCAGCCGTTCGTACAGGATCTGCACTTGTAACGGCACTGCGACCCTAACAAGACTGCTTTGTGTGTTTTCGCCAGTGCCCAGTAGATCGGCCGCAGTCCTCTAAGAAGCCACCGAGTCGTGTTCTCCGGATGCTGAGGCGGAGTCGGGCGCGGCGGGCTCCCCACAGTCGAGTCGCCGCGGGATCCCAGCTGCGCCAGATAACGAGAAGAGCCGCAGACAGGCGGGCTGCTCACACGCACCGCGGCCGCAGCTTCTCCTTTTCTTGTCAAAGATGCCATTTGGAGATAAACGATAAATGCTTATGTATTTTGATTTACACTAACGGGCTAGTCTGCTTGTCGACGATAATCAGCTGGAATGCTCTGCGCGGTTAATTATGACAGACTTAAAATAAAATGAAATCCGCCGATGATGCTGACTTCTGACAAGTCATTACGACACTCTGCCATTAGAATGACAGCACGTATCGAGGGGGTGGGCAAACACTAGAAATCTTTGAAAATGGGAATATAGTACTGCAGTTCAAACGGTGAAAGAAGCTACGTGCATTTAGGAGATTATATGAGTAAAAAGGTGTAAGACACAGATGCATTAATTCAACAAGAACACGGGGACACAGTTGGAAACTTGTTAAGAGTAAATTTTGCGCAAACATTAGGATGTTTTTCTTCAAGTTGAGAACCACAGATGCATGGAATTAGTGAATTTAGGTACATTCAAAACTCGACTTGATGTTATTATTGAAGAATAAAGTGGATCGGATGGGTGAGCTTAGTTGGCCTGTATGGCCTGCCTGTTCTAGTCTGAAACTTTCTAATGTTCTGATCAGACGGACTGATGCCCTCTGCCGGTTTTGCTCCTGCCTTATGCCTGATGCTTGCCCAGTTAGGCTCCAGCAGCCCAAGTGGCCATTCAGCTGCAGAACCTCATCTGGCAAGGAGGAAGAGGACGTTATTATATTGTGGAATAGGAAGACTGGGAAGTAGGAAGGAGATATTGAATTATATACTTGGGTAGAAATCCCTGGAAAGCATGTGTAGGCCCAGAGGGGCAAAGATTTCATTCATTTTTGTTTCTTGTATTGTGTTCTTTTCTCCACTGTGTGCTTAATTCTGTTCATAAATTGTCGTGTGTTATTAATTAACTGGACTGTGTTAGTATCTTTATGGGTACAGGATCTACTCGCCCCATCTAATATTCAATAAATGACTTCTGAGTGAACAAAGTTTTAAAACACTTTTTAAATTAATTAATTTGCTTAAAACATTAGGACATTATACCGTGTTAGCCATTCTGGACGCAATGAGATGTCAGGCCAAATGACCCCTTTTATTGGCTGACTTAACAGATTGCAATATGCAAACTTTCAAGGCAGCTTCGTCCCCTTCTTCATTGATTACAAGTTGACTGAAGAAGGGGCCTGAGTTGCCTTGAAAGCTTGTATATTGTAATCTGTTCAGTCAGCCAATAAAAAGAGTCATTTTGCTTAACTTCTATCCATCCATCCATTATCCAACCCGCTGAATCCGAACAGGGTCACGGGGGTCTGCCGGAGCCAATCCCAGGCTTAACTTCTAGTCTCTCTATTATATAAAAAAAAAATCCTGCAACGACACAAGACTTTTCAGAAGACATAGTTTCAAGTCCCGCGAGACTTTGGCCATGAGATTTTTTTTAAGTCCCGCCTTCCTCTCAACCATCTTTATCTACGCCCTCGGTCCTCTCACCTCTCATTCCTGCTCTGTAAAAAAAATAATGTTAAATTTACGGTAAAAAACGGGCAGCTGGGGTCGCCGGGATTTTACCGTAAAAAAGAAGGTAACAATATTTTTTGGTGTACGGTACACTTTAAAAAATAATGTTAAATTTACGGTAAAATACTGGCAGCTGGGTTGCCAAAATTTTACTGTAATAAATAAGGTGACAATATTTTTAGGTCTACAGTATAATTTTGTAGTAAACACTATTTGGTCTTTGCAACAAATTCCAACAGAAGAGAATGTTTAACCATAACAGGAAATTCATGTTGTGTAGTAAATATGACAATCAATAAACAATATGTATCGGCAGGGTCAAACCTCAGTACACAGTTTGCATCAGTTAAGTAACAACAACCAACAGCAAGCATGTACCATTTAATTATATACATTGAAAACAATTCAATGTTTAAGGAAGTTACGGCACGTTGTCTGGTGGGGAAGTAAAGTTTTCTTTTGTGGTGTATGGTGTCCTACTTATCGAATACAACCCACCATAAATCAGCTTCCATAACCTCAAAAAACCTTCAGCACGTGGGGAAAAATAAGTCTGCTAACTCAGGTTACATTTTTTTCCCTACTATTCAAAGGTATGCGGTTCACCAGGAACAATATTGTAAAAAGGGGCGTGTCCTTATGCAAATATCGTAACCGGATTTACTGAAACAGTGATTTACCGTTTTACACTTTACGGTTGTTTACCTTCGTTATTTAACAGTTTTAATTTTACACTGTAAAATTAACAGATTATTTTCAGTATAACTGTAATGCATCAATAAATGGTATTTAGCATATTTTGAAGGTAGAAAAATATTGATTTTACAGAACTTGGCTGTAAAAAATAATGACATTTACATTTTCCTCACTTTAAGTTCCTAATAAAAGAAGACATATTATGTCCAAATCTTATTGAAGAGTTTCATCACAAAGGGTTATCAAAAGAAGAAATGTGTACACAGGCAATCCTAGCACAGAGAAACGATGAAGTGAAACGAACTAACGTGAAAACTGTCGATCGGTCACAGGGCAAATTGGTTAAATGCGTATCAATAGACTACACTGAAACAGTTGGTGGTGCGGAAGATGAAATATCTACAAGAAGAATAAGAATATCTACTACCGTGAACACCGTCCAGTCTTCCACTGGTCGAATTACTAAAAAAGTGTAAGTGTAAGTTTAAAAAGTATTTGCGTGTTAATTTCAAAGCCAAACAGAATGAAAACAAATTAATGGCAAAAATGTAAATCGGTTACACAGCAAATTGGTTAAATGCGTATCAATAGACTACACTGAAACAGTAGGTGGTGATGGTGCGGAAGATGAAAACATCAGTTTACAATATCATGAAGAATATCTACAACCGTTAGCACCGTCCGGTCTTACAACGCACGAATTACTGTACTGTAGAAAGAAGGATGTATTCAAGAAAGGTAATGTAGCACATCTTCCGCAGATAATATTAGACAACAAAAGAGATTTTGATATGTCATTCACATTAAAATGTTAACAGTTTCCCATTAGAATAGCTTTTGCAAAGACAGTTAACAAATCTCAGAGACAAACATTCGAAAAAGTCGTTTTATTTAATAGAGAGAAAGAAATGAAATTCACTCACGGGCAGTTATATGTTGCGTTTTCACGATGTAAATCCAAACACAAAATCAATATTCAATGTGATGTTGACGAATATTTAATTCCAAAAATTGTTTTTACTGAAGTTTTACAGTAAAAGTGTAAGTTTAAAAAGTATTTGTGTGTTAATTTCAAAGCCAAACAGAATGAAATCGTGTAACACAACGATTAATTCTAACACAACATGAAACATAATTTACTTTCAAATTATTACGTTTTACTATTTTTTACTATGGTTAATTACTCACATTGCCAAGAGATTTTTTCAAGTCCCACCCTCCTCTCAATCATATTCAGCCACGCCCACGGTCTTCTCACCTCTCATTCGTGTGAATGCTTTTGTCAGACACAGTTCCTGCGCTCTCAGCTCTTATAAATTTTTACGTTTTCCTCACTTTAAGTTCCAAATTACAGAAGATGTATTATGTCCAAATCTTATTTAAGAATTTCATCACGAAGGATTATCAACAGAAGAAATGAGTACACGGGCAATCTTAGCACAGAGAAACGATGAAGTGAAACGAGCTAACGTAAAAACTGTCGATCGGTCACACGGCAAATTGGTTAAATGCGTATCAATAGACTACACTGAAACAGTTGGTGGTGCGGAAGATGAAATATCTACAAGAAGAATAAGAATATCTACTACCGTTAACACCGTCCAGTCTTCCACTGGTCGAATTACTAAAAAAGTGTAAGTGTAAGTTTAAAAAGTATTTGCGTGTTAATTTCAAAGCCAAACAGAACGAAAACCTATAACACAATGAATACCTCTAATGCAACATACAACATTATTTTCTTTCCATTTATTATGTTTTACTATTTTTTTACTATGGTTAATTACTCGCTGTAATGTAAAATAGTTAGTTCTATTATGCATATGTAACAATTCCCATGAAAATAAAAATCTGTTTAAATTGTACATCTGCATTCCCATACGTGAACGGCAGAACCCCAAAGAGGCTAACGGCCCGGGGGTTGGTGAGTTCAGCGAGCAGGGGGCACAGCCCCCTTGTTTACTTAAAGCAAAAGTTCTCCAAAATCAATATGGTACTATGTGGAATTGTAGGTGCCCCCTTAAACGTAATAGCTACAGTAGTTAATATGCACTTTTAACTACAATGACGACTTTTAAGGTGAAAAAAACTATCTTTGTGGGCCTACATATGGATATCTAAATATATTATGCATATATACAGTAAATATACATACAAATAAATCATTATAAATGTCATTCTAGAAAAACTATTGGCCAGCCCTTGAACCCGTATACATAGTGAACGCTATTCTAAAGGTACTTAGATAAATGGAGCCACAGAATGATGGCATTCTGTCAGTATATGTGGCCCGCCAGGTGAACTGGATATGGCCATTGAGCTGGTAATTGTATGTGCCATTAGACCACGCTACGATTTGTCGATTCTTTTCTACAAGTTCCTACAAAGATAACTTGATAACATGAATTAATTCAATGATGGTCAAGGCCAGGGGTCTGTGGTGCAAGCTGAACTTGCGAGCTCAGGATTTTTTTCAAATTAATTCCACTAATTCTATCAACCCACCAGTATGTCCATCCATCCAGGCTGTCTATGTCTCCTATTTTATAATCATGTGCTCCCAGAATTGGCTCCAGAACAGCCAGACCCATGACTGGGTCAGGTAGGTTTTATATCTATCATCCTATCCATCCATTTTCCTACCCCAGGTAATAGGTTCAGTGTCAAGGGGCGCAATCGCCTCTCTCTTGGCAGTATTATTTCTCAAGGTGTATAGTTACTCGTGAAGGTGTGCCTGCCATTTGCTGGGCACAGTTACTCACTCCGGGCTAGTTTTGAGTTGCCAGCTAGGCCAAGCTGCACGTCTTTGAGAAGACACAGGGGTGTATGGTAAGCTGAACACAGAGAGTGTCTGAGCCTGGAGTGGGAATTACAACTCTGGAGCTACTAGGATGGGACTGATCGGATAAGCGGAAGAGGATGGATGGATGGATGGATGGAAGAAAAGTGTTATCATCACGCTGTCATATTGACTTTTAACAAGAAACGCCGTGCTGGAAACAACAACAAATAAGAATAACGTGCGCTTCAAATACTTATTATGTATACTTATAAAAAATTATTATACTTAGAAAAACTTATTATATATTTATATACTTTTTTTCATATTTTATTGTAATTAGTTTCATATATAGGTGTTAGAGTTAAAGAAATAATATGGCAACAATAAACAAAATATTTGAACAATGTAGAACCTTCCATGCGGAAAGATGAACAACAATATCAGCAGGCACATGAAGGTCCCCAGTGTTGGTGTGTCACAGAGAGAGGATGTGCAGAATTGTTCATAATGGCACTCAGTTTTGTTTTTATTCTCTCCTTTGTGACAACCACAAGAGGGTCCAGAGTGTGTCCAGTAACTGAGCCTGCCCTTTCAATTAGCTTGTTGATTCGGTGGGCCTCTCTTTAAGGGTTATGTTACCGACACGCCACATCACAGTGTAAGTCATTTGGAGCTCCGTCTAATGAAATCGATAAACTGCTTGCTCTTTATTAGTGCTGACAGGCAAATAAAATGCTAAAACCAAGCACTGCAGAAACATGCAGTATGATTTTTACAAATAATTGTCAGTTACGGACGGCACGGTGGTGCAGTGGTAGCGCTGCTGCCTCGCAGTTAGGAGGCCCAAGTTCGCTTCCCGGGTCCTCCCTGCGTGGAGTTTGCATGTTCTCCCCGTGTCTGTGTGGGTTTCCTCCGGGTATTCCAGTTTCCTCCCACAGTCCAAAGACATGCAGGTTAGGTGCATTGGTGATTTTAAATTGGCCCTAGTGTGTGCTTGGTGTTTGTGTGTGTCCTGCGGTGGGTTGGCACCCTGCCTGGGATTGGTTCCTGCCTTGTGTGCTGGGATTGGCTCCAGCAGACCCCTGTGACCCTGTGTTTGGATTCAGTGGGTTGGAAAATGGATGGATGTCAGTTACAGAGCCTTAAATCTGTGCTGCTTTTTAGACGTTCACCACACCAAAGAGCCTCTATGTCCTGCCACTAAATCAAGCAGTGGATGTAGAGGTGGTCCACTCCTACAAGTACTTGGGGGGCCCACATCAATGACAGATTGGACCGGTCTCACAACACAGAGGAACTAGAGAAGAAATGGCAGAGCAGGGTCTTCTTTTTTAGGGGACTGCGTTCCTTTAATGTAGGAAGTGACATCCTTCACATCTTCTATAAATCAGTGATGGTCAGTGTGGAGTGCTGGGCTGGTAACATCACTTCATGAGCGGCCCACTGAAGCAACAAGCTAATTAACGGGGGGAGGCTCAGTTAGTTATGTGACCTCTTGGAGGCCGTAGTGACGGAGTGGATTAAAACGAAAATGAATTCATCAGCAGAAGTGCCTTTCACTTTATCTATCTATCTATCTATTTTATGGCACCTTTCACATCTATCTATCTATCTATCTATCTATCTATCTATCTATCTATCTATCTATCTATCTATCTATCTATCTATCTATC
>JANRMT010028174.1:30919638-30930502 GCA_026402145.1 Polypterus bichir lapradei | reverse complement strand
ATATTATATTATATTATATTATATTATATTATATTATATTATATTATATTATATTATATTATATTGTTGAAATGGTAGGGTGCATATGAGGATGTTACATGAAAACAATATGAACAGACCAGTGAGCTTTGCTTTTTATAGATTTTTCTGTACATCCAGCAGTTGTGTGAAAATGTGTGCTTACCTTGTGAGAATGAAGGAAGCCTTTTCCTTCCATCTGGAAGTATTTATAATTGAAATCAAGCTCTTTGACACATCACCAATTCAGCAGAAGGCCTCCATATTGATTTGCAGCCCTCTAGCCTTAGGACGTCCAATGCTCAGTAAGATGTAGACTTGCCCTTGGGCTACAGAATAACATGGCCATTTCATCTTTAGCACTTAACGCTAAGATGGAGTCTGTATTAATTCTGTTCCTTGCTACGTAGTGTGTATTTTAGAAATGTAAATGAATGTGCTAACTAAGTTAACTAAGACTGCTTGAAATGTAGCTGGTGTAATGACGAAATGAGTGGAAAGTGACATCTGAGCTTTCTTTGGGACTGCATCTCCCTTGAGGGCACAAACCCAGCATGTGGGCTGACCAGGCGTTTGGTGTTGTAGATTTTGCTCTTGTTGTCTAACTCGGCAGGTTGCAAGTTTATGGTGTGAAGATCTGGCCAGTGGTCCATCTAGAACAAGGCTTGGACTTCTCTTGTTTACAGGAGACCCTTAAGATGTCACCATCCCAAATGTCCCAGTAACCACTCGGCACTACCCTGAATCCTTTCACCTGATTTCAGATTTCCTCACTCGACTTGACCTGACATGTTTGTCCTCTCATGACTGTTCACTTTGCTGATATCAATCTCTCATAAATGCTGATCTATGCTGGACCTTGTCTGGTCCTCAGCTGGCTGTTTCTAAAGACTTCTTTGAAGTCAAACTTATTGTCCATATTGTGAAGCCCTCTTTGTCCTCTGGAGCCCAAGGTCTTCTCTAGCTTTGTTTTCTCCCGTCATACTTATTTTGTTTTCTTTCCCTTTGCTCCGCCTTCTCACTTCTCTCTCAAAAATCACAAGCCTATTTTTCCAATAACTCACACATTAAAGGGATTTTTAATTTTCTCAGAGTCTGGGAAATAGGAAGCAGCAATCACCAAGTGGCAGGGTGTGTATGGCAATTTCACACAGTGGGCCAACATGAAAGAGAAGCGTCTCTGACATCCACGGTTAGGTCACACGCTGGCCATTTTTTTCCCATTATTTACAACATCATCTGACGGGATGGAAATCCATGGGGCCGACCATGTGATTTGCCTAAACAGAAAGCCCTCTGAGCTCGAGATTGCAGAGAAACAAGGAGAAGCAGGAAAAAGCCGAAACTCCCCACTTCCAAATACCCTCTTCGACAAACAAGGGGATCCGAGTCTGCATACAAATCCACAAACAGGAGTCATGCCATCTTATTAGCAGGCTAGAATAACACTCCAGCGTTAAAATAAAGGCCTACGGTGATGTATGGTGATCACTCCTTTGAAGTCTGTTCCTTATTTCCTGGCCAATGTTAATTAAATTTGAAATGTCATTTTATTATTCACAATGACCTAATTTAGCTTTAAGTGGATTGCTTTACTGTAGAGGGTGCTAATCCTGGGCCTATCTAAAGTTTGAATGGTCACCCTATGTTTGCATGGACTTTTGTTCATATATTTCAGTTTCCTCCCTTGGTGTTTGGCAGGGTTGTGGGGTCCAGCAGCTGTGGGGCATCTGTTGGTGAAGAGAAATTCACTGATTTTGACTTTGCTGATGATGCTGTGATCTCCACGGAGTCAATGGAGGCTCTGATCAGGCAGTTGAGCGACTGAGTGAGGAGTCTGAGTGTCTGGCCCTGCGAGTGTCCTGATAAAAACCAACATCCTGGCCTTTAATGACCCCTTAGGCATGGCCATCAGCAGTGTGTCTGTCTGTGGAGAGAGTATCGACCTTGTCGAGAGGTTCACTTACCTTGGCAGTGACATTCATGTCCCTGATGACTCTTCCTATGAAGTCAGTAGACGGATTGGGAGAGCATGGGGGGTCATGAGGTCACTTGAAAGGGGTGTGTGGTGCTCTATGCAAACGGAAGAAGGTCCAAGTTTTCAGAATCCTGATGATTCCTGTCTTGCTATATCATTCCGAGACATGGACTCTATCCAGTGACCTGAGATTAGGACTGGACTCCTTTGGTACTGTGTCTCTCCGGAAAATCCTTGAGTACCACTGGTTTGACTTTCTGTTGCTCATGGAGTCCCGAATGATGTACATTACCTGTATTGTGAGGGAGCATCAGTTACGGCACTACGGTGGTGTGGTGCGATTCTCAGCTCACAGGATCCTCATTGTTGAGTACCAGGTAGCTGGACCAGGCCAAGGGGATACCCACGTAACACTTGGCTGTGGCAGATAAAGGGTAATTTCTAGATGGTGGGACTGGACCATGTGTTTGCGTGGGGGGTTGCCAACTGGGATCCCGAGTTGTTCCATCATGTGGTGGGTGCGGCAACACGATGTATCAGTGCATGCTCCTCAACCTGACCTGACCTGACCTCTCTTATCTAACACTTCATAATAAGGACTTCCTTGACCCATCTAGAAATCATTAACTGCTATGTATCAAGACCTTAACATGGGCTTGTTTGGTTTAAATAAAATTTATAAAGCACCTAACGCAAAACCTTCAGGGTGACCAACAGTGTTTCTTCTAGACACTATGTGTTTTTCTACAGTTTCTGTCACAAGCTTCATTTATAATTAAGACGTTCAAGAAGAACACCATAGTTTACCTACACTCACTGAAGAAATTATTAAGAACACATGGATATCTGCTTATCCATGAAATTATCTAATCAGCCAATCATGTGGCAGCAGCGCAGTGCATAAAATCCTGTAGGCACAGGTCAGGAGTTTCACCTAATGTTCATGTCAAACATCAGAATGGAGTAAAAATATGATCTCAGTGATTCTGAGGGTGGCATGATTGTTGGTTCCAGACAGGCTAGTTTGAGTATTTCTGAAACTGCTGATCTCCTGGGTCTTTCGTGCACCAACCGTCACTAGAGTTCACTCAGAATGGTGTGTAAAACAAAAAATCATCCAGTGAAAGATGCCTTCTTCAAGTGGGAGATCAGAGCAGAATGATTAGACTTGTTCAGACAGGCTCAGATAACCACTGTGTACAACTGTGATGGGCAACAATGCACGTCGAACCTTGAGGTGGGTGGGCTACAACAGTGGAAGATCAGCAGCTCAGGTTCCATTTTTGTCGGTCAAGACCAGAAAGCTGAGGGTGCAGTGGGCACACCAGAACTGGACAGCTGAAGACTAGAAAAGTGTAGCTTGGTCTGATGAATCTCGATTTCTGCTGAGACACATAGGTAGTAGGATCAGAACTTAGCACCAACTGCATAAATCAATCCACCCAACCTACATTGGGTCAACAATCCAGGATGGTGATGGTGGTATAATGACATACTTTGCACCCATTAATACCCATCAATCATATCTCTTGAATGCCACAGCCTATTTGAGTCCTGTTTCTGACCAGGTGCATCCCTTTATGGCCGCAATTTACCCATCCTCAGAAGACGTCATCCACCTGAAGCTAAGCATGCTGGGCCCAGCCAGTATGTGGATGGGAGACCATCTAGGAAAAGGCTTGGGCTGCTGCTGGAAGAGGCGTTGGTGAGGCAAACCATGTGGTCTGAATGTGGATCCCAATACTCCAGTGCAGGGATGTGGACACTCTGCAGTAAACGTGATTTTCAGATGAGACGTAAAACCGAAGTCCTGACTCTCTGTTGTCATAAAAGATTCCTGGGCATCCTTTCGTAAAGAGTAGGGTGTTTCCCTATGTCCTGGCTAAATTGCCCACCATGGCCTAGTCATTCTTGTCCCCTAATCACCCCCTGTCTCTAATTAGCTTTCTCTCTCACCACTTCACCACCTAACAGCTAATGTGTGGTGACCATACTGGTGCAAAATGGCTTCCGTCGCATCATCCAGGTGGATGATACGCATTAGTGGTGGTTGAAGTGGCTCCCCACTCTCTATGTTAAGCACTTTGAGTAATGAGAAAAGCACAATATAAATGGAAAGAATTATTATTATAGTTACTAGCTTTTTCCAACATGGCAATGAACCATGTCACAAAGCAAACGTCACCTCAAACTACTATCATGAACATGATGATGAGCTCAGTGCTCTTCGGTGGCCTTCTCAGGCACTGGATCTGAATCCAGCAGAACGCCTGTGGGATGAGCGGGAGATTCGCAGCATGAATGTGCAGTGCATGACGCAGTCGTTTCAACATGGACCAGAATCTCAAAGGAATGTTTCCAAATATCTTTAGGAATCCATGCCACAAAGAACTGAGGCTGTTGTGAGAGCAAAAGGATGCACTTTACTTGGTTTTGGATGGAAAGTTGCTTGTATCTTTGCAACCATCTTTTCCCGTATCTTGATTCCTGCTGATGAGAGCTTGCATGCTGCAAGTGCCATGGGACTTTGAATTTCATTTCTGTCTCTGACAGAATCTTTAGGAGAGTGATTGCCAAGACTGATCTCATAATTGAAAAAGTGGCCATATGGTTACCAGTACAAACAAAACGTACACCTGGTGTCCCAACAAAATGTACACCTAACAAGAAATAAGTCTGCTGACTTCCTTTTTCACTAGAGATTGTCATTTAAATACTAAATGAAAGGCAGAAGCGTATAAAATTAATGCATGAATACACTTCCAGGCAGGAAACAGTCAACGGGACATATTTAGCAAGAAATGAGATATAATTTTTTATGAAAATCCATCCCTCCATCCATTATCCAACCCGTTATATCCTAACTACAGGGTCACAGGGGTCTGCTGGAGCCAATCCCAGCCAACACGGGGTGCAAAGCAGGAAAAAAACCCTGGGCAGGGTGCCAGCCCACCGCAGGGCGCACACACACACACGCACCAAGCACACACTAGAGACAATTTAGGATTGCCAATGAACCTAACCTGCATGTCTTTGGAATGTGGGAGGAAACCCACGCAGACACGGGGATAACATGCAAACTCCACGCAGGGAGGACCCAGGAAGCAAACCCAGGTCTCCAAACTGTGCCACTGTGCCGCCCCTTAATTGTTTCTTTTTCTTTAATTAGCAGCCAAACAATAATGAGATACAAAATGAGCCAAAACATGACCATTAAACTGTGTCCATCATACAATATCTGAAAATAAAGAAAGATCTCAGGAATGTGGATCTGCTCAAAACATTGTAACAGTCTGCTCTTAGAAAAGAGAAAATCAATAATTTTAGCAATGTCTGCTATCGCACAATGAGAGCAGCAACAAGCCATGGAATTAAAGAACGGGTTTAATTAACGGCAAGAATCAGAGCCTAATTAAGCAACTGGTTGGAGTTTGAGGCTCTGATGACTTAGTTGGTCTTCTGTTGGCTCCCTCACTTCACATTTCATTTCTGTTTGGGTGCCATTCAAGGAAAGAAATGAAGCAACTGAGAGGAACGGTGAAGAAATTCAGGGGAGCAAATCTTACAAAACAAGTCAATTAAAATGAATTCAAAAGAAGTTCATTAGCAGCAAAAACAGGTCACTAATTAAGAAAAGGGTGAGAATAAAAACCTGCAGTCACTGGGGCCCTCCAGGACTGGAGTTTGAGACCCCTGCCATAAGGCATGTTCTGCCATTTCTGTCATTAGGCCCCTTTCTCTTGGGCACACTCCACTTCTCATGATTGTCCTTTTAAACAGATTTTTGTTTTTATTTGAGAGGTTCTTGGCTGCTTCTCAGGCTAAGGCTGCTAAATAATTTGGGAGTTCTTCTTCTTTGCCACCATTTCCTATGTCTTCCTGGCTCTTCTCTTTAATCCCGAGGCCCGCCTGCTTTTCTTCAGTAACTTTCCTTAGTCATTTTCCAATTATTCCACATTTCATTTTCCACTGTTTCTGAAGTTCCATTTCCTGAGGCAGGAATCCATGTCTTGTAGATGCTTAGATATCTTTAAAGCAGTTGGTTTATTTTCGGGTGGGTCATAGACCCCTAAGCAATTGTCCTAATTTGTGCCTGAAAATGTCTATTGTGTTTGTTCGACTCTCATTCACTTATAATAATATTGTTCTTGCATGCTTTAATGATATTCGTGACTTTGTATTTTGCCCTAATGGGAGAAAAGGGCACTTTAGCCAATTACAGTAAGGGGGGGGGGGGGGGGGGTGGCGTGAGCCAGTGTATCCACCCCTTTTTGTGCACATCCATGCTCTGAAGAAAATTCAGTTTTTATTAATGGTACATTTTGTGTTTACCTTGTTGCCATTTTGTTTTTGATCAAGTGTCTCCTTTATGGGGGTCCCATTGCTAGAATGTGTTGAGGTGGGGTGCGTTTCCTGGAAGTCACCCTATTTGATATTACTAGTGATGAGTAAAACAAGCAAGCTCTGATTCGAGTACATTTTCACAATCCTGTCACTTACGCGGGTGATTTCATAAAAGAGTTTTTGGGGGTCTTAAAGTTTTTCTTTGGGGGTAGAAAATAAGGAAGTGGGTCTACAGTACATCATGGAAATGCTTCCATACTGTTCTTACTGTAAGTGCATGTCTTGTTGTTGGGCATGGCAAAAATTTTACTGGCATAGAAACAAAACTGATTTCACATTTTTTATTTTTGTGTTTTAATTTTGTGCGTGCAAATCATTTTGCTCTTCGCCAGACATCACTAGCGCGATGCCATGTGTCCTGTGGCATTCGAGATTGTTTTCTGCTGTCCAGAGACTTCTAGTATAAAAACTGTCTCGGTACGACGACTTTCACTAACAGGTTTTGTCGAAAAATAAAAAGAATTTCTGTTAACGTGTTTAGGTTCTACCAGTAGCATCTGGAGCTTGGGACATTGGAGGCTTTAGCCTCTGTTTTGCCCAATCCTTGCTCATTTCTTTGGGAATGTACAAGAGTAATATCGGTTAGCCGTTGATCTTTTCGGCCATTCTATTTGAGTCAGCCCCTTACCCCCAACCGCTCTCCAATTTTAAACGATGGACAGACGATCACTAAACTTCAAACGGGAACCCAATCCGCTGTTAGATTATATATATATTGGATATGCAATCATGAAGTTTCAAGAGGGAAGCATCTTTGAATTTATATATCGGGTAGATGATTACAAAAACTTCAAGAGGGAACAACATCCCCAACCTCATCTCTTTGTATCCAAATAAAGACTTCATGCAAAAATCACAAAGAAGGCTAAGACCCTCATCTCTACAAATCCTAGGCACACCCTAGGGTGCCATGGTTACCTTCTGGCCTTTTTCACCCACCCTTGTTATTTATTATGCAGAACATTGGAGAATATAAACTTCAAAGCTCGACTTGATGTGATTTTGGAAAATATTGGTGAATACAAGTGACGCATTTTGTTGGGTTAAAATTGCTGAAGTTATGCAATTTGCCAGTACTTGAATTTCTTAGAATTTCTGTAGCTCTCACTCTGTAGCTGCGTTTTTCCAAACTCAAAAAATGGGATTCAACAAAAGCCTGACGCGCAGAAATGATTCCACAGACAAAATATCTTTGTTTTTAAAAGTTTAGCTAAGTTTCAAAGTAAAACAATTCACACAAAAAAGAAAATTAAAATAGCAAAAAAGGGAAAAAAAATGAATGTTAAGAAAAGTTCAGTTCCAGGATTAATTTTGTTACATCTCAATTAATTACTATTCATTTATCATTTCTGAACCATTTCAAAATTATGTTTCTGTACCATTTCATAACGGTCAGAAAATTGTATGCTTATCCCATCTCTGAGAAGAAAATGGGTCTTTCAAGTCCCTGCTTACTGGGAGCTGTTCTAGACACAACTGAATCTATTATCACACTCTTTCTCAGTTATAGTAAGAAGGATCTATCTCTTACTAACTTATAGGGGGAAAAGACCATACCATAAGCTATGACTATGGAAGAAATTTATACTCTATTCAAATTAAGCAAACATTAATATGAGTTTAACTCAAACTTTAACTTTCTAAGATTGGCTCTTACAAACTCTGTTCTTGTCAATTTTACAAGGTGCAGTGTTTCACATCTCTCTATTATAAAAGAAAATCTTGAGACAAGACTTTTTCCAAGAGATTTTTTCAAGTCCCGCCCTCCTCTCAACCATTTTCAACCACGCCCACGGTCTTCTCACCTCTCATTCGTGTGAATACTTTTGTCAGACACAGTTCCTGCGCTCTCAGCTCTAATAAATTTTTACGTTTTCCTCACTTTCAATTCCCAATTATACAAGACTTACTATGTCCAAATCTTATTGAAGAGTTTCATCACAAAAGGTTGTCAACAGAAGAAATGAGTACAGGGGCAATCCTAGCACCGAGAAGCGATGAAGTCAAACAAATTAACGTGCAAACTGTTGATTGGTTACACGACAAACTGGTTAAATGCGTATCAATAGACTACACTGAAACAGTTGGTGGTGATGGTGCAGAAGATGAAATATCTACAAGAAGAAGAATCTCTAGTACCGTTAACACCGTCGAGTCTTCCACTGGCCGAATTACTAAAAAAGTGTAAGTTTAAATTGTATTTGCGTGTTAAATTCAAAGCCAAACAGAACGAAAACGTATTACGCAACATAAACATAATTTACATTCAAATTATTACATTTTACTATTTTTTACTATGGTTAATTACTCACAGGGGCGGCATGGTGACACAGTGGTAGTGCTGCTGCCTTACAGTAAGGAGACCCGGGTTCGCTTCCCGGGTCCTCCCTGCGTGGAGTTTGCATGTTCTCCCCGTGTCTGCGTGGGTTACCTCCCACAGTCCAAGGACATGCAGGTTAGGTGCATTGGCGATCCTAATTTGTTCCTAGTGTGTGTGTGCCCTGCAGTGGACTGGTGCCCTGCCCGGGGTTTGTTTTCTGTGTTGGCTGGGATTGGCTCCAGCAGACCCCCATGACCCTGTAGTTAGGATACGGCGGATTGGATAATGGATGGATGGATAATTACTCACAATGCCAAGAGATTTTTTCAAGTCCCGCCCTCCTCTCAACCATTTTCAACCACGCCCACGGTCCTCTCACCTCTCATTCATGTGAATGCTTTTGTCAGACACAGTTCCTGCACTCTCAGCTCTTATCAATTTTTACATTTTCCTCATTTTAAGTTCGCAATTATACAAGACATATTATGTCCAAAACTTCTTTAACAGGTTTGACCACCCTAACCCACTCTCACCTCGGAGTACTGCATCCTCCAACCATCCTTCTGTTGATGCCAGCATAGGTGAGACATCCCCACCCACGATTACAGCAGCCCAGGTGAGCAGAGAGCTGAGGAGACTTCATGCCAGCAAAGCAGTGGGTCCAGATATAATATCATCACGACTGCTGAAGGCCTGTGTGTTGGAACTGGGGAGTCCTCTACAGCACATCTTCAACCTGAGCCTGGAACAGGGGAGAGTCCCGAGGCTTTGGAAAACATCTTGCATCACCCCAATCCCAAAGGTATCACGTCCTAGTGAGCTGAATGATGTCGGGCCTGTCGCTCTGACGTCACATGTGATGAAGACCATGAAGGGGCTGCTGCTTCACCACCTGAGGTCACAGGTCCGCCACGCCCTCGACCCTCTGCAGTTCGCATACCAGGAGAAGGTGGAAGAGGAGGATGCCATCATCTATATGCTACACCGATCCCTCTCCCACTTGGACAGAGGCAGTGGTGCTGTTAGAATTATGTTTCTGGACTTCTCTAGCGCCTTCAACACCATCCAACCTCTGCTCCTTAGGGACAAGCTGACTGAGATGGGAGTAGACTCACACCTGGTGGCATGGATCGGGGACTATCTTACAGACAGACCTCAATATGTGCGTCTCGGGAACTGTAGGTCTGACATTGTGATCAGCAACACAGGAGCACCACAGGGGACTGTACCTTCTCTGGTCCTGTTCAGCCAACATACATCGGACTTCCAATACAACTCGGAGTCCTGCCACGTGCAAAAGTTCGCCGACGACACTGCTATCGTGGGCTGCATCAGGAGTGGGCAGGAGGAGGAGTATAGGAACCTAATCAAGGACTTTGTTAAATGGTGCGACTCAAACCACCTACAACTGAACACCAGCAAAACCAAGGAGCTGGTGGTGGATTTTAGGAGGCCTAGGCCCCTCATGGACCCCGTGATCATCAGAGGTGACTGTGTGCAGAGAGTGCAGACCTATAAATACCTGGGAGTGCAGCTGGATGATAAATTGGACTGGACTGCCAACACTGATGCTCTGTGTAAGAGAGGATAGAGCCAACTATACTTCCTTAGAAAGCTGGCTTCTTTCAACATCTGCAATAAGATGCTGCAGATGTTCTATCATACGGTTGTGGTGAGCGCCCTCTTCTACGCAGTGGTGTGTTGGGGAGGCAGCATAAAGAAGAGGGACCCCTCACGCCTGGACAAACTGGTGAGGAAGGCAGGCTCTATTGTAGACACGGAGTTGGACAGTTTGACATCCGTGGCAGAGTGACGGGCGCTGAGCAGACTCTTGCCAGTCATGGAGAATCCACTGCATCCACTGACCAAGATCATCTCCAGCCAGAGGAGCAGCTTCAGCGACAGACTGCTGTCACCGTCCTGCTCCACTGAGACTGAGGAGATCATTCCTCCCCCACACTATGCAACTCTTCAATTCCACCCGGGGGAAAGTTATTGTCTGTTATACCTGCATTGTTATCACACTTTAACTTAATATTGTTTTTTATCAGTATGCTGCTGATGGAGTATGTGAATTTCCCCTTGGGATGAATAAAGTATCTATCTATCTATCTATCTATCTATCTATCTATCTATCTATCTAT
>JANRMT010028174.1:30904340-30916822 GCA_026402145.1 Polypterus bichir lapradei | reverse complement strand
CCACATGTGTTCATTCATAGTTTTGATGCCTTCAGTCATGAAAATAAGGAAAACACATTGAATGAGGAGGTGTGTCCAAACTTTTGGCCTGTACTGTATATATATACTGTGTATATATATATATATATATATCTTGTCACACACGTGCAAGTAATGAGCAGCTGACCGGCTCAACGAAGTGATAATACACAGAAAACGGGTTTGGAACAGAGTAATAATACCTCTGTCTTTTATTTAGTAGAAAAACAGTTGAATAAGCAAACCTTTTCAAAGACCAGCAGATGATTTCCCTTCCATGTGTACAACAACTGCTACCTCCCTCCTGTCCCATCCTGATGACATCACTTCCGGCTCCATGTTTCCACATCATCTCTAGCGCTTCCTGGGCTTTCCCATCATACCCATTGTAAGCAAATTCCTGTCCGTCCCTTATATACAGTAAATCTGGCTATTTCACCAATACGTTTGTCCTTGATGTGATTCAATTTCTTTGAATGTACGAGTCTGAGAAAGACTAATGGACACTTCACTATACGGGGAAGGCAAACCCCCAAAACTTTTTTTATATATATATAAACACATATACAGTAGAATAGAAAGGAAGCCTTTATTGTCATTGTAAAAAAATTACCATGGAATTACAAGTGCCACTCCAACTGGGTACAATGAAGCAAATTACACTACTTTTGTGAAAAAAAAAAAAAAAAAACTACAACACATAATACACACAAGAACAACAGCATAAAAATAATACATATAAAAAAAAGGTTATGCATGGGCATCACTCCTAGGACAAAGGCAAATTCCTTACCCAGCTGGGATTCCATAACAGAAGGCTGGAATAAGAAGGTGCAATATCCATCCAAGATGCCTTATGATTCCCATCCTGATTGGGATGCCTAAAGACTTCAGTAACCAGCAGGGGAGAACTTCATCCCCCACCATTCTAGGGGGCAGTGACCCTCATGAAGGGTCTTAGTCTGGATACCTGCAGGGCTGCATGGGAGTTGGAGTCCAGAAGTGCAGTCCTGTAGGGTTCCCTGGGGAACGGTAGAGGGCACTGCAAGGGGAGGATCTCCCTGGCTGTCTTGTAGCCCAGAAGTGCTTCCAACTGGCCACGTATGGTCACTGGAAATACTCCTGGGTTTGCGTTGAAAGGAATCCACTTCCATAGTTCTTGGAGTCAGAGTTGGGAGAAAGTGGGCAATACTCACCTGGAGAATGGAAGGAGGAAGATTCATTGGGTTGTCGTATTTATAATCATATTTTTGGCTTATTGTTGGAAGGAGAGTTGGAGAAGTGCTTGGGAAAGGAATAAAAATTGTTTATTTTATCCTAGCAACTTGTGGTGCGTTACTGTGTCTATGGTTTGGGGCACTTTAGTGCCCCCTAGTGGATACTATATATAAACATATATACAGTTAGGTGCATAAATATTTGGATAGAGACAACGTTTTCTCTCATTTTGGTTCTGTACATTACCACAATGAATTTTAAATAAAACAACTCAGATGCAGTTGAAGTGCAGACTTTCAGCTTTAATTCAGTGGGGTGAACAAAAAGTTTGCATAAAAATGTGAGGCAACTACAGCATTTTTTAACACAATCCCTTCATTTCAGGGGCTCAAAAGTAATTGGACAATTGACTCAAAGGCTATTTCATGGGCAGGTGTGTTCAAGTCCGTCATTATGTCATTATCAATTAAGCAGATAAAAGGACTGGAGTTGATTTGAGGTGTGGTGCTTGCATGTGGAAGATGACAACATGTGGTCAAAGGAGCTCTCCATGCAGGTGAAAGAAGCCATCCTTAAGCTGCGAAAACAGAAAAAACCCATCCGAGAAATTGCTACAATATTACGAGTGGCAAAATCTACAGTTTGGTACGTCCTGAGAAAGAAAGCAAGCACTGGTGAACTCAGCAACGCAAAAAGACCTGGACGTCCACGGAAGACAACAGTGGTGGATGATCACAGAATCATTTCCATGGTGAAGAGAAACCCCTTCACAACAACCAACCAAGTGAACAACACTCTCAAGGGCTTGGTAGGAGTATTGATATCCAAGTCTACCATAAAGAGAAGACTGCATGAAAGTAAATACAGAGGGTGCACTGCAAGGTGCAAGCCACTCATAAGCCTCAAGAATAGAAAGGCTAGATTGGACTTTGCTAAAGAACATCTAAAAAAGCCAGCACAGTTCTGGAAAACATTCTTTGGACAGATGAAACCAAGATCAACCTCTACCAGAATGATGGCAAGAAAATAGTATGGAGAAGGTGTGGAACAGCTCATTGTCCAAAGCATAGCACATCATCTGTAAAACACGGTGGAGGCAGTGTGATGGCTGCCAGTGGCACTGGGACATTAGTGTTTATTGATGATGTGACACAGGACAGAAGCAGCTCAATGAATTCTGAGGTGTTCAGAGACATACTGTCTGCTCAAATCCAGCTAAGTGACGTCAAACTGATTGGGCGGCATTTCATGATACAGATGGACAATGACCCAAAAAATACAGCCAAAGCAACCCAGGAGTTTATTAAAGCAAAGAAGTGGAAAATTCTTGAATGGCCAAGTCAGTCACCTGATCTTAACCCAATTGATGATGCATTTCACTTGTTGAAGACTAAACTTCAGACAGAAAGGCCCACAAACAAACAGCAACTGAAAGCCGCTGCAGTAAAGGCCTGGCAGAGCATTAAAAAGGAGGAAACCCAGCATCTGGTGATGTTCGTGAGTTCAAGACTTCAGGCTGTCATTGCCAGCAAAGGGTTTTCAACCAAGTATTAGAAATGAACATTTTATTTCCAGTTATTTAATTTGTACAATTACTTTTGAGCCCCTGAAATAAAGGGATCGTGTTAAAAAATGCTTTAGTTGCCTTAGATTTTTATGCAATATTTTTGTTCAACCCTCTGAATTAAAGCTGAAAGTCTGCACTTCAACTGCATCTGAGTTGTTTCATTTAAAATTCATTGTGGTAATGTACAGAACCAAAATGAGAAAAAAGTTGTCTCTGTCCAAATATTTATGGACCTAACTGTATATACAGTATATAAAGCAAGAAATTACATGAAAATTATGTGCCTTTTTAATGAATATAGTCGTCTTCTTTGGAACTTCTAAGGAGCATTTCTGGCTTAGACCAGCACAGAAGCAGGATCAACATCAGAATTCTCCTTGTATGTCGTGCAAAATGGAAGTGGCGGGGCTTCTCTTGCTTCAGTGTCATCAAGGGGTGGTTTCTTGAGGTTGTGAGGAAAAAAGAGAAGACAAGACTGTTAAACAGAGTCCCACACCCCATCCGGAATTGTAGTATTTACTTTAGATGAACCTGGAAGGTCATCCTGTGATGTGTGATAATACATTTGGAAATAATTGGGTTAAAAATGTGTGAATTAGATCGGGCCCTTGAGATTTTCCTGTGCAAGGAGAAGACTTACAAGCTTACAAGATTACAAAACTCCCTATCTAATACATGTCATAATTGGCCCCCCCGTTCAAACTTTGCGCCCTCTCATCCCTGTTCCCTCTCTTCTACTTCTTTTCTTGTAAGTCTGCATTCTACCTTACTGTCTGACTTGAGACTCATTCTGTAATTGGCACAGTGATGCTTTTTAAAACTTAACCTGAAGCTCACTACTGGGCCTAACCTTTCAATTACTTTCGAGATCAAAGACAGCCCTATACAACTCTTTATAGCTACATAGCAGAAATGCTAGACAAACCCCTAGGAGTACCTGCACCCCTGAGCCATGACTTGGCCTTATACAGCTGATTCTCCAAGGGTCCAGACTATCTCAAGTGGGATTGCTTGGCTGACTCCCATAGACTTTGTGGATGTTCAGTGTTTTAATTTTTCAAATTCAATTTTTCACATTTTCCTATATCACAGCATAATGCTAAAATCATTTCAATTATTTTTTCCCTATTCAAGCATCAGTGAATACTCCAGAATGATAAAGCAAATACAGGATTTTTAGAATTTTTTGCAAATGTATTAAAAATAATAACAGAAATATGACACTTACCACAAATATGCAGAGCTTGTGCTTTGGCTCAGGTGCATTCTGTACTGTTGATCATCTCGGAAATGTTTGGAGTCTACCTGTGATCAATTTAATTGACTGAACTGATTAGGAAAGGCACACATCTATCTATGGAAGGTCCCACAGGTCTTACGATGCCTGCAGCAGGAATGATGATGGAGAAGGACCATGAGAAAACATGCCTTGGCAATAAAAGGAGAAGTCCAAGCAAAAACATAAGTGTTAAAAACAGTGGAAAAGAAGATATACAGCCACACATAGATAGAGAAGGAGAAAATGTAGCAACCTTATTCTAACTAAAACAAAGTCCTCCAGGTGTTTTGAATACATGGACAATGATTCATAATCCTGAGTAATCCTTATCAGCAATACAAACTGTTTGGACAACTAATGCCCACCTGCATTGACGTTTCTGCTCTTTACCATTCACAATACATGTGTTAGGTGTTGGGAGGGCATTACTCAAGCAGTATTTGTTATTCCTCCTCTTCAACTTTTTATGCTTCTATATCAGGTTGATGTGCCTTATCAACCTTCTCCATATAGCTCAGTCCTGGTCCAGGCCCTTTCTCCTTCAGATCTTATTTTACTTTATCCATCCACCTCCTCGTTGGCCTCCTTCACTTTCTCTTCCCTTGTACTTCCATTCCCACCACTCTTTTGCCCACACATTCATTGTCTCTCCTCATCACATTAAACACATATAGGTATGGAGGATGCTCTCATCTATATACCGCACAGAGCCTATTCCCTTTGGACAAAGACGACATCACAGTCAAGATAATTTTCTTTGATTTTCCAGCACCTTTAACATCATTCTTCCTCTTCGTCTGGGGGGAAAAGCTCAAGGTTTTGCATTTGATGCCCCCACAATCTTCAGGATCATGAGCTACCTGACCAACAGACAGCAGTTTGTGAGGCCGAGGGACTGTGTGTCAGAAATGGTGGTGTGTAATACTGGAGCACCTCAGGGAACTGTCTTGTTTCCCTTCTTGTTCACCCCTCTAAACATCAGACTTCTTAACACAATCCCTGCGCTTGCCATCTACAGAAATGTTCAAATGACTCCTCCATCATAGGCTGTGTTAATAATGGAGACGAGTCAGAGAACAGGTGCAGGGACAACAACCTGAAACTCCACATCAGCAAGCCGAAAGAGCTGGTGGTGCACTTCTGGCATGCCAAGGAGTCTCCGAGACCAGTCACCAACCAGGGGGAGAACGTGGAAGTGGTGAAGAGCTACAAGTGACTGAGAGTTCACATGGACAACAAACTGGACTGGTCTGACAACACAGTGGTGCTGTGCAAGAAGGGCCAGAGCTGACTGGACTTGCAAAGGAGACTCATGTCTTTTGATGGAAATGTTTTATCAGTCCATAGTAGCCAGTGTGGAATTCTATCCTATAGTGTTCTGAGGAAGCATGTTGGTTTAAAAGAAGCACAGCACCTGAAGAAACTTACGTATCAGAACAGCCTGCTCAATCGCAAGGCAAACCCTGGACACAATGGAAGCTGCTGTGGAAAAGAGGATGGTGGCAAAATTGGATGTTATCATGTGAAATCCCCTCCATCCCTGCCAGGAGGTGCTCTCTTGGAGCATTTTTAGCCACACGCTCCTTCTACAACAGTGTGCAAAGAAACGCCTCTGGGGGTTTTTTCTGCCCGCTGCTATCAGGCAGTTCAATGCTTCCACCTAATGTACTCATACATTATTATACTGGAAGCAGTTGTGGAATGAGGACGGTGGTAAAGTTGGATGCCAACTTGAAAAATCCCTCTCCGTCCTCGCCAGGGGGTGCTCTTTTGGAGCAATTTAAGCTAGACACTCATTCCACCATGATATGCAAAGAAACACCTCTGGGGGTCTTTTCTTCCCGCTGCTATCAGGCAATTCAGTGTTTCCTTCTAACATGCTTTTGAGGTTCGCTTGGAAACATTTGCACAATTTTTATTAGTTTATTTATTTAGTCATCGATTGATTTATTTGCTGTATTATTCGTCCTGTATTTGGTTACACTTAAAGGTAATCTAATCCAGACACCATTAAAATATCTGACTACGCCACCCAGTTTTATTAAGAGACTGGGAACTCTTGAGATTTACCGATAATAGCACGCAAGTTTCTTTAATCTGGGCGGTGAGTAAACACACAATGAAAGACACAGCAGAAATTTCAGGAAAAGCAACAGTAACTTATATTACACAAGACAATATAAAGTACATTAAAAAGATAAACGAACAAAAAAATCTAACAATATCAGTGACGAAAACCCTTTTTTAAAAAGGAAAGCACACAGTCCACACTCTAAAAGTCCATTAAAAACACATAAAGTGGAGGATACAACCTTTAGAGTCCAGTTTGTACACTGTTACCCCAACAATTAATCGTCCAACTGCCCACGGATGCACTTGTTTCCCAACAGAAGTCTTGTCGAATCGTTGAATCCCTGTCATCGTCTCTTCGTTGTTCTTTTTTTCCACTCTGGGCTCCTTGTGTTGTTGCGACCTGGGCACGCCTCACTTCTCATCCGCCAGCTTTACTCGGTCCTTTTTTGCTGCTTCCCTCGCTCGCTGGACCCACAACTTGTGTCTTTCTGATGGAACAGCCTCTTCCTCCCTGGTGGTAGGTGTTGCCTTTCGTGTGCCTCGCGTTATATCAATCACGTACCCTCATCTGCCTGCGAGCCCCTGTGGTCTGTGCGAGTGTCTTCATAGCTCTCTCAGTGGACTGTCCCTCACCCCTACCTTCTCCTGCCTAGAAGTTATTGTGGTGTTCATGTCAGCAGTTAAAATTTATCCTATGGTTTCAACAGCTGTTAACAGTAGCAACAATAGTAAACCTTGAAAAATCCAGACAGATGGCAATGTTGACTTCCTTATATAGAAGTAACTTTTTTTTATTCAAGTACTCTTTTCTACCACGACTCTCACCACCAAAGTTTCGAACTCTATGAATCTTTTGTAGCTGGGTTTCAATTGTTTTCATGATATTTACTTCATCTGGGATATGCACATATCTGACATTTCTACCAGTCACAAAAAAGTCATCCAGTTTCGTCTCCTTGCCACGTGGGTCTGTGTAGACAACTTCTGCTAGCCGAATGTTCATGAATGCATCCACATTGATAATGCGACCTTTGATCACACTCTCATTTTTTAAATCTATAGTGGTAACAAGCCCATGAATTCCTTGCAGCAGAATGATGAGGCTATTTTCTGCTATGGTTCGTTCACGAACTGAGTGGCTCACCTCCATGATATTTGGATAGAGAACGTTTTCAACTCCATAGAGAAGTTTAAATCTCCTTCAGTCCCTGCCAAGATCAACAGGATGATGGATTAAACAATGGCACATCCAAATTTCCAGGGTTTAACAAATAACATAAACACAGGCTAACAAAAAGTATTGTTACCAACTATCAATGAGTACACATATGCTGGTTAGAAACCAATATGCCCAAGTCAGGTAAATATGAACATTTTCCAAGGAAGAAGCAGTTCTGCTATCACAATTCTGTATTGTTTGTATCTTTAAGCAGTTCAAACTTCAAAGTGGGTGACTCTTTTGCAAGACAGCAAATACCTAAATCCTGTAGACAGCCATCATAATAATCAGTAACAGGATTATTCAGGAAATTTGCCTTTCAAATCATCACCCCAGTCCCAATAATGGGTGCCTATTGCCTCTTCATCTACTGACCTTTAAATATAATATTTACGTGTTCCAGAGAGAAACGAAACCACCCAGTGTACAAAAAATGTCCCCCTCTGACATGTTAGTTATCTTTAATTTTTTTTAAATTCAAATATAATAATAACATCCATCAATTATCCAACCTGCTATATCCTAATTACAGGGTCACGGGGATCTGCTGGAGCCAATCCCACCCAACACAGGACGCAAGGCAGGAACAAATCCCGGACAGGGTGCCAGCAGGGTACGCACACACACACCAAGCACACAATAGGGACAATTTAGAATCGCCAATCCACCTAACCTGCATGTCTTGGGACTGTGGGAGGAAACCGGAGCACCCAGAGGAAACCCACGCAGACACGGGGAGAACATGCAAACTCCACGCAGGGAGGATCTGGGAAGCGAACACGGGTCTCCTAACTGCGAGGCAGCAGTGCTACCACTGCGCCACCGTGCTGCCCTATAATAATTACAATAATAATAATAATAATAATAAACTTTACTTATATAGCACCCTTCATACATTAAATGCAGCTCAAAGTGCTTTACAGATTATATAAGAAACCAACCACAAGGTATAAAAGCTAAAGAAGTCATACAAAGTTAACAATAAAAATGATAATAGAATAATAAACTAGAAAAGAGAGAAAAATATATATTTAAAGTGCCTAAGTAAAAAAAATATATCCTTAATAATCTTTTAAAAGCAGTAAACGATCCAGCATCTCTAATTTCATCTGGTAGTGTGTTCCATAACTTTAGGCCATAAAACTGCAGCAAAATGCTGACTCTCGACTGTATTTTCCTTTAACTCTGCGTTTATAAAGAATCTTAGAATTGCTAGATCACAGAGTTCTCGTGGCAGTGCAAAAAGTCAGAAGTTCAGTAAAGCATGTTGGTGCTAGGCCATTAGGTGCTTTATATAGTAAGTGAGTAAATGAAGATTGTACAAAAGTGGAGTAACATGATTTTTATTTTTTGTTTTTTTCTTGTTCTCGGCAGTGTTCTCTTTTGCATTTTAAATAATGTGTAGTTTATTAATGTTTGTTTTAGGGAAGCCAGCAAAAAAGGGAGTTACAGTAATCAAAGCGACTAGTAATACCAGCTTTTGAGCATGAAAGAAATGATCTTTGCTGAATTTCTCAAATGAAAAACTGCTCTCTAAGTCACATATTATGTATGATTTTTAAGACTTAAAACACAGTCCAAGTAAACCCCACGAATTCTAACTTCAGATTTAGTCTTGGTTGTTACCAAGCTATGACTTCACTTTCTCCCTCATTGCCTGAGGACCGATGACAATAACTTCAGTTTGTTTGTCATTGACCTTCACAATGTTACTGCACATCCACTTGTTTACAGCAGCAAAGCACTGATACACCCAGACCCTCAGGCCCTCCAGCTACGTGCAGTGGAGTATCACCCACATAACAATAAAAATCAGTCTGACTCATGAAAATAATGCCGAGAGGAACCAAATAAAAGGGAAAAGGGCAGTGGGTGAAGGATGCTAGTTTGTGCTATTTCTTAGTTAATTGGTAAAGATACAAAATAAAAAAAAAAAAATCACCTTCTTCCTGATATGTATGACACAAGCCAATTTAATAGTGAAAGAATATCCTACTGTTTGTAAACGAAGGAGCATGACATTGTGATGAACTGCATTAAAAGCTGCACTTAAGCCAAAAAGGATCAGATTGGAAACTGTCTGAATCTGTGGTAAGCCTAAGGTTGTTATCTACCTTTATTAAAGCTGCCTCAATGCTATTTGAAAAATCGGCTGAAATTTTTAAGGATGTTGCTATTATTCCAAAATTCAGTAACATGATATTTACAGCTTTTTTTTTTTTTTTATTACTCATCATATGTATTTGTGTGAAGTCAGTAGAGAAATAGTATTTTTAGCCTATTGTCTCTTTATTATTATTTTTATTGTTATTATTTTATAACGGTATTTTTCCGGGATCGTTACAATGGTACGTGTTTCTTCATTGTATTTTTCACTTCACTTCACTATATGCAGTAAGGTGTTGGGAGCCTGTTTCCTCCATTTCTACGTAACTTACATAGTTTGCATTATATACTTTTATGGCACAAGCACCACATCATTCACCTGCTATGATTTGAAGGAGCAGAAGAGGTGAGCTGCTGTGACGGAGATTCACACTCAAATGAGTAAATTCTTCAGGCAAAATGTTAGGTACAAACCACTGCAGCTGAATAACTCTGGAGGTGTTTCACTGTTTTGCCATCAGAAGCAGGTGTCTAACCAGTAAAAGGACTAAATATAAAAACAAATATTATGTAGTCTCTCTCATAGCAAAATTAAAAACAGGAAACCAGTCTGTGACTAAAGTCTTACAGAATGTTCAATCCATCCATTATCCAACCCGCTATATCCTAATTACAGGGTCACAGGGGTCTGCTGGAGCCAATCTCAGCCAACACAGGGTGCAAGGCAGGAAACAAACCCCAGGCAGAGTGCCAGCCTACCGCAGCTCACAGAATGTTCCTCTGTTTAAAGAGGAAAAAAATTTGAAAACAACACCCTGTATTAAAAAATCTCAATGAAAATTAAACTTTGCAAACTTGTTTCCATGAAGAATAAGTGAACCAAATTTCAACAAAATCGGTCCACAGTTGTTTAATGCAGACAAACAGAAAAGGCGACCACAGTAGGTGCTTTTCACATTATATACAAATACCCCTAAAAACTCAGATTCTCTTTAAAACAGACAATCTTAGAAAGTTAACATTAATGGTAAATTTACATAAGTGGGTTCTTAATTTAAATAGAATGTAAGTTTCACAAAGCTACAGAGATAATAGCTTACAGAGGACAGAACAGAATTTTCTAATATGTTAATGGAATATCTTTAATACCTTGTTCTACTTTTGTGTGACAATAGACAATAGAGTGATCTCAGATGTTTAGATAGACAGGTCGACAGAAACATGACATTTTTGTTTGCCTGTAAACAGAAAGTCATAAGCAGCGTATAGTTTTCTGGCCGTAAATCATAGCACACAGTATGTAAAAACATATAGAAACTGAAAAGAAATCGATATAAGATACAGAACCCTCAAATGGAAGCATCACAGACAAGAGATGTTTCTATTTTGTGTGTATTATCAATCATTTTTTATTTTATTTGAACTGTTTTGTGTTGAATATCACTTTTTAGATGAAGACATTTGGATTGTGGAATTTCTTTTTAATATGCATCATACGTGATGCTCAGAACTTTCTAGCAGCTGTACTTGGAACTATTTTGGAATCCTGTGAGAAATTAGTTTTTTAGAATTAGTTAAAAATTCATTAAAGTAACTGGTTAAGTAAGCATGCCATTCCTGTGCTAAAAATTGAATTTAATTTTTTATTTAATACCACTTCAGATGTGGCTGTCTTCTCATAGAGCTTCCTGAATCAAGTGGGGGTTGAGTGCTCATTTACACAGACTGTGTCTTTAATGTATTATTTTATTTCCTTTCTTTCTATTATTTTTTTGACTGTACTTTTTAAATGTGTTTTGTTCTTTAAGTAAAATAATTATAAAAAAATGATATTATATCAGATGGTCGTAAATAAATTCATGCAACAGGCCAATTTCAATCAATAGAATATGAATCAATGTTAAGTTACCAAATGTTACAAAGAACAGAGAGAAGGAAAAAACAATTACATAAAACGCAACATTTCTATGAAGATTGGCTGAAGCAACCATTTGTGATGCAGGGCAGAATTCATTAAAGAGGTTGCCTCGTAAAAAGTAACTCAATGTCCATCAATTTCTAAATCCTCTTTGCCCTAGCCAGATTTACAAATAATTGGCTATCACACTGCTTTGAATTTAATAATAAAACTGCATGTTTACTGTAACTTTTAATCAAATGTTTTTCAATTAAGTAAGCTTTGAAGAACTATTGTCTGTTATATAATGGCCTGTATTTATGGATATTTCATAATTTATTGTAGTTTTTAAATTATTGCTCATATTTTTATGTTATTTTCTGTCATGTTCACAGTTGCATTTTATCTGTTTATATGTGTGATAGTCCTGTATGACAGGACTTTGGGAGACTGCTATCCCACATTGTGGTTCCATTTGTTGAGAGTCTCGCAAGTTCTCAAGCACATCAATCCCAAAGGCTTCCAAAGATGCCCATAGGGAAGATTTACCATTAAATTAAAAAATATATAATTCTCACAAGAAGGCAAGCACTATGGAGCACAAAAAGCAAAAAAAGAAGTTGCATGCAACACAGGGCAATTCAAGTGAACAAAATCCCAACACAGAATTCAGAAACAAAGTCAAAAAAAGAAATTAAAAATCAGAAAAGGCACAGTATGAACAAGACAGACTCACCAACTCCCAGGTACATTCAAATAAACTGGGGCTGAGGCTATGGATTGACTCTGCCTTTATAAGGCTGGAGGCAGTCCCTTGCAGTGACAGGTAGGAGGCCCCACCTCTTGGGGAACCACCCACAAAACACAAGAAATGTAATTGAGGCATATATAGACAAAATCAAATACCAATAGTAATGCAAATTAACAGAAATCTCTCTATTATAAAAAAAAATCCTGTGCAATGAATGACTAGGAGATGATACATGATCTTCATGTTAAGATCACGAAACACAAATAAAAGAACCGCGAGATGAAAGAGAATGGGCAAAAAAAAATCAGTAGTGTAAAGGGAAGCAGCACACACAGATACAGGTGTCTCAGTGCA
>JANRMT010028174.1:30887599-30898810 GCA_026402145.1 Polypterus bichir lapradei | reverse complement strand
CCATTCTGTTTATAGCCACCCAGAGGGCACATCACATTGAAGACCTTACTGGTCAGAAGTGCAAAGCAAGATTGAAACTGGGGATATTGGGTGCCCATTACTGTCCATCTGGATCGTAAGGTTGTCACATCCATCACACTGGGCCATTTTTTTTCAAAAGTTTGGCTTTCTGAAAAATATTTGGTAATTATGATTTAAGCCAAACATCACTGTCATTTCAGATTGACTGTAATGGGATTGAGAAATGTGAAATTAACTGATTTTCATGTGTTTAAACACATAATGTTACTGACTATGACATAATTAATTCTCAATTAAGTTAGCTCCCATTTTATTTGCAACATTTACAGAAGCTAGAGACAATAAAATTTTACCTCAAACTTTTCACCAAGCATTAATCGCCATTTTTCCTAAGCAAAATAAGGAATTATTTCAATATGCATTATATAGACCAATTTCACTTCTGAATAATGATGTTAAGATACTCTCCAAAGTCCTAGCTAGAAAGGATGGAGAAAGTGCTGCCTTCGGTAATATCACAAGATCAAACTGGATTTATTAAAGGCACACACTTATCTTCCAATCTTCGACGCCTGTTTAATGTAATATATTTAACAACAAAGTCAAACACCCCAGAGATGATATTATTGTTGGAAGCAGAAAAAAAACATTTGATATGGTTGAATGGAACTACCTTTTCACTACATTAGAGAAATGTGGGTTTGGCGCGAACATTTGTACATGGATCAAACTACTGTATACCAATCCAGAAGCTTCAGTTTGTATAAACAACATAAATTCAGACTACTCTAAACTAGAGTTGGTACCAGACAAGGATGCCCCTTGTCACCACTGCTTTTTGCAATTGCCATTGAACCACTGGAAGTTCACTGTTGAAATGCTGATCAGATAAAGGGGATTATCAGAGAAGGACTGGAACAAAAAGTTTCTCTATATGCAGATAATATGGTACTGTATACATCAGACCAATAAAATCTCACTAACAGAATTTCAAAAGATCTCCGGTCTCAGAATTAATTTGACTAAAAGTGTGCTCTTTCCAGTGAATTCTCTAGCACACAGTTTTAGATTGGACACCCTACCTTTTATCATTGCAGAACAGTTTAAATACCTAGGGGTAAACATCACAAGTAGACATAAAGCTCTTTATCAACAAAATTTTGCTGTCTACATGGAAAAAATTAAGCACGACTTACATAGATGGTCAACCCTTCATCTCACTTTAGCTGGAAGAATTAACGTTGTTATGATGAATATCCTTCCTAAGCTTCTCTTTTTATTTCAAAACATTCCAATATACATCAATAAATCATGTTTTAAGCAATTAGAGTCAACCATAGCCTCATTTATTTGGAATTCAAAACATTCACATATCCAAAAGGGCAACTCTACAAAGTCCTAAGACAGAAGGTGGCATAGCTCTACCTAACTTTCAATTTTATTACTGGGCAGTGAATATACAAGCTATAAAATCCTGGACACAAATAGATAAACATACACAGGCTTGTTTCGCAATAGAAATAAAATCCTGCAGTACTTCTTTATATTCCTTACTTTGTATCCCAATAAATACAAGTCATCACCAATATACTAACAACCCAATTGTGCTTCACTCCCTCAATATGGAATCAATGTAGGAAGTATTTTAAGATAGAGAAGCTTTTATCTGTGCCACCTCTGCACGAGAACCATCTTTTTCCACCCTCTCAAACGTATGCAGTTTTTAATACCTGGAAAAGATTTGGAATTAAATCACTTAGAGATTTGTACATAGACAAAGTCTTCACATCCTAAGAACAATTACACACTAAATTTAACTTTCCAGCAACACATTTCTTTCACTACCTTCAAATTCGAAACTTTGTTAAATAAATCCTGCCCGACTTTCCTCACCTCCCACCTACCTCTATGCTGGAAAAAATATTGATCAGTCTTGAGGACTCAGACAACATTTCTGTAACTTATAAAAACCCTTTTACAGTCCCTCCCTTTCAAAGATTCCAGCGTTCAGTGGGAAAAGGATCTCTTAATCAATGTATCAGAAAAGGAGTGGAAGGTAGCAATGCAGAGAATTCACTCGAGCTCCATGTGCACAAAGCATACAATTATTGAACTTAAAATTATATATCGAGCGCATCTCTCTCATTTAAAATTGTCCAAAATGTTTCCAGGGCAAGATCCAACCTGCGAATGTTGCAGTCGAGCTCCAGCCTCACTAGGCCACGTTTTGGGCCTGCACCAAATTAACATCATTCTGGACCAAAATTTTTAAGTGCCTTTCAGACAGCCTTGGTGTCCCAATCCCTCCTAATCCACTAACAGCTGTGTTTGGTGTTCTTCCAGATTCACTTAAAGTGGAGAAGGACAAACAAACTGTGATCGCCTTTACTACACTATTGGCATGTAGGCTTATCTTGCTCAACTGGAAGAATTCTAACTCTCCCATTCTTAGTCAGTTGGAAACTGATGTTATATACTATTTGAAACTGGAAATAATAAAATTCTCACTTAGAGGATCTGATCAAAACTTTTTTTAAAACCTGGCAGGATCTGATCAATAACATTTTAGAATAAGCATTTAAAGTGAGGAAGCAGGTTCTCGTTCCTCTTTTACTCCATTTATCTTTATTTATTCATTAATTTACCTATGTAACAGGGACAACTCTTCAGGTGGTCGAGACCCGTTTGAGGAGCACAGGACTACCAGAAGAAGCTCCACCATTGCCATATTGCACACACTGCACTTAGAGCACTTCAGGCGCATCTCCTGTCTGCTAGAGTCCATCTGTCTGGGCGTGTAGTCACAAGCGAGCCTCACAGGGCTGACGGATAGTGGGCAGAGGCAGAGAAGGTTCCAAGTTCAAAGTTGCTTTATTTAGTCCTGTTTACACAAGAAAACATGAAATATGCTTTCTCAGTTGCATCAAATAACAAGACAGAAAGAAATGAAACAAAACAAATAGAGACAAGAAAGGTTAAGGCAGGCACTTTGACAGTGCGTATTTACACAAAAATGGTTACGGGATACATATCAATCCTCAATCATTTTCTCCGGTATTCCTTATTAAAAAATTGTATGGCAGTACAACAACATTTATTTATATAGCATATTTTTATACAAATAATGTAGCTCAAAGTGCTTTACATGATGAAGAAAAGAGAAATAAAAGACAAAGTAAGAATTAAAATCAGAGAACACTAATTAACATAGAATAAAAGTAAGGTCTGATGGCCAGGGAGGGCAGAAAAAAAAAAAAAATCCAGACGGCTGAAGAAAAAAAATAAAATCTGCAGGGGTTCCAGGCCATGAGACCACCCAGCCCCCTCTAGGCATTCTACCTTAGCAGAGTGGTGGCTTAGAGGCTAGGGATCTGCACTGGCAATCGGAAGGTTGCCGGTTTGAATTCCGTAAATGCCGAAAAGGGACTCTGCTCTGTTGGGCCCTTGAGCAAGGCCCTTAACCTGTAATTGCTGAGCGCTTTGAGTAGTGAGAAAAGCGCTATATAAATGCAAAGAATTATTGTTATTACCTAACATAAATGATCAGTCTTCATTGTATTCAGGATTCTCATGGAAGGACTTGATGATGACGGACACATGGACTTCTGGCCTTTAATCCATCAATGTAGGGACATCACGGTGCTTTAATTAGGTGGAGGTGGCTCATATCACCACCACAGAAAACCGGGAAAAGAAACACAAGAGAGAGTCGGGGTTAGTACGGATTTTAGAGCCACCATTAATAGTTATTATAATGAATTGAATATACAGAGTATCAGGATTAAATAAAGGTGAAGGACATTAGATAGATAGATAGATACTTTATTAATCCCAAGGGGAAATTAGAGGGTCAGCTCAACTTGGACAGGTGGGAGACAAAGTCAGAGAGGCGAGATTGCACTGGTTTGGACATGTGCAAAGGAGAGATGCTGGGTATACTGGGAGAAGGATGCTAAGGATAGAGCTGCCAGGGAAGAGGAAAAGAGGAAGGCCTAAGAGAAGGTTTATGGATGTGGTGAGAGAGGACATGCAGGTGATGGGGGTGACAGAACAAGATGGAGATGACAAGAAGAGATGGAGCAAGATGATCCGTGGTGGCGACCCCTAATGGGAGCAGCTGAAAGAAAAAGAAGAAGAAGATAGCCAGTCACTAGCAGCCTCTTTTCTTGCACCCTCAGATTGGAGGGCGAGTCTTCCAGCTTCACCCCGGAGGTTCGCCACCACAGAAAACCAGAAAAAGAACAGAAGAGAAAGTAGGTATTAGTACGGATTTTAGAGTGACCATGAATAGTAATGATAATTAATTGAATATACAGAGCATCAGGATTAAATTAAAATGAAGTTATGAGAAGGCCATGTTAAAGTAATGTGTTTTTAGCAGTTTGTTAAAGTGCTCCACTGTATTAGCCTGGCGAGTTTCTATCGGTCAGCTATTCCAGATTTGAAGTGCATAACAGCAGAAGGCTCTTAAGTTAAGTTTAGCTCTTGGAATTCTAAGCAGACACTCATTTGAAGATCTAAGGTTACGATTTGAAATATACAGTGCATCCGGAAAGTATTCACAGCGCATCACTTTTTCCACATTTTGTTATGTTACAGCATTATTCCAAAATGGATTAAATTCATTTTTTTCCTCAGAATTGTACACACAACACCCCATAATGACAACATGAAAAAAGTTTACTTGAGGTTTTTGAAAATTTATTAAAAATTAAAAAACTGAGAAATCACATGTGCATAAGTATTCACAGCCTTTGCCATGAAACTCAAAATTGAGCTCAGGTGCATCCTGTTTCCCCTGATCATCCTTGAGATGTTTCTGCAGCTTCATTGGAGTCCACCTGTGGTAAATTCAGTTGATTGGACATGATGTGGAAAGGCACACACCTGTCTATAGAAGGTCCCACAGTTGACAGTTCATGTCAGAGCACAAACCAAGCATGAAGTCAAAGGAATTGTCTGTAGACCTCCGAGGCAGGATTGTCTCGAGGCACAAATCTGAGGAAGGTTACAGAAAAATTTCTGCTGCTTTGAAGGTCCCAATGAGCACAGTGGCCTCCATCATCCGTAAGTGGAAGAAGTTCGAAACACCAGGACTCTTCCTAGAGCTGGCCGGCCATCTAAACTGAGCAATCGGGGGAGAAGGGCCTTAGTCAGGTAGGTGACCAAGAACCCAATGGTCACTCTGTCAGAGCTCCAGAGGTCCTCTGTGGAGAGAAGAGAACCTTCCAGAAGGACAACCATCTCTGCAGCAATCCACCAATCAGACCTGTATGGTAGACTGGCCAGACAGAAGCCACTCCTTAGTAAAAGGCACATGGCAGCCTACCTGGAGTTTGCCAAAAGGCACCTGAAGGACTCTCAGACCATGAGAAACAAACTTCTCTGGTCTGATAAGACAAAGATTGAACTCTTTGGTGTGAATGCCAGGCGTCATGTTTGGAGGAAACCAGGCACCGCTCATCACCAGGCCAATACCATCCCTACAGTGAAGCATGGTGGTGGCAGCATCATGCTTTGGGGATGGAACTGGGAGACTAGTCAGGATAAAGGGAAAGATGACTGCAGCAATGTACAGAGACATCCTGGATGAAAACCTGCTCCAGAGCGCTCTTGACCTCAGACTGGGACGGCAGTTCATCTTTCAATAGGACAACGACCCTAAGCACACAGCCAAGATATCAAAGGAGCGGCTTCAGGACATCTCTGTGAATGTCCTTGAGTGGCCCAGCCAGAGTCCAGACTTGAATCCGATTGAACATCTCTGGAGAGATCTTAAAATGGCTGTGCACCGGCGCTTCCCATCCAACCTGATGGAGCTTGAGGGGTGCTGCAAAGAGGAATGGGTGAGGCTGGCCAAGGATAGGTGTGCCAAGCTTGTGGCATCATATTCAAAAAGACTTGAGGCTGTAATTGCTGCCAAAGGTGCATCGACAAAGTATTGAGCAAAGGCTGTGAATACTTATGTACATGTGATTTCTCAGTTTTTTTTATTTTGAATAAATTTGCAAAAACCTCAAGTAAACTTTTTTCATGTTGTCATTATGGGGTGTTGTGTGTAGAATTCTGAGGAAAAAAATGAATTTTATCCATTTTGGAATAAGGCTGTGACATAACAAAATGTGGAAAAAGTGATGTGCTGTGAATACTTTCCGGATGCACTGTAAGATGTCAGACACTCTGATATATAAGATGGAGCAGTAATAATAATAATAATTCATTTTATTTATAAGGCACTTTACAGTTGCAGTAAACTTCAAAGTGCTACATAAAAAAATTTAAACAAAGACACAACAAGATAAAAACAAAGATAAATCAATAATTAGAGGCAATTTTGTTAATATGCTTCCCTAAATGGAAAAGTCTTTACCTGCTTTTTAAAAGAGCCCACAATCTGCTGTGTTTTCAGGTTCTCTGGTAGGACAATCCGGAGCCGTGGAGCAGCGACTGCAAAGGCTCAGTCACCCATTGTGCGAAGTTTGGTCACAGTGGGGAGAAGGCGGTAGGTATTTGCAAAACGGAGGTTTCTTGTAGTGGATTGTAATATAAGAAGTTCCTTAAGATATAGTGGAGCATTTCCATGAATACACTGATGAGTGAGCAGTTTTGAGTTTGTACTCAATAGTGAGGTGGATAGGGAACCAATGAAGTGACCCAAGGATTGGTGAAATGTGTTCATATTTCCGCACCCTCATCAGGATCCTTGCAGCACTATTTTGAATTTGTTGGATCTTTTGAAGGCTCTTGATGGGGATCCCGATGAGGAGTGCATTACAGTAGTCCAGCCTGGAGGAGACAAAGGCATGAAACAGCTTTTCAGCATCACAAAGGGAGAGGTAGGGATGGAGTTTGGCTGTGTTTTCAAAGATGAAGGAATGCAATTTTACAGAGGTGATGGACATGTGTATCAAATGACAAATGGGAGTCTAATTTAACACCCAAATTTGTAACAGAGGGGGAGAGAGTAATGGTACGGTCAGAAAAGGAAATACAATTTACAGAGAAACGAAGTTGATGGGGGGTACCAATTAAAAGAGCTTCAGCTTTAGTGCTGTTCAGCTTGAGGAAGTTCTTGGACATCCAGGCCTCAATCTCATTGAAGCAGGAGGAAAGAGTTGATGGAGGTGTTAAAGAAGTCGAATCCAGTCTTACATAGAGCTGCATATCATTCGCATAGCAATGGAATGAAACTCCATGCCTGCCGATGATGTGACCCAGGGGTAGCGTGTAGATATTAAAAAGGGTCGTCCCAAGGACTGATCCTTATGGGACCCCACAGCTGACAGTGTGGGTATGAGATTTAGCGTCCCAAAGGGCCACATACTCAGCCCTGTCTATAAGATAGGACTCGAACCACTCCAAAGCAATGTCAGAAAATACAATTATATAGTGAAGACGATAGAGGAGAACATTATGATCTACCTTATCAAATGCAGCTGTGAGATCCAGAAGGATAAGGAGTGATGAAGAGCACTGGTCAGCGGCCATCAGGAGGTCATTGGTGACTCTGACCAGGGCTGTCGCTGTACTGTGAGAAGATCGGAAACAAGATTGAAATTTTTCAAACAGATTGAATTTTTTGAGGTGATCCTGAAGCTGAACCAAAACGACCTTTTCCAAAACCTTAGACAAAAATGGAAGGAATTTCTGGAGCAATTTGTAGGGGTTTTCAAAGTGACTTGATTTACTGAAGTTAAATTCTACATGTAATGGATGTCTATCATCAGTTGAGATGATTTCCAGTTTCTTTAGCATTGTCCTCAGACACACACTTGCCAGATCAGATCATCTCCATCAAGCCCAATAACTTTAGCTGTATGCTGAATAATCTGCTGGAGCTTTTCTAAATTTTAGTTTGTCAGACCATTTGTACAGGATATGTACGAGGGAAGTGTGACAGTAGTGAGGTCTGCAGTAGGAGTGACAGATGCATTCAAGGTGGAGGTGGGATTACATCAGGGGTCTGCTTTGAGCTCCTTCTTATTTGCAATGGTGATGGACAGGATGGCAGACAAGATTAGACAGGAGTCCTTGTGGACTGTGATGTTTGATGATGACATTGTGATCTGTAGTGAGAGTAGGGAGCAGGTGGAGGAGACCCTGGAGAGGTGGAGATATGCTTTAGAGAGGAGAGGAATGAAGGTCAGTAGGAACAAGACAGAATACATGTGTGTAAATGAGAGGGAGGCCAGTGGAATGGTGAGGATGCAGGGAGTAGAGTTGGCGAAGGTGGATGAGTTTAAATACTTGGGATCAACAGTACAGAGTAATGGGGATTGTGGAAGAGAGGTGAAAAAGAGAGTGAGGCGAAGGGTGGAATGGGTGGAGAAGAGTGTCAGGAGTGATTTGTGACAGACAGGTATCAGCAAGAGTGAAAGGGAAGGTCTACAGGATGGTAGTGAGACCAGCTATGTTATATGGGATGGAGATGGTGGCACTGACCAGAAAGCAGGAGACAGAGCTGGAGGTGGCAGAGTTAAAGTTGCTAAGATTTGCATTGGGTGTGACGAGGATGGACAGGATTAGAAATGAGGACATTAGAGAGTCAGCTCAAGTTGGACGGTTGGGAGACAAAGTCAGAGAGGCGAGATTGCATTGGTTTGGACATGTGCAGAGGAGACATGCTGGGTATACTGGGAGAAGGATGCTAAGGATAGAGCTGCCAGGGAAGAGGAAAAGAGGAAGGCCTAAGAGAAGGTTTATGGATGTGGTGAGAGAGGACAAGCAGGTGATGGCTGTAACAGAACAAGATGGAGATGACAAGAAAGATATGGAAGAAGATGATCCACTGTGGCAACCCCTAACACGAGCAGCCAAAAGAAGAAGTTTGTCAGATCACTAAACCAGGCAAAGAAACTGAAAGTGATCACAGACTGAATCAGACTACGATAAACGGACAACATGAGGTCCATGTCTACTTTAAATAGTTCGAGTTTACGGAGGAGTAATAAACACCGATTGCATTTAGAGAATATATTTTTTTGTATTTGCTTTCCAGTTAAGATTGTTATCTATGTTAGTTCCTAAGTATTTATTTCATTCACTATTTCTGCCTCCTCCACCCAAACAACAATAGGTGAACATACAGATTTCTGTCTCTCAAAATCAAATATCATTTCTTTGGTCTTTTTTACATTCAGAGTGAGAACGTTTTTATTACGCCAGTTTACCATCCAGTCCACTTGATTTAGATTGTGGCTTTCCTCCTCCGCAGATGAGCAGGGTGTCATCAGCATATTTGATAATGGAGCAGTGGTCAATGTTCTAACTCAGGTCACTTGTGCACAGAGTAAATAGCAATGGTGATAAGATACCATTACTGTGGACAGAGTCCTGTACCTCAACTGTCTGTGAACGATTTATAAGAAGGTCCTGAATCTATAATATGATAAATGGGTTTACATTCATACTATTCAGTTTTCCAATCATTATGTGAGGCTGTAAGGTATTGAACGCCGAAGAAAAATCCAAAAATAGTGCTCTGACATACTTTATGTACCAGGCTGACTAAGAAAAGTAAAGATCTGATGTAGAAAGGACGAAGCAGCTGAGAGATGCCACCAAAGTGGCATTTATGGCAGACATGGCATTTAAGGAGCAAAGTGCTCTAATCTCTGAGTCTTCTCCCGTAGTCCTACCCCTTCGGACAGTTGAGTATGTCGTCAAAAATGAGACAAAAATATTTGGGGCAGCTACTCGTATAATTTTTCCTGGCTGCAAGATGGATTTTTTTTTAGCACAGATGTGTACTGGTTTGAGTCCAAAACAGAACTAACAGGTGAGGTTGAGATGGTACGACAGAGGAAGTGAGGTAATTATGACCAGAACCGGAAGTGACGTCATCAGGGCTCGTGACCGGAAGGAGTGTCTTCTGAACCGCAAGTGACATCATGGAGGCCAAGCGGAATTTCTTGTAATGGGTCTGCAGTGGAAAAAAAGAAAGGATCAGTGCACCTCACCACCCACTGGTCCGGTGTGGAATTACCTTCCTTTGAGCCCTTTAACTGCCTCCCATGCGCAACGTGTGTGTGACAATGTGTATGAGATGCAAATGTGTTTTTGGGTAGTAAAATAGTGATGTGCCTCAGGAAGGTTTTGGTTTCAAAAAGTGTGCCACCACATTAAAAAGGTTGGGAAACACAGATCAGGAGTGACGGCTACACATACAAGTAGGTAACGCCTGTGTTTTGATCTATTAAACAATCAGCAGAGTGGGGTCACCCCTTAGGAGCCCTCCACAGTCCAACAATAATACATATCTAATGTCATTCAACCTTTTTAGCTCAATTCAAAAGTCATAGGGTGGCAGCAATGGGCACAAGGCAAGATACAACCTGGTTCATTGCATTGCCCAAAATGATACATTTGCTAAACAGAATAGTCAAAGTTAACCAAACCTTCATAAATGGCACAATCAAAATCCCTGATCTATAACTTTATAACAAAAAACAGAATTTTAATGCTGCCGTGCATGTAATTTATAGATGTTTTGGAATTAAACACATTGAAATATGAAGGGCAAGGTCATCGATAGAAACCTTTCAGGCAGCGGAGAGCATTCTCTTTTGAGAAATCGTTGCACATGGTGTACTTTGACAACTTTACATTTCCTTGAATTATTTTAGACGCTCCAGGAAACAAAAAATAAGAGGCTTTGTCAACATCAAGATGTGTCATTCATTCCTTTTTCTGAATGAAGCAGTAAGAAAAAAATAATGTTGGGCAAATGTGAATTTATATGAATTGATTTGCAGGTAGGGCGGCACGGTGGCACAGTGGGTAGCGCTGCTGCCTCGCAGTTAGGAGACCCGCGTGGAGTTTGCGTGTTCTCCCCGTGTCTGCGTGGGTTTCCTCCCACAGTCCAAAGACATGCAGGTTAGGTGCCTTGGCGATCCTAAATTGTCCCTAGTGTGTGCTTGGCATGTGGGTGTGTGTGCCCTGCGGTAGGCTGGCGCCCTGCCTAGTGTTTGTTTCCTGCCTTGTGCCCTGGGATTGGCTCCAGCAGACCCCCCATAACCCTGTAGTTAGGATATAGCGGAATGGATGGATGGATGGATGTTTTTGTTACGGGGGCGGAGGTCCAAACACTGCGGTCGATGCCAAAGTCAGAATTTTAGCATTGATCCAACACTACACACGTGAGCCTTAAAATAAAGATGATTCTTAACATGAGGGTACACTTGTTAAAAC
>JANRMT010028174.1:30853336-30880191 GCA_026402145.1 Polypterus bichir lapradei | reverse complement strand
AAGGCTAACCCTAACCTAACCTTTCTGTGTACAAATGAACATTCATAAACACAGTTAGACATGGAAAATATATATCGGGTTGGATAATGGATAGATGGATGGGGCCTGCACATGGAGTAAGAGTATAAAACCTTGGAACATTGCCAGCATACCTTTGAAGCTGACGGACGGATGGGAGATAATATCATCCGATCCTTAAAATCCTTTCAGCGCAGCGACGAAAATGGCAGACTGTACACAAAGGTCTTGTCATGGCTTCTCATCTGTTATGCTGCATAAACTGTCATTAAAGAAAGCTAAGTTATTTTTCCTATGTGATATCTTACCGCCGTATCACTAAGGGAGGGTATTGCCTTTTACAGTGTATTATATCTATATAGGTTCAGGTTACTTAAGACGCCACAATTACAAAAAGAACTTATTCCAACCAGGGAGCTAGCACTCCCTATAGGAATACACCCTCTCTACTGGACATTTTGGAAAATTTGGGGACTTTCTGCATAGGGAACACTCGAGATTCATAACACTGGTGGACTTGGGAAACATGTAAACAGGGAAGACCATCAGCATCTTTCCTTCCATTATATCTTTCACACTGGGAAGGGAAACACAAACCATCCCAACCAGGACACTCATCTACAGATATTCTTTGTCCATTATGAGGGCCTCTAGACTAGATAACTAATCATACACACATACAGTGTCCTCCATAATGATATGGGACAAAGGCACATTATTCCTTGATTTCCCCCCTCTGGTCCACAGTGTCTCTTCAGAGAATCCTTGGGTACTGCTGGTTTAACTTCATGGTGTTGAATGAGCGGGTGCTCATTGAGTCCCAATTGAGGCACATTACATGCATTGTGAGGGAGCTTCAGTTATTGCACTATGGCCATGGGCGCAATTCCCAGAGGGTGATCCAGTTCACAGGATTCTCATTGAGCATCTAGACCATGCCAAAGCAACACCCACGTAACACCTGGCTACAACAGATAGATGGTCTTTTCCAAAGGGTGGGTCTAGACCGCGTGTCTGCCTGGATTGCTGCCAGGTGGGATCCCGAGCTGTTTTGTTGTATGGTGGGTGCCCCCCAACCTGACCTGACCTGACTGCCACAGTTTAAAATTATAAATCAACCAATTCAGACATGATTAAAGTGCACATTTTTATTTAAGGGTATTTGCATACATTTCAGTTACACCATGTAGAAATGACAACACTTTTTCTCCATGTCCCCCCCCCCACTTCAGGGCACCATAATGTTTGGGACACAGCAATGGCAGGTCTATTAAAGCCATCTTATTTAGGACTTTGTTGTGTATCCCTTGCATACAATGCTTGCTTGAAATCTGCCATTCATAGACATCACCAGGATCTTCTATAGTGATGCTCTGCCAAGCCTCTAATGCTCATCTTCAACTCCTACTTGTTTTGGAGACTTGTCCCCTTATGTTTTATATTCAGAAGTTGGAAGCCCTGCTCAATTTGACTGAAATCACGTGACTGGCTTGGCCATTCAAGAATTTTCCATTTTTTAGCTCTGAAAAACTCCTGTGTTGCCTTAATGGTATGTTTTGATCATTATCTCATTGAAGGATGAAGCGCTGTCCAATGAGTTTGGAGGCATCTACTGGAACTTATCAGATGATTCTATACACCAGAATTCACTGTGCCACATCATCAATGAAGATAAATGTGGCAGCCATATATGCCCAAGCCAAAACACCCAACCCCCCAAAAACACCACCATGTACTGTATAACAGATGAGGTGGTCTGCTTTGGATCTTGAGCAGTTCCTTGTCATCTCCACACTTTCCTCTTGCCATCACTCTGTTGCAGTTTCATCTTTGTCTCGTCTGTCCGCAAGACCTTCCAGAATTCTGCAGTCTTTGAAGTCCTTTTTCACAAACTATAATCTGGGCATCCTGTTTTTGTGGCTAACTAGTGGTTTGCATCTTGCAGTGTGTCCTCTGTATTTTTGTTCTTGAAGTCTTCTGCTGATAGTTGCCTGTGATACACACACACACACATCGGGTCACTGAAGACTGTGTATGATCTTTCAGACAGGCATTTGGGGCTTTTTCTTGAACATAGTGAGGATTCTTCTGTCATCAGCAGTGGAGGTCTTCCTTGGACTACCAGCCCCTTTGTGATTACTGAGCTCACCAGTATGTTTTTTCTTCTTAATGATATTCCAAACAGTTGATTTAGGTCATCCTAAGGTTTTACCGAAATCTCAAATGGTTTTATTCTTGTTTTTCAGTGTCATAATGGCTTCTTTGACTTTCATTGGCACAGCTCTTGTCCTTATTTTGTACAATGGTGACTACAAACTCCAAGCTGAGGTATCTTATGAAGCCTTGAAACACACCTGAGGAATCACAAACATCTGTGACACCAACTGTACCAAACATTATGGTGCCCTGAAATGGGGGGACCATGCACAAAAAGTGTTGTCATTTCTACATGTATGCAAGTCCCCTTACGTCAAAGTCTGCAATGTGCACTTTAATCACATCTGAATGATTTGATTTGTAATGTTAAACTGTGGAGCAGTTCAAGGGAAAATATGTTTTTGTTCCAAACATTATGGAGGGAGCTGTACATACAGATTGAAATAATCTGTCACATTTGCTTGAGTCACTAAATTGGCTACTCAGTTCTGTAATGGAGAAAGTGAAATTGGAAAAATAGGTGGATCGATATTTAGGCAAAGAATCATCTTGCACTAGATTGATTAAAAATGATCTCCATTGGAAGAATATAGCAGGCTTTGTTTAATACAGCTGTTACAGTATAGACATTAGTTTCCTGAACAACTGGAAAAATGACTAATTTGCCCTTTTCAAACTGTAAGGTATCATTAGAAGATGAGATGTGTAATAAAGGAGAGCAAACCGTTAAGTCCATCAAGTGTGTTCCCATGGCTAATGTCTAATCTAACCCAATATCTCATCTAGCCATTTTTTTTAACAGTTGTTAAAGTCTACGCTTCAACAGTTACAAATTATTGCTTTAGTCAAAGTAGAAATTAACTATTCAAATTAGCTAGGACCCAGTGCACATCTGCAATGGTTATAAACTAATTGCATTTGATGCTAAAAGTGACATCCGACCAGCTGGACATCAAAATCATTTGCTATGGGGTGTAACTGAAGCTGAATGCACAGCAAAGAAAAGTCCAAGTCGTAGTTTTTTCTTTATTTTTTTCAGCCGGCACTCCTCTGCAGCCAGTACTGCCAAGTTACTCAGTCATGGATGACAAGGTTCAGCACAATTAATCTCTAACTAACTCCGACTGCCTGGGGATGTCTGTCTTTTGGACCAACCTTTCTGTTTTACAAGGGCACGATTTGTCCAATTTATGCCTCAGCAACTTCCAGCTTCCCCAGGGTACAAGGCTGGGCCATCGTAAGTCTAATGTGTAAAAATTGTCTGTCTGTTTTCTAATCTAAGCTTTTCAAGACATGATGTGGGAATAAAAAAAAAAAAACACAACTTGATTCATTTTTATTGGCTCTAAAGTGAATCATTAACCAGTAGTAATTATTATTTTTTTTAATTATAACGGATCAAAGTTTTTTGTTTTTTTTATTTTATTTGAGTCATTTTAGACAACTTTAAACAATTATCTATGTTGATCAATTCAATATGACTGTTGTATTAAAATGTCTTTCTGTTTCTAAAATTCCTCTGGGACCAAAGAGAGCAAACCATGGAGTATGCAAATATTACCATTATGGGATTGAAGCATTTTTTAAAGACATATGAGGTGCTATGAGGGATGATAGCGGTCAGGTGATAGGACTTTATCCTGAAGTCTTGTCAAGCTAAATAGGAGCACAGTGCATGTTGGGAGAGTCAGAATATGAAGTGTGATTTGATTAGTTAGCTTTGAGTCCCAGAAAAAATTACCTTGAGCTGGGTGTGGAAGAGTATACGGGTCGGCCCCCCTTATGGTTCCAGGGACCCCCCAATCCAGCGGATGTGCAAAAACCACAGATGTGCAAGACTTATATAAAAGCATGAAGACGATGGTGCGCACAAAGTGAACGTGAGTGCTGATACAGTAGGACTGAGGATTTGCTAGGCTTGGGTACACCGTAACTTGGCAGCATCAGTCTGCGTATGTTGTTTATTTGTGCGTATTTAGTGGGCAGCACTACAGACATGAATTTCAAATGTTCTTCTTCAAGAATATTCTGGATTTTTTTTAATACTTCTGAACCATGGATAAGATGGATTGACTGTATATATATATATACTGTATTACATGCATATTATTATTTGACCACGTGCTCTCAGTAGTGAGAAGCAGATCATAGACATAATATATAGTACCTGCCAAATAATACAAAGAGTAGACAACATGTGTTACGACCTAACTGGGGCTCATCATGTGTACCTACATTTGCTTCCCTTTACGGGGATCAAACCTAGGAGGTCAGCACATGAGGAAGAGCCTCAGATGCACCATGTGACGTAAGCAAACCAGCTGCCGTGATGCAACCACTGAGGCTTTGCCTTGGGCACTGATGTCTGAAGTTTGACCTAAGGCGGAAGGTGGCATGGCTCTACCTAAATTTCAGTTTTATTACTGGACGGCAAATATACAAGCTATGAAGTCCTGGACATTGACACAAATAGATGAACATACACAGGCTTGGTCCGCAATAGAAATAAAATTCCGCAGCACTTCTTTATATTCCTTGCTTTGTACCCCATTAAATACAAGTTATCGCCAATATACTAACAACCCAATTGTGCTTCACTCACTCAGAATATGGAGCCAATGTAGGAAGTACTTCAAGATAGAGAAGCTTCTATCTGTTGCACCTTTGCACGAGAACCACCTTTTTCCTCCCTCTCAGCTATGCAGCTTATAATGTCTGGAAAACATTTGAACAATTACACTCCAAATTTAACTTTCCAGTAACACATTTATTTTACTACCTCCATATTAGAAACTTTGATAAAAAAACCTGCTCGACTTTCTTCACCTACCACTTACTTCTACTCCAGAAAATATTGTTCAGTCTTGAGGACTCAGACAGCATTTCTCTAACATATAAAACATTTTAAAGTCCCTCCCTTTGAAAGATCCCAGAGGACAGTGAGAAAAGGATCTTTCACTCAACATCTCAGAAAAGAAGTGGAAGGTAGCCTTGCACAGAATTCACTCGAGCTCCACATGCGCAAAGCATTCAGTTGTTCAACTTAAAATCATCTATCGAGCACATCTGTCTTGTTTAAAATGGTCCAAAATGTTTCCAGGGCGAGATCCAATCTGCGAACGTTGCAATCAAGTTCCAGCCTCATTGGTCCACATGTTTTGGGCCTGCACCAAATTAACTTCATTTTAGACCAAAATTTTTAAATGCCTTTCAGACAATCTTGGTGTCACAATCCCTCCTAACACATTAACAGCTGTGTTTGGTGGGCTCACAGAGGGGCTTAAAGTGGAGAAGGACAAACAAACTGTAATGGCCTTTATTTCACTTTTGGCATGTAGACTTGTCTTGCTCAACTGGAAGAATCCTAACTCACCTCTTTTAAGTCAGTGGGTAACTGATGTTATATATTATCTGAAATTGGAAAAAATGAAATACTCAAATAGTGGATCTGTGCAAAACGTTTTTTAAAACCCACCAGGACCTAATTAATAATATTTTACAATAAGCATTTAAACTGAGGAAGCGGATTCTCTTCCCCTTTTTATTCTATTTATTTACTTACTTATCTTTTCTTCTATTAAAGTTTCGCTATGTTGGCCTAGCTCTCTTTCTCATGGGTGTGGGTTGACTTGATTTGAACCTAGTTTTGCAAAATTTGACTTGCTTGTATGGAAAGTTGTTTGATTTTAATATATTCAATATAATGTTAAAAAAATAATAATTCTAAGAACATGATCTCACTTGCTGTTAAGAGTTATTGAGAATAGATTAATGAGCAAAAATGGCATATTTATTATTAACACTAAAGTTTAAGTACTGCAGATTGCTTCTATTACTTATTTTCTTTTATGTAACAAAACCTTAGAAAACCCTTCTTTGGGTCTTCATAATACTTGCAAAGCATCAGAAAGTGGTTATTCATCCCTGCAATGTGACCGACTAAAAATCATACCTTTGGAATGGCTTGAAGTGGCTTAACTGAGACACATTTCTCGTGATGTTACATATCTTCTTATATAATACGCTACCGTGGCTGTCCGTTTGTCTGTCCAGGATTTTAAATCACCTGTAGCTTGCAAACCGTTTGACCTATTGACCTGAAATTTGATACACATATACTATGTGACATCTGCTGTCCACTTTTGGGGTGATGATTGACCTCCAAGGTTATTGCTCTTTTTATTTTTATTTTATTTTATTGTAGCATGAACTCTCGGCAGCGGCCAGCAGGGCGGCCGTGTGGCGCATGCGTACAGGCGCTGTTCTCATTCCTACCACCTTCGCCGTCACTTCCCCTCTCTTTTCATATCTTAAATCATTCTTGAGGCAGATTGAAGACTTCAGTGCCAGCTTGAGTGAAATTTTTTTAAAAAAGCATACTAACTAATTGCAACACAAACACAGACTTAATCAGTTTTAACGCAAAAAGATGCAGACGAAAGAAAAGAAGAAGCGGGCCACTACAGTGGAGAAAAGAAGAGCTGCTCAGGAAGCAGCAAGTGCATCAACTTCTGAGCAAAGGGATGGTAAATGTACAGAGAAAGAAACAGGATGAAAACTAGGAATGATCAAGTTCAGTGTATTCACTGCACGTTATCGTGCAGTGCACCGTTACTGGTTTAGTATAACTGTAGTACTAGAGTGTTGTACCATGTTAGCCATTATGGATGTAGTGAGAAGTTAAGCAAAAAGACACCTTTTATTGGCTAACTAGAAAGGTTACAATATGCAGGCTTTTGAGGCAACCCAGGGCCCTCTTTGTTACATCTTGCCTCAAGAAGAGGCCTGAGTTGTCTCGAAAGCTTGCATATTGTAATCTTTCTAGTTAGTCAATAAAATGTGTCTTTTTGCTTAACTTCTCACTATATTCAGTATAAGAAAACCCTATGAATCTGTCATATTAACAAGTCATTTTTGATTCACTTATTGGCATAATACCCCTATCATATTCTCAATGTATCTGCATCAAATTATCCATTGCTTGTATTATTTCTCTAATGCACAGTTGAGTCAATCAGGTTTACATTTCACTGCACGTTGTACATCTATAATAGTGTATGTGATGAATAAAATGAATCTTGAATCTAATTTTACCAGCATGTCAATAAGCCACACAGCACAAATATGTATAACCGACCTACTGATGTTTTATATATGTTACTAGCCATGTGCGCCCAACTACATTGCACGTGTTAAACTTGTCTGTGAAGGGCTCCCTGTTTAAACGCGGCTGCCAGTTGTGAACTGGGCCCTTTGTCGCACAGCATTATGATTTTTTATATGGGAAACAAAATTACAAAAGAAAACCCTTGGATATTGATTCAATAAGAACGGCCTACTTGGAATCACTGTCCGAATAGTAATTATGTGGTGGTATAGGAGCATTTCTGCTTCTGTCCGTTCACAGTCCGTCTCGTTTTCACGATGCTGTCATTTCCTTTCACAATCTCTTCTCAACGTTTCTCCAATCTCGCAGGTTGCTTTGTGGCAATCCAAAGAGTAAGGCAATATACACGGAGCAATGGTTATAAAAGGGGGACACATAGGTATCCAGGCTCTTTACAGCATAAATAGGGATCACTTCACTGACATGTGAGCAAGCCACGGTACAACTGTGAGACGCGCAGCACTTGCCGGCTACAACGTAACAATAATAATTTCTGGAACGTGCTGTTACGTTGTCATTCATTTTACCCACTGTCTTTCTTTCATTCATATGTTACGTAGGCACGTAACTTTTATCTTCAGCAATCTCATTCTCTAACCAGGCCTCAGGAGCTAACCAGTGTAACACTGTCCACCATCCCTTTCGTTATTCCGGCACATTGTTGACATCCGTGAGTAACAACAACGTACTAAACTGGAAGGTGGTCTACGCAAGCGTGGAATTCATGGACAAACAAAGATCAAGATCTAAATAAAGATCTCTTTAGTTAATTTAAAGCACAACAATTTGTTTAGTTTGAATGTCTGTGTTTTGAGGTGTGACTGGCGTACTACAGTCTTCAGTAGTATAAGCCTGGAGGAGATTCTTAATGCAATGCCTATGTGTTAGCTGTCTCTCTACTGCCATCTAGTGCTTCCTCTTCTAATTCATTTGCGGACAAAGATCAAGATCCAAATGAAGATTATATATAGAGATGAAGACATGCACTTTAAAGGCTCTTAATTTGCCACACTACACACAGAAGAATAAGCAGCTTATTAATGTGTTATAAGCACAATTAAGACCTAAAGAAGCCTTAATTAAGGTGTTGTTACCTAAGAGCAAATTAGTAATAGATGCATTTTTGCAGTACCTAAGCTAAAGTGTTACCAATTAATCCATTTAAAATTAAATTTACAATACAATAAATTTTGAAAAAGGTGATGGAGTCTGAATGCTTTCTGAATCTACTATATATGCATGTATGTATTAATGGAAGAATATAGAGATTTATAAATCTTGCAAAAATGCATGTAGTGGTTGATTGATTGGTTTGTTAATTATAAATAAACTGAAATATAGGTATTTTTCCTAGTAGAAGTATATAAAGGCTACATGACAACAACAACATTTATTTATATAGCACATTTTCATACAAATAATGTAGCTCAAAGTGCCTTACATGATGAAGTAAGAGAAAAAAAGACAAAGTAAGAATTAAAATTATGGAACACTAATTAACATAGAATAAAAGTAAGGTCTGATGGCCAGGGAGGACAGAAAAAACACAAAAAACTCCAGATGGCTGAAGAAAAAATAAAATCTGCAGGGGTTCCAGGGCACGAGACTGCCCAGCCCCCTTTAGGCATTCTACCTAACATAAATTACCTCAATCGGTCCTCATTGTATTCAGGGTTCTCATTGAAGGACTTGATGATGACGGTCATGTGGACTTCTGGCCTTTATTCCATCATTTTTGGGACATCACGATGCTTTGATTAGGTGGTGGTGGCGCAGGTCGTTGCCACAGAAAACCAGAAAAAGAAACAAAAGAGAGAGTAGGGGTTAGTACGGATTTTGGAACCACCATGAATAGTAATGATAATTAATTGAATATACAGAGCATCAGGATTAAACTAAAATGAAGTTATGAGAAAGCCATGTTAAAGTAATGTGTTTTAGCAGTTTTTTAAAGTACTCCAATGTATTAGCCTGGCAAATTCCTATTGGCAGGCTATTCCAGATTTTAGGTGCATAACAGCAGAAGGCTGCCTCACCACTTCTTTTAAGTTTGCTCTTGGAATTCTAAGCAGACACTCATTTGAGGATCTAAGGTTACGATTTGGAGTGTAAGGTGTAAGTCATTCCGAAATATAAGATGAAGCGAGATTATTTAAGGCTTTGTAAACCATAAGCAGTATTTTAAAGTCAATTCTGAATGACACAGGTAACCAGTGTAGTGACATCAAAACTGGAGAAATGTGTTCGGATTTTCCTTTCCTAGTTAGGGTTCTAGCAGCTGCATTCTGCACTAATTGCAATCGATTGATGTCTTTTTTGGGTAGTCCTGAGAGGAGTGCATTACTGTAATCTAGTTGACTGAAAACAAAAGCGTGAACTCATTTCTCAGCAACTTTCAATGATATAAGAGGTCTAGCTTCTGCTATATTTCTTAAGTGAAAAAATGCTGTCCTAGTGATCTGATTAATATTTGATTTAAAATTCAGGTCAAAGTCTTTTAATCCTAATGCATCAAGTTTATTTCTAATAACCTCATTATATCCATTATTGCCAATCACTAAAATTTCAGTTTTCTCTTTATTTAGCTTGAGAAAATTACTACTCATCCATTCAGAAACACAAGTAAGACATTGTGTTAGTGAATCAACAGAGTCGGGTCATCAGGTGCTATTGATAAATATAGCTGCATGTCATCAGCATAGCTGTGGTAGCTCACGTTGTGCCCCAAGATAATCTGACCTAAAGGAAGCATATAAATCGAAAAGAGCAGCGGACCCAGGATAGAGCCTTGTGGAACACCATATAGAATATCATGTGTCTTTGAAGTATAATTACCACAACTAACAAAGAATTTTCTACCTGCCAGGTAGGATTCAAACCAATTTAAGACACTGCCAGAGTGGCTGCCCATCCACTGACTAAGGCGATTTCTAAGAATATTGTGAACAATGGTGTCAAATGCGGCACTTAGATCTAAGAGTATGAGAACAGATAAATGGCCTCTATCTGCATTTACTACTTTAACGAGTGCAGCTTCTGTACTGTGATTTGTTCTGAAACCCGACTGAAACTTATCAAGAATAACATGACTCATCACTTCTCTTTCACTCTTTCTCTCTGTTTCAGAAGGAACAGATCAAACAGCTATTGGTATTTAGAATTTCAGTTGATGGGTGAAATGATAGCTATGTTTAAAAGAATAGCATATATCAAAGAAATCTTTTTTATTTACTTTAAACTTGCACCCATTATATTTTTGTGCTTTTTTTTAAATATTAGCCACAATTTGACTAGAACGGCCATTGGATCCAACAAAAGTTGCCAATCCTATTTACCTAATTTCTCTTAAATAACATAAATCTGATTTTTGACGATCCTTAACAACAACTCTTCTTGGTAAGTTATTTCATTTGTCTAAGGTTTTGTGTTTGGTAGTAATATTAATTATAAAGTAGGACTGTGCCCCCCCCCCCCTTTTTTTGTTGTTGCTATCTTTTTATCTACTGCAACAAACCTAACTTCCTAATATAAACGCTAAGTAAAGCAACCGTGTGGCAGTTTTCATACAAAATTCAACGCATGGAGGAAAACGAAGGTTTTTGATGTAATAAACACTGAGATATAAACAGACCATACAGCACAGCACCCTGTTATTTCCAATTTACATAATGTTTTCAAAGTATTATTGCAGTCTAATTCAGTTTGACTTGCTCTGCGATCACCTGTCACAATACAGCAGACTCAATTTGTTTATTTTGATCATTAGATTAAGTTCATATTCAAGTTTATTATCATGTATACACAGTACATTGATGATATTACTTGCATGTCTCCTATGCACTACTGAAAATCCAAGTTATTAATATCTAGAGGAAGCTGTTGTCAGAAATCATGTTTAACATCAAAGCCAGCAAACCTTTTTAATCCGAGTCACCCAAATCAAAGGAGAGACAGGACAATAGCAAAACCAGAAAAGGAAAACCAAATGCTTTTAAGATCTGGAGGAGAGATTCTCTGTTCAGGCCTGGATGCCCTCTTTGATTTTTTTTCTGTCATTCAAATGTATCTCCTGCAGCAAACCTAAATTGCCAATATAAGCATTATGTAAAGCGACCGTGAGGCAGTTTCCATACAGAATTCAATGTTGGATGGAAAATGAAGGTTTTGCACATTATAAATAAGACAGACTATTCCCCCAGGGGTCTGTCCTTGGACCGTTACTTTTTCTGATTTATATTAATAACATTAATTTATAATAAACCTACGAATTATGTAAACAACACTAAAATTGGAGAAATGGCAGACAATGAGGAGGCAGCAAAAACAATTCAAGAAGACTTGGATGAGCTTCAGAACTGGCTGACCACTTCGAAAATGCAGTTTAATGTAGAAAAGTGCTAAGTGTGAGCAAAAGGAACATCAGTAATAAATACAACATGGCAGACACTGACCTACAGGATATTACCTCTTACAGTTTTTTCTGATTGCTTAAGCACATTTTTTGTAACTATTGGCTATTTTTGCAAAACTCTACACACAAATAAGAAAACCTTTCACCCAATTATCAAAACATTGTAGTTCTCTTGCAAAAGCAAACACAGCTAGATTAACTCTTCACACCTTCGTAAAAATGGTGTTTTCGTATCAAACAGTACACACAAGCCATCATCTATTAAGCACACAATGCGCCAACTGCACACTGATGGTATGAATACAAAACACATCTGGCTTTTGCTTTCTCTGTGTACAGATGTCAATTTGAGGTCATACTTTTGTCATAGTGTCATGTAAACATACAAGGATCCAAACTTCAAGTATTGGTGTTTATTCACACTCATCAAAACCAAGACAAAGTCAGAACACAAAATAGTTATTTCACAAAAAAAAAAGGAAAAAAAAAAGACAATCAGCCTACATCATGTCGTCTTTCTGGGTCCGGCCACAAAATTTCGTCCACATCGCATGCGATATCCTCCAGTCCAAGGCACCAGGGAAAATATCCAGGCCTGACATGATACCTGATCAATATCTCCATATGCCTCCTCCATTGCCTGTAAAAGGGCTACCTGTTGATGAGGATGACGGTCGTACACTTTCCAGCGCCAGGCAGAGAAGAACTCCTCGATGGGATTTAAGAATGGAGAGTATGGAGGGAGGTTGAGTGCCATGAAGGATGGGTGGTCTGTAAACCAGTTGCGGACCAAAGCAGCCCTATGGAAACTAACATTGTCCCATATGATGACATATCGGGTATGCTCTGGTCTCTGAACAGTGAGCATGTCATGTAAGGTGTCCAGGAATGCAATAATGTGTGCAGTGTTGTATGGGCCTATGGTTGCATGATGGTGAACAACACCATTTTGGCTTATAGCTGCACACATGGTTATGTTACCACCACGTTGTCCTGGGACATTGATGATGGCACGGTGTCCAATAATGTTCCTGCCACGTCTCCTGGTTTTACTGAGGTTAAAACCGGCCTCATCTACAAAAAGTAGCTCATGTCCCATGGCATCTGCTTCTAGTTCCATCACTCTCTGGACAAGACAAAACGAATGCAACACATCAGGCCCATGCACAGCACTACAGTATGCACTTCCAAATTCAGAACCAATGACACTATAGCTTACCTGCACATAGTCATATCGCAGTTGCTTTACACGTTCTGTGTTTCTCTCGAAAGGAACTCTGTAAATTTGCTTCATTCTTATTCTGTGGCGCGTAAGTACACGACTTAGTGCAGAAATGCTTGCACTGTGTATATTTTGAAAGATGGTGTCATTATCAATTATGCGCTGCTGTATTTCGCGCAGTCTTATTGCATTATTGGCAATCACCATGTTCACTATATGGGTCTCTTGCTCTGGAGTGAACATTCTGCCTCTGCCCCCAACATATGGACGTCTAGCAATTCTGTAAAGTAACAATTTCAGTATTTTTGCATGTATGGTACTGTTGTGTTTCTCATTAGAGTATGGCAGTGCTACAAAGTACTTACCGATTCTCATTTCGAAATGTCCTAATGATGCTTGCCACAGTGTAGCGGCTCAATTTAGGCTGAACCTGTTGGCCAGCTTCCCTCAGGGTCATCCCATGGTTGATGACATGGTCCACTATTGTAGCTCTGATGTCATCAGTTATTCTATTTCTTACTCTTCTTACCCTTCCTCTTTCCCCTCCTCGTCCTCTTCTTGCTCCTCCTTGTCCTCTTCCTCTAACTTCCTCTAACCCTCTCGCTTCTTCACCTCCACGTCCTCTTCCTCCAACTTCTTCACCTCCACGTCCTCTCCCTCGGCCTCCTCTGATTCTCACTCTTCTCACTCTTACTGCTCCTTCCATTGTACTCCACATAGACAGCTTACCTGTGGCTTATTTATAGTGCTTAGGCTGATTGCAAAGTGAACTAATTATCTAAAACAGTTTTCACATGTGAAAGTGTGCCAGACAGTTGGCAAAATAGTGTTAATGATAGCCATACATGTGTATAATTTTGCTAGGAGTGTGTTGGCAATTTGGTAATTGAGTGTAAGCAGTGAGTTGTGTTTAAAGTTCTGCAAAAAGAGTGTTGTGCAGTGAATTGTGCCTACAGTTTTGCAAAGTGTGTGTTACAAAATTGCAAACTGAGTGCAAAGCAGTGTTTGTGCTTTTAGTTTTGCAAACTCAGTGAGTGGTTTTGCTATAAGTATTAATTGTTTTAGAAATTGTGCTATAAGAATCACAGTTAGGGTTTAAGCCATCAGAAAAAACTGTAAAAGGATTGACACAACATTTTCATCATCCAGGAAATGTGCAGGAGCAATTATAAACGCAAATAAAATGTTAGTTATATTGTTAAAACAGTTGAATGCAAATCAATGCTCAGACTATATAATGTGAGACCCCATCTGGAGTATCGTGTGCTGTTTTGGTCACCAGAGTACAAAAAGACATAGCAGCACTTGAAGCTGTGCAAAGGAGAACAACCAGGTGCATCATGGGACTTAAGGACATGCCAGAGAATTAAACCTGTTTAGTCTCAAGCAGTGGAGACTGTGTGGGGACCTAATTCAGGTCTTCAAAATAGATAAAGTAAGTCCAGCAGAAACGGTGAATCAAATACTCATAGAAAAGTGGAAATTAAGAGAAAGTGCATTCAGCACTGAATCCAGGAAGCACTTCTTTATGCAAAGAGTTGTAGGAATCTGGTACAAACTACTGAGATTTGAAGTTGAAGCAGAAACCTTGACAATTTTTAAGATGGATCTGGATGAGATATTGTGACAGCATAGTTATTAGTTAAAGAAACGAGCTTGAAGGACTCAATAGTCTCCTCTCATTTGTACAGTTACATATTGTATGTTCTTATATAAAATGTCAGTGCGCCCAGCCAAGAGGGATGAGAAAGTGATTCAGGTTGTTTGGGCTTTGTTTTTCACAAAGACGGGCACTTTCAGACAGCGCTCTCTCTGTATATTCAGTATCTTCATTGTGCTTGAGAACTCAAACTCTGCAAAACTGGAGCACTTGGGAGGTTCACCAGAGTCTTGCTATTGCTAATGGGACTGCCTGAAGATTTAACCCTCTCGGATTCTATTTGTCATTGTGTATTGTCTATTATTGGTTTTTATGCAAATAAATATGTTTTTTAAGTGAAAGCTTAAAGTCAGTGTCTGACTGCTGTTAGCAGACTAGGATTGTTTAATTCTTGTCTTGCCTGGGTCCCTTAACAGCACAAGGGGACACCACTTTGAAGCCATCTATTGATGATTAACTGAGTTGGAAAGTAAGGGAACACCTAAATCACACATTGGATCTTGACGATCAAAATATTCAACAGAAAAATCGTTACTAAGTAATACTGTGTAATTCGTTGAGAACAAAATAATGTAACAGCGGTCAAAGGAAACCGGAGTCACCGATCCATTGAAGGCTGATTCAACATCACACCGAAAATCAAAGTCAAAAACTGAAATCACAGGCTGATCCATTTTGCATGAACTTCATCACGGCAACTCCTAGTGTGACTCAGTAGTTATGTGTGGCCCCCATGTAACTGTATGCACTCCTGACAACGTCTGAGGATGCTCCTGATGACACGGTGGATGGTGCCCGGTGGTATCTCCTCCCAGAATTGGACCAGGGCATCAGTGAACTCCTGGACAGCATGTGGAACTACTTGGCAGAGTTGGATGCACCGATTCATAACATCCCAGAGGTTCTCAATTGGATTTAGGCCTGGGGAACATGTGGACCATTCAATAGCAAAAATGCCTTTGTGACGGTGCGGGTCAGCTCCACTCTCCCACCTCTGTTCTGGGATCTCCTTGAACCTGACACCGTTGATGCTATAACAGTCAGCAGATGAGGACACAACACGAAGTAGGGGTGTAGGTGCATAAAGTGTCCAAACGTTTAATGCTACAAAATGTTCAATAAATAATCTAATAAAAAGTGATGGAGGTGGTTAAAACCATCACATAAATAATCCTTTAAAACAATGTTAAAGCATGTCTGAGACTTGCTCGGACACCACCAGTCGGAGACCACATCTTTATAAAATTCACACGTTTATTAAACATAATAAACAGAGTCCCGAAACACCACACAATGCTCACAAAGCAATAATCACCACAATTCTCTTCAATAACTCTGTCCTTGGCCTCCAATCTTCTCCTGGAAGCTTCGTCCTACTCCCTCTCTAGCTCCTCGACTGTTAGGAGGCGGGCCCTTTTATTCCTGCCCGGATGCATTCCAGGTGGCTGGAAACGAACTTCCGGCAGCACTTCCTAGTGTGGCAGAAGTGTTGCCCTTTGCCCCGGAAGCACTCCGGGTGTCCCTGGCAGGTTCCTCCGCCATCTTGCCAAGTGTGGCGGAAGTAAAGTTCTCCCGGGTTCTAGGAGGCTTAAGACGCCCCCAGGCGGTGGCCACAGGTCCCAACGAGTTGGAATGTTTCTCCTCCTCTCCCGTGGTCCTCTCCTGCTCCAGGGCGGTTGTGTCCACCTGACCCGGAAGCTTTTAATGTCTCTATCCGGTCCTTCTAGTGTGGACCAGCCGTCTGTGACACTGCCCCATCGCCAGCGAAGAACAGTCTTTCGTAGCGGCCATTCCCGCGAGTGTACACTTTAGCCAAAGTGGGCATAACTTGTCGTCTCCCAGGTCCTGGTCCTATAAAAATAAAAATAGACACAGTGGCGTAGTTGGCAGGATACTCTGGCCGTCCTTTTGGCAGAGGACCAGTTCAAAAAATTTCTGTGGGCAGAGAACCCCAAGACAACAACGTCAGAACACGCAGCAACATCGCTGAAAACCCCGTTCTTCAACCCCATCATGGGAAAGTAGAAACTGAAGCCAAGTAGCGGCACCAGCAGAGGAGATCTACTCATCATGGCCGAGACCCGGGAGGGAGTACAGAGCGGCTGCACAGCATGGGAGAAGCCTCCGGAGGAGGAGAAAAACACCGAGGTATGTGCCATATCATTCGGTGCAGACAGGAAAGGGGCTCTCTTTCTCTAATAGAGAGACCCAAACTGTGAACAAACCCTTAGATTAAGAAGGAGATCCTAAAAGAGAAACCGGGGTCTCCTAACAAAGCAGTAAGGGGAGTTGAGAGCACAAAGGCGGCGTTGGAATTCTCCACAGCGGAGAAAGGGGCGGAGTCAGCAGTTCCCAACTGTTTTCAGTTCTGCAGAGGGAGAGTAGCAGGAGGATGGAGGCAGTGTTATTATTGCGGAAGGACGGGCCATATCTACTGGGCCATATCTACCCCATATCTATCTACTGTCCTTGGAGAAGGGGGGATGAAGTGTCTCATTATTGTGATGTTCCCCCTAGGTTCTCCAGGGACTATCATACACAGAATAATGAAGGTCCGACTGGAATATCCTCCTGGAGGAAGACTTCCCTCTCGGGGCAGGCCACTCAGAATCACAATTCTTCGCTGGAGGGAAAGTACTGTGAAGGATGGCCGTTCGTTCATCCCGGCCAATACCCCCACGCCGCCAGGTGGAGCCCTCCCTGCAGCATGGAGGTGCCCCAAACACCAGCAGGGAATTATGGACGTTGGAGTTTCCCTTTACAGCCCTGCTGGATACCATGGGGGCCAATAGAAGGCGCTGCAGGGAGGAGCAGTGACTATTTTCCCTACGCCCCAGAAGCACACATGGACAAGGGGAATGACGTGCTTCCGGGGTAAAGAAGAAGGTTTTTATCTGACCCGGAAGTGTTCCTTGTTACGTGGACAGAGAGGGCAAAACACTTCTAAGGCAAGGACTATAAAAGACTGAAAGAGACACCAGAGCATTGAGCTGAGCTGGGTGAAAGGGGTTGCAATGCGTCTGGGATAGGAGGATTGTTTATTGTATTTGTAATAGTGATTTATATGAGTATTGTGGAGGACAGGGTGCTTTGTGCACTGTGGCATTTAAATAAAGTCATCATTTGGACTTTTACCTGGTGTCTGGAGTCATGGACAGGGGTTCAAGGGAGCGATAGCACCCCCTATCTGTCACACATGGCAGGAAGCTGTCCTTAAAAGCCATGAGCCCGGGTGTACTTAAAAAGCTGACGTCTCCTTGGCTTAACCCTAACGTGTCCATGCAAACAATGAGGCGCCTAAGCTGCAGTTCAGCCACCCTTCCATGCTGCTTCTAGGCTCGCTCCCCTTTTATCTCTCCCTGGCTCCCGGCAGGGCACCACATCAAGCCTCTGATTCCCATTGCCAGGCTCGAGCCCCTGCTGTTCATGGCACCACCCACAGGATGCCTCTCTGAGTCTCTCACTCCCTTTCAGTCGCACCGCCTCTCTTCGGCAAGTCGCTCCAACTGAGCAGCGCTTCTATGAATGACTTGGGAGCTGTAGTGGCCATCAACCCCCGAGCAACGGTCGCATGCTCCCCTAAGGACTTTCCTCCCAACTGTCTGCCTACTCTGCCTCTTGTTTACTCACCTGAAACGGATCTCTCTACCTTATGCCTTCCTCTCCATTCTTTTCTTAACTTTGTTCCTTTTTGTTTTCATTCTTATGTTTTTCTTCCATCCTCTCTTTCATCTGCCAGCTCTTTCTTATATGCCTCTTTGGGCACAGTGTCTGAATCCCACACTGCAGGAGGTCAATGAAGCAACTGAGGTAGACCACACCGTCATGTGCAGATACGACTCTCCCCAATTACTCCACCATCCCCCCGCAGCTGCATGAGCACACACACACACACAGAACGAACTGGCCAATTTATTATTTATTAAAAATGGCCCTTTTTTTTAGCCGCGGACTCGGCATATCAAAGCCTTCATCATCCAGGAACTGTCTACACACTCTGGTCACATGATGCCAGGCATTTTCCTGCACCAGGAGGAACCCAGAGCCCAGTGCACCAGCATAAGGTCTGACAATGGCTTTGAGGATTTCATCCCGGTAGCTATCAGCAGTCAGGGTACCGTTGCCTAGCATGTGGAGGTCTGTGCAACCCTCTAAGGTTATGTCTCCCCAGACCATCACTAACCCATCACCAAACCGATCATGCTGGATGACATTGCAGGCTGCAAAACATTCACCACAGCATCTCCAGACTCTTTCATGTCTGTCACATGTGCTCAGGGTGAACCTGCTTTCATCTGTGAAGAGAATGAGGCACCAATGGCAGGGCTGCCAATTGTGGTATTCTCTGTCAAATGCCAATCGAGCTGCACAGTGATGGACTATGAGCACAGGTCCCACTCGAGGGTGTCAGGCCCTCAATGCCACACTCATGGAGTCTTTCTGACAGTTTGGTCAGAAACATGCACACCAGTAGGCAGCTGGAGGTCATTTTGTAGGGTGCTGGTAGTGCTCCTTCTGTTCCTTGTTGTACAAAGGACTAGATACCAGTCATGCTGCTGGGCTGATGCCCTTCTACGGCCCTGTCTAGCTCTCCTCATGTAACTGCCTGTCTCCTGCTTGAAACTGTACTGGGAGACACAGCACATCTTCTTACGACAGCATGTATAGATGTGCCATCCTGGAAAAGCTGGACTACTTGTGCCATCTGAATTGGATGCAGGTACTGTGTCATGCTACAAGTAGTGACAAGGACACTAGCAAAACGCAAAACTAGAGAAGAATCAGCCAGGAAGGATTAGGATAGAGCAATTGTCTGTGGCCACCACCTGCATAACCATTCCCTTTTACAGGGTTGTGTTGCTGTTGCCTCTCCAGTGCATCTGTTGTCACAGGGTGTAGTTCAGAGCAGGTGAAGATTATTCACAATCATTTATGTTTCCTAACAGGATAGACTGATATCCCTAATACTTAATTGACTTGGTGTTAGACTGTGATGATTAAGTGCTCCCTTCATTTTTGAGCATTATAGATAGATAAATAGATAGATAGATAATCTATTGAGAAATACAAGTAAGATATTGAATCAGAGGGCTCAGGGCTCTTGCGTAATCAAGTGTTATAGATAAGTAAAACTGTATGTCATCTGCATAGCTGTGGTAGCTCACCTTGAGTTTTGACATAATCTGGACTAAAGGGAGCATGCAGCTTGAAAATTACAGCAGACCCAGAACAGATCCTTGTGGTACCCCTTATTCAATATCATGAGTCCCTAAACTACAGTTACCACACTAACAAATAATTAAGGTTTAAATAAGATTGAAACCAGTTTAAGACACTACTAAAGGGACCCAACGCCTAAGGCAATTTATGAGAATACCGTAGTCTAGATAGTCAAATGCTTCACTGTGGGAAAAGGATTGAATTGATTGATCACTCAATTAATTATCAGTTTTGCCTTTGCCAATGATAGCAATTAATTAAAATGATTAACAAGATACCCACCCAGGGGTGGCAATTTTTTGTTTCACTTTTCAGCCAATGGTGTCAGAAATATGAAGAGATTGATACAATTTATAAGTGGTCTGAACACACACCAGAATGACTGAAAAGCAAGAAAATTAAAAAGAAGGAAAACTTCTGATTTGTCAGTTCAAGTACTAGTGAAGTATTATGCAGGACTATCACAGTTGGTATGAAGAAGCCCCAGGCCCGTTTCTTGACACACTTCTACTGAATAATCTGTTGTCTGAAAGTCCTCAGTGTTGGTGTGTCAGAGGGAGGATGTGCAGGATTGTTCATAATGGCGCTCAGTTTTGTTTTAATTCTATCTGTTACAATGACCTCAAGAGGGACCGGAGTGTGTCTCCTAAGTGAGCCTGCCGTTTTTATCAGCTTGTTGATGTTGAAAATTGCAGTAGCCATCACAGAGTTTTAGAAGATATGAAGGATGTCATTATGCACATTGAAAGAAGTCTCCTAAGATAAAAGAGCCTACTCTGCCCTTTCTTACATAGTTCCTCTGTGTTAAGAGACCAATCCAAGCTGTCATTGACATGGAGCACAGAACAAAAGGTTAGTTCATTTCTTTCATGTCAGGTGCGCATCACTGGTGATCATGATATTAGAGCAGCCTTATTTCCATTAAATAACAATTAGACACATTGTAAGAAGAGATGAATAACCACTGTATTGTTGCTTTGCAAGTCTTTGTAACATCAAATAAAAGCTCTGATGAGTGAGTGATTCATATCATTACATTCTTTAAAGCTTTTTTTAATTTTTGAAAATATCTTCTCATTATGCTGGTAATGTCATATCATTTTTTTTCTGAGTGGTATTTTTCATGGGTACAGTTGTGTTGTTGCCACTGTAAAATGTGTGTGTACTAAGAAAAGTGTTTTAAGATTAAGACTTTCATTTTGGAATTACTCAGTTATGAAAACAAAAAAATGATTAAGAGTACTCTTATGTTATTACATTTTTGAAATCATATTCTGGTTTATGATTTGGTTTTAGATGAAAGGGCAGACCTACCTTCACATAACATTGTCAAATCAGTCAAATCCATGCACAGAGATGTACAGGACTGGAGCCTGTTCTCGCAACATCATGTGCAAGGTGAGAAACAGCTCTAAAAAGGGTACCAGTCCATCCTGGGACACACTGGGTCTTAAACCTTTACTCACAATCACACCTGGCCCAGTTTGCAATTTCCAATTATCCTAACATGCATGAACATTTGAAATGTGCGCAAAAAGCAGGAGCTGCTGGAAAAGAACCCACCTGACCATGAGGTACAAATGCAAGCTCCGCAAGGATAACAGTCAGAAGTGGGATTGTGACTCAGGACATTAGCTGCATGAAGGGGCAGCACTAAACACTATGCCACTGCTCATGATTGACATGCAAGTAAGATTTTGACCGTTTTCTGTCCACATGTGAATATATTTGAACTGTAACCATTCTTGTGAAATAAAGTTCATTCATTCATTAACACTATAATTACCAAAGCCTACAAAAAAACTCGTAAATCTGTCCCAGTTTAAATCCCTTCGCACCTCTCCGTCAGCGTCTTTTGTCTTGTAAATGTGTCGATAAGCAGCAAGCAGCCTGCCATCATATCCCCCCACCACCGCACAGTTTACTCAACTCAAGTCTGTTTACCTGCGTGTCAGTTGCTTAGAGATGTATAGAGTGAGAAGTCAAGCAAAATGACACCTTTTGTAAATACTATATTGCTATTTGGAACACTTGCATCTCATGTGTGTTCCGTGTCTACAACAATCTATGTAAACACATCGTTAAAACAGGAACGTTTATCATGTTTTAGCAATAATTGACAAAATGTAGACGTGAAGCATATAATGTGTGAAACCTGAAGTCCAAATTTCAAATAAATACTTTCACAAAAGGTACAAGTATAACAGAACAAGTGCGCTTCTATACAAGAATATAACTGCAGAAAAAGAACCCGCTTTAGGGTGCGACATTGACACGTGTTTGCTACGACTGCTTCGGTCGCGCAACAGTATCAACTGTTGACTGGTAATCAAAACTTCATGATTTCGACCCCGGATGAGCCCGTTTTGAGAAGTGAGCTGCTCTTATTCTATTTTAGAATAAAAACATACATTTGATTTGAGTCTGTAACAGCCGGTGTAATTTATGATACTTGTAAAGGTTAGCTTTGTTTATTTTTATTCAGTTTTATTCTCTCAGTCGCGTTCACGATCCTCTCCCCCCACAGATCTGACACTGCTGTTTTCACATAAAGAGGTCCTATAACAGAGGTGAACTCAGAGGATGAAGACGGTACTGCATCGGAGAAAGAATGCACGTCGCACTTTTGCCATTGCTGTACTTTGTATATGTACACAGGAAGCTCTGAAGTCTACTTGTGACTTTACGCTGTAGGAAAATAAGTAAATAAATCAAAGTAAATAGGTAAATAGCATTCAATCTGGCTCTTAAATACAAAGTACAGAGACGGCAGCTTCCACCTGCAGCTGTAGACTCTTCAGTACGCGAGCGACTCTCCACACTAGTGTTTAGATCTGGACGGTGCATTATCAAATCAGCCATATCCATTTCAGAGATGCACAGGACTGGAGCCTGTTCTCGCAACACCATGTGCAAGGTGAGAAACATTGGGACATAAACCATTACTCAAACCATTACTCACAATCACACCTGGTCCAGTTTGCAATTTCCAATTATCCTAACATGCATGAGCATTTGAAATGTGGGCAAAAAGCTGGAGCTGCTGGAAAAGAACCCATCTGACTATGAGGTACAAATGCAAGCTCCACAAAGATAACAGCCATAAGTGGAATTGTGACCCAGGACATTAGCTGCATGAAGGGGCAGCACTAACCCCTATGCCACTGTAAATAAGATTTTGACCGTTTTCTGTCCACATGTGAATATATTTGAACTGTAACCCTTCTTGTGAAATAAAGTTCATTCATTCATTTTCCACCACTTATCTGAGGCCGGGTTGTGGGAACAACAATCTTAGCAGTGACACCCAAATGTCTTTTTCCCCAGCCACACTTGCTAACTCATACTATGGGATCCCAAGGCACTACCAGGCCATCTGGGAGATATAATCCTTCCAGCGAGTCCTGAGTCTTCCGCATGGTCTCCCCACTGGCAGGAAACCTTTACAGGGTGGCGTCCAGAAGGCATCCACGTCAGAAGCCTGAACCACCTTGTAGAAAAAAAGTTTGATTTTCAAAGATGTCGAATACGCAACAAAAATAGCATGGCAGCTGCAGGTGAAATATAGTCATACATAAATCAGTGTTTACAAAAAGAGTCCAAGCACAGCAGTACCCTTCATTCTCAAAATTAGAGTCATTTGATCTCCCCTGACAATTTAGCATTTAAATCAAATATCAAATTTGCTAAAGTGAGCAAACAGCCACCTTAGCAAAAACTGACAAAACTCAGTAACAGCAGATGTAAGGCGGTGGACATGGTTAACAGACGAACCCACTAGGGTAATCTTCAATAGTGTTAGAGCCTAGTGATGCGCTATAACAGTGTGACAATCGGAAAGCTTTTAAGCATTATTTATGGAGGATTCCTGTCAAGATAAGGACTTCTACAGTCCTGTAATGCTGATGCTTTATTATGACATTCTTTTACTGCGAGCCCATTAGGGAGAAAAGCAAATAATGACTTCCTTCACTGTTTGGTAATGTAATGTGTCTGAATCTCTTTTAGTCCTGAAATATATGGAAGCACTGCCAAGGGTCCCACAAATGCTGCCGTTTTTGAAATTTAATTATTTGCTCAATGAACCGAGTTAAAAAGGTGAGATTCTTACTTTAATGCACCAGAACCACTTTGTTTCCTAAGATGTCAGCAGAGCCTATAACAGCTGTCACATACACCAGCCTGAAAGGAAATATGTTTTATAAAATGGGTTGACTAAACATTTCCTGCAAAGTGGAATCTTTTGAAAACAATTAAACATTGGCATAAAATGTGATAAACGTAATGCTCTTCAGGCACTTTTTTGCCATTAACAGATGGGGAACACCTCTTATACAAATTAACCAATCCTAAAAAAATAACAATAATATCACATATTCCTGAGTCTAGAACTAGAATACACTGTGGTTGGTACTGCTGCCTCACAGTTTCTGGCTTCAGTTCCTGACCTGGTCGCTATCTATAAGGGCAGGTAAAGTAACTTGCTTAGGGGTTGTCATAATAACACTCTACAGACATCAAAAAGGTTTGGGGCAGCTACCCGTATATTATGCCCTGGCTGCAAATGGGTAATTTTGGTTGAGTTGTTCACAGGTTGTAGTCCAAAACGGAACGGATTTAAGAATGAAAATATGGCCGCTTTAAAGGCCGGGATAGGAAGTGACATCATCAGGACTGGAAGTGACATCATCATTGGCACCGGTACCAGAAGTGATGTCATCAATGGCGCCAGAACCTAGTGGGATTTTTCATGGATGGTCTGCAGAGGATTGAGAGAGAAAGTCTGTGCAGCTCTCCACCCCCTGGTCTGACGTGGTACTAGTATTATTCAGGCCCTTTAGCTGCCTCTCAATCATACACGTGTGACAGGGCATACAGTAAGTCAAAGATTGAGATACGAAAGCAAGCATCTTGGCCACTAGACCCCACCATATGCTACTGAATTAACAGTCAAGAAGCCTGCTGATCCCTGATCTGCCTCACATTTTCGCTTGGGATAAAAAGTCTGTGGCACAGTGCAGTTTTTAAATAAATAATTGGGTCGCAGGGTGTGCAGGCTCTGATTGGGCATGGGGTTTGATTGGGGTGCTTGGCTGATTGTGCACTCACCAGCAAATGAAAGTGGATCACTCAGGTACCTCATTCACACCTTGGAGAATTTAGAGTATCACACTTGCACCCAATAAGTCAGGATGTAAGAGGAGCCCACATGGCAGAAAAGGGAGGACAGAAAGAAAAAGAAGAGACTCAGGTTACACAGAGACATTAGAAAGAAGGCAGGATTGGGAGAAGAACCAGAGAGAGACAAAGAATGGATGCAGGAAGAGTCCCAGGAAAGGAATGTGTGGCTGCCGGTCCTGCTGAGCGATTTCAGGCGCAGGAGTGACCGACTGCTCCAGGTGGGCTCCTTCGTAAGGCAAAGTAATGGCAGCAAAGGGTCAGAGGAGCGAGGCTTGGAGTGGCAACCTCCTGGGAGCCTGTGACGGCAGCAGGGGCCTGAGGTTGACTGTGTCTGTCGGTAGGACTTCTCCTCTGGCTGCAGGATCCCATCGGGGTAAGGGGAGGAGATGTCAGGTTTAAGGAGGATGCACCAAAGCTTATAAGTTTTTATTAGGACTGCTTCCTGCTGTGTGTTTTCACCTTGTTATTATTGGAATATATTTATTTGGATTTTTACCTCCACATTCACTGAATTTTATTGGATGATTTATTTAATGGGAAGATTTTTATGCACTGCACTGTTTGAACCCTTGTCTCTTTGGTTTTAAATAAAAACACTGTGCACTTTCACCAACCCCCTGCTGAATGTATGTGTCCTCATTTGCCTGGCTCATCTCGGTCTATGACTATCAACAGCTACAGGATGAAGATACTCCCAGAAGCAACCAGGGAGCGTGCAGCCAATCTGGACCGTCATATAACTCAGACAGTCCAGAGCTGCAGGAAAACAGGTTATTTATAACCAAATGTCACTTAGACTACAAAAGATCCAAGGACTGAATGTCCAAGCAGAGCAGTGGGCCTATTTCAAATGCATAGGGATGACAAATGAAATGTCTTCCTAAAGCCTGACTTTCTCTCGATTACAGATAAACAGTAAACATTTGAAACTTACAATGCAATTCACCCAGCTCTAAATATGCATCTTGTGTTTTAATATCTTTATCTAGGATTCAGATAGATCTTGGACTGCAAATGAAGTTTAATAAAAGTTCTGCTGGAGTCCTGAGACTAATTTGTTTTAGTCATCCGTCCATCTCTGTCCAAGCCTGCTTAATCCTGTTTACAACTAATCAGAAGATGTTGACCACCACAGAACCCACCAAAGGAAAAACTGACCTTGACACAGAGCCAGTTAGTGTGGTAGTTTGATTGAAACATCCGTTTGCGGTGTGAAGTTTGGCAGACAAGAAAAACAACCCAGTAATCTATGCTCCTATGAAGAAATTGCTCTCCAAGGATCCTGGGACTTTTTGTAAATTATTGACAGGTTGTTTTCTGGCTGTGGTATTGAGCTGAATCTCATTATAGGGGCTTTCAACACTGAGGAATCTAATAAAATCATTTGTTCTTTTGATTCAATGTTTTGTTTTAAAGTTCATTTTTGATAAGGGGCGTGGCTTCAGAGGTCATAATCCTGTCAGTCATTTCTCAACAGGATAAAAGGGTCATTCCAGGTTCTCTTCCTTACCCGACTATTTGGATTCCAAAAGCCATCTTGCACTTGTGTTTTGTTAATTCGTGTTTGTTCCCTTACTGATTTTGAACTCTGCAGTCCTTTTTAAACTTATTCTTGTCACAAGGTTTTGTTCTCCTGGTTTAGATCCTTGCTTCATTTATACTTTTTCTCTACGTCTTTTCTTCCAGTCATGCTCATTTTCTCTTGTCCTCTGGGCAGAATAAGCAGAACACATACAAAACCCCACTCTGATTTTTCCATGTCTAACTGTGTCTATGAATGTTCATTTGTACACAGAAAGGTTAGGTTAGGGTTAGCCTT